>CM070724.1:6141035-6879173 GCA_036346275.1 Otatea glauca
TTTAATTAGTTTTAGGCAACAAAAATATCAGAACAAATCCAAGAAAATTCTCATAAATACTTTGAGACATTTTGAAGTTAAATGAAATATTTTTGACAAAACATTATATAAATTTTATCTATAAATAATTAGTTTTCTCAAAAAGGCCAATATACTTAATTTGAAATAAATTGAAATAAATTTCAGAAAAATCCAATAAATTCAAACAAATCATAAAATGCACAAATAACAATAAAATAATATTAAAGGCAAATTTTTGGGATGTTACAGCACTTCAGGGTTATCATGCATGGTGAGTATGTGCTGAAAGGACGTACTCCATTAGAGAGGTATCCGTTTGTGACTCTCGATATTTGGGAAGAGTTCACAGGGATGAAGAGTACGCCCGAGCGAAGGAGCTAAGAGAGAAGAACATCGCTATCCAGACGTAGAACACACATGCACACCACCTCGGTTTGGCCGGCTATGAAGGGAAAAAGGCAGAGTGGGAGTGACTAGCCGAGGAGTGTGCGAACTACGGATTCGGCAATGCCTTACTCCCACATATGTGAGGAGCAGCACACAACTAGGTATTAGCGAGGACAAAAAAACCTTCACTACGGCTTGTAGTTCCAAACCTTGCGATCGCACGGATCGCTCCACTATCGTAAGACATCTAACTTAGTACATTGCGCTTGACCCTTCTCGTTGTATTTTAGAACTAATTTATATTTACTTTTGCAGGAGGAGGTAAGCGGTGAGAAAGAGTAGGAGACTTTTAAGAGCTAAGAGTCAAAGGACAAACTATCTTCGATGAACGGGAAGCCCGACCATAAGGGCCGGGTGCTTCCTGCAGGTGCGGGGCATATGAAGAGGTCCTTCTTCTAAGAAGACACTGCCAGTGCTAGATCAAGATCATGGAAAGCACGTGCAGAGCGCCTCAAGGACAAGCTGAGGGAGGAGCTAAAGGATGAGATGATGACATGTGAGGAGCGCCTGAGGGCCGAGATGGTGCTGATGATCTCTCAGAGTCAGAGTCAGATGGCCTTGTCTCTCATAGAAAGGCCTGTGCCCCACCCTAACAGCTGCACTTCCAAAAATGATTAGGCTAGTCTCCAGCTGAATGTAATAATTGTTTTTGACTTAAAGGTACGAGAGTAAGCTAAACAATATTTTCGATTAAGTTGCGCACTTCTTGCAAGCGCCTACCAAGTGCCACCTTGTCGTGATGGAAGACGGATTTCTCGTTGAGGCTAGACGCGGGGTTGCATTTCCATGCAAGGAAACTGACACGGTATATGGTAACCCTTTGGGGAAGGGCTACATGGGGTGCAGGTGGACTATGTCCACGAAGATTTCCTATCTCATGTGCTGAAGTTCCTCCCGAATGAAGATATGACTACTCGTGCAAGCATGGATGTCGTTCATCATGGCCCACGACGGGTGTTGTACTACTCAAAGTAAAATCCCCCGCATCTTCTCGATCATTGCAAGAATGCAACACGTTACATATGCATGTGCTTTATAGGTTCCTATCGCACTGTGACTCGCTCCCGCTCCCGCTCTCACCACCATGATGAGTCCTCCATCCAAGTCAACTCCTACGCAGAGTGTGAGCTAGTGCACAAAAGGACTAGCACGACAACCGCATTCTGAGACTCCTTCCACAAGAAGGCAAAGTTGATAAAGGTCACAACGCCACCTCAAATATATGGAAAACCCCTTGTCCTGACCTCGGAGACTCATTCTGTCCAAAAAGCAAAGTTGATAGAGGCCACAGAGCTTCCTCGAGATTATAAGGGGTACGTAAATAGAAAGCCTCTTGTGCCTAGCAATGAATTGAATGCTCTAGGCAAGTGCACTTGCTTGCTACATGGATAGTACATTGACAAGGCAAATAAGGCCGAGCGTCACATCGATTTCAATGTGAGGTATTAAGGGGGACATTTCCATCACGACAAGCATAGGACATTCCCAGTGAGTTTTGAGGATATGTTCCGTTTGTATAGCCTATAAGCAATCTATATTTCTACTGTACGATCCTAGACACTATGAGTATCGCACCATGTAGCATGAGCCTATGATTGTTATAGGATTTTGTATTATGTTTTTAACAATTGACAAGAGTTGTAGGATAATGAGGCAGCAAGCTGTGACGAGTCAACACCCAGTTGGGTTCATCGACCTCGAGATTGTGTCTGCGACCATGGCTAGGCTTCAAGTAGAGTTCCTTGCCAACTGCATCAAGCATGCATTGTAGGTTGAGGCGAAAAAGGATTTTATTCTATTCCCGTACCATAAGGAGTAAGTACTACGTACTTTACCATTCAATTACTTGTACGCACTTAAACCGTTTATGAATTTATTTTCTTGCACTGCATATCATTTAATAAGCAACCATTGGGTTCTACTCGTGATCTCTCCGAGTGAAAACAAAGTCTACACTTTTAACTCGATCGAGAAGAGGCCGATGGCCTATGCGATCAAGCCTGTTTCGTAGAAGTAAGTACATTCCTCTAACCTAACACTTTTTGTATTTAAATACGTTCATTTTTTTTGCCTCAATGGCATCTCTCCAATGTATGTAGGGCTTTCTTGTCTTACGTTGTTGAAGGAGAGTGACACGATGACAAACGAGTCGATCTGCTGGAGTGGAAACGCTTCAAGGTACAAGTGCCAAGCATAGGATTAATTTTTTTAACATATATTCTTCATCTCTTAATTTAATTTTCTTTGTTCACAGTGTCATCAACAGGGGTAAGACGACTTGTGTGGCTTCTACGTCATGCATCACATGCTGATCCTGATCGGCGGTGCACACCTTTTCCCTAAGGTATATGTACATGCATAATACATTCAGCCTTTTACATACAAATTTTAAAACTTAAATTAGTGCACTCATTTCTATTTTGCAGAAGATCGATATCCCCCTCAAGAGCTTACAAAACAAAGATTTCAACAAATTACGAAACCACATATGCTAGTGGTACTAGAAAGAAGTTCTAGCGGAGGATGGTAGGTTTAGAGACACGACAAGCTCCTACTAGTCCATATGTAAACAATATTATATCATATGATTGTGATATGTGTACTGACTGTTAAGTGTGTTTTGTAAAGTGTTTGTGTTCTATATATATTGTGAATGTGATATGCATACCATGTGTAATCTGTGCTATTTTCGCAAAGATGTACAAAGAACTAATACTAGCACCCAACATCACAATCGGTTCTTACTCGGAATCGATTGTGATGACCATTTAACACTATCGGGCGAAACCGACTGTGATAACACCTCCTCATCACTGTCTAATTACTTTGTATCACCACCAAAACCGACTGTAATGACCAAAAAGAACCGATTGTGGTGTACATTCCTATAGTAGTGTAGTTGGATAAAATTTTATTACCAATAATTGGGTTATTGTAGCTAAGCTTAGACATGCTTAGTTGTACAATGGGTTCATATCACATGTTGAATATATTGATAATCTTGAATTAATGGGATATGGAATTATGGCAGGTAGCTACTATTGTAAAATTTATTGTGTCATAGTAAGGTATGCCATCGGTCTTGGTTAAATAAAATAGTTTTCTCCCAAGCAAGTGATCATACAGTAAGGGGGTGTGGATAGTACGTTTGGGATGTGGATGTCTCATCCAAGACTAATTAAGGACTTAATCTTGTGCGCCCTTAAACTGGGCTTAAACGTACAACCACATGTCTGGTATGAGACAGATTTAGGTGATTAATTTGCAATGTCTTAACTTGGGTATTGTCAGTTGGTGGTGTAGGTTTCGGGATGGACTAGTAGATCACATGGCGCAAGCCCCCCCTGAGTGTGGTGGATGGAATACTTCGGTGGTGAAACCTTAGCGAACAGTATTGAGTTTAGACAGAACATTGTAAAGTGTGAGCAGGTAGTACAAATTGATCATATTTTGTGGGTAAAGTAGTACAACCTCTGCAGAGTGTAAAACTATTCAAATAGCTGTGTCTACGGTCATGGACATACATGAGAATTTCACATGAGATATAGAGTTTTTAAGAAAAATGTTGGAAGGTGGAATTGTTGAAAGTGAACACGGAGTGAACTATTGATTTTGACGTGATGATGGTTTTAGATGGTATTGGGTGAAGCCTCACCGATCTATTCATGTTATCTACTATTGATTTACCAGTATTTTATTATCTTTTCGTAAATATGCTTTGAATCTATTTATTGTATTTAAATTCAAGTTATTGCTTTATGCAATAGAACCATATGGCTATCCTTTGTCAAGCTTTGCATGAATATATTTGCATCATTTTTCTACAGCTTGCTGTGTACTTTTTGTACTTACGGCTATACGCCTTTGTTGATCAGTTGTTGAGAAAGGACTAGGGAGTATATAATTCCATGAGGAGGAGTGCTATAAAGACTACATGAAGCAGGAAGGCGTTTCCCCAGATGATTGCTTGTGGCATGTCGAGCGGGCTAAGTTATTTTATTTGTGCTATTATGTAAACTTTGACTATAAGGCCCCGTTCTTATTATTTAATAATAAATTGCTACTTTTTTAGTTAATTCGGTAGTTGGAATAGTATTTCATCTATGTTTTCACTGTGTGCACTAGCGTGATTCTGGACTAGTTGGATATGGTTTTGGATTGTTAATCCGGTCACTGCTCACCCAAAGGATCTTCTTGTTCCAAAGTAGCTAAGGCCTAGGTTAAAACAAAGTTCAAAATTTCTTCCAAAAAGGAAAAAACATTATGGACCTAATGATCCCAAGTGGTTAATTATATACCATCAGGAACTATAAATTCAAATTTGATTTCAAGCTAAACATAGAAATTTAAGTGTTTTTCTAGATCCCCATCCCACCTCAATTTTGGATAACCATGGGTTCCCGGCTGGCGAGAAATGAATCATAGAAACCATGCGGCAAGCAGGCCCTAATTACCGCAATTATAATGTGGTAAGGTGCATCTTGGTAAAAGAGTTAAGGTGTCATTTGGTTTCTTGTCCCATTTTGTAATGGAGATGGGTTTTCAAAATCCTGAAATTGCAATTGGTCTAGATTTGGATGGTTAAGACTGAGGTGGAGGAGAAAAATATGATTACCTTGCGGGAAATTAAAGGCCCAAAAATCTTGCCCAGGCTAATCAAAAGCGTCAATATTGTATCCAACGGTCCTCCATGCCGTGTTGTTCATGCCTTTGGAATAGTACGGCAGAGGATAAGCGCCCGAAAGAACATGCATATCAATTGCATCGATCATGGCATACTTATAATATACGAGGTATATATAGCACACTCAGTACACTTTATATATGAATCTGGAACAAGATAACAGGTTAAAAAAAGGTTGATCAATATTACAAAAAATAGAGAAAGGAATGGCAGTAGGGCGTGCACACCAACTCATCCCAAGAATGCTAAATTAAGCAACGTCACCTTGACGCCTGCATGTGTCATTCGAGTACTAGATATACGTACGTATATCAATCGCCTTTTGATCCAGCTAATTAAGCTCAAAAGTACTCTGAAGCGTGAGGAGCATAAGCTTTCATCTCCGAATTAAACGAGGACAAGTTGGTCATATACGAGGCTGCAGCCGTACGTTTATCACTCGTGATCCTTCTCTTCGACAACCGGAGGAGGTAGTGGCGCCGTCCCCTCCTCCGGTGCAGCTCCAGCGTCTTTGGCCGTGTCGTCTGCCGACTTGTCCTTGTTTCTCCGGCGATTGGACTTCTTGGGAACGGCGGGGAGGTCCTGGCAGGTGGAGCCAGCCGTGTCGTTGGCCGACTTGTCCTTTTCCTTCTTGCGGTTCTTGCGGGTGCCCTTCTTGCTCTTCTCCTTCTTCTCCGAGCCTCGCTGCCCGTGCAGTCCATGGAGGAGGTGGTGGAGCCACGGAGCGGTGCCGCCTCGATCGGCGGGTGCCAGGGGATGGCGGGAGTCGACGGCGGTGATGTCAACGCTTCCTGCCTCGCTTTTAGTGTCCCTGAAGGAGGTGTCTCCCAGGCCTCCTCCATCTAGGACTATTTCTGTCAGAGAAAATGAAATTTCAGTCAATGTATGCACAAATTAAAGCTAGCTGGATATCTTTGATATATCTTTTTTTTATTATTATTTTGATCATGATACCATTTGATAAGCAGAACATGGAAATTAGATTGGCACAATGATCACACAACAGGTTCATGTGATTAAATTAATGAAGTGTAGGAGGTTGGGAAGCGAACCTTGAGAAGCCCATGGGTTGGAGGCAACGGAGCCCTCCCTGTCGCTCCTAAACGAGGCTGAGTCTAGTGGCGCCGAGTGGTAGTCCTTCATCTGTCAGGTACAATATTTTCCATGCCACAATAATTACTGCTTACATTTTCATGTCAGAATGGGAAAGAGATAATGCAGAATAATCAAGAAGACATGAGCAATCTTGAATGCATTGATCGCAAGCATTTTACCGCGTGCGCTCAATGCATTTGCTTGTTATTTGCCAATGTTGGCTTAGAAAAGAATCAAATTAAGATGTGGACTTATTACCCAGCTAGGTGCTCCAGCATTGTTGTTGGCGACACTGGGGGTGACCTTGGGCCCATCCCATCCTATATGCGCCACGTGTTTCACATCCGTAGGGAACCCGATTTGCATCTCTGGTTCCTTACCATCTGGTTGTCACAATTTGGTATGACAAGTTAGGGATGTTACGTATTTGTGATGATAAAATGCCCTAGTCCTATGTATTATGTATGTAGCGAGATTAATTTGACGGTGTTCACGGAATAACCAGATTGTACATACCCATTATGTTAGAGATGTAGCGGAAGGGCCTGAGGATCCCCTTCTTCATCTTTGTGCTCATGCCCTTCAGCTATCTTTTCATGTGTATTTGCACCCAAGCTCTCTTCTTGAATTTACAAATTGCTGTCACATAAATACACAAGAAATTTTGCAAACCATCTAATGAATGGAAAATGGTCTAGATTCCTACAAGATGCCTGAAATCAGTGTGAAATTTAAGATGGCAAGGAAGGGAATGCCACATTAGAATGCTTACGCTGCTAGGAACCTGAAAACTCAATTGTAACAAGAATGAAGAACATATGTTGTCAATTCTTGTTAACTTGTGCTCCCCCCCTCCTCAGTGGGCCAATACCATTTTGCTCCTCTCTCTATCTCTTTCTTCCAAAAGCTAGCTCAATATTGTTTGACCCTCCGCATTGCCATGGCCATATGATGCAGAAACTTATGCCGAGCTCCGCGGAGGGCGCCTTGCGGTCAATGGAATTTCGAGGATGGGAAGAGGAGTCTCTATCATATGACTAATTTTTTGGAGGGTCGAGAACACTTTGAGCCGTCTCCTAATATTCAGCCAGACATGGATGTAGGAAGGCGCTACTTGTCCTTTTTGTGGCTATATAAGGAGGATACAGTTATGGAAAACTTGTTGGAGGATGCAGAGAACCCTGCCTAAAGATAGACTTTTTGGACAAAGATGCCACTGCTGGAAATAACCCTTGGTTGCTTCCACCATGAGTTACCGTGGCATTTGCCGTTTTGCGTTCCAAATTTTGTGTATGTATAGGTTGTCCAGTTGGCCAATTCTGTGACAACATCAAGGCAGAGAACACATTTTAGAAAGCCTGTATCTGACCGTCTTATAACTCTAGATTGATTTGACAATAGTAACGCAAATTTGTGTTTGTTTGTTATATGGGTTCTAATTAAGCTAGCTAATAGCTAGCATTGTTTGAAATAATTCTTGGTAAAAAAACTTTCAAATTGGGTTGCGTAATTAGTCTGGTGCAGTTTGAAATTGTACTACATAAGATTGAATTTATATCAACTTATTTCTCTTGAACTCGAAAATAGTTGAATTGTATTGTATTGTTCTCTATTTTACAGTGACGGTGGTTCATCCCATTCCATCCGTTTTTCATTACTAGTATAGTGCCCGTGCTAACGCTACGACGGCAATACACCCGCTTATCAATTAAATTAGAAGATAAGTATGAATATAACACTTAATAATAAATAATCACAGTGCTCGTATGCGAGTACAAAAATGAAGATATAACACTCGATAATATTTTTCGCTAAACGTTTCCCGTATGCTCTTAAGACTTGTTCTTATGTCTTGAGGGATGTTTTCTGCGCACTCATTCCACTTGTATTTTAGTATCTATACCCCTTTATAATGCACCTAAGCAATTTTTTCTACGTCCATCCTAAATAATGCACCTCATTAGAGATGACCCAATGTTCGTGCACCCAGCAAAACGTCCTCAGAAACTTGCATTCATCAAAATGAACGTCTCAGATCTTTCCTCAGTTTTACTCACCCACATCCGATGGCCGTTGTTTAATGTGTCTAACTCATTCATTCATGTGGCCCACAACAGGAGAGCCCGCACATATATATTTCAATTGAACTATATATATGGAATTTATGTTGCAAATCTAAACCTATTTGATTTCGATTCAATATTTACCATACCAGTCAGTACCATGAATCGCGCGCTTAATTTTCTTCCATTCATGCATGTGCACCACATCCTATACAAGACGCCACGCATCACGCCATAATATTATTTAGCGAAAAATATTATATAAGGAATGTGTGTATGAAATGCAATTATCGTGTGATAAATATAAGGAATAAGTTCATTTTAGGACTTATTCCTAAATACACTATGGGAAGTAAATGATATTCGATAATAATTAGCTCAATCAGACGCACAAATGGTGTCAGATATTAGTATTCATATTTGGATGATAATTAGGAAGCCATTATTGGTCCAATTTCCAGATGACATATCACGCTGCTCGCGCTGCTCGCTCGACCCTTGGCGCCGACTACACGAGTTTCAGATCTCGCCATCCGAGATCCAAACTTGTAGGTTAAAATAAAGTGAAATAAAGTTTTATGCATTAATGGAAGAAAATTAAGCGCGCGATTCATGGTATTGACTGGTATGGTAAATATTGAATCGAAATCAAATGGGTTTAGATTTGCAACATAAATTCCATATATATAGTTCAATTGAAATATATATGTGCGGGCTCTCCTGTTGTGGGCCACATGAATGAATGAGTTAGACACATTAAACAACGGCCATCGGATGTGGGTGAGTAAAACTGAGGAAAGATCTGAGACGTTCATTTTGATGAATGCAAGTTTCTGGGGACGTTTTGCTGGGTGCACGAACATTGGGCCATCTCTAATAAGGTGCATTATTTAGGGTGGACGTAGAAAAAATACACGATAAATATAAGGAATAAGTTCATTTTAGGACTTATTCCTAAATACACTATGGGAAGTAATGATATTCTCGATAATAATTAGCTCAATCAGACGCACAAATGGTGCTGATATTAGCATTCATATTTGGATGATAATTAGGAAGCCATTATTGGTCCAAATTTCCAGACGACATATCATTCGTTCGCGGCGGCGCTCGACCGCCAGACGCCGACTACACCAGGTTTTGGATCTCGCCATCATCGAGATCCAAACTTGTAGGTTAAAATAAAGTGAAATAATGTTTTATGCATTAATGGAAGAAAATTAAGCGCGATTCATGGTATTGACTGGTATGGTAAATATTGAATCGAAATCAAATGGGTTTAGATTTGCAACATAAATTCCATATATATAGTTCAATTGAAATATATATGTGCTGCTCTCTGTTGTGGGCCACATGAATGAATGAGTTAGACACATTAAACAACGGCCATCGGATGTGGGTGAGTAAAACTGAGGAAAGATCTGAGACGTTCATTTTGATGAATGCAAGTTTCTGGGGACGTTTTGCTGGGTGCACGAACATTGGGCCATCTCTAATAAGGTGCATTATTTAGGGTGGACGTAGAAAAAATTGCTTAGATGTATTATAAAACGCGCTTAATTTTCTTCCATTCATGCATGTGCACCACATCCTATACAAGACGCTCACGTACCACCACCGTAATATTATTTAGCGAAAAATATTGTATAAGGAATGTGTGTATGAAATGCAATTATCGTGTGATAAATATAAGGAACAAGTTCATTTTAGGACTTATTCCTAAATACACTATGGGAAGTAACAGATATTCTGATAATAATTAGCCTCAATCAGGACGCACAAATGGTGCTGTATATTAGCATTCATATTTGGATGATAATTAGGGAAACCATTATTGGTCCAGCTTTCCAGGATGACATATCACGCTCACGGCGTTCGACCCGCCTGGCCACGACTACACCAGTTTTGATCTCGCCATCCGAGATCCAAACTTGTAGGTTAAAATAAAGTGAAATAAAGTTTTATGTATTAATGGAAGAAAATTAAGCGCGCGATTCATGGTATTGACTGGTATGGTAAATATTGAATCGAAATCAAATGGGTTTAGATTTGCAACATAAATTCCATATATATAGTTCAATTGAAATATATATGTGCGGGCTCTCCTGTTGTGGGCCACATGAATGAATGAGTTAGACACATTAAACAACGGCCATCGGATGTGGGTGAGTAAAACTGAGGAAAGATCTGAGACGTTCATTTTGATGAATGCAAGTTTCTGGGGACGTTTTGCTGGGTGCACGAACATCGGGCCATCTCTAATAAGGTGCATTATTTAGGGTGGACGTAGAAAAAATTGCTTAGATGTATTATAAAAGAGTATAGATGTAACAGATGGATTTTCCTCTTGGCCTTTTTCATAGGAATCATTAAACGCCATATATGGATTAGTCTAAAATTAGCACCGTACTTTTTTTACATACGTATTGGTAGTAAATGCATTATGGAACTGACATTTTGCATGGAATGGTGCTGCCAATCTACTAGATTATCAAATTCAATAAATGCAGTAGCAATGCTGCTCCCTCTGTTCTCAAATGATTAATGTTGTGTTGTCAAACATTTAAAACTTTAATGGCTAATATACACAAAAGTATTTAGATTTGTCACGTGGAAACAATTTTCATCAAAATTACTTCCCTACGCCCGTGCGACATCCTCCTTCTTCCGCCCCTCCTGTCTCCCCTGTGCGACATCCTCCTCCCTCCGCCCCTCCTGTCTCCGCCGTCCTCAGCCTCCTCCCTCCTCTGTCGTCCCCAGCTCCCCGGCGGAGAGCCGACCTGGATCCAGCGTGGCACGGGTGGAGGCGACAACGATCCGAGCTTGGAGCGGCGGGAGGTGGCAGGATTTGGGCGTGGTGTGGGTGGAGGCGAAGGGATCCAGCTGTAGCACGGCGGGAGGCGGCCGGATCCGATGTGGCGCCGGTGTAGGCGGTCGAGCCAGAGCTTCGAGCGGCGGGAGGTGGCGTGATCCGAGCGTGACACTTGTCGGGACAGGATTTCCAAATCAAAACCCTCTGTGTAAAACTTTGCTAGTCCAGGAAAATCTAGCACACACAGTGGAAACAGCGATGATAACACACCCACATCACGAATCAAATATTAATACTTAAACAAAAGGTACCGGCCTTATGGCCAATCATTACAGAATAAACAACCTCATGGTTTGAGTTCAATAATGGTAGCAGCGAAAATGAAATAACAACAGCAGGATAAGCCCATCCATTTGCCCTACAGGCAATTGACTGGGGTATGCGTCCTAGTAATCTGGATCGCCTTCATCGTAACCACAAGTAAAGAACTCGTAGTCACCTTCTGGTTCTGCGCACTCCTTTGTGGAAAGTTGGGATGTGGCAAGGGGAGCACAAAATGTACTCCGTAAGTCTTGAAAATATAATGCATGATAACTATATGCAAGGCTAAACAATTGAAGGATTAGTATGGCTTATTTAGCATAAAGCAAAGTTTAACTTTAAATACCACTAGTAATTTCATAAAGCATCATTTGACCACATTGTAATTGTAATAATTGAATTTGATATTACAACTATATTAGGTTCGATCAAACCAATATTTTTATTTAAAACAAAATAATAAAATCTACAATGTGCAAGCGTACCTCTCCCGCTCTTGACCGTGGGTACGACTACTTAAGTAGTTTTAACTCTGCAGAGTGTGTACAGCTTTATCCACAAGACATGACCACTCTTTGTGCAATTGATATTAGCACACTTTCTTTGGTGTGCTACAGAGAGATCATGACAAGGCCTTTACAATGTACAACCCCGCTATTAACCTCGTCCGCTAAGGTTTCACCGCTAAAGGGTTCTATCTGCCAGTCGGAAGCCCCATCTTGCACCTGCCTCCATTTGGCACCCACCAACTGGCAAAGCTAATAATGAGATGCAAAAATTAATTAGCTAGGTCGTACCCATATAGACTTGTGATTGTACGGTAGTGCTCGGTCCAAGGTAACGCACGCTTCGATCCTTAATTGACTAGAGCGGAACATTCACTTTACAAGGTCTAATGCTTTCTACAACTGCCAAACATCCATCCACCCTGGTCTAAACCATTTTCCACTTTATTTCATTTAAATAACAGCAGCAATACCAATCGCCATAACTTCACAAATGAGTTTAAACAATGTTTGAAATGATTCCCATAATAGCATATTACCAAAACGTTTAAGCTAGACTAAGCAATTCTACCGTCTCATGCTACTCTACTGGTTATCATCAAATAAAATAGCTAATATTGTAACATCCTAGAAATTACAATAAAGAGGAAATATACATTTTGAATTTGAATATATTTATTTCTGAGTTTTCTTACCATTTTGGTTTTTATTTGGATTTTCTTGGATTTCTGTGTTGCGAGAAAAATCAAATAAAGAGAAATAATGAATGGATAATGGTAGAAAGATAAAAAGGTAAAAGTAATTTTTTGGAAAAGATGGTAATAAAAATCTTAAGCGTGCATATGGATCATTCCGGCCAGCACATAATATTTTATGCACAGAAATGTGAGGAGATAAATGAAAAGATAACCTTTTGACTAACAACAGTGCACAGTCAGAATTAACCTAGAATTTTCAAAACTTATCTGAAGCTAAAAAATTTACCAGCATGTCCTCAATGCATTATTCACCCCTGGTAAAAATATCAGAAATTAATAATGTCAGCTAAGGCTTTTAAAAATTCAAAAACCGAAACTCTAAAAGCCTAAAAATCATAATGTCACAATTTTTAGAAAATAAATATACAAGATATCGACTTAAATTTTTACGAAATAATTATCAGCACAAATAAAACCTCGACAAAAAGTTTTAAAAATAGTTGACAATAATAAGACATTTAAATAAAATAAATTCAGAGGGGAGATTTTATACCAATCATTGTTGTCAGAATATTTATAATTCTTTGGTAAAAATTTTTAACCCGATATTTTTACGAGTAGTCAAGCCTTATATGGGGACCCAATTCAAAAAGTTTGGAAAATTTTCTCTAGAGTTTGTTAGCCAAATAAATTCGGTTCATGAGTTGTCCGAGCCAAATTCTCTCTGGACCGCTTTCTCTCGCCGACAAGTGGGGCCACCGCAGATTAACCCGTTCGTTGGAGGTAATGGTGAGGTGCTGCTCTCACGCTGGTGGACCCGGACCCACTGCCGGACTCCTTCCTCACTGTCCCCTTCCTCTTGACCGAGTCTCGCGCATGCGCTCGCGCTCGTCTCGTCGGTCAAGCGCCGATTCACCGCCCCTCTGTGCGAGACGAGCCACCTTCGCTTGACCGTGGACACGTCTGGTCTTGGGAGCCTCGTGATTGTCCTCGGCCTCTCCCGCGCCATACCGCCTCAGTTAAAGCCCGCGCCACCTGCGCGTTCTTTGTGCGGAGAGGAGATCGACCGTAGCGTGCGTTCAAGCACTAGCGAGACCGCCTCAAGCCGGGCTATAAATACATCCTTGTGTCACCATTGAGACTCCCTCTACTCTTTTGAGTTCCATCTAAATCCAGCGCCTCAACTGAAGCTTTCATCCTTCGTTCTGCCGCAAGAACCCGAAAGGGGAAAATCGGTGGAGCAAGCTAAATAGGCATCAATCCTTAGAATTTCCATGTCCTAAAGCTTCACCACATCTCATAGAGTACTGATCACTCTTTGTTTTCATTTGTTTCCATGTACAGCACATCTCCATCGCTGCCTTTCTTCTTCTCGGCCGGCGACCGTTGGCAACCAATTCCAGTGTACCTTCAACCGCACCATTAATTGATATGAGACCCCTACTACCCACTGATGCTCTAGGAGTTCTTGCCCGGTGGAAAAGTGGTTGCTGGCGAGCTTTTGCTCGATCGGCCATGGTGACTGCCGCACCCTCGCGGTGGTAGCCCACCTCTCGACCACCCCAAACTGAATGGGTACCACCATATGGTGTGCCATGAACCACTGATTCCCATGGTGCTACCCATTCTGTCGCGCCGGAGCAAATTCACCGGCGGCGAGCCAAAAACCAAAGCCCTCTGCTTTGTGTCTCTAGCGGTCAGGTCCAAGTTGTCAGTGTCTTGCACGGAGAGTACTGCTGACTCATGGGCCCAGCTTGATAGCCTCTGAGTCAAAGGCCCAAGCGCCACCGCTCTCTTCTTGCGGCGTGTGCGTCTTGCGACAAGCGAGCCGCCATTGCCGTCGATCGCTAACCCACGCCGTCACGATCACTAACCTGTGGTCCCGACCTGTTAGTGATTGCGGGCCGATTCAAAAGAGCTAGTGCGCACAGTAGCCAGGGCATTTCCCAGTTAGGAAAACGTATTTTTCCAATTTGAATTGTTTTTCAAACACCGACCCAATGAAAGTGGTCATAATTTCCAAACTATAGCTCCAAAATTTGCAAAATAAATTTATAAAATCATCTAAAATCCTTTGGATTCATAATATGCAAAAATATTTCAAAAAAAATGTTTATTGTATAATTTCTAAAAATAAGAATACAAGAGTGGGTTAGTAATATACCATATACACAATCTTTGCAAATAAAGTCTAAATAAAATGAAATAAATTTTGGTTGAATCCTCATGCTGAAATGAGTTCAGAAGTGTAAAAATAATTAGGCTTCAAATTGATTTGGTTCATTTTCTAACAGTAATCATATCCAATACATAAATGCACTAGTAAATATTGGTTCCACTAAATAAGATAAAAATGAGCAACCTTATATTTAAAAACTAATACATTAGCATAGGCCTTACAGTTTCAAAGATTATTTCAAATCATATCTTAAGAGATAATTGTCAAGTAATACTCGTAAGATTTGGTTAAGATGTAAGTATACTCACTCATGTGCATATATGCATATATATGCATATGAAAAAGTAAAGATCAAGCTTTTATATATCTAGAAGTTTAATTAAATATTGCTTTGCATCCAATCCTGAATAAAGGAAATACTACTTCATGTTAAGGTTGATCATATCATTATAACCTTAACCAATTTTAGCATCTAGAATTCGTAAAATGCAAACAGAAAATTTATAAAAGAAGCCTCCTGTTCTTTGGATTAGACTTCTAATTATTTTGCTGTCAGTTTTCTTTTTGCCTTTATTTTGGAATTTATTGATTGTTACTATTCTCTTTACTACGCTACGATAGACAACAACATCCCTGAGGAGGAAGTCGAACCAGTCGTAGATCCGGACTTGAGCCGCATAATCGAGTAGCAAGGCAAGCACCTCCTTGAGCATGTTGAGCCCGATAATTTACCTACCATATGTTGTTTTTGTCAATGTATTAGGCATATGAGTAATTCTCCATAAAAATGCTATGTTGGGTAGAAACTGTAGTTAACCCTGTGAATTATGGTTTTTCCTTAATCTGTATGAACTTGTGAACCTTGTAACCCCTAGTGTGAACTAGACATAATTAATGCCATTTCGGGTATGACTGCTAGTGTAATATTTATGCTTAGCCATGCTTTGATACGGATACAATCATTTCAACTGTTTAAATGAATGGCTATCATTTGGAAAAGTGTTGCTGGTATTTTATTAAAAATCCAAAATGAAACTATAGTTTTGACGCTGGCGATTAATGGCAGTAGCCAGTTGTCCAGAGGGATTTGCACGTAGTATAGGGTGCAGTATCGTCCGTGTCAAATTAAGGACCAAGCAATGGGACGTTATTGATCCAAGAATTTCGTGCAACCACGAGGGCTGGTGTCGGGCCCGGAATTTGAATTCCGAACACCCTGTGTGATACACCAGTCCAGGATCACACTGGTGCTCACAGATACAGCAGAGATGAATACCATCACACATACACAGCAGAAAAATAACGATAATGTATTTAATTCAAATTAAACTGTTAAGACCTTAAGGTCAGCCTTACAATATTAAGCCACGCAGGGCTGAGTTCAGAGTAAACAAATAACAGCAGCGGAATTATAAAATTATTCGTGGCGCCTCAGTTTGCCACAGGCAACTGACCGAGCCTTTCTCCTAGTTAGCCAGGTCGTCATTCTTCTCCTCCTCATACACTTGCGGTTCTTCATCTTCTGATATTGTGATTATGGAGGGGTGAGTACATTGGTACTCAACAAGCTATGCACAGAATGCAACCTAATATGCTACATGCCAGGCTTATTCCAATGGAATGGCTTAAAGGTTAATTTGCAATAAACAACATTTAACAAGTAACATAGGTAGATTCAAAAGCAGTAAAAAAACAAGTAGAATTAACAATAACTTTTCCAGAAGTTACGTAAAAGCATTTCCATATCCTAATCCATACTTCCATCAACTTCATCTTTTAACCCAACCACATTTTTAATAAAGTCTAATCCTTGATCAGAATCCCGAGCAATGTCAATACCTCGGACACGGCTATTCGAACAGTTTGCACACTCTGCAGAGGTTATACACTTTACCCACACGATATAGTTAAACACCACACAGGCGAGTAACCATAACAAAGTCTTTCCGAAACTTCTATCCTCGCATGCGTACCTCTCGGTATAGTCCCCACTGTCCCTTCCCTTTTGTGGAGCGAAAGTACAGGGCTAACGTATACCGTTGAAGAGATGTAAGACCGATTCGGTAAACACTACACCCTTCTTTCCACATCCACAGCTACAAAAACCACCTGAGGTCTCACATGCTAAGACTTCAGAATCATACTCAACTAGGTCTGTCCCATACCAGACGTGTGGTTGTATGTTAGGCCCAGTTCAAAGGCTTGCAAGGTTAAGTCCTTAGGTTGACCGTGGCAATACTACCCAAAGTTCACAAAACCAAATTCAACAACATCACTCCCATGTGCCACATCTGGCCCTACATTAATCACTTTCCACTTGCCACAATCTAAATTATTTTACCACCCTGGTTGGTTACCATGCACCGTGTGCCATCAATAACATCAACACACGTGTCACATTCTCAAAATATCTTTCATAATTCATTAGTCAGTATTTCATCTTTCCCATGAAACAGTGTCAATGAAGTGTACCGCTTGGCTAAGCATACCTACTTCGTTCTAACCATTTCCCGTTGGTGACTAGTATTGACCAATTTAATAGTTTCCATCTTAGGGTGACAATGGGTTTATGGCATACAAATACTAGGAACAAGGAATCGATAACAAGTGGTGATTTAACTAAACCCAAATTACTTTAAAGCTTTTATAATTTAATTAGCATGCATAATTTAAATCAACATAATATTTAAAAACATTAGGAGCAAGATGGTTAAAGCATAACTTGCCTTCGTAAAGCATCGGTCTTGGTCTACGTCTTGGTCTGGAGCTTGATCCTCGAAATCCGCATCCTCACACGGCTCGACGTCTACGCGTAACAGATAAAGAACCAAATAAACACGCAAAACAACGTACAAACACACATTCAGAAACTACCACAAATCAAACTAATTCATAACGTTATGAAAACTTCCAGATAACTAATTTAGCATTTTCTAAGATTTATAAAATTTATTTTGACATTTTTGGATGTATAGTTTAAGAGCTACCAAATTCGTAAATTTGGACTTTTCGTGAATATTTTAACAGTACAAATTTATTTATAAAATTTCAGTAAAATTAACGTGGCTAGGTATTGATTTTTACTCATTTACAAAATTTGTCACATGCAGTTTGGACTTATAACGAATTTGTAATGAAAATAACAAATTTAGTGTTTTCCTAAAAATGTTTACGTACAACTAGTTTTGAACATGTATGACACTATTTAAGGCGTATATGGGTATTCTTATGTTGCCTGTTGCTTGGCTTGATTTGGCTATGGAAAAGAGACAGAGAAGGAAACAACCAGCGTCGGCCAGGACGACGAGCGCAGGTCGGCCGGAGGTCGGCGTTGGCGGCGTTGGCGGTGGCAACAGTGATCAACCAACCGGAGGAGAGGCGGCGCATGTCCCAGGTGGCCAGGCTGGAGCCGAGCGACGGCATAGGACCAGCGGCGCGTGCGGTAGGGGCAAAGCGGCGATGGCCGCCGATCGGCGAGAAAAAAACAACGCGCGACGGCCAAGCATACAGTCCTAATATATATGTGTATACATGCCTAACATATATATACATGCGTGCTTCCTGTTAAATATATGTATACAAGTACCGAATCAATCTAATATGAACGTATACCTGCACACATACCCCATATGTATACATTTACGTGAACTGCACTGCGCTCTACGTATTAACGTAACTACATGTACAAGCACTCGGCCTAGCATATATATGTATATATACTGTAATGTCTTCGACATATATATGTAAACATGCATATTCGTCCGTCTAACCAGAGAACGCAAATCTCACCTCAACCGAGCAGCACCGACCGTCGAGTGCAAAAGGAGGCGAGGCCGGAGACAATCAGTGGCAACAACGCAGATCGACGAGCGCGGAAGGAGACGACCAAGCGGCGTTCGGCCAGGCAGCGTCCAAGCCAAGAGAGGAAGACAGAGATGCGTGGAAATGTGAGGAGACAACCAAGATCTTGAGGATGAGAAACAACGACAAAGGAGAAATTAAGAGGTGATTAAGGACCGAAACGAAAGAAGAGAACAAGGAAAAAATGGCTGGAGGAACAATTGATGCGTGTGATTGAAGGATTCCATTCATTACATGGTCATCGGTTCAATTCGAATTTGAATAGTCTTTGAGTCAAAACACGTTTAAGATAAATTAGCAAAAGGGCCCTAAAACCTTGGAAAAAATCTTCTAAAATACTAGGAATATTTGAAACCTAGCGAAGTTGGTTTCGTGATTTTTCGATATATAGATTTTCTGCAAAAAATTCTTTTAGTGAATCAGACACTTGTACAGATTTTTATAAAATCAACAACTTAATTTATAGATCAAGTTTTTGAAAATATTCGATAGGAACATTCTTGTTTTTCAAATGTCGTTATTTTAAACTAAATTTTGAAATTTTATGCGCACGTGACACACACGATCTTTATTTTATTTGATTAATTCAATAAGGCTTAAGTTCGAATTAACTTAAAAAATTCCAAATACATTCCCGAAAATTTGTAATAATTCCAGAATGCCATAAACATATTAAAAGCAAATTTTGGGACGTTACAGCTGGTATGGGACAGCCTTAACCTATTAAGTTATTTAGATATGGCTTTGCACATTGGTAGGCGGGAGCTGGCGGAAGCATTCTGGATAGGTTTGCTTGTGAGGGGCTTCCACACCTCGATGTGGGTAAATGCATACCCATGCAACGGTGTATGCCTTGCCATAAACAGAAATGGTGTGTTGGAGGTTACGTGAAAGGAACCACGTCTTGGGTGTGTGTTTTTGTTTATATGGCGTGGGTTAACGTCCCGGGCTGGTTCGAAGCCATGTCTAGATAATGTGACGGTTATGTATGATCTTCTTGTCGACACGCCAAAGGAAGTGTGTCAATTGGTTTGGCAAAAGAGGTTGATCATTCCTTGTGGGTAAAGCTGTACAGCTCTGCAGAGTACAAATCTAATCGATTAGCCGTGCCCGCGGTCATGGGCACTTGGTGAAGTCATTCCAATGTTAAACTTTGGTATTTTCTAAAAAGGGGTTTGGTTTGGAAATTACTTTAGCAACCATCATTTTGTGCCAAAGGATCGACATTGTGGGCCATGCAATCGGGTAGGTCAGTATTAAAACTTTTAGCGATTTATAAACTACGGTTTGCAATCTAGCATAATCATATGTTTTCATTTTAATGCACATGCAAAATAACCTAGAGCTTGACTTTTGCCTTAGCCTGCATATTTATTTAATTGCATTTGTGAAACACTACAAGTCTTACTGAGTACCAATGTACTCAAACTTGCCACCTGCTGTCTCAGAAGATGAAGCCCTCGATTTGTCAGACGATATATATTGCCAGGTAGGCCTCGGGGTTTTCGGTGACGATTTCTTCTAGGGTTACCTTGTCAGATGCCTGCGGGTTGGATGGGCACTCTACGAGGCTTTTGGCTCTTTATGTCTTACTTTTCGCTGTACTGTAATGTTATGTAAAGACTTCTGTATAATTATCTTTTGTTCCAGGCATTAATAAAATGGGTGTATGGATGTGATATTGATGTTGTAAACATGCGAGTGCTAGCCACTGATCATGGGACTAGTACAGTAATCACATGGAGATTTCTGTCCTTTTTGGATGGGGTCTCACAGCGTTGGTATCAGAGCCATACTGACTGTAGGAAACCCTAGGTGACATGGTCGTTAGTTAGGAAGGTGAAAACTCAATTTATAATAAAAACTTATCCTTTACCGATAATGGAACTTAGCATATTTGCTAATTTTCTTATCTGTAGCTCCTTGACTTTTCATATTCATAAGTACTAATCTCATCTTTTCTTTTATTATTTTTGTAGATGGCACCATATGTTCCATGCCATGAGTCGGTTATATCGGAACTCATTGGCATGATGGGGGTGCTACACTATCTGTTGGAAGAATGTCATTTTGAAGGGCTTCCTCGATATGTGGTATTCCAGACGTACCTTAGTTCAGAAACTAAGGAATTTGCTACAAGAGTCTATATACCACCCAGGCCAGTCTCAATGAAGGCGAAAGGTGCTTTGACGGGTTTGGCTCATCCATTGATTCTTCAATGAATGAAGCCGCCTACTTAGCTGTGGTGTGTCTCCGACATGCTCTTCCGGACTTGAGCCCCACTTATCACTACCTTCCCGGAAGACTTCTCATTGAAGACAATGTGTATCAAGACAGTACCAGAATTAGGGATGATAACTTTCGCGTTATGGTAGACTTTGTAAATATGTTAGATAAGCATTATGTACAACTAGACCAGGAGTTGTTGGAGACATGTCGTCGAATGGCATTTTTGGAGTTTCATATGGCAATGGGCGTGGCAAGAGGAACAATACCATGCGCAGTGTTGTATGAGGGGTCTTCCCAGATTCCATCCGCTCGGGCGACTGTTGTAACATCCCAAAATTTGAAGTTTTGGAATGTTTGAATTCAAAAATAAACCATTTGCATTTTCTTGAACTAACTCTAGCTTAATTTGAATTTTCCATAAATGAAAGGATTTAATTTGACTAAACTATTCATCAAAATCAGGAATTTCAGTTTTAGTTGGGTTCCTTGTGCTCCAAGGAATTTTTTTGTATTTTTGGGGATTTTTCTGAATTTATTTGCTATTTATTTGAATTTATTTGCATTTATTTGAATTTCTGGGTTTTTCTTAAATCTGAAAATGTTTTTAATTTCTAAAAGCCTTGGTGAAACCTCGGTGGCCCAACCCATTTCCCGCCCGCCGCCTCGGCCCGTGCCGCTTTGGCCCACCTCGCTTCGCCGCTCGGCACGCTTCCGCCCGGCCGCGCGATATGGCCGTCCGATCGGCGCCTCACGCGTGGAGGGCTAGGATTGCGCCACGTCATCGGCCGCAGCGAAAACCTAGCCGCCGCCGTCGCCGCTCGGAGTCCACCTCGCCCACGCCTGGGCGTCCGTGCCGCGTCCTTTGCGCTTTCCCCGAGGCTATAAAAGCCCAGCCGCAACCCTCCCGAGGTTCCCCTCGTGCCGCCGCATCTTTTGCCCCCTCTTTTGCTGCACGAGCCGCCGCATCCGTCGAGTTCTTGCTCGCCGGAGTTTCTCCGCCGTGCCCGAGCCCTTCCGCCGCTCGTTTCTTCGCCGCCGGTGTCTCTCCGCCGCAGCCGTGCGTCTCATTGAGTTCCCCGCGTCGTTCTCTTCCGGATCCGCACCCACGAGCGTCCGATCCATCGCCATCTCGCCGTCGGCCGTATCTTCTTCTCGAAGTCCGGTGAGTTCGCGCCGCCACTTCGCCGTTGCTCCTCGCCGAGAAACCCTGGCCGTCCAATCCTCAGTGGGCGTCCCGGATCGTTCCACGTCTACGCCGCTGCACGCCTTGGTTCCTCTGCCGTTGGATTTCGCGTCGCCGTTGGATGCACGCCGCGTGGCCCGCTTGCGTCAGCAGCCGCGTCAGCCCCAAAGCCGCGTCATCGCTGGCGTCACGCGTGCGCCGGGTGCACGGTGAACCGGCGCAGCGCCGTGGACCCAGTCCACCGTGAACCCGATGACGTCAGCGTTGCGCAATAAATCGCTTTTCGATACAAAATAAATCCGAAATTCGATTTTACGATTTTCTGTATTTTCTCTGAATTTAATCTTTGGAGGCCGTTCGCTCATACGAACTCCGATTGAGGCGATTCAAGTTTCTAATTTTTTCTAAAATCAAGATCTATCTTCCAGATCCATTTATTTTCAGTTTTGAGCTTGTTTGAATCTCTGTTTTGTATTTATTTGGTTTCATTGCTTATTTTCCGGTAGACGCTAATTCCGAGGGAGCGAACGAAGACTTCGAAGACCAAGATTCAGCACTAGATCAGCAAGGCAAGTCGTAATCCTTTGATCATATTGATCCTATGTTTGCAAAAGTAATTTACTTTATTACAATTGCATGTTATTTGGTGTATCAATGCTTATTTAATGGGAGTAGATGTATACCTAGTTGACATTATGCCACCTTGATTAGTTGTATGCCATGTATCCATTGTTAAACCTAGGTTGGGACATTACTAGTTGGACATTATCATTATACCAACATTAGGTTATCGTAGCTATGCTTAGACATGCTTACATATACGTTGGGATTCATGTCACATGTGAATAATGTTAATATTGACTTAATGAGATATTGAATCGTGGACGTTAGCCACTGTTGTAGAATTTGTTGTACCATGGCGGGGTTTGCCATTGGTCTTGGTTGAACGAATCGTTTTCCTCGGGCAAGTGATCGTGCGATAAAGGGGTGCTTTCTAGCACATTGGGATGTGGATGTCTTGCTGAGACAATTTAAGGACTTAATTTTGTGCGCCATTGAACTGGGCCTAACCGTACTACCACATATGCAGAATGGGACAGACCTAGCCGATTAATTTGTAATGTCTAGCCTTGAGTCTTGCCAGTTGGTGGTGTGGGTTCCGGATGGACGGGTAGATTCGCAAAGCGCAAGAGGGGCCCTAATGGCGAAACCTTAGCGAAGCGATCGAGAGTTTAGGCGATTGCATTGTAAAGGCTTTGTCATGATATCTCCGCAACACACCAAAGGAAGTGTGTTAAGATCGATTGCACAAAGAGGTGTTCATGTCTTGTGGGTAAAGTTGTACAACCTCTGCAGTGTAAAACTATTCGAATAGCCGCGTCATGATCATGGACAAGCCCGGAATTTCACACGGGGTATAGAGTGTTTCATAAAATGTGGAATGTGGAATTGTTGGGATGTGAGCAGGGAGTTCACCGTTGTTTTGTTGTCTATCATTGATCTATCGATTATTTATTTATGTTTTCATAAATATGCTTTCAATCTATTTATTGTATTTCAATTCAAGTTATTGCTTTACGCAAAAGAACTATATAGCCATCATTGTCAAGCCGTGCATAAATATATTGCATCATTTCTCTACGGCTTGTCGAGTACCTTTGTACTCACGGCTTTATGCCCTTGTTGATCGATTCTTTGAAGGAGATAATGAATATCATGAGGAGGAATTCTATGAAGACTACGTGGATTAGGAAGGCGTTCCCAGACGATTGCTGTGGCATGTCGAATGGTTCATTTATCTTTTCCATTGCAATAGTATTTGTTTCTTAAGCCCTTAAGGCATAATGGTGTAAACATTGACCATAAAGTCGTTTGCTTTATTTAATAATAATTTGCTTCTTCTTAGTTAATTCGTTGTATGGAATGGTATTTCATCTATGTTTCCCTTTGTGTGCACTAGCGTGATCTGGACTAGTGCAAGATACACGAGGGTTTTGGTTTGCAAATCCGGGTCCCGACAGAGATGGTATCAGAGCCATATCGACTGTAGGTCGCTATCCTAGTTAGCATGGTCTTCAAAATTATTTTCTAAATCAAACCAACAAAATTGGTACTTAATAGTTTTCGTCTCCTCTCGTCTTATTCTTAGGTTCTTATTCCTCTCCTTTGCTGAAACCTTGATTTGAGTTTTAAATTGATCTTATCTCATGAAACTTCTCAAAGCCTCGAGTTTTCGCAAGGAATCAAATCGAGGAAGTTGATGATCTAGCCATCGAGTTTGCAGAGAAGACTACCATATAAGATAGTTTTGGGATCAGTGATGTTTGAGCATGTTTTTCTCCTTTTCAGTTTAGTTACGTTTAATCCGCGTATACTAAGATTTTCTTTGCTTGAGTGTCTGGTATGTTGTACACTTGCCCCAAGCACGGTGTTACAACCATACCTTTAATTGAAAAAAAAACTTTATTTGCCTCCTTAATTTGAAGCCTTTCGGTTGTATCCTTTTGTCCCTGGGTATTACCTTCTTCCCTAGATGATCTTACCACTCATCTACTGCTTTTCCCTCTTACCTATCAAACCCTTGCGCTGCACCTCAGATGGTTGACACCGTTACGGAGCCGGCGCGATTCACCGTGGATGCCGGTGCGATGCCAACACCAACTCCAACCCCAATGCACCACCGCCACCACCAAAGAAGTGATGCACTGAATATGGGACATTTTCTGGCAGCTCAGACTCAGCTTATGAACACAATGATGTAGAACATGAACAACATGATGAATCAGCAGAATCAGACTGCAGTTGCCCTAGCAAATCTGTTGAACCAGCAGAACCAAGCTGCCGCTGCCCCTCCTCAAGCTCGTCTCCAGTCCAAGCTAGCAGAATTTATGAGGACTCGTCCGCCAACTTTCTCCAACTCTTCAGAACCATTGGACGCCGATGATTGGACCGCTCCATTGAGAAGAAGCTTGAAATTGCCTAGTGCACCAATCGTGAGAAGGTTCTCTATGCCGCTCATCAGCTGGAGGGCACCACCGCTGAATGGTGGGAGAACTATAGTGCTGCACATGATGACCCTCAGACTATCACTTGGGCAGAGTTTTCCACTGCTTTCCGCCACTCTCATATTCCTGATGGAAAGGTGGAAATGAAGAAGAATGAGTTTCGAGAGCTTAAGCAAGAAGGGATGTCAGTGAGTGAATACCTCAATAAGTTCACTCAACTTGCTCGCTACGCTCCAGAGGATGTAGCCACAGATGATGCTCGCCAGAAGAAGTTCAAGCGTGGACTCAATCCAGGACTAAAGGTGCAAGTCATTGGCAATGACTATGTAGATTTCGAAGATCCGGTTGATAAAGCTATGCTTATTGAGGAATCTCGTCGGGGTTGGAAGAATCCGTAAGAGAAAGATGATGCGACATGGAACCCATCGAGTCACCAACAGAGTCGTAACCAATGCTCAACGGCCTACTCGCTTCACTCCTCCGAATGCAATGAGGACCCCGCACCAAAGACACCTCGCCCGCCTCCTCCGGGCAATCGCAACCTCGGCACCAACAAAGAATCCACCTCGGAGGAACAAGAATCCAATCCGGTGCAGAGTCACTTGTTTCAACCGTCATGAACTCGGTCACTATGCCAATAATTGCTCCAGAAGCAAGCTGTGACGCCATCCGTTTCAATTTGGGATCTCGCCACCAAGACCCCAACCCGTGAGCGGGGCGTGAGTGCCCTGACACCTAATCAAGCCACGAAACTCCGCCTTTCTTTGGAAGAGGCCGTGTGAATCACGTCACCACCGAGGATGCCCGACCGCACTGGCGTCATACTAGGTAAGCTCCTAGTCAACTCGGCATCCGCCATGGTTTTGTTTGATTACGAGCTACGCATTCGTTTGTTTCTCGAAGTTTTGCCGCAAAGCATCAATTAAAGACAATGCCTCTTAAGATTGTTTTATTAGTGCAATCTCACGTTACGATTTGAGTACGAACCAAGGCTGCCCGGTTAAGATACTAATTGGAGGGTAGAATTTCTAGCCAACCTTATTGTCCTAGACACCAAGTCCCTAGATGTGATCCTAGGAATGGATTGGCTCTCCAAGAACCAAGCGATTTTGGATTGTGGGAATAGAGATCACCCTAACCACCCGGATGGATCCAAGTTAAAAGTTCAAGCCGCTTGATCGGTCAAGAAGGATTAGAGTTTGTAGTGCCAAAGGAATAAGTTTGGAAGATGTGCGATCGCCAATGAATTTCTGATGTGTTTCCTGATGAGTTGCAGGATGCCACCGATCGAGATATAGAGTTCTTGATAGAACTAGTTCTGAACGCCACCCATTTCCAAGAGACCTTATAGGATGCACGCTAATGAGTTAGCCAAGTAAAGAGACAGATTAAAGAGCTGCAAGATCAAGGTTTTGTTCGACCAAGTTCTTCGCCATGGGGGCGCGGTTCTTCTAGTTGAAAAGAAAGATGGAACTCAGAGAATGTGTGTAGATTACCGCTCACTCAATGAGGTCACCATCAAGAATAAGTACCCTCTGCCAAGAATCGATGATTTGTTTGACCAACTTCAAGGAGCCGGAGTGTTCTCGAAGATTGACCTGAGATCAGGATATCACCAGTTGAAGATTCGTCAAGAGGATATACCCAAAACAGCTTTTGTTACTCGGTATGGACAGTATGAGTATACCGTGATGTCTTTTGGATTGACTAATGCCCCTGCCTACTTCATGACCTTGATGAATAAGGTATTCATGGAATATTTGGATAAATTTGTTGTTGTTTTCATTGATGACATTCTAATCTACTCCAAAAGTGAGGAAGAACATGAGGATCACTTGCGCCAAATTTTAACGGCTAAGAGAGAATCGACTTTATGCGAAGTTCAAGAAATGCGAGTTCGGATGAAAGAAGTTGCTTTCCTAGGACATGTCATATCGGAGAAGGAGTCGTTGACCACGGAAAGGTACGAGATGTGCTAAGTTGGGAGTCACCCAAGACTGTACCCCAAATTCGAAGTTTTCTTGGAATGGCGGGATATTATCGCCGTTTCATAGAAGGGTTTTCTAGAAAAGCTAGACCGCTCACTCAACTTTTAAAGAAGGAGAAGAAATTTGTTTGGACACCAGAGTGTGAGCAAAGTTTTCAAGAGCTAAAGAAGTGTTTGACAAGCCTTGCGGTGCTTATCCCGCGGATAATAGGAAGGATTTTGAGATATTCTGTGATGCATCCCGACAAGGACTCGGTTGTGTGCTAATGCAAGATAAGAAGGTTGTAGCGTATGCTTCGTGACAACTAAGGCCACATGAAGTCAACTATCCTACCCATGATTTGGAGTTAGCAGCCGTAGTGCATGCTTTAAAGATTTGGCGTCACTATCTCATTGGTAATCGTTGTGAAGTTTACACTGATCACAAGAGTTTGAAGTATATCTTTACCCAAGCTGACCTCAATATGAGACAAAGAAGATGGTTGGAATTGATTAAGGACTATGACATTGGGATTCATTATCATCCAGGCAAGGCCAATGTCGTAGCCGATGCTTTGAGTAGAAAGAGCTACTGCAATACTCTGATGATTAAGGAAAGTCATCCAGCCCTCTATAAGGAATTTCAGAAGCTTAGTTTGGAATTGGTTCAGGAAGGGTATTTAGCTACTTTGGAAGTACGCCCTACGTTGGAAGATCAGATTCGAGAAGCACAGGTAGATGATGCCGATATCAAGGAGATTAAGAGCAATATGAAGAAAGGAAAAGCCCCAGGGTTCACCGAAGATGAACAAGGTATTATTTGGTATGATAAGCGTATTTGCGTACCAGATCAGAAAGAGCTTAAGGAGTTGATTCTCAAAGAAGCGCATGAGACTTTATACTCCATTCATCCCGAAGTACCAAGATGTATCAAGACCTCAAGGAAAGGTATTGGTGGCCTAGTATGAGCGTGAGATTGCAGAGTATGTTGCACTTTGTGATGTCCGCGGAAGGTCAAGGCGAGCATCAAAGGCGGCGAGGATTGCTGCGACCATTGAAGATTCCAGAGTGGAAGTGGGAAGAAATCGATATGGATTTCATTACCGTATTTCCTAAGACCCAAGCAGGTTATGACTCGATCTGGGTAATAGTGGATCGATTGACTAAGGTAGCTCACTTCATTCTAGTTAAGACTACCTATGCAGGGGATAAATTAGCAGAGTTATATATGTCAAGAATCGTCAGTCTTCACGGAGTGCCTAAGAAGATAGTGTCTGATAGAGGAAGCCAATTTACCTCTCGTTTTTGGCAGAGTCTGCATGAAGCCATGGGAACTCATCTCAGATTCAGTACTGCCTATCACCCTCAAACCGATGGACAGACTGAACGTGTGAATCAAATTCTTGAGGATATGTTAAGGGCTTGTGCCTTAACTTATGGTGCCAAGTGGGACAAGTGTTTGCCCTATGCAGAGTTTTCCTACAACAATAGTTATCAAGCCAGTTTGCAAATGTCGCCTTTTGAAGCCTTATATGAAAGAAAGTGCAGAACCCCTCTCAACTGGAAGGAGTCGGGAGAAAGACAATTGTTTGGTCCTGCCATACTGCAAGAAGCCGAAGAACAAGTTCAACTAATTCGAGACCGGTTGAAGATAGCTCAAAGCAGACAAAAGAGTTATGCAGATAATCGTCGTCGAGATTTGAGTTTCGAGCCCGATGATTACGTTTATCTCAGAGTCACCCCTCTCAAAGGAGTTAAGAGATTTCAAGTAAAAGGAAAGCTTGCCCCTAGATATGTGGGACCGTTCAAAATCTTGGAACGGAGAGGAGAGGTTGCCTACAAGTTAGAATTGCCTCAGTCTTTTGCCGGAATCCATGATGTGTTCCATGTATCGCAGTTGAAGAAATGTCTGCGTGTGCCAGAGGAACAGATGCCATTGGAAGCCATTGATTTGCAAGAGGATCTTACCTACAAGGAGCAACCCGTGAGAATTTTGGATATAGCAGAGCGTATCACGAGAAGCAAGATCATTCATTTTTGCAAGGTCTAGTGGAGCCACCATTCAGAGGAGGAAGCAACTTGGGAGCGAGAAGAGGATCTGAAGTCCGAGTTTCCCCACCTTTTCCCTAGCCAGCCAGAATCTCGGGGTCGAGATTCCATTTAAGGGGGGGGGGAGGTTTGTAACATCCCAAAATTTGAAGTTTTGGAATGTTTGAATTAAAAAATAAACCATTTGCATTTTCTTGAACTAACTCTAGCTTAATTTGAATTTTCCATAAATGAAAGGATTTAATTTGACTAAACTATTCATCAAAATCAGAATTTCAGTTTTAGTTGGGTTCCTTGTGCTCCAAGGAATTTTTTGTATTTTGGGGATTTTCTGAATTTATTTGCTATTTATTTGAATTTATTTGCATTTATTTGAATTTTGGGTTTTCTTAAATCGAAAATGTTTTAATTTCTAAAAGCCTTGGGCGAAACCTCGATGGCCCAACCCATTTCCCAGCCCGCCGCCTCGGCCCGGTGCCCTTGCCCGCCCGCCTCGCTCGCGCTTCGGCACAACGCGCCACCCGCGCCAGTATGGCCGTCCGTCGGCGCCTCGCGCGTGGAGGGCTAGGATTGCGCCACGTCATCGGCCGCAGCGAAAACCTAGCCGCCGCCGCCGCTGCTCGGAGTCCGCCTCGCCCACGCCTGGGCGTCCGTGCCGCGTCCTTTGCGCGTTCCCCGAGGCTATAAAGCCACCGCAACCCTCCCGAGGTTCCCCTCACGCCGCCGCACCTTTTGCCCCCTCTTTTGCTGCCCGAGCCGCCGCATCCGTCGAGTTCTTGCTCGCCGGAGTTTCTCCGCCGTGCCCGAGCCCTTCCGCCGCTCGTTTCTTCGCCGCCGGTGTCTCTCCACCGCAGCCGTGGGTCTCATTGAGTTCCCCGCGTCGTTCTCTTCCGGATCCGCACCCACGCGCGTCCGATCCATCGCCATCTCGCCGTCGGCCGTATCTTCTTCTCGGTCCGGTGGTCGCGCCGCCGCTTCGCCGTTGCTCCTCGCCGAGGAACCCTGGCCGTCCAATCCTCAGTGGGCGTCCCGGATCGTTCCACGTCTCCGCCGCCGCACGCCTTGGTTCCTCTGCCGTTGGATTTTGCGTCGCCGTTGGATGCACGCCGCGTGGCCGCGCTTGTCGGCGGCGCGTCGGCCAAAGCAGCGTCATCGGCGTCACGCGTCGGCGCGGGTGCCGCGGTGAGCCGTAGCGCAGCGCCGTGGACCCGATCCACCGTGAACCCGATGACGTCGGCGTTGCGCAATAAATCGCTTTTCGATACAAAAATAAATCCGAAATTCGATTTTACGATTTTCGTATTTTCTCTGAATTTAATCTTTGGAGGCCGTTCGCTCATACGAACTCCGATTGAGGCGATTCAAGTTTCTAAATTTTTCTAAAATCAAGATCTATCTTCCAGAGCCATTTATTTTCAGTTTTGAGCTTGTTTGAGTCTCTGTTTTGTATTTATTTGGTTTCATTGCTTATTTTCCGGTAGACGCTAATTCCGAGGGAGCAAACGAAGACTTCGAAGACCAAGATTCAGCACTAGATCAGCAAGGCAAGTCTTAATCCTTTGATCATATTGATCCTCTGTTTGCAAAAGTAATTTACTTTATTACAATTGCATGCTATTTGGTGTATCAATGCTTATTTAATGGGAGTGGATGTATACCTAGTTGACATTATGCCACCTTGATTAGTTGTATGCCATGTATCCATTGTTAAACCTAGGTTGGGACATTACTAGTTGGACATAATCATTATACCAACATTGGGTTATCGTAGCTATGCTTAGACATGCTTACATATACGTTGGGATTCATGTCACATGTGAATAATGTTAATATTGACTTAATGAGATATTGAATCGTGGCCGTTAGCCACTATTGTAAAATTTGTTGTACCATGGCGGGGTTTGCCATTGGTCTTGGTTGAACGAATCGTTTTTCCTCGGGCAAGTGATCGTGCAGTAAAGGGGGTGCTTTCTAGCACATTGGGATGTGGATGTCTTTCCTGAGACAATTTAAGGACTTAATCTTGTGCGCCATTGAACTGGGCCTAACCGTACTACCACATGTCTGGAATGGGACAGACCTAGCTGATTAATTTGTAATGTCTAGCCTTGAGTACTTGCCATTGGTGGTGTGGGTTCCGGATGGGCGGGTAGATTCGCAAAGGCGCAAGAGGGGCCCTAATGGCGAAACCTTAGCGAGCGATCTAGAGTTTAGACGATTGCATTGTAAAGGCTTTGTCATGATATCTCTGCGACACACCAAAGGAAGTGTGTTAAGATCGATTGCACAAAGAGGTGTTCATGTCTTGTGGGTAAAGTTGTACAACCTCTGCAGTGTAAAACTATTCGAATAGCGCGTCATGATCATGGACAAGCCGGGAATTTCACACGGGGTATAGAGTGTTTCATAAAATGTGGAATGTGGAATTGTTGGGATGTGAGCAGGGAGTTCACTTTGTTGTTTTGTTGTCTATCATTGATCTATCGCTTATTTATTTATGTTTTCATAAATATGCTTTCAATCTATTTATTGTATTTCAATTCAAGTTATTGCTTTACGCAAAAGAACTATATAGCCATCATTGTCAAGCGTGCATAAATATATTGCATCATTTCTCTACGGCTTGTTGAGTACCTTTGTACTCACGGCTTTATGCCCTTGTTGATCGATTCTTTGAAGGAGATAATGAATATCATGAGGAGGAATTCTATGAAGACTACGTGGATTAGGAAGGCGTTCCCCAGACGATTGCCTGTGGTATGTCGAATGGTTCAGTTTATCTTTTCCGCTGCAATAGTATTTGTTTCTTAAGCCCTTAAGGCATAATGGTGTAAACATTGACCATAAAGTCGTTTGCTTTATTTAATAATAATTTGCTTCTTCTTAGTTAATTCGTTGTATGGAATGGTATTTCATCTATGTTTCCACTGTGTGCACTAGCGTGATCCTGGACTAGTGCAGTATACACAGAGGGTTTCGGATTTGCAAATCCGGGTCCCGACAACTGTTGTGGCCCACATGTCAATAGAAGGTGACGGGTAATCGGGCGGATCGAGTACGGGTGGAGCTCCCCTATACCCGTACTAGTTTGCCCGTCGGGTAAAGTTTGGCCCAAATAAACATACCGACAGGCGACAAAAGAGGAACATATCCACCTCTATTAGGGTTTTACCCACGGGTACACGGGTAATTGGGTAAGATTGACATCCCTACTGTTCACGCTTCCAAGTTGCTTCCTTTTCTGAATGGTTGTTCCACTGAACCTTGCAAATTTTGATTATTCTATTCCTTGTTCTACGCTCTGCCTCATCCAGAATTTTGATTGGGTACTCTGGGTAGGTGAGATCCTTATTTAGCTCAACGTCCTCAATCTGCATCTGTTCTTCTGGTACCCTGAGGCACTTTTTCAGCTGTGACACATGGAACACATTATGCACATCTGACAACTATGGTGGCAGCTCCAATTGATAAGCCACAATCTTAGTGCTAACTTTCCACGAACTCATAATCGACGCATCCTTTTGAGTGGTGAGACTTTCAAGTACACATGGTCACGTGGAGAAAAAGTTAACTCTCTCCGACGGTTGTCAACGTATCTCTTTTGCTTGGACTGCGTTGTTCTCAATCTTTCTTGGAACATTTTTACTTTTTCTTCAACTTTTTGAAAAATATCAAGACCGAAGGCTTGGCGATCTCCTGTTTCATTCCAATAAAGAGGTGCCCTGTACTTATCTCCTGTTTCATTCCAATAAAGAGGTGTCCTGCACTTTCTTTCGTACAAGACTTCAAATAGCGATATTTGCAAGCTTGCTTGGTAACTATTTTTGTATGAGAATTTTGCATAGGTTAAACTTTGATCCCAACTTGTCGTATTGGACAACGCACATGACATAACATATCTTCGAGGATCTGATTTACTCGTTCAGTCTGTCCATCAGTCTGAGGGTGACAAGCTATGCTGCAATTCAGGTTGTTACCCAATGCTTCTTGCAACTTCTACTAGAATCTTGAAGTGAATTGAGTGCCTCGATCTGAAACAATCCTCTTTGGCACACCATGCAAAAACACGATCCTTGACATATACAGCTCTGCAAGTTTATCCCCTTAGTAGGTTGTTCTCATAGGAATGAAATGTGCAACTTTTGTCAATAGATCCACTACCACCCATATTGAGTCATGACCTGATCTGGTTCTCGAAAGTCCTGTAATAAAATCTATTCCAATTTCTTCCCACTTCCATTTAGGTACCTTTAATGGTTGTAGCAATCTAGCGGGTCTTTGATGTTCAGCTTTAACTCGCTAGCATATATCACACATAGCTATGTATTCTGCAATTTCCATTCTCATTCTTGGCCACAAATATATACCATGAAGATCCTGATACATCTTGGTATTGTTTGGATGAATTGAGTATGCTGACTCATGTGCCTCCTTTAATATCAACTACTTGATTTCCTTTTGATTCAGCACATAGATATTTTTTTCAAGCCAAAATGTTCCTGCTTCATCATCTGAAAATCCTAGGGCTTTACCCACCTTTATTCTATCCTTGATCTTAGCAGCTTCTTTATCTGAGTTTTGCAACTTTTTGATCCAATCCTCCAAGGTTGGTTGAATCTCCAAAGCAGCTACAGAACTTTCTCCCATTAGTTCCAAATTCAAACGCTGAAACTTCTCGTGAAGAGCAAGTTGTCTTTCTTGAATCATCAAATTGTTGTTGTAGCACTTCTAGCTTAATGCATCGGCAACTACATTAGCCTTGCTAGGATGGTAATGTATTCCCACATCATAATCTTTGATTAATTCTAACCATCTTCTTTGTCTTAGGTTGAGATCTGCTTGGGTGAAGATATACTTCAAACTCTTATGATCTGTGAAGATCTCACAATGATTCCCAATGACATAATATCTCCACAACTTCAGTGCATGCACGACTACAGCCATGTTCAAGTCATGGGTTGGATAATTTTCCTCATGCGATTGCATTTGCCATGAGGTGTATGCAACTACTTTGCCATCTTGCATCAATACACATCCAAGTTCCTATCTTGAAGCATCATAGAAAATCTCAAAGTTTTTCTGAATATTCGGTAAAATGAGCACTAGGGTTGTAGTCAGTCTTTTCTTTAATTCCTAAAAACTTTGCTCATAAGCCTCAGACCATTCAAACTTCTTCTCCTTCTTTAGCAACTGGGTAAGTAGTCTCGCAATCTTCGAGAATCCTTCTATGAATCTTCGGTAGTATCCCGCTAAACCAAGAAAACTTCTGATGTCAGGCACTGACTTGGGTGGACTCCAGTTGAGTACACCTTTCACTTTTTCGGGATCTACTTAGACACCTGCAGCAGAAATTACATGTCCCAAGAAAGCAACTTCCTTGAACAAAAACTCACTTACTGAATTTGGCATATAATTGACGCTTTCTGAGTTTTTCTAATACCATTATCAAATGACCTTAATGTCCTGCTTCATCTCTGGAATAGAAAAGAATGTCATATATGAATACCACCACCAACTTGTTTAGGTATTCCATAAACACTTTATGCATCAGGTTCATGAAGTAAACTGGTGCATTGGTGAGACCAAAAGACATAACTGTAAACTCATAAGAGTCCATAATAGGTAGCAAAAGCTGTCTTCAGAATATCTTGTGGCCTTATCTTCAACTGATGGTATCCGGATCGAAGGTCGATTTTGGAGAAAATACAAGCTCCTTTCAACTGATCAAACAAGTCATCAATCCTAGGCAACGGATACTTGTTCTTGATTGTGACTTCATTTAGGGCTCTATAGTCCACACACAAGCGCAAACTATTATCCTTTTTCTTTAAAAAAGAACCGGCGCTCCCCAAGGTAACAAACTTGGACGAACGAATCCTTTTTCTTGTAACTCCTCAATCTGCTTCTTCATCTCGGCAAGTTCATTGGCTGGCATGCGGCAGGATCTCTTAGAAATGGGAGCCGTACTAGGGACTAGTCCTATGATGAACTCCACATCTCGATCAAGCAGCATACCTGGTAATTCTTCATGAAATATATCTAGGTATTCCTGCACCACAGGCATACTTTCCAAAGTTGTTTTCTCCAATCTATTTAATGTGCATTTCTTACTTGAAGACTCATCAGGCATATACTACACTCGAATGCCTTCCGAATTGGTGAGGGTGATGGCTCTACTCGCACAATCTATTTGACCTTTATACTTTGTTCACCAGTCCATCCCTAGGATGACACCTATTCCTTTTGAATCCAGAATGATGAGATTCGCTAGGAACTCTACACCATTGATTTTTGTGGTGGCACTTGGACATACTGAACTAGTTTTCTACTCTTTCTTAGGTGACTGAACTATCATGAGGTTCTTAAGAGTAAAGGTTTCCCAATCAAATTGTTCAATAAAATTCTTTGATATAAAGGAATGCAATACTCTAGAATCAAATAATGCTGAGGCAGGTATTGAGTTTACAAAGAACTTACCCAAAACCACATCTGGTGCCTCCTGAGCTTCTTCTGCGGTCACGTGGTTGACTTATCCTCTTCCAAAAGATTGCGGAGCTCTTGGCGTCTATGGTGCTCCACATCCTTGTCCTTGCGTAGGAGCTCTGGCATAATGTCCCATCTAATGGTAGTGAAAGAACTGAATTCCTGCAGCATTTGAGTTCCCTTTCTGAGGTTGAGCACTGGCGTTGTTATGGAATCCTTGACCATCTAAGCGCAGTTCAGAGTTAGGAGTGTGGGGTGCCCCTTGAACAAGTGTCCTGTTGGCTTGCTAAGATTGGAAGCATTGCCGAGAACTGCTCGCTTCCTGTTGGGCCTAGAATGCCATCCTTCTCTTGCGGGACTCCAGCTATTGCCTTTGGGCATCCACTTGCACGGGTGACTTATTCACCATGTACTGAAAGTTTGGGAAGTCCAAAGCAACTAATTGTACCTTGATGTCGAGGTCCAGTCCTTCCATGAACCTCCAGATCTTGGTACTTTCAGGTGCCACATCTTCAAGTGCATACCTCAACAATTGGGTGAACCTGTTAAGGTACTCAGAACACTCTGGTTTCCCTGATGCAGCTTTCAGAACTCTCTCTTCTCCATCTCAATAATGCCTGCAAGCACGTGTCCAGTACAGAAAGCTTTAGAGAATTCCTCCAAAGTAATAGCCTGAGCATTCTGATGGGCTGCACAGAAGTTATCCCACCAGGTTGTAGCTACTCCTTTTAATTGGTGGCTAGCATAGAGAACTTTTTCATGGTCATCACACTGAGCCAACTGAAGCTTCTTTTCCACATCCTTTAGCCAATCATCTGCCTCCAAGGGTTCACCTGCTCCCACGAAGGTAGGTGGTCTAGTTCTCATAAACTCTCCAAGTTTAGACTAGGGCGGCATCACTAGTGTTGGCTGTGGATTATTAACCATGTTCTGATCAAGGGCTTGCAACAACTGAAGCTGCATTGCCATCATCTGTTGAATATCTGCCACTGGGGGTTGGAATGGTGGCGGCGACGGTGGCACTTGCTGCCCATGTTGTTCTTGCTGTCTCGGAACATTCTGCTACTCTTGCGGAACTGCCTCGCCATGTCCATGACCTCCTGCATGACCTCCTCTGTGACCAGCTCCATGGCCTCTTCCTTGGTTCTCCATCTGAAGAGACGACCATGTAAGGTTAGCAAATAGGTGAGAGGGAAACAACAAAGATAAGAAGACTAAGGAGGTAGCCATTCCAAGATAAGACAAGCAATTAAACTTCAACTTGAAGTGTGGCTACAACACAATGCCAAGGGCAAGTGTACAACACACCCAACACACAAGCAACAAAGATCCTAATATACGTAGACTAAACAATGCTAAACTAAAAAGGGGCAGCATGCTCAAACACAATAGAGCACTAAAACCTATCTTATATGGGAGTTCTTTCAGACATACTCTCGACAGCTTGATCATTCCAGTAGTTCCTCCACTAGTCTAGAAAAGAACATGGATCATCATCTTGTTTTAAATGATTGCAGATGATCTAAGGCTTTCAAAAGTTTTATGGGATGAGATCAAATTAAACTTTTAAAATAATATTTCAGCTAAGTAAAAGAGTAAGAACCTAAGAATGAGATGAGAGGAGATAATCTATTAAATGCCAATTCGTTGGTTTGATTTAGAAAATAGTTTTGAAGTTCTTACTAAGAAGACCATGCTAACTAGGGTTGCAACCTACAGTCGATATGGCTCTGATACCACCTCTGTTGGGACCAAATTTCCAAATTCAAACCCTCTGTGTAAAAACGGTGCTAGTCCAGGAAAAGCTAGCACACACAGTGGAAACAGCGATGATAACACACCCACATCACGAATAAAATATTAATACTTAAACAAAAGGTACTGGCCATATGGCCAACCATTACAGAATAAACAGCCTCACGGCTTGAGTTCAATAATGGACTGGGTAGGATAAGCCCATCCATTTACCAAATAGGCAAACGACTGGGGTACGCGTCCTAGTAATCCGGATCACCTTCATCGTAACCATAAGCAAAGAACTCGTAGTCACCTTCTGCTTCTGCGCACTCCTCTGTGGAAAGTTGGGATGTGGCAAGGGTAAGCATAAAATGTACTCCGCAAGTCTTGGAAACACAATACATGATAACTATATGTAAGGCTAAACAATTGAAGGCTTAGAATGGCTTATTTAGCATAAAGCAAATTTTAACTTTAAATAACACTAGTAATTTCATAAAGCATCATTTGAGAACAATGTAATTGTAATAATTAAATTTGATATGACAACTATAACAGGTTCCATCTACCTGACTGGCTTCATCTGCCAAACCATAATCCGTGAGTTCTATATACTCACGGATTCCCAAACCACCATTTTTATTTAAAATAAAACTATAAAATCTACAATGTACAAGTGTACCTCGCCCACCCTTTACCGTGGGCTTGACTACTTAAGTAGTTTTAACTTTACAGAGCGTGTACAGCTTTACCCACAAGACATGATCACTCTTTGTACAATCGATATTAGCATATTTCCTTTGGTGTGCCGCAGAGAGATCATGACAAAGCCTTTACAATGTACAACCCTGCTATTAACCTTGCCCACTAAGGTTTCACCGTCAAAGGGTTCTATCTGTCCAGTCGGAAGCCCCATCTTGCGCCTACCTCCATTTGGCACCCACCAACTGGTGAAGCTAATAACAAGACGCAAAAATTAATTAGCCAGGTCGTACCCATATAGACTTGTGGTTGTATGGTAGTGCTCGGTCCATAGTAACACACGCTTCGGTCCATAATTGACAAGGGCGGAACATTCACTTTACAAGGTCTTATGCTTCCTACACCCACAAAACATCCATCCGCCCTGGTCTAAACCATTTTCCCACTTTATTATATTTAAATAACAACAGCAATACCAATTACCGCAACTTCACAAATGAGTTTAGACAATGTTGGAAATGATTACCATAATAGCATAATACTGAAACGTTTAAGTTAGACTAAGCAATTCTAACGTCCCATGCTACTCTACTGGTTATCACCAAATAAAATAATTAATATCATTTAGGGTGACATTGGTTCAACATGATTAATGCCAATAAGGGTATAACAATTTTGGAATTTAACTAGACCTTAATACTGACTTTAAAGTACATTGCATAAATGTAAGCATACAATAATTTAAAACAACATAAGCATTTTTTAAAATTTGGATCAACAAGGTCAAAGAAGACTTGCCTTCGTGTAACACCCTAAATTTAGCTCTAATTTAAATTTTGGATTATTTTTGTTTTTTGATAATTTTTGGGAATTTATTGAAATTTATTTGGATTTATTCAAATATGGCCTTCCTTGAAAACAATTAAATAATGGAAAAGTTTTTGCAAAGTTTTCTTGAAAATATTTTATTTGAATCCCAAATAGCTCAAAGTATTTTTTGAAATTTTTCTACTATTTTAAAAGCCCCAAATGATTTAATTGAATTTTTAGAATTGTTTTTAATAAGAAATGATTTAAAAATTAGATGAATAATCTTGGGCCACCCAACACTTTGCTTAGCCCGCCCATTTCGACGCCAAAAACCCTAGCGCGCCGCCCCGAGCCGTCCGATCCTGATCGAACGCCAGCGAGTGTGCCACGTCGCCCGCGCGCGTGCGCCTTCGGATCATCGCCGCACGAACGGCTGCGATAGGGCCACGTCGCTTCGTCCTTGCGAGATCACCGGAGAGGCGTGGGCTTTGATGGCCGTGATTTCCGTCGGCAGTTTCGCGCACGTCGAGGCCCTTTAAGCCGTCTTGGTGAGTGCGCTCTGCAGAGGGCTCAACGCCGCGTCTTTTGACTCCTTGCACGCACGTCGAGACCACCTCTAGCGCCCGCTGTTGCTCACCGTAGTTCCTTTCCCTCGCCGCCGTTGTTTTTGCTTCCTCCCATCGTCGTCCGAGCCACTCCGCCGTGCTCCGACCCCGTCCCGAGTTCACCGAAGCAAGCCGCATCGAGTGGACCACCCCTTCTCACCGGAGAAGCCCCGTAGCGCCATTGGCTGCGTCATCTTCCCCAGCTCCGGCGACCTTCTCTTTCTGCGCCGTCGTCGACCTCGCCAACCCTCGCCGATCGTTCGATCTGCATCGCATGTTTCCGGTACGTCCACGTCGCCTTCTCTGTTTTCACCTAGATTACATCTGAGTCGTTAGATCAGTTATGGACGGTCTGGATTAACTCTTAGGTTTACACGTTAGTTGAATCTTGATCGTTAGATCTAGAGTGATCCAGCCATTAATTTTGGGTGCGCCGTTGAATGTGCGACACGTGGAGGCATGGAGTCCGAGGCGTCGCCGCGTTGGATGCGTGGTAGACCGCCGGATGCGCGACGCGTGTCGCACTCATCTTTGTCGCCGCGCGGTGCGCGTGAAATCGGCCGTTGATTCAGCGAGCGGCTCGGATCTGCGCGTGGATCTGTTTTGGTGAACCAAGTCGACGGTAGACCAGAGCCGAGCCGTGAACCAAGCCCATAGACTGAGGCGACGTGGCGGCACCACAGGCTGCCACGTGTCATGCTGACGTCATCGCTGACGTCATAAATATTTTTTATATATAAAAATATTTTGACCAAAATTCATTTCTGTGCTGACGTCATCATGATGCGATGCTGACATCATAAATGCGAATTTTCAGTATAAAAATAATTTGGAAAAATCGGATTTCTTAATTTCTGAATTTTCAGATTTTATTCAAACTTCAAATGACTATAACTTTCGCATTTTAACTCGGATTTGGGTGATTCAAATTTCTAAAAATTCATAAAAATGTGATCTATTTAATGATGAATTTTATTTAAATTTTTGATTTCATATAGTCCTCTACATTAGCTATTTATTACATATTTTGTTTATACACGTAGACGCAAATTTGCCGGAAAGTTTCGAGGAAGATTTCGTCGCTCAAGACCAAGCTTCGAAACACGACCAGCAACTCTTTTAAGGTAAGTGATGCTTTGATCATTTTGATCCCAGCTTTTTTAAATGTAATTTATGCTTTGAAGTTATGCATGCTTATTTATTTAAAATGAAACTAATTTAAATTGGGATAACGTAGTTAATCAACCCATTCTGTTATGCCACCTTGAAATTATTAATTGTATGCCCTAAATCATTGTCACCCTAAGTTTGTTTGTACTGGTTGGATAATAATATGATGCCAACACGGGAGGCTAGACCGTGAGTAGATGCTTAGCCTTGCAACGGGTCATGAATGATCTTTGAGAAAAATGCTACAATATTGACTAATGGAATATTGAATGTATTTTGAAAGTGGTGTGATGTTGCCACATGATGAGATTGAAGTATGGAGACCTGTGTGGTTCCATACCGATGTGGAGTTATTGCTGGCATGTGTTGCACAATAATCAACTGGGTGGGAAATCATTTAGACTGGGGCAAGTGGCAAGAGGCTGTGTGCCTGGTGGGCCTGTGTGGCATTGGGTTGATGAGTGTTGTGAGTTTGTGTGCCACAATGGGCTTTGTGCCACTGTTGAGTGTTGGAAGTCTTGCCTTGCTCAGTTAAGGACTTCACCTTGCAGGCCTTTGATCTGAGTCACCCGTACAACCACATGTCTGATATGGGACAGACCTAGTTGATTAGGCTTCTGATATCTTTCCTCTGATACCTTGGGGTGACAGTGCACGGGGGTGTATCTGTGCGGGGGAGCGTACCTGTGCTACGGCTTGGTGCCCATCCAACGGTGATTGACCTGTCCTATACTTCGGCTCTGTGTGAGGAAGTGATAGTGAGGTAATCTGGGAGAGTTTCTTTGGTTAAGGTAGAGGTTCTTGAAAAGCTTTGTTACGGACAATCACCTGTGTGATGAGTGGCTGTATCTTGTGGGTAAAGTGTACAACCTCTGCAGAGTGTCAAAACTATTCGAATAGCCGTGCTCACGGTATTGAGCATTGCTCGGGGATTACAGTCAAGGGGTAGATCTTCATAAACAAAATGTGGAAAGGGTGGCTGTGTGCTAGTATTGAAAATGAACTGTTAAGGCTGTGTGCCGAGAATCTTCGAAGAAAAACCATTTGAAGAAAATAGTATTACTTATAACTATTCCACTGCTTTAAACTAAATAAGATACTGGTTTGAAAATGCTGTTTGATGCAAGAGAACCATTTAAGCCAATCCTTTGGAATAAGCTTTGCATATAGTACTAGTGCCGCATTCTGTGCATTACTTGTTGAGTGCCTTGTGTACTCATCCCACCTTGCTTATCAACCCCAACATCAGTGGAGGAGTCTACACCAGCCTAGGAGGAGGAGTACATTGAGGACCCGATTGGCTAAGGACAATCGAAAGAAAGCTGCACATTACCCAGTGTATGGGACATGAGAGGGTACTCTATGCCTCTCATCAACTCGAAGGAACTGCCGCAGAATGGTGGGAAAACTTCTGTGCAGCTCATGAGGACTCACAGAGTATCACGTGGGAGGAATTCACCTCAGCCTTCCTCTAGTACCATGTACTCGAGGGTATCATGGATCTTAATAAGGAGGAATTTCGGAGCCTCAAGCGGGCGGCGATCGATGGCGATTACGAATAAGTTCACACAAGCGGCATGCTACGCACCGGAGGATGTGGCTACGGATAAGGCGGACAATCCCGCTTCATGAAGGATTGAATGCGAGGGTGCAGTGGGGCCGATCACCCACATTCCACGACTTCCAAGAGCTAGTTAACAAAGCTCTTATCTTGGAGGACAAGCGCCGAGTTGGATGACAACGAAGCGCGAATGGCGCAACAAGGAGGTCGTCAAGGCAGCAGAGGCGAGGACGGCACCCCAACAATTCATCGGTACCAGCCCAAAGGCAATGACGAGGCACCGCTGCGGCAAATCGCCCGATGGGTCGAATGCTCGAGACTCGGCCGAAGCGTAGCGCAGGCCGGAGGAACCTCTCGAGCGGCGGGAAGGCGTTGCTATCATCAGTAATGAACTAGGGCATTTTGCCAATAAGCGCCCTAAGAAGGAGGTGTCACCCGGTCCGCTTTAACACAGGAACACACCGGCAAGGACTCCCGCACCAATCGTGAACCGCGGGGCATCAACAGCAGCAACTCCATCCCAAGGAACTGCACGAGGTCGAGTCAACCACATTATAACGGATGAAGTCCAGAATGCCACGGACGTTGTACTGGGTAAGTTCCTAGTAAACTCAGTACCAGCTACTGTTTTATTCGATTCCGGAGCTTCGCATTCTTTTATTTCCCGAGATTTTGCTGTTCAAAGTGATTTGGATATAGTGAATCTTAAATGTGTGCTTATAGTTCAATTCCCTGGATCAGAACTCCGATCTAAAGTAGGATGTTCTAGGGTAAGACTAATAATTAATGGAGTTGAGTTCCTAGCGAACTTAATCGTCTTTAATACCCAAACCCTGGATGTTATCCTGGGAATGGATTGGTTAACCAAACACAAGGCAGTGCTGGACTGTGGAAAAAGAGTCATATCGGTCGAGAGCCCGGATAGAAAGAAGATTGAATTTGAAGCAAAATCAGTACGAGATGGATAATTAATGGTCAACAGCATGAAGATTGATAGCTTGGAGGAAGTTTCCATAGTCAATGAATATCTGGATGTTTTCCCAGAGGATTTACCCGGAATGCCGCCAGATAGAGATATCGAGTTCGTGATAGAGCTTGTTCCAGGGACAGCTCCAATAGCTAAGAGACCTTACAGGATGTCCACAGAGGAATTGGTGGAAATGAAGAAGCAGATTGAAGAGCTGCTGAAAAAAGGATTTATAAGACTTAGTTCATCGCCATGGGGAGCACCTGTCTTGTTCGTCAAGAAGAAGGACGGGAGTTTTAGGATGTGTATAGACTATCGTGCACTTAATGATGTGACAATAAAGAATAAGTATCAGCTACCCAGGATCGACGATCTTTTTGATCAGTTGCGGGGAGCAAGAGTCTTCTCCAAAATTGATCTCCGATCAGGATACCATCAATTGAAGATCCGATCAGAGGATATTCCGAAGACTGCACTTTCGTCAAGATATGGACACTATGAGTTAAAGTGATGTCTTTTGGCTTGACAAATGCACCAGCATATTTCATGAACTTAATGAATAAGGTTTTTATGGAATATTTGGATAAGTCCGTTGTCGTGTTCATAGATGATATTCTTGTCTATTCCAAGACAAGAGAAGAGCACGCTGAACATTTGAGGCTAGTCCTTGAGAAATTGAGGGAACAACAGTTGTTTGCAAAATTTAGTAAATGTGACTTCTGGAAGAATAAGGTTGAATTTCTTGGACACATAATGACAGCAGAAGGAGTTGCGGTAGATCCAAAGAAAGTGGAAACGGTTTTGCATTGGGAGCAACCGAAGACGGTAACCCAAATCCGTAGTTTCCTTGGAATGGCGGGATGTTACCGTCGATTCATCGAAGGATTCTCTACGATTGCGAGACCTCTTATGCAATTGTTGAAAAAGGAAAAGAAATTCTTATGGACACCGGAGTGTGAGAAGAGTTTTCAGGAGTTGAAGAAAAGATTAACATCGGTACCTGTCTTAGTTTTACCTGACATTCATCAAGGCTCCGACATCTATTGTGATGCATCGCGTCAGGGGTTGGGATGCGTGTTGATGCAGAACAGGAAGGTAATTGCCTATGCATCGAGGCAATTGAGACCACATGAAGAGAACTATCCGACTCATGATTTGGAATTAGCTGCCGTAGTGCATGCCCTAAAAATATGGCGTCATCATCTCATCGGAAATAGATGTGAAGTGTATCTGGATCATAAAAGTCTTAAGTATTCTTCACGTAAGCTGACCTAAATATGAGGCAAAGAAGATGGTTAGAGTTAATCAAGGATTATAACGTGGAATTCACTACCATCTGGTAAAGCCAGCGTGGTGGCGACGCCTTGAGCAGAAAGAACCACAGTGTAAACATGCTGTTGGAAGCAAGTCAGGCAGAATTGTGTAAGGATTTCCAGAAATTAGAACTGGAAATGGTACGAGAAGGATTTGTAGCAACCTTGGAAGTAAAACCTACCATGGAAGATCAGATCAGGGAAGGGGAGAAAAATGACGACAAAATCAAGAGAATTAAAGACAAGATGGATGCCAGCAAGGCAAAAGAATTTCAAACTGGATGAGAAGAATACTATGTGGTTTAGAGGACGCATTTGTGTGCCAAACAAAAAGAGTTGAAGCGACTAATTTTGGAGGAGGCCCATGACTCCAAGTACTCAATTCATCCGGAAGTGCAAAATGTATCAAGATTTAAAGGAAAGATTTTGGTGGCCAAACATGAAGCGAAAGTCGCGAATATGTTGCATTATGTGACATATGCCAAAGAGTCAAAGCTATGCATCAGAGACCCGCAGGACTATTACAACCCCTAAAGATACCTGAATGGAAATGGGAAGAAATTGGTATGGATTTCATAACCAGGTTGCCCAGAACCCAAGGTGGATATGATTCCATATGGGTCATAGTAGATCGTTTAACCAAAGTGGCACATTTCATATCGGTAAAGACCACTTATTGCGGAGACCGGTTGGCAGAACTTTATATGGTAAGAATTGTCTGTTTGCATGGAGTACCGAAGAAGATAGTGTTGGACAGAGGTACCCAATTTACCTCCAGATTTTGGGGTAAGCTACATGAGGCAATGGGGACTTGTTTGAACTTGATCTGACCTACCATCCATGAGACAGATGGTCAAGCGAGAGGGTTAACCAAATATTGGAAGATATCTTTGAGAGCTTGTGCCTTAGCATATTCTACTTCATGGGACAAGTGTTTACCTTATGCTGAGTTCAGTTACAACAACAGTTATCAGGAGAGTTTACAGATGTCTCCATTTGAAGCTCTGTATGGTCGATCTTGTCGAACACCATTGAATTGGAATGAGACAGCGACGACATGTTTTGGACGGACATTCTTCAAAAGCGGAAGAAACGGTCATACGATCGGGAAAGATCAAGATTGCTCAATCAAAGCGAGAAGAGTTATCCGAAACAACCGTCAGAGGAATTGAGCTTTGAACCCAAGATTTTGTGTATCTTAGAGTCACACCTCTCAAAGGAGTCGAAGGTTCTACGCAAAGGGAAGCTCGCACCCGATATGTTGGGCGTTCAAGATCTTGAGCCACGAGGTGAAGTTGCATATCGGTTGGAGTTACTGCAGTCTTTGGCGAGTGCATGATGTATTTCATGTATCACGGTGAAGAAGTGTCTTGAGTCTGGGAAGAGCAAACAGTTAGAGGCAATCGAGTGCAAGAAGATCGACTTACAAATAACATCCGATGAAGATTCTGGACATAATGGACAGAGAGACAAGGAACAAGTCAACGCGTTTCTGCAGAGTTCAGTGGAGCAACCATTCGGAAAGTGAAGCCACGTGGGAACGTGAAGAAGATCTAAAGGAGTTTTCTAACCTATTTCTGTAGACAGCCCTGAATCTCGGGGACGAGATTCTGTTAAGGGGGGAGGTTTGTAACACCCTAAATTTTGCTCTAATTTAAATTTTGGAGTATTTTTGTTTTTTGAGATTTTTTGGGAATTTATTGAAATTTATTTGGATTTATTCAAATATGGCCTTCCTTGAAAACAATTAAATAATGGAAAAGTTTTTTCAAAGTTTTATTGAAAATATTTTATTTGAGTCCCAAATAGCTCAAAGTATTTTCTGGAATTTTTTGGAATTTTTCTACTATTTTAAAAGCCCCAAATGGTTTAATTGAATTTTTAGAATTGTTTTTAATAAGAAATGATTTAAAAATCGATGAATAATCTTGGGCCAGCCCAAACCTTGTGCTTAGCCCGGCCCAGCTCGACGCGCAAACCCTAGCACCGCCCAGCCCGAGCCGTCCGATCCTGATCGAACGCCTGCGAGTGTGCCACGTCGCCCGCGTCGTGCGCGCCGGATCATCGCCGCCGAGCGGTGCGATAGGGCCCGCGTCGCCGTCCTGCGAGATCACCGGAGAGGCGTGGGCTTTGATGGCCGTGATTTCCGTCGGCAGTTTCGCGCACGTCGAGGCCCTTTAAGCCATCTTGGTGAGTGCGCTCTGCAGAGGGCTCAACGCCGCGTCTTTTGACTCCTTGCATGCACGTCGAGACCACCTCTAGCGCCCGCTGTTGCTCACCGTAGTTCCATTCCCTCGCCGCCGTTGTTTTTGCTTCCTCCCATTGTCGTCCGAGCCGCTCCGCCGTGCTCCGACCCCGTCCCGAGTTCAACGAAGCAAGCCGCATCGAGTGGACCACCCCTTCTCACCGGAGAAGTCCCGTAGCGCCATTGGCTGCGTCATCTTCCCCAGCTCCGGCGACCTTCTCTTTCTGCGCCGTCATCGACCTCGCCAACCCTCGCCGACCGTTCGATCTGCATCGCACGTTTCCGGTACGTCCACGTCGCCTTCTCTGTTTTCACCTAGATTAGATCTGAGTCGTTAGATCAGTTATGGACGGTTTGGATTAACTCTTAGGTTTACACGTTAGTTGAATCTTGATCGTTAGATCTAGAGTGAACGGCTTGGATTAGATCTATTTTCTACGCTATGTTTTTGTCTTAGCCGTTGGATCGTTAGTGAACGCGTAGGATTGAGCCACGTTGCGCTATGCACAGTAAACAACCCGGATACCATGCTACGTTGGATTAAACCTCAACGGTGGAGATTAGATCCAGTTTTGCCTTAAGAATCCGCGCCGTTCAGATTTGAACGTGCGGCGGTGATTGCGCCGCGCCTTTACCGAATCGCGTCTTTGATCGTGGTCGTTTGGCCGGGCGGGACCGAGATCCACCGTCGGTTTGGCGCACCGTTGCGATCCTGCCACGTGGCAGCGCGTAAACCGAGACGCCGCCGAACGTGCGCATGATCCAGCCGTTAATTTTGGGTGCGCTGTTGGATGTGCGACGCGTGGAGGCGTGGAGTCCGAGGCGTCACCACGTTGGGTGCGTGGCTGACCGCCGGATGCGCTACGGTGCGCGTGGGGAAATCTGGACGTTGATTCAACGAACGGCTCGGATCTTGCCGCGTGGATGCGCTGTTTTGGTGAACCAAGTCCACGGTAGACTAGAGCCGAGCCGTGAACCAAACCCATAGACCGAGGCGACGTGGCGGCACCAGAGGCTGCCACGTGTCATGCTGACGTCATCGCTGACGTCATAAATATTTTTTATATATAAAAATATTTCGGCCAAAATTCATTTCTGTGCTGACGTCATCATGATGCGATGCTGACGTCATAAATGCGAATTTTCAGTATAAAAATAATTTGGAAAAATCGGATTTCTTAAGTTCTGTATTTTCAGATTTTATTCAAATTTCAAATGACTATAACTTTCGCATTTTAACTCAGATTTGGGTGATTCAAATTTCCAAAAATTCATAAAAATGTGATCTATTTAATGATGAATTTTATTTGAATTTTTGATGTCATATAGTCCTCTGTATTAGCTATTTATTGCATATTTTGTTTATACGCGTAGACGCAAATTTGCCGTAAAGTTTCGAGGAAGATTTCGTCGCTCAAGACCAAGCTTCGGAACACGACCAACAACTCTTTGAAGGCAAGTGATGCTTTGATCATTTTGATCCCAGCTTTTTAAAATATAATTTATGCTTTGAAATTATGCATGCTTATTTATTTAAAATGAAACTAATTTAAATTGGGATAACGTAGTTAATCAACCCATTTTGTTATGCCACCTTGAAATTATTAATTGTATGCCCTAAATCATTGTCACCCTAAGTTTGTTTGTACTGGTTGGATAATAATATGATGCCAACACGGGAGGCTAGACAGTGAGTAGATGCTTAGCCTTGCAACGGGTCATGAATGATCTTTGAAAAAATGCTACAATATTGACTAATGGAATATTGAATGTATTTTGAAAGTGGTGTGATGTTGCCACATGATGAGATTGAAGTATGGAGACTGTGTGGTTCCATACCGATGTGGAGTTATTCTTGGCATGTGTTGCACAATAATCAAGCGGGTGGGAAATGATTTAGGCTGGGGCAAGTGGCAAGAGGTGTGTGTGCACAGTGGGCTGTGTGGCATTGGGTTGATGAGTGTTGTGAGTTTGTGTGCCACAATGGGTTGTGTGCCACTGTTGAGTGTTGGAAGTCTTGCCTTGCTCAGTTAAGGACTTCACCTTGCAAGCCTTTGATCTGAGTCACCCGTACAACCACATGTCTGATATGGGACAGACCTAGTTGATTAGGCTTCTGATATCTTTCCTCTGATACCTCGGGGTGACAGTGCACGGGGGTGTATCTGTGCGGGGAGCGTGCACGTACTACGGCTTGGTGCCCATCCAACGGTGATTGACACATGTCCTATACTTGGCTCTGTGAGGGAAGTGATAGTGAGGGTATCTGGGAGAGGTTCTTTAGTTAAGGTAGAGGTTCTTGAAAAGCTTTATTACGGACAATCACCGTGTGGTGAGTGGTCAGATCTTGTGGGTAAAGTGTACAACCTCTGCAGAGTGTCAAAACTATTCGAATAGCCGTGCTCACGGTATTGAGCATTGCTCGGGGATTACAGTCAAGGGGTAGATCTTCATAAACAAAATGTGGAAAGGGTGGCTGTGTGCTAGTATTGAAAATGAACTGTTAAGGTTGTGTGCCGAGAATCTTCGAAGAAAAAACATTTGAAGAAAATAGTATTACTTATAACTGTTCCACTGCTTTAAACTAAATAAGATACTGGTTTAAAAATGCGGTTTGATGCAAGAGAACCATTTAAGCCAATCCTTTGGAATAAGCTTTGCATATAGTACTAGTGCCGCATTCTGTGCATTACTTGTTGAGTGCCTTGTGTACTCATCCCACCTTGCTTATCAACCCCAACATCATTGGAGGAGTCTACACCAGCCTGGGAGGAGTACATTGAGGACCCGAGCAACCAGGGGACAAGCCCAGTCGGATGCCTGTGGAGAGATGGAGGCTTCCACGATATTTATTTATGTTCCGCTGTTATTTCTTTTACTCTAAATACTGTAAGCCCTGCGTGGCTGTTTTTATGTAAGGAGACCATAAGGTCGTACAACTCGGTTTATATACATGTTTGCACTATTTATTCTTATATCGCTGCGAATGTCTGTGATGTGCAACCCTGTAAAGACTGTGTGTGCTAGCGTGATCCTGGACTAGCACAGAATACACAGAGGGTCCAGATTTGCAGATTCGGGTCCCGACACTTCGCTGCCCCCTACTTGTTCTACCTCCGACTGTTGATTTGGCTGAGCTTCGACGACGTCGTCTACATGTGAAACGAGTACAAATAAATAAATAGAAACAAATTAAAAATTTGAAAAGAATGGTACTGGAAAGTAAAGCTTAAATTTAGATGAATTTATAAATTTTACTGACTGGAAGCGGAGCACAAACGAAGGAGAATGGGCTCCTGGAAGTGGCTAGGATAAAAAAATCAGAGAAATTGAAAAGGGGAGACATGTGGTGCAATCTGATTGGCTGGGATTTTCAAAACTTTTTGGAAAAAGGATAAATGAAAAGAAAATCCGGTTGACATGTGGGGCCCACGCATCAGTGGCTTGGTTCATGGTGAACCGAGTTCACCGAAGGGGCTGCGGGCTGATGTGGCAGGCAGTTGAGGTGGGGGCAACAAGCGACGCTAGGGCCGACGTGGTGTGCCACGCGGGATCTAGCGTTGATGTGGTAGCCAACGTGGCTGCTTCGCGGTGCAAACATGGCTTCCACACGATGGATGATGCGACTGTTGCATTGGCGCACTAGCGCGACGTGGTGCCGAGAGCAGCCACGGGGTGGTGACGCGGTGCGAACGTGGTGCCACATACGCAACATGTCAGTGACATCGGGCACAGGGCACTGTAACATCCCAAATTTTGCTTTATTGGTTTTAATGTGTTTTTACCTTTTATTGGAATTTCTAGGATTTTAATTAATTCATTTTGTATTTATTGAATGGAGCCTTTTTGCTATCTTTTAATTATTCAGAGAAAAGTATTAATGATCTTTTATTGAAAATATTTTATTTGAGTTCCAAATGTGCCAAAGTATTTTCTGGAATTTTTCAGGATTTTTCCTAGTATTTTGGCTATGTTTATTTATCTGGATTTTTTTATTTCAAAAATGATTAATAAATCAATGTGAATAGTGCCTAGCAGTAGCCCACCAGGCCAACCCATTTCCTCGCCGCTGACCCGACCCGCTCATGAAACCTAGTTGCGCCGTTGGGTTTGATCCAGCAGTGCGAGTCTTGCCAGCGTCACCGTTCGTTGTGGGTTGTCTAATCAAGTTCGCGTGGACGGTCGTGATCGCGCCACATCGACTCGTCCGAATCCGTCGCGCCACCAGATCCCATGCTTCTCGAAGTTTGTTTCTGTCTCATTTTAAGAACGCCAAGGCCATATTTAATGTGCTGCCGCCACCCCTGTGTTGTGCACCCCAAGACGCATCCATAGCCTTAGCGCACGCATCCCGAGCCACCGCCGTTCACTCGCAAAAGCTCGTCATAGTTGCCCATGGGGCCACCGTGAGTTTTTGCCTCGTTCCGCTGTCGCCGATTTGCTTTCGCCATCGCCAAGGTCACCGGAGTGTCGTCGTCACCGAGCCGCTTCGAACGCGCCCGAAGACGTCGCCGAAGACCCTTGGAAACGCTGTCGGTCGTGTCGTCGTCATCGTCTCTGACAAGCCTTCACTCCCGCACGACATTTGCAACGAGTGGTAAGGATCAAGCCATGTTTCCATATCTACAGTAAATAGCTCTGTTTGTAGTGACCGTTAGATTTTGATCGTGCGGTTTTGATCTCGCCGCGTCATCGTTTACCGCTTCGTCTGCTGCCACCGTTGGATCCATGCTGGTCGGTTCCGATTGTCCCGCGTGTCCCCCACAGATGTCACTGTGTCGTCAGATCTGGATCGTCGGATTCAAACCGAACGGTCGAGATCGCCCCGCGCGTCGGGCCAGACCTGTGCTGCCACGTGTCACGTGGAAATCGAGGCATCGTTGCCACCGATTTCGCTGACGTCATCTCCTTTGATCTCCGTTATCTGATTTGAAATGAACGGTCGAGATCATCGACGGTCGTGGACCGAGTCCATACGCCGGTGACGCGTGTCGCACCGTGGTTGTGCCGCGTGTTAGCAACCGATTGGGCCATGTGTCCGCTGACATCAGTGTGACGTCATATATCGTTGCTCTTTAGAAAAATAATTAGCCAAAAATCATATTCGGTGCTGACATCAGCATGACATCATAAATGCTATTTTCCAGTGTAAAAGTAATTCGGTTTTTCTATTATTCAGAATTATCTTTTATTCCAAACTTTGAATAGCTATATCTTTTGCATTTGAACTCTAATTGAGGTAATTCCAGTTTGTAAAAATTTGTAAAATCATGCTCTATATAATGGTGACATTAGTTCAACATGATTAATGCCAATGAGGGTATAACAATTTTGGAATTTAACTAGACCTTAATACTGACTTTAAAGTACATTGCATAAATGTAAGCATACAATAATTTAAAACAACATAAGCATTTTTTTTTAAATTTGGATCAACAATGTCAAAGAAGACTTGCCTTCATTTCCCCCTACTTGTTCTACCTCCGATTGTTGATTTGGCTAAGCTTCGACGACGTCGTCTACACGTGAAACGAGTACAAATAAATAAAATAAATAAAAACAAAATTAAAAATAAAAAAGAATGGTACTGGAAGGTAAAGCTTGAATTTAGATGAATTTATAAATTTTACTAACTAGAAGTGGAGCACAAACGAAGGAGAACGGGCTCCTGGAAGTGGCTAGGATAAAAAAATCAGAGAAATTGAAAAAGGGTGACATGTGGTGCAATCTGATTGGCTGGGATTTTCAAAATTTTTGGAAAAAGGATAAATGAAAAGAAAATTCGGCTGACATGTGGGGCCCACGTATCAGTGACTCGGTTCACGGGCTGCGGGCTGATGTGGCAGGCGGTTGAGGTGGGGGCATCATGCGGCGCTAGGTTGACGTGGTGTGCCACGCGGGATCTAGCGCTGATGTGGTAGCCGATGTGGCTGCCTCGCGGCGCGAACATGGCTTCCACACGACGGATGACACGGCTGCTGCCTTGGCGCACTAGCGCGATGTGGTGCCAAGAGCAGCCACGGGGTGGTGACGCGGTGCAAACGTGGTGCCACATGCGCAACACGTCAGTGACATCGGGCATAGGGCGGCTGTAACATCCCAAATTTTGCTTCATTCATTTTAATGTGTTTTTCCCTTCTATTGGAATTTTCTAGGATTTTAATTAATTCATTTTGTATTTATTGAATGGAGCCTTTTGCTATCTTTTAATTATTCAGAGAAAAGTATTAATGATCTTTTATTGAAAATATTTTATTTGAGTTCCAAATGTCCCAAAGTATTTTCTGGAATTTTTCAAGATTTTTCCTGATATTTTGGCTATGTATTTTGGCTTTGTTTATTTATCTAGATTTTTTTATTTTGAAAATGATTTATAAATCAATGTTAATAGTGTCAGGCCACAGCCCACCAGGCTGACCAATTTCCTCGCGCGCAGCGCAGCCCGTGTCAGTTCGCTCCGTGAAACCCTAGTCGCGCACCATTGGATTTTGATCCAACGGCTGTGAGTGCGCCGCGTCGCCGTTCGTTGTGGGTTGTCCGATCGAGTTCGCGTGGACAATCGTGATCACGCCACATCGGCTCGTCCAAATCCGCCGCGCCACCGGATCCCGTATTTCTCGGAGTTCGTTTCCATCTCGTTTCAAGCACACCGAGGCCATATTTAATGTGCTGCCGCCACCCCTGTGTTGCGCACCCCGATTCGCATCCATAGCCTTAGCGCACGCATCCCGAGCCACCGCCGTTCACCCGCAAAAGCTCATCGTAGTTGCGCTTGGTGCCGTCGTGAGTTTTTGCCTCGTTCCGCCGCCGCCGGTCCGCTTCTGCCGTCGCCAAGGTCACCGGAGTGTCGTCCTCACCGAGCCACTTCGAACGTGCCATAAGACGTCGCCGAAGTCCCTTGGAAACGCTGTTGGCCATATCGTCGTCATTGTCTTCGGCAAGCCTTCACCACCGCACGGCATCTGCAACCAGTGTTAAGGATCAAGCCACGTTGCCATATCTATAGTAAACAGCTTCGTTTGCAGTGACCGTTAAATTTTGATCATGCGGTTTAGATCTCGCCGCGTCATTGTTTACCGCTTCATCTACCGCCGCCGTTGGATCCAAGCCAGTCAGTTCTGATTGTGCCGCGTGTCCCCCACAGATGTCGCTGTGTCGTCAGATCTGGATCGTCGGATTCAAATCGAACGGTCGAGATCGCACAGCGCGTTAGGCCAGTCCAGTGTTGACGCATGTCACACAGAAATCGAGGCGTCGTCGCCGCCGATTTCGCTGATGTCATCTCCTTTGATCTCTGCTGTCCGATCTGAAATGAACGGTCGAGATCATCGCCGCTGTGTGTTTTAATCGCGTCCGTTGAATATGTGCCACGTGTCATCAATCCAATGGTCCCACGTGTGTGCTTGCATCAGCCGGTGCATGGGCACAGTGCCACCGGTCCACTGACTAGCGCTGGCTGTGGACCGAGTCCATACGCCGGTGACGCGTGTCGCACCGTGGTTGTGCCGCGTGTTAGCACCCGATTGGGCCACGTGACCGTTGACGTCAGCGTGATGTCATATATCGTTTCTCTTTGGTAAAACATCTAGCCAAAAATCATATTCGGTGCTGACATCAGCATGACGTCATAAATGCTATTTTCCAGTGTAAAAATAATTCGGTTTTTTCTATTTTTAGAATTATCTTTTATTCCAAATTTTGTATAGCTATATCTTTTGCATTTGAACTCTGATTGAGGTGATTCCAGTTTCTAAAAATTTGTAAGATCATGCTCTATTTAATGGTGAATTTTATTTAATTTTTTGAGTTGATATTACTCTCTTTATTTGATATTTATTTTACACATAGACGTCGAGTTGCCCATTGAGTTTGTGGTTGAGGCAGCACCTGAGCAAGGTCCAGAGCAAGAGTCAGAGCTGTTTGAAGGCAAGTTGTGCTTTGATCATGTTGAACCTTTGCTTTAAATATTATATTGTTTCAAAGTATTGCATATTAAATTCAAGTATCGTTGTTTCAAATATGTTGGGATTAGTTATTGTCCACCTTGAGTTACATCCACCTTGTCATGTCGTATGTCGTGTCTCATTTGTCACCCTAGAATGGTTTAATATTAATTGGTAGCTATAGTTGCCAATGTGGTTAGTTAGAACGCAAGTAGAATGCTTAGTCGTGCATCGAGTCATCATTTTATGTAAAAATAGTTAATCTTGCTTAATGATTATGGAACATGTTTATTAATTTGTGTGTTGGGTGTTGTCACACAATGTTGTTGTTGATGGCACGTGGTGTATGGTAAGTCAACCGGGGTGGTAAAATGATTTAGACTGAGACAAGTGGCATGTATTTGTGGTGGGCCAATGTGGCAATTGGGCGGTCGCATTGCTTTTTCTGATAATGGTTGGTTCATGGTTATGATGATTTTTAGTTAGTCTTGCCTTTGTCAATTGAGGACTTAACCTTGCAAAAATTTGAACTGAGTCATTCATACAACCACATGTCTGTTATGGAACAGACCTAGCTGATTAATTTGTTGAGTCTAAACTTTTGTACTATTTGTGGTGGTGTGAGGCCCGAGTAGTGGTAACTAGTCATCGCACGAGTGTGCTAACATGGCGTAAGAGGGGGGACCTGGATGTGGTAACCAGTCTCACCAGTGTTGAAACCTTAGCGGATAGTACTGGGTTTAGATAGGCATTGGAAAGGCTTTGTTATAATGACTCGCCTTTGTGGTGTATGGTTGTATCTTGTGGGTAAAGTGTATAACCTCTGCAGAGTGTAAAACCTATTCGAATAGTCGTGCTCCCGGTATTGAGCATTGCTCGGTGATTACAGTCAAGGGTTAGATTTTATTAAAAACAAATGTGGGTATGCATATTGAAATGTGGAATAAGGTTATGAGTTGGTTATTGGAAAACGAATAGAAAATGTATTATGGTTATTATTTGTTTTTACTGTCTTTCAATCTATTTATGCTATTCCTTTACAAGTGTTGTTTATGCAAAATAACCATGTCAGCCTATCCTTTGTAATAAGCCATGCATATAATATATTAGACATGCATTCTATGCGTAACTTGTTGAGTGCTTTATGTACTCACCCCCTGTAACAAAATATCACCAGTTGGAGAAGAAGCAACACCTGCTTTTGAGAAAGAGTATCAGGAAGAGGCGAATAACTAGGGTGCGAACCTTGTCAGTTGCTTGTGGCAAATTGAAGGGTTTCTACGCTTGTGTTTATTTCCGCTGCTATATATTTCATTTATTTTCAGTCTTAGCCCTATGCGGCGTACTCATGTAAGGTGGACCATAAGGTTGTTTAACAGTTATAGTTAATTTGATGAAGTCTTATTTATGTTATCATTGTGTATGATTGTGATATTCACCTATGTTGAGCCTGTGTGCACTAGTGTGATCCTGGACTAGTGCGGAATACACAGAGGATCCGGATTTGCATATTCGGGTCCCAACAGTTTCGGTGGTGGTGCAACACTTCCATATAACTTCTGCCTTAAACTCTAAGCCTACATTCCTTTTTTACAGCCCTAGGTGGTGCCCAACCCTTGGGCCCAATCTAAGTCCATCTTCAATTCGGCTCGTTAGAATGGATCCAATCTGAACTCTGATAACTAATTATAATCGTTCCAAACTCCTTAAGTTTGAGACCCTATAGGTTCATGTATATTTGGACATAACTCAGAAACATCTTTTCGATCGATAATCGATAGCGGTCCCTAGCAGTACGTATCGATTCCCAAATATTCGTAAAGCATCGGACGAACCTACTATAGTGTGATAATATCATGTTCCCTATGCCTCATGATATCAGATCGAACTCAAGGCGAGAGTCGTGTCATCCTATGATAGCTCTATCCATTCACTCATACAGTAGTGGATTAATTTATCCGGATTGACTCTCAATCACATTCAGCATGACCATGCACTTCCTTAATCCATCTACCTCGAGGGGGCCAGAGATATCTCTCCATTATGTACGAGGGGCAAATTCCATCTTGATCATTCATTTACCTCAACATGTTTCATGGTAAACCCGAAAACTACCTTTATAACTACCTAGTTAAAGAGTAGCATTTGATAGCCCCTAAGTAAACCATTACAAATCTAAGAAACCAATGACAATCTCATGTCTAAGGATCATACATACACTATGTATGAGACCAAATGATGACACATAAGAATATATAACAATTCTCGCAGTGTCTCATACATGTGTCCACATTACTGATTAGATATCTCCATATCTCTATGACCCATAAAACATGGTCATCAATCAATACATGTGTTGATCTATGAAACATAATCATCCTATATTATGATAACCGATCAGTAATAACTTGAATAACATCAATAAATGAAAAGAGTTTCATGAACAAGTCATGTAATTGTTGATTAATCCAATCGATATTTATTCAAATCACAAATAATTATACTAGTCCATAAACATAAGACGTGATATAATCATTCCATGATTGCCTCAAGGGCATATTACCAACAGGCTAGTGGTGTGACCCACCAAGATCCAGTGGCTAGTGGTCGGATCTGGCCCTGGGTGGCCAGTAGAGGGAGAGAGGGCATGCGGTGGAGGGAGTTGAGGGAGAGAAGGAGGAGGAGGGTGAGAGGAGTAGGGGCATGCTAGAGAAAGGAGAGGAGAGGAGGAAGAGGAAGGAGCAGGGCGTGCGGGAGGAAGAGAAGAAGGAGAAAAGGAGGAAAAGGAAAGAAGGAAGAGAAGGAAAGAAAAGAACATAAAGGAAGGAGAAAAGGGAAAGAAAAGGAAAAGGAAAAGGAAAGGGGAGAAAAGGAAAGACGAAGGAGGGAGAGGCATGCAGCAGAGAGGAGAGGAAAGGAGGAAGGACGAAAAAGGGAAAAAGAGAAAGAAGAATGAAAATGGGAAAAGGGAAAAGAAAAGAGAAAAAGGAAAGAAGAGAAAATAAAAGTGAGAAAGGGGTGGAGCTGGACTTCTAGTGACAAACCTGATTTCCATTCACATGTGGTCAAGGAAATTGTCTATGGTGGTATCATTCATGCTTGGCGCTCATGGTAAATTTTGTCATCATCTGCATTTTCATATGCATAGTTTTTGGTTGTGCATGTTGTGTTAAAGTCTTGATCATGGCACATTCATTCATGTATGTAGTGAAAATTGGTTTGAGAACTTGCAACCGGCATAACTCTCTATTAGATCTTAATGGTATAGTGGTATGAGTATGTTGTGCGTTGTTACTTCACATAAATGGCTTGATCCATGGAGAGAAACATGTTGGGTCAGTTGGTGGATATTGAATTATCTAATTATTTGGAATACTTGGGTTACATGCTATTATTATTGAAATCACATGGACATTTGGTTATTAAGTCTTATATGTTAAATTTGTAGAAATCTTCTTGTCAAGATAGTTTAGTGATTGTGGGATTGTCGAATCATGCAAATTGATTGATTTCGTAGTCACATAAATTTATAGTTGGCCTATACAATTATGATGCATCGGTGGAATTTTCCTCTCAATTTGGATTGTACTTATTTGATGATAAATTGAGCCTAGTAGAGTGCCTAGCATAAAAGCTTAATTTTGTGGAGATGGTACCCAGATTATCTATTGATGATTGTGACCTATTCAATGACTGCATATGCAATTGGAGATCTTGAATTATAATTGAATGGTCATATATGCTAAGTATGCAGGGATTTAGCAACTGATTACTTGGTCACATATAATCAAATTGGAATACCATATAATTGGTGGATGAATTCTATATGCCTAAGTGGATTTGTACCTTCAAGTTGGAATTTATAAATATATGATTATGAGTCAATCATGGTAGTACAGATATAATTGGATTGATGGTTCACATGCATGATTAATTCAATAGAGTGGACATATGCATGAGTGATAAGTGAGCTCCTAAAGGGGTGTTTGGCATGGCTCCAGATCCTAGATTGTCGTTTGGAGTAGGTGGAGTCATGCCAAATGGCCTAACTCCAAAAAAATCGAATCCAGAGTGAGGTGAATCTGTAGCATGCTATAGTTCATTTTTGTAGAGTAGGGGAGAAGTTGCTCCCCACACGAATCTGTGATTCCATTACGAGAGTACCCTTGGAGTTGGGGTAAAATTACCCTCAAAATACCCCTGAACAAAACCCCCCTCGCGGTCCCACGCACAGACCCCAACCCTTTTGGCTCCCTGCACTCGCAGCGCCGTAGTTGTCTCTCCCAAACCCTAGCGTGTCCTCAGCCCAGTGGCATGCATCCTCCTCCGACGGCGTGGAGTCTCCCTACATCAGCAGCCTTGGCCCAGCAGCGGCACGCGAGTCATCCTCCTTCCCCTGGCATTCGCGACCTCGGCCCAGCATCGGCGATGTCCTTCCGACGACAGCGCGTCATCCTCCTCCCCCGCTCAGCTCCCGTCCAAGCTGCTAACATCTGGCAGCCACTGCTAGCATCCAGCAGTCGCTATTATCATTTGACCTCCTTCAGGCTACCCACGACGTCCTGCGAATTGAAGGTCAGGTTCCCGGCCCAGCATCCTGAAATTTCTATGCAGCTCAAAAATAAAAGAGAGGTCTACCACTATTAGCATATGAGACATCAGATCGCTTCAAATATCTATAGCTGGATGGTTTCTATTGATGGAAATCAGAACGATCTTCTTTGTCAAAAAAATGATCTGGGTCATGTGGTTTTTGTACAGTCGAATGATCTATTCTCTCAATTCATATGATAAACATCAAGTATTGTTGAATTTGAACATGGTTACTCTATCAGTGTTGAGTTGCATCTCTACAATATTTTGCTAGTAGGTGGACAAGAATGATCTGTCCCTGTGGTTTTGTTTTAAAATTTTATTATTCTGCATTTAGGTCAATATAAGTATAGAGAGAATAACAAGATAGGAAAATGGATGAAATTTGAGTTGTGCCATGATGAGTTGGTGAGATTTTAGTGTTATCCAGTTGTTTAAGTAAATCATTTTTTACTCTTGTCGTAGCAGTTAACTTTGTCAGATGTAGAGGTCTGAACTTCTGTTTGGTGTCATGCTTTCATGTAACTAGGTGAATGAGCTGTGCCATGATGAGTTGGTGAGCTTTTAGTGTTATCCAGCAGTTTAATTCAGGTCAATATTATCTTAACCTGAGATAACATCAAACTATGGCCAATGCAACTGCCCTCAGTCTCAACTCTGATGACACCCTTCTTGATTGTGAAGTACTCGGATGAACTAGTGCAGTGAAGCTCGCAGGATCATGGAGGAAAATACATCTATCTCACAGAATCACATAAATACATCATTTATTTTTCTGTTATTTGAAATATTGCTATTTTTGTCTGCCAATCATGCTCTTGGGCCATTTGGACAAAGATTGAATGAGTGTGCAATTGTCTTCATATCTGTTACATCGCTTATTGTTCTTAAATTCAGACCTTTCCAGAAAAGTTGGTCACTACTCACTGACAATTTTTAGCTTTTCACTGCCCAAGAAGTTTGATGAGGTCCTTCATTGTGTGGTGGCCATGGCGATAGATAATGTCAAACACTAGGACCCTAACTTCTCCACTGTCCATAATAGGATTAGAGATGATAAAAGGGCTTATCCACACTTCAAGGACTACTTTGGTGCTTTTGATGTGACTCACATTCGTGTATCTATGCCACTTGACCAACAAGTTAGATACATTGGGAGGTCAGGAAGTCCATCTCAAAATGTGTTGGTTGTTAGTTTGTGACTTTGATATGCGTTTCACATATGTATCTACAGGCCAACCGGGTGCTATGCATGACACTAGTGTCTTATACCATGCATTGAGAGTGGACCGAGATGTCTTCTCACATCTTCCATAAGGTAACTCACTTTTACACATACATGAAATTCCTCTCTTTAAGTAATATACTGTCATTAACTGAATCTATGTTATGATTTAACTAAATCTATGTTATGATTTAAGGCAAGTATTACCTTGTCAATACCGGTTATCCTAACTAGCAAGGGTACCTAGCTCCATAGAAGGGCGAAAGGTACCATGTTCCTGAGTTTCATAGAGGTACGAAACAAACTACTGTTAAGGAGAAGTTCAATAGAATACATTCAAGTGTGCGTAATGTGATTGAGCAATCGTTTGGAGTATGGAAGATGAAATGGAAAATTTTGCTCAAGATGCCGAGCTATCCAATGAATAAGCAAAAGATGATTGTTGCGGCTACTATGGCGCTTCACAACTTCATACGTGAGCATGCTAGCAGAGATTGGCATTTTCGTAGGAGTAATCGCGATCTAGATTATGTCCCTACCATTCCATCAAGATATCAAAATAGTGCAGTTTCTCAACATGCATCCGATGGGTCAACATCACAACCGAATGATCAGTCCATGGATAGTTTTTGTGATGAGCTTGCAACCACTATTGCTCTTTCTTGGTGACATTAGGTTATTTTCATGATTTACATGCTAACTCAACATCTCACAGTCAAGTAAGTTCATCTCAATGTTGCGACCACAGTAAGAAGATTGATAGGACACCAATGGACCTTGGACGAAACAGTGCTTCTTGGCAGTATGTCCGGTCTCTTCTCCCATTGTGATCCATCACTTGGAGATCATGTGTGTTCTCAAAGAAGATTGTATGTGTTCACTGCTTAGGCTGTGAGTGATTACACAGTAGTTTGGTTAGATCACTAGCCTATCCTGTGAGTGATTACTGCATGATATTGCTCATATTGTTGTATTCTATCAATATTGTCGACTCATATTGTTGTATTCTATCAACTTAGTTTCACATTGCTCATATTGACTCATATTGCTATAACAATACTCCTTTAGTCTTTGTACATCCCATTCGTGATTGGATCATATCTAAATCTGAGAGCAAAACAAACTAATATGACTGAGGGTAGTCTAGTCTTTTTACACAATTCTCTCATTTGTAGATCCGGAGCCAACCTCATAGCCAAACACTTTCTCTGACAGCTCTAGATTCTTAGTGGAGTGGATCCAAGTGAGAATCTAAATCTAGAGTTGTAAAATTCAGAGCTGGAGCCATGCCAAACAGGGTATAAATTGTGAGAATGTGATCAACCTGAAATTCTCATTTAGGTGTTATACGGTTAAATATGTCTAGGTCGGTGGAATTTTAATATGTATGATTATGGATTGCTAATGTAGGATTGGTACAACTAGATTGGATGCACTAGCATAAGTAGTCTAGTAAACTATGATTGTTAGAATTCATCATAGCAATATGCAATTAATTTAGTGAGTGTTGTAAAGTTACTTGTCGGATTGTATAATCGGAATATTGTGAGTCCGGTCAATGTGAGAACTAATTAATTCGGTGATCTTATAATACGTAGTTCTGATATGACAAGCCTTAAGGGCTTAGACATGGGGCTTACAGGTATTTAAGAGAAATATGGATACATAGCAGATTATGGTAAGATTACCTTGAGAAAGGAGCCATGCTGACCTCTTCTAAGTCAATGTAAACTTATTAGATTGTCTACTTTGATTATACTATAATAAATTCTTTTGTAGCATGTAGATCAAACTAGGAATATGCGATTCAAGAATATAATTGTGCATATGATCAGATTACTCATGAACTAGTCAAATAAATTATTATGAGAAAGCTAAATTCATGGGATTGTTCTTAGTGAACAACCTTGGTTGATAATTGTGTAGTAAGGCATGAGTGTCAAATTGATGGATTCCTCATAGATCACCATGTCTGATGAAAGGTATGAATTGTTTAGAAGGTGTATGTTCTATGAGTAGTTGTGCTAGGAGTTGGGAGTTTGCTCTCACATCTTCCTCATATGCATAGTTCTCATTTGCATCATTCTCATGTGCATGACCTATTATATAATACTTGTATAAATGTTGTTTGTATTGGAAGATAGTATCTTTGAAATTGATTGCATGTCATATTAACTATAGAGTGTATGCATGAATCCTGGAACCATAGGAGAGGTCCGAGACTAAGATGTATGCATGAATCCTGGAACCATAGGAGAGGTCCGAGACTAAGATGACAATTAATATCTCAATCATCCAGAGAAAGACTAGGAGTTCAACGAGCAAGGCAAACACCCGCCATGCCATCATATCCTAGTCGTCTTCTTCCTCGCCAAACCCGTACCGCTTTCCCTCGATGTTGATCTGCTTCAAAACCAGCGACGCTGAGCTAGATACTCCAAGCCTCATGTCGTTGCAACACTGGTTGGAGCCGCGCAGCCGCTGGAGTCCAAGCAATGCTGTTGTCATTTGCTGATGCCATCTATGACAAGTCACAAGCCACGTCAACCCTAGCCGATGTGTCATCCTAGTAAGCATCTATGTGGCAGCATGTGTGGCACAACCGAAACCCTACTCCCAGATCTAGACCTTGAGTCACTGACATGTGGGCTCCGCTTATCAGCCATTGCTCCCTTGAACCATGTCTACTGTGGACCAGAGCTTTCTTGTAGACTCAGTCTATAGACTGTGGGTCCCACTTGTCAGTCTCAACCGAAGGAATATTATCAAAATATTCTACTTTCTTTCTCTTTTTCTTGTATTTACTCTACCAGTAAATATTTTGAAAGCCTCTTCTCCCTCATACGAACTCCAAATGAGTTTGTTCAAGTTTCTAAATTTAAATAAAATTGAGCTCTACCTTCCACTATATTTTATTTTATTTTTAGAGTTTTTGTGCTTTTTTTGTTGTTTATTTATTTTTGGCGCTCGTTTCGCATAGACGCTGTCACCTTGGAAGCTTATGAAGGAGAAGAGTCTTTTCAAGGATAGAACCATGAGCTATTCTAAGGAAAGTTGTGTGCTTTAATCATGCTGCACCCAATTTTACAAAAATCATATTGTTTAAATTATTGCATGCTACTTTAATTATTAAATATTTTACTATTTCTAGGAGTACTTATGTAGCCCTTTGTTATCATCACCCTTGTTGATTGTATACCCTAATTCCTTGATACCCTAGGATGGTAAATTACTAGTTGGTAACTATTGTAACACAACATAGGTTGGATAGTGTAGTATAATGCTTAGCTATAATGGAATATTGATGTCATTTAAATGACACTATTACACTTGATTAATGACTATGAAAAAACTGTGTGGAAATCTGGGTGCTTTGTGATAATTAACATGGGTGGTTAATGATTTTTACTAGGGCAAGTGATATAACTCTGTGGAAGGCTATATACGATGGACTGTGTATAGGTGTATAGGACTATGTGGTTATGTGTGTAGGCTAAGTGTATTGAAAAGTATCGCCCTGAACAATTAAGGATATAACCTTGTAAGCCATTGAACTGAGCCCTAATCGTACAACCACATGTTCTAATGGGAAGAACCTAGCATAGTAAGTTACTGTGTTTCTACATTGGTACCCTCTGGTTGTAGATTAGACTACGTGTGCAAGGTGGAGGATGTGGTGAGCAATGTGTCAACCACATAATGGACGGTTACCATTCTGAAATCCAATGGTATACTCCTACATCCAATCGCTATGTATGGGATATTCACTATGTTGGAATAAGGGTGTAAGTAGGTGGTTATCAGGAGGGCCAATTATTGGGTGGAGTTTCTGAAAAGTTTTGTTATGATCCTTCGAGTCACACATTTAAGGAAATGTATTTAGACCATAGCATTGATCATATCTTATGGATAAAACAGTACAACATCTGCAGAGTCTTAATCAAATCTATATGAATAGTTGTGTCCATTGTCATGGGTGTGCTTGGGGATAAAATTAGAAGGATTGATCATATCTTGTGGATAAAACTAGGAAGATTGGCTGTGTGGATAATTGATTTATGCTATGTGAAGCTTTGTGAAACTCAGTGAAACTTCTTGTTAAAGTATTATTACTGTATCATTTTAAATTTTTCTTTCAATCCATTTATCTTATTCTTATAAATGCTGCTTATGCAAAATAAACCCTGAAGCCATATCCTTTGCTTAAGTCTTTCATATATTAAATTAGACTCTGCATTTTGTGTGCACAACTTGCGGAGTACTTTATATGCTCACAGTTGCATTAATCAACATTCAGTTGAAGAAATAGCAGAATCTACACCTACCTTGGAGGAGGAACTTTCATAGGAGGTTGAGCCATAGGTCTTGTACCTTGTCGATTGCATGTGGCAAGTCGATGGGTTCCACTCGAGTTATTTTCATTCCGCTGCAGTTATCTTATTTAGTGCTTGAGCCCCACGAGGCGTAATAAATGTAAATTTGACCGTAAGGTCACAATAGTTATTTATTTATCAAATATAGTTTGTTTATTTATAATTCACTGTGTATAGATGAGATTTTGTCTATGTTGCTACTGTGTGTACTAGCATGATCATGCACTAGTGTAGTATACACAGAGGATCCAGATTTGTATATTCGGATCTTGGCAGTAAGCAAGGTCTACCAAACACAATGTTTCAACTCTTGGAATATTAGAGGGGTACTCCTTATCCTAAAGAGGGTACTGACAGAAGGTTTGTTGTTTGGACCGATAATGTAAAGGCTTTGTTATAAACTCTCAAATCAGGTACCATTGATATTGCACGATATGTTTTATATAGTGGGATGTTTATGTCGTGTGGGTAAATTTGTATGGACTCTACAGAGTGTAAATTTATTCAAATAGCCGTGTCCCCAGTTGTGTACAACTTGGTGAATCCTCCTCTATAGTAGATTTCTTATTTCTAAAAAAAATTTAGGAGTTTATGGATGAGGAATTCATGCACAGTTGATCGGCATGAAGGGTTGTGCCATAGTTTAATATTTTGTGGCATCACACCAATGGTTAATCATACTTCATATGATTTATGTTTATTTGATATCAAATGTCGAATGCTCTCGTAACTTTCTAATTGCAAACTTTTATTATTATTGAGAAAGAAAGCTCATTTTATGCAAAATTTGAGAACTTGGTAGGATAGCCACTTCAAATGACATAGGCTTGCATACTATATACCTTTTGTTTAAAAGTCTTGCGGAGTATGATTTTTGTACTCACTGTTGTTTGTTGAACAATATCCAAAGGGATACTCCCGGAAGTATATGACTCTCGCAACATTGACGTATTAGGGTAACGGTCACATTTAAGCCTTCTATGTGGGTTTTAAATTGTTGGTTTGTAAGTTAAATTTTGGGCTAGTGGCCTACAATACTCTTTATGGTTTCAGCTAATACACCATATTTTACTCTATTTAACCTTTCTTCGCTCTCATAAGTAGGTGAGATATAATTTCTATCCACAACTTAATTTCTGGACAGCTGTGGGAAAATGATGACTTTGTCGAGTTTTGGGTCATCGCATGATATCTTTTAAATATTAACATTAGGTACATGAAATATTGAAACGATGTGTATTTGTGAATGGAGGGAGTAAATCCTAGAGAATCTACCGGTAAATTATTGGGACTCAAACCATGGCATTTAGCCATATACCAGTTGGACTAGTCATTAGTTAGCTAAACAACATCACTTATGCCCATGAAAGGATGCTTTGGAACAGGGCATTTTCCTAAATTCATGTAGGAACCCAATTTTTTTCTACAAAAATATGTGAAAATCTCGTGGAGTTCTACATTCCAAATAGTTATGAGAACACTTGAATCCGTCAAGGAAAAAAGATAAACTTTGAAAGGAAAATCCGTATTGTGGCATTGGTCAAACCTTGAATGTTGAAAATGCCATTAAAATCATCTTGTTGTAAACATGCCATTGGCTTGCAAAGCTTGCTTTAAAATGCCAATGTCAAAGTTATTTCCATCAAAATTCTGAAAGTACCCTTACCAAGTCTTGTTTCTTTCTTTTTTCCTTGTTCCTCTACCTCAAGACACTTGCCATCGTTTCCAAATCCCAAAGTGGCTGCAGCAGGACTTGGGCTTACCAACGGCGCCGTGCGTATTCCAACTCATGAGGGAAGCATTCAGGTCAGCCAGATAAGTCGACCACCCAGCATATCACCCCATTGGCATGCTGATATCCTATCAAGTGAGTACGATAAACTTTTTTGGTTCAACTCATATCAAGTGTTCGGCCCACTCCATTTCATTGGCAAAGGGAGATCAACAGCATCATTGTTCATCATTAACTAATTCTCTTTGAGCTAAACAAGACCTCGTATGGTCAAGATAAACAAATATGCATTGGCATGCTCCTACATGGGGACATAGCAACCACTCATTGCCTATATGAACATGATGACTGACGAGCGCGTTCTTTTCCATGTGCTTCACCAGTCGCAGGAGGCATAATACATCATGGTTGTGGCAACGTAGTCATTGCCTAAATGAAGCTAGCCGCTGATTTAAACCACCTAAAAATCATGGCAGAGAGGAACATTTTCACTGTGTTGATCTAAGACAAGCCGAGAAACCTAGTGCAGTGGTATGATTTCTTTGGCGAGCCAGCTAAGGGGTGTCCTTTTGCTTCATTAACAATCATATTACAGTGCAAAGGTGAGAGACCATCTAGTCGTCTAACCAAGTTTGTAATGTGTATTTGATCGTATTTGAGCATTTGTGGTGTTTAGGTTTGAATTTGATTTGAAGTGGTTTTAGAATTGAAGCAATTTGAGATGATGTCAGTCAAGGGCGGTACTACCAGCCTCTTATTGGTGGTAATTATTTCCTAGGAGGGGTTGCTTTTCCGGTCTGATGGAAGCATGTACTACCGGCATTGAAAACACGGTAGTATAGGCCAACGGTATTACCAGCCATATTAAGCGGTAGATATTTTCCACGAGCGAAAATTATGTGCATTGACAATGATGATTAAGTGTATTTATTGCATATTTTGTTGAGCAATGCTACGTGATGTGTTTGCTTGTCTGTGTTGGTTGCAGGACTTTGGAGTTAGGTCATTGTGAGGTAGAGGAGACCAGGACTAGGCTAGGAGAGCTAAGGTCTAGACGGTCAGAGTGATGCTGAAGATGACTAAGGCTAGGGAGTTGTTGCAAACCGGAAAGACAATGAGCGTGAAGTGTGAGCTACTGGTGATGGACATGGTGGGCAACAGCAAGGTGGACTGGGACTACGCTTAGAGAGGAGCTGTGATCCATAACGGTCAAGGAAGTCGATGCAGTCAAAGTCAAGCGGACAAGAACATGTGGTACGCCAAATGATTTGGGCCTGTTTGCAAGCGAGGAAGGTTCAGGGGAGTCTAGACATGTGAGAGGCTTGATGGCAAGTCATTGGGGCCACATGAAAGTTGTCAGAGCATGGACTATGCTTCAAGACGAAGGAAAAGACAGTTGTGGGGCAAATTGGTAATTTGGCTATTACCAGATATCGAGGCGATTTGAAAAACCACAGCACTGGGTCTAAGTGGTTTAGGTTAAGCCAAAGTGGAGATTGACACAATTCGGACTCGTGAAGCTATTTTGAGAGTCATGGAGAAGACCGCTCTGAAAAACGTATGTGTGATTGTGTAAAACCCATTATGTGTTGGGTTAGTGGGTTAGCCCATGTTGAGTGTGGATGGTATCCACTTAGAGTTCAAGTTAGGGTTGCCTCCTCTATATAAGGACTTGAGATGTAGAGGGAGGCAAGGTGAAGGATTTAGGGTTTTGAGAGAAGTGACCTCCTAGAGAAGAGAGGAGAGTCTTTTGTGTGTGTGTGTGTGTATGGGTGCTCCTTGGGAGCTTTGCCCTCTTTGGAGAGGCTTTGTGATCATCCTTATTGCGATGAAATAGAAATCAAATTCGTGCTCAAGATTTTGCTCTAGTTTTGACTCTTTCTCTCCTTGAGTTTTGATCTCTCAATTTGATTTCTTTTTTTCTTAATCTTGTGTTTCTAAGGATGAATGATTGATGGATGAACCCTCAGTAGATCATATCCCAATCATCTAGGCAATCTTCAACTTGATCATCAAAGTTTTCTCAAGAAATCTTTTTTTTTGCTTGAGAAGGAAGAATTAGTGGTAGATCTTGTTCTTGCTTGTTTAAGGGGTGTTTCTTTGGCTTTCTTGCTTGTGATATGTGGGATATCATCTAAGATCATTTCAATCATTAAATCCCCATGAGGAAGCTCAGAGTGAAGTTTGTGGATTTGATCCGGTTTTGGTGCAATGTTCACTAAATTTGAAAAAGATCAGAATTTTAACATCAATCTTTGAAATTAATGGTTGGAATAGGTTCCAAACATCCATAGGAAGGTGCATGCAAAGTTTCACGAGTTTTGGATCATCCAATCAAAAGTTACATCAATTCTTGGATTTAAACTCGTGCTGATTTTGCTGTTCACCCCTGATTTCACTGTTCATCCGGTACTACCGTCCTTTTAGTGCAGTAGTGCCGCCCCCATGCTGATTTTCTCAAAAAAATTATTCTTCCGCTCTTCTTTGATCGAGTGAGGTTTTTGTTGATTCCTTTGGGGAAAATTGTTGCCGACCATTCATGCCCTCTAATTGCTATTTTTGGTCCTTCAGAAGGTTCTGCTGTAACTATGTTGCTAGAAAGATACTTTTTATTATCCTTGGGAAGTGCTAAAATATGCATTGAGCTAGTACGAAGAGATACCAAAAGTTTAAGAGTAAATTTCATAAAACCCCCGTTTTTGTGGTTGTTGTAGCACAAAACCCCAGATATTGTGGCTTGTGTCACTTAACCCCAGGTATTATGGTCACAATATTTCACAATACCCAGGTATTATGGTCACGACGAAGATGAGATGATAGAAGTAGTGGCGTGCGAGATCCTCCATCATGTGGCAGTAGGTGTCAAGTAGGGAAAACAGCTCGTCGTTGTCGTATGCGGTCGCGATTGTGGAGTAGTAATTGTAATGAGGTGGGGTTTTGTGAAATGTTATGATCATAATACCTGGGGTTAAGTGATACAAGCCACAATATCTAGGGTTTTGTGCAACAATGATTGCACAACCTAGAGTTTTATGAAATTTACTCAAAGTTTAAAGAGTAGATGTATAAAGTGATAAAAAAGTTTAAGGGCAATTTGATGATACCTCTAAGGATAGTAAAAAACTCTACTGAAAATGTACACCGCGGAGTAAACCAACCCTGGATAGTGAACTTAGAGCCATGATCATGAGTTTTTAAGGTGACGTTTGGTTGGGTGGATGAGGGTGGATGGATATGGCCATCTATGGATTTGGAGTCATCCAATTGTTTGGATGACTCGATGGATGGAATATGGTCATACTATTTTTTGGAATATTCCCTCAAGATACTGGATAGAGCCATAAAAAAAGGCCGGACGGACTCATCAGTTTGTTGCATGAAGAGGTGTACTCAATCAAATTCAAATTTCGTCGAAGTGTACTCGGTTAAATTCAAATTTCGGTCAAATTTTGTCTAAAAATTATTTTTTTCCGAAAATTCAAATTTTGTCCAAAAGTTCATATTTTGTTCAAAAAATCACATTTCTTTCATATTTTTTTCAAAAATTCAAATTTGGGTCAAATTTTATCCAAAAAATCAAATTTCGATCAAATTTTACCCAAAAAATTCAAACCGAAATTCGAAACCTCGATTACAACTAGCCCATCCATCTAACCAAATAAAAAATTGGTTCATCCTATCCATTCTCATCCATCCAACCAAACAAAAAATTGGCTCATCCCTATTCACCCAACCAAACAACCACCTGGATGGCTCCATCCCATTCAGCCTGGATGATCATATCCCATCTAACCTCATCCAGGCAACCAAACGCACCCTAAAAGTACATATTGAGAGCAATTTGGACTTAATTTGCTTAGAACCATGGTAATTTTTTCGACTTATCGGGATGTACCAAAAAATCAAAACGTGACACACTCGTCTCACACTTGGAGGGCAATCCTTGATGGACAAGCGCTGCAGAAAGGGTTGGTTGATTAAGCAAGCGTATTGGTTCGGGGCAGTCTATGGATATGTGGAAAAACAGTTGGATCCCTCTGAAAAATAATTTGAAGCCTTTTGTGTATGAAGATGGTCGATCTGAAGTTCGCTGGGTTAGCGTACTTTTGAAGGCCGAGAGCAGGGAATGGGATGAGATCCAGGTTCGCCAATTTTTCCTAGGTCCAGATGTCGTAGCTACACTGAAACTTCCATTTGGAAATAGATACAGACTACAGAGGGTGTGCTTGCTTGCCGGCTTGAGAAGAGTGGGATTTATTCAATGCGATCCGGCGGTACAACGAGGAAACTGGTTTGAAGATTGTGTTGTGCGGCTGATTTTTGAGGCTCATCTCTCTATTTGGTGTGTCCAGGGTTCCAAATCTCACCGAATTTCGACCAAATTTCGGATTTCGGACCACCCCGAAATCTAAAGTACCAGCCGGAAAAAAAATTAAAAAAACTGAAATTGCTACAGTAACCAAAATTTTGGTATTCTCTCTCCAAGATTTCGTGTTTTTTGGCCGGATTTGGTCCAATAACCCTTAGGAAAGTCATCTCCAATGAAAATTTGTTGAAAAACAGAATTTTTTAGATATTTTAAAATTTTGGCAGAAACACTCTCAGATTTCTATAAAATTGTACAAGCTTGATAATGAGCTGAAAATTTTATGTTACTATATTTAATAGTTTAGGATCACTCATAAAAAATTTCAAAATAATTTAGCATCATGTGCTATCTTTAAAAAATCAAAAATAGAATGAACATAATTGGGACAGTTACATTGTCAGAATTTTATAAATTTTCTTGAGTGTGATTATGATCTAAAATTTTTGTGAGAGATTAATAATTTCATCAGTAACATTATATCAATTTTTTATAAAAAATCAACTTTTTTTGTTTGGTCAATCAAATCTATGTAAGCATTGAACTTCATTTGTTATATTATATTTCAAAAATCAAAAAGAACTGAACATAAATGGTAATGTGCCTTGTAAGAATTTTATAAATTCACTGGAGTGTGATCATGATGCGCACAAGATGGCCCGATCTTCCGGTGAGGGGATAATTTCGATTAGGCAGAGGATGACTATGACGATCCGGCTACGAACCACACAAGGATAAGCGTCCGCAATCGCTAAACCACACTCCTAGTTGTTATCAACCGTGCTGAAGCTCGGATGACCTGACCACGAAAGTCTATTCTTACAAGCAATCGAAGAACTAGCAAGAACAAGGATAAAGCAAACACACGAACTGAGGTTATGAACTTGTTTACTGCTGCTCTAGCCGAGTCAGCAGAATAAAGTTAAATTTCCACACATGGGGCAACTAAACTTAACAAAACCTAAGGAGATAGATAGGGGGCTTGTCCAATATATATAGCCAAGGATGGCTGCTAGGAGTTGGTCTCACGCCACTTTAATTACATGGGAACTCAGCCCAAAATTATGGTGGCACAGCACCCTAAAAGACTGAGACAGTCGCACCGTTTTGACTGCTGTGGCCAGATCGAGTGGAATTTGATGATGAGGCCAGATCCGTTGGAAAGAGCACGAATTTATCTTTTAATCAAGTACTCACTCATCCCGAACGGACTCCGTATGCAAAAGTTATGGCTAGTTGAAGGTAGACTGCTCCTGGGTGGACGTTTTGGCTTCCTTCTCGGGAATACCTTGTACTCTAGCTTGTAGTGATGAGGAATGACGTCCTTGCAGCTCTAAGCCATGATTCCTAAGCACAAGCACGTTATTATGTAGTGATCTATCCTCTAAAATATAATTATGCCACCCGAGAAACGAGTTCACCTGTTGATTTAGCTACCGTGAGCGTGCCCTTGTGATAGGACCTTGCATAGGAGGTGGTGGAGGTGAGGTCATGGGTGTATCCAACATAGTGATGTCCTCATCATCCTACCATTCTTGCATTTGAGTCATCCTCGATTCAAGCTCATCGTTCTCTCCAAAATATGGCTTCAAATCTGAAATGTTAAAAGTGGGACTAACCCCAAGATCTACAGGTAACTCAAGTTTATAAGCATTATCATTAATTCGTTCAAGCACTTTGAAAGGACAATCAGCTCTAGGCATTAATTTAGACTTTTGCAAGTTAGGAAATCTTTATTTCCGCAAATGCAACCAAACAAGATCACCAGGTTCAAATGTCAATTCCTTTCTACCATGGTTACCAGCAACCCTATATTTCTCAGTCATGCGCTCTATATTTTCTTTTGTGGTCTTAGGCAATTTAAGAGCAAATTCAGCATGTCTCTTTGCATCAAATTTTACCTTCTCCGAAGATGGTAAAAGCAATAGATCAATTGGAGCACGAGGGTTAAAGCCATACACAACCTGAAATAGAGTCATTTTTGTGGTAGAGTGCAATGTACGATTATAAGCAAACTCCACATGAGGTAGGCACTCTTCCCACATTTTCAAATTCTTCTTTGAACAGCCCTCAACATGGTTGACAAGGTTCGATTCACCTCTTCAGTTTGGCCATCGGTTTGAGGGTGATATGTGGTAGAGAACACTAGCTTTGTCCCTAATTTGCTCCATAAAGTTCTCCAAAAAAATGGCTCAAGAACTTGGCATCACGATCTGAAACAATAGTACAAGGCATACCATGCAAGCGAACAATTTCTTTGAAGAATAAATCAGCAATATGAGTGGCATCATCGCTCTTGTGGCATGGAATGAAATGTGCTATTTTAGAGAATCGGTCTACAACAACAAAAATACTATCCCTCCCCTTCTTTGTTCTAGGCAATCCTAAAACAAAGTCCATAGATATATCTTCCCAAGGAACACTAGGAACAGGAAGCGGCATGTACAAGCTATGTGTGTTTAGATGAGACTTATCTTTTTTGCATGTAGTGCAGATCTTGGCTTCATCAACCTCAATTCCCTGTGGTGTCACAACATAGCCAAGAAACGAGACTCGATCGGTAAAAAAGGAGCACTTCTCAAGGTTGCCAAACAAATGTGCATCTCTCAAAGCATTAAAAACAACACGTAAGTGTTCAGTATGTTCAGAAAAAGACATGCTATATATCAAAATGTCATCAAAGAAGACCACCACAAATTTTCCAATAAAAGTGCGCAAAACTTCATTCATCAATCGCATAAATGTGCTAGGTGCATTAATCAAACCGAAAGGCATAACTAACCACTCATACAAGCCAAATTTAGTTTTGAACGCTGTTTTCCATTCTTCCCCAACTTTCATTCTAATCTGGTGATATCCACTTCTCAAGTCAACTTTTGAAAACACAATAGAGCCACTTAGTTCGTCTAGCATATCATCCAACCTAGGAATAGGGTGACGATACCTAATAGTTATATTATTGATAGCTCTACAGTCCACACACATTCGCCATGATCCATCTTTCTTAGGCACTAAAAGCACAAGAACAGCACAAGGACTAAGGCTTTTGCGAACGTACCCCTTGTCGAGCAAGTCTTGCACTTGACATTGTATCTCTTTAGTCTCCTCTGGATTGGTCCTATATGCTGCTCGGTTTGGTAATGTTGCTCCTGGAATCAAGTCAATTTGATGTTCAATTCCCCTCAAAGGTGGCAGCCCCGGGGTACCTCATTTGGAAACACATCCTCATACTCCTTCAAAAGGTTAGCAATAGCAGAAGGCAAAGAAACAGGTATATTTTCGAATGAAAACAAAGTCTCTTTGCAAATCAAAGCATAGCATCCAACATTACATTCTTTCATGTCAATTAAATCAGATTTTGTAGGTAGTATGACAGCACCTTTTAACTTGATTTCAGCTCTCTTAGAATTGGATTCTTTCTTCTTTGGTTGTGCTAATTCTTTGGTTCTAATCTGATTTTCACTTTTAGCACTCTCCTTCTCTCTTTCAGCTTTCTCTAAGTCATCTTTCAAAATTGCAATGGGGACATGGGAAGCAAAACAATTTTCTTTCCTTTATGCATAAAAGTGTATTGGTTAGTTCTACCATCATGAGAAGCATCTTTATCATATTGCCAAGGTCTACCTAACAGCAAAGAGCATGCTTGCATAGGTACAACATCGCAATCAGCATGATCATGATAAGAACCAAGAGAAAAGTGCAATCTCACCATTCTTGCTACCTTCAATTTTCCACTTGAGTTGAACCACTGAATGTGGTAGGGATGTGGGTGTTGTGTTGTGGTCAGGCCAAGCTTCTCAACCATCTCCATGCTTGCAAGATTATTGCAACTCCCTCCATCAATGATAACTTGCACTGAACGCTCATTGATGACAAATTTTGTTTGGAACAAGTTATGGCGTTGATTCTGTTCAGCACTCTCTATTTGCACACTAAGGACATGCTTCACAATGATGCTCATGTATCTTTCTGAAATTTCAGCACCCAAATGCTCCTCCTCATGTTCACCCCATTGATCTTCACCTGCGAGGTCAGTAACAACTAAAGCAAAATCTTCTTCAACATCACTAGCAGAAGTGTACTCACCATCTTCCCGAACAATTAAAGCACGCTGACTTGGACAATCACGCATGATGTGTCCAAATCCTTTGCATCGATGGCATTGCATGTCACGTGTACGACCTGTGGATGCAATTGAAGAAGAACTCTTTGTGGAAGCTTGTACCGTGGTTGTTTTCGTGTTGAAGACATGTGATGGAGTGGAAGTAGAGGCAGCAGGGCGCCCACGGTTGGAGGGTGGAAGTGCTAGTCCCGAAGTAGTGGATGGAGCCTTTACTTGCACTTGGCTTGGTCGTGATGAAGAAGAGCCTCCAAAGTTCCCTCTCAACTTGGAATGTCGTCCCTGTACTTCCCTTTCAGCTTTGCAAGCAAAATGAAATAAACGAGTGACAGAGTTGTATTCTTTATAATCAAGTATGTCCTGAATTTCACGGTTAAGTCCACCTTGAAATCTAGCCATCTTAGAATCTTCATTATCTTCCAAACCACACCGCAACTCACAAATTTGCATTTCTTGATAATACTCCTCTATAGATTTATTTCCTTGATTTAAACGTTGTAATTTATTGAGCAAGTCACGAGCATAGTAAGAAGGAACAAACCTAGCTCTCATCATTCTTTTAAAGGCATTCCATGTTCTTGGTGCATTTCCATGATTCCTACAAGTCTCACTCCACCAAATGGAGGCAAAAGCAGTGAACTCACTAGTGGCATTAAACTTTTCTATCTTGAGAAAGTTATAGCATGCAATTTTTTGTTCTACTGCTAGCTCCCAATCAAGATAAGCATCAGGGTTATATTTTCCATCAAATGAAGGTATTGTAAACTTAACCTTTCCCATGGGATCATTATGTACCTCTCGTGGTTCTCGCTAATTCCTACCCATACCATGCCGATTATGTCGAAGTCGTCGATGATCTCGTTCATTGTTGGAGTTAAAACCATCATCAATGTAATTGTTCTCTTCCTCTTCCACCTCATTTGCCCAAGCACGGGTAGCATGCCGCGGTTGGCGTCCATATGCTCCATTTTGTTCTTGTCCATTGTTGGCCACATTTTCAACAAGTGGTGGTTGTTGTCTGTCAAGGCGATCTACTCGGTCATGGAGGGCTGCGATGTTGTTGTTGATTTCAGCCAAGACCTCATCATGGTTGGTAGCATGCACGTTCAATAAACATGTGAAGTGTTGTATGATTCCTCTTGAGCGAGGTGTGAGAATTTTAGCTTGGTTTTCTTCATTGCTTCCATTGTTATCTGCCATGGTTAGCAATAAACAGGAAAACACACAAAGGTATGTAATTCCCTATCACTACTACTTGCTGAAATGATTGGGTGTCACTCTCTCTTGCTCTTACCAAGCTCTTACAAATTCTTACAAATGCAGCAAGTGGTGCAACCGGTTGGTGGCTGGTTCGTGATAAACCAAACTCAAATGTGAACAAAGCGATTGCAAGGCTTATCACCTGAATGGTTAGTAGAAAGTGGAGCTCAGAAAAGCTTTATAATGAGTAGCAAAGGAAAACAATCAGCCAATTTCAGAATTTGCATAGAATTGAATAAGTGTTCGAAACTAGCAATTAGCCTATGTTGCTGATCAAACAAAGATGGATACTAGGCTAAAACAAAAGATATGGCGATGGATACAAGTGGTAAACACAACAAAATTCAAGCATATGCAATTTGCAACTTGGGAGCACAAGATGGATCCAACTTTGTATTTCATTGATTTACATCCACCGCATGACAGGTCGGTATTTTGGCCGTATCTTTTAGTCAGGTGCCTTTTTTCAATGATTCTTTTTTTTTGGTTTTCATCCTGACGGATTTTGCAACAACTTTTCTTTTGGACAAACTTTCTGAAATTCAACCGAGAATTTTGCACGAATTTTACAATTGCACACAAATGCAGATTTCAGGACAGCAATTAGGTCTTATTGAAACATTCACAGATTTCTCGTGCTTGCAAATATGGATGTGAAAATTGGCATCAACATAGAATACTAAGTCATGGATCTATTCCTTTTGATTTTACTCAAAGAAATATAAGGGAATTGAGTTTTATGGCGTTTTTGGTGGCGGCTGCAGAAAGGTGATCTTTTAGGCCGAGTTGGGTTTTTTTGTTTTTGGGTTTTAGGGATGGATTTTGACGTGGGGAGATGAACAGCAACAAGACAATACTAGAATGGACGCAAACTCAATTTAGCAAAAACAAAATTAACCAATTGAAAGTCACAACGGGGTTTGGACAACGGACAAACAAACTTTTTGTGGGGCAAATTTTCTGGACTCTAGGAAGAACACAATCAAACAACTAAACAAGATACAAGAACTCACCGGTCAACCGTTGCTCTGATACCAAATGATGCGCACAAGACGGCCCGATCTTCCGGTTAGGGGATAGTTTCGATTAGGCAGAGGATGACTTTGACGATCCGGCTACGAACCACACAAGGATAAAAGCCCGCAATCGCTAAACCACACTCCTAGTTGTTATCAACCGTGCCTGTCGGGACCCAAATATGCAAATCCGGACCTTCTGTGTATTCAGCACTAGTCCAGGATCACGCTAGTGCACACAGTCTCAACATAGATGAAATATCACAATCATACACAACGGAATAATAAATAAAGACTTCATCTATTAATATAGAACTATTGAACAACCTTAAGGTCAAACTTACACTTGTGAGGCCTTGGTGGCTTCAACTCAAAATGAATAAACAGCAGCGGAATGAAGAATGTCGACGAATCCCATCAATGTGCCACAGGCAACTGACAAGGTTCAACTCCTAGATATTCGCCTCCTCGTGGAACTTCTCCTCCTTCGAAGTCGTAGTCTTCTCCTCAACTAATGATTTTGTTGATGGCAAGGGTGAGTACATAAAGCACTCAACAAGTTGTGCACAGAATGCAATTCTAATATAACTGTATGCAAGGCTTATTCTAAGGAATGGCTTATCATGGTTATTTTGCAGTAAAGCAGCATTTGAGAACAATTACAGTAAATAGATTGTAAAGACAGTAAAACAAATAACTGTAATAAATAGATTCAGTATTTCTCAAGTAAACCAAGTTCCAATCCTTAATCAAGTTCCAACTTCCCATGGCAACCTGCCATCCATCCCAAGTTTTGTTTTGCAAAAGTCTAACCCTTAACTGTAATTCCCGAGTATTGCTCAATACCGTGAACACGGCTATTCGAATAGATTTTTTACTCTGCAGAGGTTATGCACTTTACCCACACGACATGATCATCCCTTGTCGCCAAGCTATTAGCACACTTCCTTTGGTGTGCCGGCAGGGTAATCATGACAAAGCCTTTCAGGAACCTTTACCTTAACCAAAGAACCTCTCCGGTATTGCCTTCGCTATCACTCCTCTCACGCAGTGCCAGCCGAAGTATAGGACAGGCCAACACCGTTGGATGGGCACCAAGCCGTAGCACAGGTACGCTCCCCCGCACAGATACACCCCCGTGTACTGTCACCCTGAGGTATCAGAGGAAAGATATCAGAACCCTAATCAACTAGGTCTGTCCCATTCCAGACATATGGTTGCAAGTAAGACTCAGGTCAAAGGCTTGCAAGGTTAAGTCCTTAGGGTGACTAGGGCAAGACTTTCACATACCCTCTGCCAAATCAGGCCCACCTTGGCACACTGCCCCTCGCCACTTGCCCCAATCTAAATCATTACCACCCCAGTTGATTACCAAGCACCACATGCTATGAACAAGTCAACCTCGTTGCGTGACATCCACTCGTCACCACAACGCAATCTCATTGTGTGACCACACATGACACACAAGTTCATAACATTGTTCCATATTCCATTAGTCAAGATTAATCAGTAATGATTCAACACATGTGATGACATGGCATGGCTAAGCAATCTACGACGGTCTAACCAGCCCATGTTGATTATCAATATTAACCAACTATAATTCCACATTCTAGGGTGACAATTAGATCATGGCATACAATTGTCAAGGTAAGATATTGATCAATTTGGTATCATAGCTAATCCCAATTTAAATTGAAAACAATTGTATACTTGAAATAATATGCAATAGAGTAAAAACAATATAGCGATTTTGTAAACATGGGTTCAACATGATCAAAGCACAACTTGCCTGGCCCTTGCGATTTTTACTGTTCTTTACTCTTTATCTTTGATTCTTGATCTTCGATCTTCAATCTTTACCTTCTTGATCTTCAGCTCCTTAGAACAACTTCCGGACGATGCGTCTAACGATTAAAGAAGGAGCAAATACAAACCAACTCAAAAGATAAATCAAATAAAATCCAAATTGAGAACAGATAGTATTGGATCACAAAGGCTTAGATGAATTTAGGAACTTGAATGGATTAGATTAGAGATTAGACAAAAGAGAACGAGCTTTCGGAATACACCGAAAAGGAAAAGACTGATAACTGAGAAAGAGAGAATAATATTCCAAAGAATATTTCTTCTAAAGCTATTATCTTGATTGGATAGTCAATGACATATGGGCTCTCGATCTATGAACCGGGTCCATAAAGATACGTTAGTTCGCAATGAACTAAACCGATGCTCAATGATGACTTTTGTTGACTAAACAGATACATAGTCAAACAAAAGAAAGATAGATTGATAGATTAGATATGGCACAAGGATATAACATATGGCCAATGGTCTATTGACCAAGTCCACGAATGACTTCTAGGTCAATGCAGATTAGATTTTCAAGAATAGGACATGGACAAGCAGGGTTGACATTCATGCGATTCGATCTAAGATCAGTCATACGTCGATCAAGAGGCTTGACGATGACAAGACAGCGAGGAAATGAAGACAAGGCTAAACTCATAGGTGATGGGGTTAGGTTACAATAAGGCGATAGATAGGATGATGATATTGCACTAGGGCTTTTGCGAGCATGCACACATCCGATGATAGCGAAGCGACGACAGGACTCTAATGCAAATATGAGATATCGATTGTCGGTACAACGATATGGTAGCAATGATATGATATGGCTCAGGATTGATCTGTGAGTTGCGAGATTTACATGACATGATGCATCGTCAACGATAGATTGGACACAATGTTAAGTTAGGGTTTAAGAGGAATGCCCCACGGATAGATCCACTTGGCATAGGGATAGGATAGTTAGGGTTGACTCTGCGATAAAAGATTACCAAGGGTGGCTAACCGAAACAAGATCCGATAATGAAAGGGACTACATCGAAGATGACGGGTAGATTCTAGAATATGGCATTGATGGCAACCGAAGAATAAATGAACTCTAAAGATGGGCAAACCAGAGAATGATGGCCTACTGGACATGACGACACGACCAAGGCGAACTAAGATGGTTGGCGGCAAAAGACGACGCGCGGCACTGACGAAAGGCGGCAGCTAACGAATATTAAAATTTTCGGTGGATGGAACAGCAAAGGGGAAGTGTGCATCACGTAGAACGCGGCGAGACGAGCTCAACGGTATAAGCGGATTTGGCGGCAACCCAATGGACAGATCACAAACTACCGATGAACGGCTGCTAAAGGTAAAAGATCAAACGGCCATAACTATTAAAATAATGAATGAAACCTAACCAAATTTTTTAGAGAGCTATCTGGAACCCTATGGCACAATATGACGCAAAAGGATCAGAGTTTTATCTTCTGGATCAACAGGGAACGCGCGAGGAAGTTTTCAGCTGTACGTACGCAGTCTGATCGGGGAAGATTGAATTTTCTACAGCAATCCCGTAGACAAAACCTTGATTTAGGGTGAGCACCAGGTAGGGGACATCAAGATGAGTCTACAGTAAAACTTTCACGGTCAAATTCGCAAAAACGAAGGAGAACAGGCGATGGCAAGATTGGAGATTGGAATGGCCATAGCTTTTTATTTCCTGGATGAAACTGCACCACATTTGGTGGAGAGGTAGATTGGACCATAAGGCACGAGATGACGTGAGCGGATTTCAGAAAAAACTCACCAGAACGACGGGGAACGCGACGCCAAGATCGGCCGGCGAGGGCGGCGCCCCGGAAGATGACGACTGCGGTTTTTAGGGTTTGGGAGGTTCTCTGGGGATTAGAGGTGCGTGGGAGGGGTCTTAGGACACTTATATAGGTTAGGGAGTTGTGCCATACAAGGAAACACGAAGAAAAACCGGATTTGGATCGAAAACGGATCGGATCGAACACCTGGCGCGTAATAAATAGTAAAGGGATGACGTGGCGCATTGTGGTGCGTCGGATGGAGATCGGAAGGCTGCGGCTGGGCGGTGACGTGGCCGGCTCAGGAGCTGACATGTGGCGGCGCGGGAATGGAGGAAGGATTTGGCCCGGATTTAAACCAATTTCCGAATTAAAAAAATTCCAAAAAATAAAATAATTCATTTAGAGCAATAAAAATACCAGAAAAATTCTAACAAAAATCTAGAAAATATTTTAAGACATTTGGAGCTCAAATAAAATATTTGTAACCAAACTTTATTTAAAATTTTGCAGTATTTAATTAAATTTAACGAAAGGCTTAATTTAAATTAATTTCCAAATGAATAGCAGACGAACTCCGAAAAATATCAAAAAATTATAGAAAATTCGTTGAAGTACAATGAACTCAAATAAAACTAAATTTATTTTAATTGAAGTTTATATTAGTCAAATTAAATTGGTTTAGCATTAGAAAATTCCAGATTAAGCTTTATTAAAGCGAGAAAATCAGCGGGGATTTTTGGAAATATGAACTAAACAAAAGATTTTTGAAAACCCAAATTTTGGGATGTTACAGTGCCGAATCCCGGATGACCTTACCATGAAGGTCTATTCTTGTAAGCAATCGAAGAACCAGCAAGAACAAGGATAAAGCAAACACACGAACTGAGGTTATGAACTTGTTTACTGCTGCTCTAGTCGAGTCAGGAGAATAAGGTTAAAGTTCCACACATGGGGCAACTAAACTTAACAAAACCTAAGGAGATAGATAGGGGGCTTGTCCAATATATATAGCCAAGGATGGCTGCTAGGAGTTGGTCTCACGCCACTTTAATTACATGGGAACTCAGCCCAAAATTATGGTGGCACAGCACCCTAAAAGACTGAGACCGTTGCACCGTTTTGACTTCTGTGGCCAGATCGAGTGGAATTTGATGATGAGGCCAGATCCGTTGGAAATAGCACGAATTTATCTTTTAATCAAGTACTCACTCATCCCGAACGGACTCCGTATGCAAAAGTTATGGCTAGTTGAAGGTGGACTGCTCCTGGGTGGACGTTTTGGCTTCCTTCTCGGGAATACCTTGTACTCTAGCTTGTAGTGATGAGGAATGACGTCCTTGCAGCTCTAAGCCATGATTTCTAAGCACAAGCACATTATTATGCAGTGATCTATCCTCTAAAATATAATTATGCCACCCGAGAAACGAGTTCACATGTTGATTTAGCTACCGTGCGCGTGCCCTTGTGATAGGACCTTGCATAGGAGGAGGTGGTGGAGGTGAGGTCATGGGTGTATCCGACATAGTGATGTCCTCATCAGTTCATGATTCAAAATTTTTATGAGATATTAAGAACTTCCTTATCACCATTATGTAAATTTTTTAAAAATTTTAAACTTTTTTTTACTGCTAAAGCAAATCTATGTATTGATCATGAGACTTTTATCAGGATGTAGCATTGTCTGAATTTTTAAATATTATTTGAGAATGATAATCATCTATAAATTTTAAATAAACATTTATGTTACATCATAACCATCCACAAAAATTTTCAAAAGTTTTTAACGTGGTTTAGATAATTTTTCGTTTTGTTCAAGTTTGTCGGTAAGCCTTTTAACAGGGCAGTAGTACTGTTTGAATTTTTAAAAATTCATACAGTTTGATCATCATCTGAATATTTTATGAGAGCATTAGAGATACATCATAACCATGCAAAACAAATTTCAAATATTTATAACGTGGATTGAACCATTTTGCATTCGGTTCAAAATTACCGGTCAGCGTTTTATCAGGACAGTAGCAATGTTTGAATTTTAAAAAATTCCACAGACTTCAGAATAATCTGAAATTTTTATGAAAATATCATCAATGTGTCAGGACTCTCTAAAAATTTTTTAAAATATTTCGACATCGTTTGACCCAATTTTTTCCGTTGCAAAAACCCAAAATTTCGGGTATTTCGCCCAAAATTTCGGGTTTTTTCGTCGAATTTCGGGATTTTTTGTTACTATATGGACCAGATTTGAATTTTTAAATTCAAATTTTGTCCGATATTTTTTTGAAATTTCGCCGAAATCTCGCGATCCGGCCAGGAACGAAATTTATTCCGAAACCGAATTTTCAAACCTTGGGTGTGTCCCTTGTGTGAAGAGGGTATTGTATCTCCAGCATCCGGGCCATATTGACCGTGGTAATACGGTAGCAATTGGATTCCTAGGAAAGCGACTTTTTGTCGTGCATTACTCTATTATCTTAACAAGCTTTGAGTGCTTGTTCCTTTGTAAGTATTATCTGAATTATTCTCACTTTATTACTTTTTTTATTTTAACTAGGAGCTCTGGCATTCAGTATAGAAGAAGAAACAATAGGCGAGCTACATACGCACACACACTCCACACACACATACCCACACACGCACTCACGTGCATGCACTCGCTCCTCACGCGTGCCCGCGTCAAGCAGCGGTAGAACACGGGCGGGCTGAGCGCTTGGCAAGCGACTCAGCCAATCGAGCTGAGGCTCGACAACATTATTCTCACTTTATTGATGTCTGTTTGAATGCTCTATGATGCAATAGGTTTGTTCATGAGCTATAACAATTAAAGATGTGAATTAGGCCTTGAACCATTAGTGTTGCTTCCTGTTAATGCTAGAAAATATTACTTGACTTTCTTTGAACTTGATCATCATATTCAGTATTTGCATTGATGCTTATTTGTCCATTGCTGAATATATATTGATTACTCTGTTTATAGTACTGTTTATTCGGATATTTTGTTCTTGCTGGCCTAACGGCTCATAATCTGATAATTTGGATAATAAATACTTTATGGTGTATGATTAGGAAGATAAAGGTTCAAAACCTTATTTACTTAGTTAATTGTCTAGTTCAATTGTGATTTAATGACCTAAGTGTAAAAGAGGTAAGAGATTAATCTCTAGCAGCTCTACACCTTGTGTGAGGAGGCTGAAGGCTTAAACCTTCAGTAGCCTGACACCTAATAGCACAATCATTCAATTGTTCATTTGTTAAGTTAACATGATTCATTGTCTAGTCAACATAAATTTTATGAGCTGCTTTATCTTTTTTATTATGTCGGTATTACTAGCTTTTAATTGTATAATTTTCATAGAATTATTTTTTGGGATTAGTACGATAATCTTCTCTTAATATCACATTATTTACGACATATATTTCCTCTAGAATCACAACCGATTTTTAGAACGTGAATGTGATACCCTCCTACATCTGACATCTCTACTAATTTTATGTGATGGGTCTCTCTCTATCTCGATTAATGGGCCATCATCTGTGCCTTGATTAATGGACCATCAAATCCGATTTGTAGAACGTGACGCATCCGACACATCTATACTCACTTCAATCGATGAGGTTATGACTGTGTCTCTTGATTAATCAACCGTCAAAAGATCCATGAATTGCAGGTTCTGTGTAAAGTAAGAATAGAACATCTTGTGCAGAGGTAGGAAGGAACCAAGCAAGAGACGAAAACATGGCCTCACCGTGCACGCAACGAGCGCTAGCTCTTGATATCTCACAGAACCAGCCCCCTTTATTTTCTTTCTTTGTTTACTGCAACTTCATTATATCTTTATTTATTATATGTGTGCATCGAATAAGCAAAGCAGCCTATCCCTATCATCGATTGACAGGCTTGTCATGTTGGGAATCCTACGCACTTGCACTTGATGTTTGTTCTTCTTCCATCATTTTTCTCTTTTTTTTTTTCTCCAAATGCCACCTTGGGTCACTTAATACTCTCTCCGTTTGTGGATAGATGTCTTCTAGAGGTGGGCACTCGGACCGGGCACGGCCCGTGGCACGGTGGGCACGGCCCAGCCCAAAGCCCGGTCCGGTACGGAATGGGCTGTGTCGTGCCGACACGAAACTGTAGCATGGGCTATGCCGAGCCCGGGAACCAGGCACGATGGGCGGCACGGCCCGGTACGACGACGGCATGGAGGCACGCCAACACTGCTGAGCATGGGCGCACCGACGCGGGTCCGCGGTATAAGATCGAGGATGCCGACTAGAGGGGTTGAATAGGCGGTTTAAAAAATTTCTTCTTTAATTAACAATCGCTTATGACAAAACATAAAAAATATACGGAAGCGATAAACTAAGGTTTTGACGATTAAAATCTAAATCAACTAGGCTCACTAAGTGCACTAACTAAATATGTCTCTAAAAATAATTTGTAATCCTAAATACAATCAAGCTATTAATCAATTTAATACTATGAATATAAATTGCTTGAATGTAAATTAGCACAAGAAAGCAAACCACAAAGAGACACAACACTTTTTACCGTGGTGTTCGGAGACTTGCCGGTCTCCTCTAGTCCACGTTAAGGTTAGCCCAAACACATTGGACCGGCTCCACGAATTGAGCACTCACCTCGAATCCACTAGTGGTAGCCCTTTCCCCCTCCGGGTAGGCGAGCTCCAACCTTCACAAATTTTGCCGGGGCTTCTCACAACCTTCGTTGAGAAGCTCACCGCGCATGACGCTGCTACGCCGTCTAGGTGTCGGTAAATACTAAGAGTAACAAGTCAAGCCCTCTAACTTTGAACCTTACCAAATACAACACATATACAATGGTGATCACCAAATGCAACACATTCACAAGGATCCTCCTCAAGTGCAACACATGCACAAGAGACTCTCAATCCACTCCTAATTGCAACACATGCAATTAGAGTTCACTCTTAGCTCAAAAACCAAATTAGAGAGTGCAACACATGCACAACCCCTCCCAAAATGCTCAAGAGAACAGCACCATGCCCTTGTCCCCCATAGGGTCCTTTTATAGCCCCCAACACGAACTAGCCGTTGGGGGTCAAATTGGGCAAAATAAGCATTTTCCGGTACTATCGCCCTTCTAGGGCCGGTAGTACCGGCCTCCAAGCCAACAGTTAGAAAACTAGCCGTTGCGCAGGAAACCCGGTACTACCGTAGGCAAAAACTCGGTAGTACCGCTTGAGCGGCAGTACCGACCCCTACAAACGGTACTGTCAGACTCGGCGTAACTCAAAAACACGCTTCTTTGGGAAACAGCTACCGACGGTCAAGCGTCGGTACTACCGCACCTCCGGTAGTACCGCCCATTGACGCCCGTAGCTCTGGCCTTCAAAAACCGAGAAAACGCGCTCTTCTGGAAAATAACAACCGACCTCACGTGCGGTACTACTGACCTCCGGTAGTACTGGCTACCAAACAGCGGTACTACCGGCCTAGCGGTAGAACCGGCTTTACACCTGCGGTACTGCCGGAATTTCAGATAAAATCAGATTTCACACAGAAATCTTTTCTTTTCAAATCAAGCACCAATAATGATTGATTCTTTGAACTATGTGATGATCAAGTCAATTTGCAAAACACATTTACAAACCCTATTCACATGCTCTAAAGAATCGCATTAAACTTCAATCTTATTTGCAAAACACATTTTGCAAATAAACCAAGAATCTATGAGATCAATCCTCTAGCCATGTAATGATCAACACATGATCACGACACTTTGCAAAATACATTTGCAAATGCCAACACATACTCTAGGATCAAAACACATAACTTCCAGCTTATTTGCAAAACGCATTTGCAAATAACAGATTAACCCGCTTAAAAGCAAATCTCGAGCCATGTGATGATGAACTCATGATCAAGTTAATTTGCAAACACATTTGCAAATCCTATTAACATGCTCCAAGATAAGATTCAATTAAACCACATTTTGCAAAACAACAAGCTACTTAGCTATGTGGTGATCAACACATGATCTCTAGTAATTTACAAAACACATTTGCAAACTTTACTATCCACATGCTAAGGAAAACCAATGCATGAGCTCTCTATCTGCAACACATGCAAATATCTAACTCCATGCAAACAACAAGGCATTAAACCAAATGCATGAGCTCACTCTATTTGCAACACATGCAAATACTTAGCTCCATGCAACATCTAAATCAAATGCATGAGCTCTCTCCTTTTTCAACACATGCAAAACTTAGCTCCATGCAAAAACCACTTAAATCAAATTGCATGAGTTATCTCCTTGCAACACATGCAAATATCTAGCTCCATGCAAAATCCAAATCAATTAACATTCAATAAAAAGCAAGCATGAGCTCCCTTATTTGCAACACATGCAAATACTTAGCTCACGCAAAATCCAAATAAAAGAGTGAGCTAGAGCGAACCGGATTGAGTTCATCAACACATGATGAAGATCAAGCTAAATGACTTAACCCCTCTTAATAATACAGTACTAAACTAGAAACCCAATCTCTCAACCAAACACCGAGACCGGTAAAAGACTAGGAATACATCCTTAGCTTATCTAGTTATACCTTTGCCTCTAGCGATCCGTTTGGAGCTTTTATGATATCCAATCATCTCTCTAGGATCGAGTCTCGTCTTGTTCATCAACACATGATGAACCTCATCTTCTCTTCTTTTCGGGATCATCTCTTGACACTCATTAACACATGATGACATCCTTGTCCCGTTCTATATCATCATTGGACTCAACCTACTTCACAACTCATGTAAAATTGTTAGTCCAACAAACATTATTGTCTCAATCATCAATTTGCATTCCATTAACACATAATGGATGCCCCAAAATCAATTGAGCACAACCTAAATCAATTTGAATGATTAATTGTGTCTTGAGTACTTTGATGCAACTAATGCTTCATTATACTTAAGAGTACTTTGATGCAACTAATGCTTCATTATACTCAAGAACTTTCCGTTTGTCCTTAATCAATCAAATGAACACCATCAACACATGATGAGGCATTCTTTGATGATTAAAAGACAAGCGAATCTCAATTTAAATTTTATTGAAATTGATATGAGTATATATAACTACACAAGTTTCATATACTCATTTTGATGGATTCTCAAAGTAATGATCCAATACATTGGAGTGATGGAAAGGGATCAATACTCTTGAGACCATCAACTATAGAATAAACTCCATTAAATATGTGCATATAAATAATTGAACTTGGAATCAATATGCACATAATCAATCTTAGATAGCTTTTGAGTTTATCCTATATTTGCATGAGTATATTACAACTGCACAAGTTATATATACTCAAAGGGTTGTTTCAAAGTCTTGATCCTTTATATTATTTGGCAAGAAGACATGGATAAATACTATTGAAACATTAAGTTAAACTATGAACTCCCCCTAGATGTGTGCATTCATGTAATGTATGAAATTGGAAACATAATGCACATCTTTAATGTATAATCAATGGTATAATTCATCCTTTAACTTAAATCCTAAGTATGCATTAAGATAATAGAGTGAATACGAGTGCATACCTTGGGTTTTTCATTTTCCATCCAAATTTTAGACTAATAAGAATAAAGCTCAATAAACATGTTAGTCTCATAATGATTAGATTTGTCATTAAACAATGATTAAACATTGATATAAAACCAATCACCAAAACTAATAAAGCTTGAACTTACAATCTCCCCATTTTTGGTGATTGATGACAAATCCTATATTAATACCACATTTGGATGAGAAACAATGCATGAGGGGTTTTGAAGATAAAAAATCGAATAACACAATAAAAATTTCAAATTTGCATATCCCCATTTGGCATTAAAATAAAACTCCCTCTTTTGACAAATAGACAAATTAAACACAAAGGAAGAAATTTTCTTCAAAAACTTTTGCAATCAAATTCTCCCCCTTAATCAATAAATCAAAGCTCTCGTACCATTTGTTAAACTCTTAAATCATTTCACAAATTTTCTCCCCCTTTTGGCAATCTTCTCTCAAAGTTCCAAACAAGGGATTAAACTCACAATATTTCTCCTCCTTTTGGCATTAAACACTAAAAATGGAAAACCAATCCAAAGAGTAGTCTTTTGGGTATCAAAGATACCACTTGTAAATATCGAGAGCTAAGTGAAAGAGTACAGAGCTTGGCAAGGGAAGGAATTGAATTTAGGCCATAAGAGGATTTGAAATAAACTCATATGACCATTTCAAGGATTTTTGGTTTTAAAGAATGAAAACCAATGTTTTTGCAAACTTTTGAAATATGGCCTAAGGAGTAAACCACTTGAAAAGATGCCATATTTAGAGTTAAGCACAAAAATATTATTTGAAACACTTTCAAATAATAATCCTTATTTTATTAAGCTTTTCAACCTTGCATCATGGCTCACTTGAAGAGTCCATTATTTTGCCTAATAGGGCTTAAATGAGGAAACCATTCAAAAAATTATTCAAATTTTCAATAAAATCATTTTTAATGAAAGATTTTCAAGCTTTTGAAAATAAAATCGATACTACTTGAGAAAGAAAGAAGGATACCAAGTAAAAATGATATCTTGAGGCATTTGTAACATCCCAAAAATTAAAATAAAGTAATAAATTAAATTTTATAATTTAATTATATTTATTAATGCTTTTTCTGCATTTTCTGAATTTTTCTGGATTTCCCTTTATTTTTGCTCTAATGGGAAAACCTTTATAAGTAATAGATGAATAACAATAATAAAAGCTTATATTAATAAAATTTATAAAAATCCCTGCCTACTCTTGAGAGATCCTTAGAGTCCTACTTCTGAATTTTTAAAAGCCAAGTAATCATAATATGCAATAAATGCCTAATTAATGAATCATGACTAACAATAGTAAATATGTTAGAAATTGAATTGCCATAAATTTGATGTGAAAATTTTTACATTATATTTATCCTATGAATCTACAGTAAAATATTAAAAATAAATAATCATTTTTATTTTATTTAAAAATTCAAAAACAGAATTTCTGAAAATCTAAGAATCATAATGTCAGAATTTTTAAAAATAAAATAAAAAATATATAAAATTGAAATTTGTACTGAAGGCTTATATGGTCCAGAGAAACTCATATAAAAAGTTTCAAAAAGTTTTTGTAAGATATAAGTCCTCTGATAAATTAAAAATAGAAAACACAATTTTATGCACAGTAGCTTGTCAGAATTTTTATAAATTCTACGCATAATATCTGAAGATGAAAATTTTACAGGATAATATTAATTATCTCTAGTATAAGAATTAAATTTTTCATTAATTTTTTGACAAGATAGGTAACTGATTCATTTAACCCAACTCTCTTCTGTTCTTAGTCAAGACCCGATTTTGCTTGCTCCACCAATTTCCTTCGCTGCCATGTGGACCTGGCTTCGTGTGCTGGCCCGCCTGTCATCCTCCGCTCCCTCCTTCTTCTTCCTCCTGACGCTGGCGCCCCAAAGCAGAGCTGAAGCTCGCGCGAACTGCAGCTCGCGTCACCCTCTGCAGCTTGCGTCGCTCGGCCAATGCTCCCGTGCCACAACGCCACCACGCGGTTGCCTTTGCTCGGATTTCCCGCAATTCCGCCCATGCCTTCTTCTATTTAGCCACCACAATTCCGCCGCCGCGTTCATACCAAGCTCCAAACACAGTTGTGCCTCCTTGTTGCCTATAAATACTGCCTTCCAGTTCGCAGAGAACAGCTCATCATTTCCCCTCATCTTTCATTCCCTCTCATCCACTGAACAACCATCAATTTTCCTCTTTTCTCCATAAACCGAAAAACCCTAGCCCATGAATCAACCTCAAATTCCGTCGGTACTCTGAACCATAATCAAATTGCTTCAAGCCAAAGCATCATCAAGCCACTAGGATCTAAAGCCCTCGAAAATATCTCGAGTTCTTCATGCAAAAACCGGTCGCCACCGTGGCCTTTCTTCCCCACGGCCAGCCTCCGTTGGTGGAGCTCTCCGGTGAGTTTCCGACCTCAAAAATTAGCAAAATGGAACCTCTAATGTCCCCTAATGCTCATTCCGTTACCCATTCAAGCCGTTTTGCGTTCGCCTTCTTCTCCGGCGAGTTGCCATTGCCATCGCCGCCCCTTCTCGGTGGCAGCTCACCTCGGCTCGCCTCCGGCCGAATCGGTACCTCCCCTGGATGTGCCTCACCTCCTTGATTCTCACCGCACCGTCGGCCGAACCTCCCCCGAGCTGCTTCGTCGGTGATTAGCCGCGAAGGTGAGCCTCTGCTCTCTGTGTATGACGCGAGGGCCCCTGTTGTCAGCCTCTTCGCCTCTCAGCCTCACCCTCTCACTGACCGGTCGACCCCACTGGTCAGCTGGCCGGATTTAAAGAAAACCCCACGAAAATGGAAAGGCGCTTTCAAAATATAGAAAACGTATTCCCTATTTTCCTGGATTTTCCAAACCGAACCTCATTCAAACTTGAATATATTTTGCATTTGAAATCCAAATAAGATGAAATAAATTTCTATATTCATTTAAAATCATTTACTCTCAGAATATACAAAAATATTTTGGATAAGAGCTCTAGACAAATTTGAAATTCAGATTTAAAGAAAAGGATGAACGATAGACTATACATGGAAATGTTGCAAATGTACTGAGAATTTAATGAAACGAATTTTATTGAAATCTTTATGCTTCCAGCAACTTGAATATATAAAAAATATTTGAATTTAATATATGTTTGAATCATTTTCTATTAAAGGTTAACTACAATGCTATAAATATATAAAAGTAAATGGTTTATGCAAAAGAAATCCAAAATGAATAGAATCAATTTCTAAATGCTATTGTGGCAGTTGATTACCTGAGTATACTAAAATATAACCTTGACTTGAATTGTTTCATGAAAAAGAACTAGAACCTAATGTAAAAGTTATGTGCATGCATGAATTCCAGGAAGGTCATTTATGCTATTTCAGTAGCAAATAAAATATCTCGTCTAAACACTAAAATTTATAACATCAGTTTAGAAATGCTGTACAAAGTACATGCTATCATATTCTAAAGAAAGTATCTCATTTTATCATGCTTTGCATATAAAACTTGATAACGAAATAACCTTAAGTATTATGATTTATGAACTTTGGAAACGCTTAAGCCTTTTCGGCAGTTTGTAAATCATCTCGTCTAAATGCAAAATTTATGAAGAATAGCCCAGAAATGATCTTTAAGATGTGATCTACCATAATCTGAAAAAATATTCTTATTTTATCTTGCATTTCATCTGAATCCTGCTAATACAATAACCTTAAGTGATAAGGTCGTTGAAAGCACAGTAAATGAATAGTTGTTTACGAAACTTTTAACTAATGTTTACTTTTATTAATTCAAATAATTTTAGCATCTAGAATTCGAAGTTATAAATACAAGAATACATAATTTTAGCCTCTTGAATTCGTAAAACAAGAATAAATAATCTATAAAAGAATCACATCCGTTATTATAGCATGTTTTATTTGATTTTATGTCTGTCTTCTTTTTGCCCTTATTAAAGTTCGTTATTTGCTATGTTTCCAATGAAAAGACGTGTAGAACTCGACATCATTAGCTCCATCGTCGACATCGTCAGCTGCGACCGCGACTTCATCGTAAACAACGATTAAGCAAGGCAAGCACCCATTTGATCATCTTGATCCCAGTATTTAATTTTCACTTTGTTTATCAAATTGTTTCATACATACGCTTATTTTATGTAAATTCGCTATTTTGTGGTACTGGTAGATACACCTGTTGTCTCATGAAACCTCCTTGATAAGTATTGACGTATGAACCTTGATAACCCTAGAATAAAGTTAGACAATACATTATGTCAACATGGGTATATATACGATCTAATAATTATGCTTAGCCATGCTTTAGAACCAACATTGTACATGATCAGATCAAGATTGTTTCTTGGGAAAATTGAAAATGTTGGTTATGACATGATGTTGGTTGTCGGTATTTTGGTTAAAAACCCAAAAATCAAAACTATGGTTTTGATGCGGGCAATTATTGGCAATAGCCGGTTATGCAAGAGATGGACTTGTACGTAGTGTAGGGGGAGATTATTGCCCGTGTCGGATTAAGGACCGAACGTAGTGTTGTATGATTCAAGATAATCCATGCAACCACAAGTGTTGTTATGGGCAGCCTTAAACCAATTAAGTTATCTAGTTTAACTTTGCATTTATGGAAGGCGGGAGATAGCACAGGCATTCCTTTCAAAGTCTGCTTGCAGGGGTTTCTACTTACCAATGTAACGGTGTACGCCATGCTATGGGGAGTTCCCATCATTTCTATGCTCTGAGTTCTTCTACCATAGTATGGATTAACGTTCCGGGTTGGTGCAAAGTTAACCTAGGTAATGTAAAAGTTTTTGTCATGAACATTCTGGCCACGCGCCAATGGTGCGTGAAACATGCGACAAAAAGAAAAGGGCATGACTTGTGGGTAAAGTTGTACACCTCTGTAGAGTAAATCTAATCGATTAGCCATACCCGCGATTATGGAAAACTTGGTGAATTGGCACTAGTTAAATGCTTTGGTATTTTCTAAAAGTGGGTTTTGGTTTAAAACTTGTTTAGCAACTGTTACTTTATGTCAAAGGACCAACATTGATGGACTTCATGATTGGATTATTGGATGAATGGTTATGTGTTGGCAAAGGAATGGTTATGGCAGGATTGGATTATTAAATCATTGAATTATTCAATGCTCACGAAGGGCTGTGAGTATTACAGAGGCTAGCAACGCAGGGGAATCGTAGCGGTGGCTGGACCATAGGCTAGCGAGAGAAGTGGAGAGAGAGAAAGAAGAATGGGGAGAGGAAGAAGAAACTGAGAGCCAGAGGGAGTTTAGCCCATGCACTCGAAACATTCCCAAACAATTCTGAAAAATACTTCCAACTACAAAGAACCCAAATAAAATAATTTCGACAATTGTTCACTTGGGTTTAATCATATTAAATCATTTTTATTTGTGAAAATGGAAAATTAAGCTTTTAATTAGCCAGTAAAAATGGTGAAATTTTTTTGGAATGTAAACTACTCAAAAGATTTTTAAAGTTCAAAAACTGGGATGTTACACTGATGGAGTCAGAATCGGGAGATGAAGGGCGGCGACCAGTGATAAGGTGGAATCGCTCGATCTCCTTACGCATAGATCCTTCGCTTCGATTGATCAAGGGGATCGAACGTGGACACTCCAGAACACACTGTGACACGAGTGGATTCGAAGGAGGTGCGGCGGAACAATAGGAACACGAACTTCTTCCTTTGGCTCTCATGGTGGTAGCAAAGCATAACTAGGTGTAGAGAAGAAGATAGTGGTGGTGATGCATAGCGGGGTCCCAGGTGGTGGCGGCTAGGGCAACAAAGGCGGTGGAACCAGCGGTGTACATATCGAGAATCTCGGGGCTTTAACTAGCCTCGGGATGCATGTTAGGTATGGACACTGAAAACAGCACCACACACGGGCTGGTGATGGCGACGCATGCCTAGGGTTAGGGTTTGAGGCGTGGGGCTAGGCCAGTGATGGCGGTTGGGTTGGGCCCGAGCTAAGGGAGGAGAGGAGGTGGGCCTCGAGAGAGAGGGGAAAGAAAGATGGGCCAGCATGGAGGAGAGATGGACAGAGGAAAAGACAGTAGGCCGACCGAGCCAATGGAGAGAAAGAAAGGGTGATGGGCCTACGAGGATTCGGCCTAGGGGAAATTGGGAAAACGAAAAGGATTTCTAAATTTTAGAAAAAGCTAGAAATTCAAATAAACACCAAACAAACTCCGAACAATCCAAGAAAACACATAAAAATTTCTTGCAACACAAGGAACCCAAATTGTATTAATTGATGTTTAGATTAAATCATTTTATCTTTGGAAAGTTCCAATTAAGCTTTAATTAATTCGATAAAATCCAAATGGTTATTTTTATATTGAAATCTTTATAAAGATACGAAATTGGGGTGTTACATCCAACCGTATAGTTAAGTGAGCCTAGCTCACTTGTACGCTAGATTTGAACTTCTGTCTTCTTCGAGAACATATCGTGTACCCGAAGCTAATTTTGTGCTACCTCTGCTTACATTTTTAAAAAATGAGTCTAAATGGGTATGAAAAATTCCAAAAAAAAACTTTTTTAGATAGAGTATTTCTACAAAAAAAAACAAAATGATGTATATCAAGAGAAACAGAAAAGATAAATTTTAGTGAATATAGCTTTATCTTTTCATTTTTATATCTCTAATTTACTTTCCTGCAGAATTTGTGTTTTTGTTTCTCAATGTGTAGATCGGATTTAGATTTTAAATTATGTGACATGGTAGATTGGTTTTGCATCAATGTTGAAAATTTGTCTGGATTTTTTCATGACCATCTAGAAAAGTTTTTTTTGGGGATAAGAGCATACACAGCACAAAATTGGCTTGAAGCACACAATATGTTCTCTCTTCACTCTTAGCCTAGCCGTGATGAGCAAAAGGAATCTATAAACATATCATACCAAAATTGTTAATTAACATCCACAAGGACTCAATTTATATTAGGGCTGAAAATGTAGGGCTGTTTGGTTTGCTACCTTGTAAACGAAACCAAATATTCGTAACGCCAGCGAAAATTTGCTGTTGTTTGGTTTGCTACCGAAATTCGGTAACATATATGAAAGTTTGGTAACGCTAATGAAATCCAATGTCACGTGTGGACAATCCGAAGGCGAGGAAATGGCTCACAAAAATTTAGCTTGTTCACGATCCAAACAAAGTTCTTTTTCCTAATATTTAACCCTGCCTAGATCTTACCCGTACCAAAATTTTGGCTAAGGTCACGAGCCATCCCAATATTTAACTCTGCCTAGATCTTAGCCGTACCAAAATTTTGGCTAAGGTCACGAGCCAAACAGCCCTGTAGATATCACAACAATAATCGATGCCCTTCAAACAAGCACCTACCGTGAAAGGACAAAAAAAAAAGGTTAGAAAGCTTGGTGTTTGCTGTTACTGTTATATTTTTATTTTCCAAGGTGTGATACAGTCAAACAGCCAGGAACTCTCTTCGTCAAATCCCTTTCTTCTCTGATTTTCTCTGCCTGTCACATTGTGTTGGTGGTTGAAATGGCGCCTTTCGGACATGCACTTGAGTGCAATTTTTTCTTCTAAGCATGGATTAACGAAGGGTTTTGCCTGCTATGTTTAATAACTGTAAAAGTGAGGGACTCAAAATAAAAGGCCAATTTTCTTCGTGCCATTTTTTGTTCATTAATTAATAAATGTTGCTGACAACACGGGATATATACAGGGTGAGAACCACTTTAATAATGCAAATAGTGAAACCGTGTCTCGGAATTTTCAAATATTCAAAAAAAATACTATATATAAGTAAGGTGATGTTTTTTAACCATATAAAATTTCAGGATAAACTCATTTCAAAAAGTATTTTGTAAATGTGGTTGAGTTTGGTCCTGAAATTTTGCACACTAAGAAAACACTCTCTTCCCTGTCTATGATATGTTTTCTTGAAATTATTGAAAACGTGTAAGATACGATTTTCAGGAGTTTTCAATATTTAGATGATTTTCGCGGTATATGCAACCCTGGAAACACCCACCCACTCCACTCCTCTCCTCTCCTCTCCTCTCTCTCTCACACACACAGTTCTTCTGCCGTTATCATTATTTATTTATTGCCTCCTCAATTCTTAGTACTGCAACTTAATTACTCATTCGGTCATTCCCTCTGCTCCATGCCATGTTCTTGAATTTGTCTGGAATTTTTTCCCACTCCACATCAAAGCCGCATTTGCTCGAGATTTATAGCCTCCCACTTCACTCTCTTTTCTGCTTGTCCCTTTCCCTCTCAGTGGGGGTTAGCATCTGACCCAAGCAAAGCGCCGGTTCTTGCGATTTCTGCCCTCCTTTTTGGCTAAATCTGTGGGCAAGATCTGATACAAAGGGGGGCAAACCAAGAGAGGGGAGGTTCTTGTGTGGAATTCTTTTGCAATGAGGCCCGACGCTCGGCTGGATTCGGCGGTGTTCCAACTCACCCCCACCCGGACCAGGTGAGAGCATCCTAGATCTGCTCAGGAAGCAGCGCTGATTTGGTGAATCTTTTTGTTCTTTGGGTATTTTGTTTCTGGTATGGTGCAAGACTCGTTAGAAGAGCTTTCCATTTGAGTAGTAGTTTTGGTTGGTTGCATTTTCTTACGTTAGAGGTTCTGGGTGTCAGGACATGGAGAAGGTTGTAATCTTGGTTGAATTTAGAGTAGCAAATGCTGTTCTTTGTTCTGTTGGGCTTGGGGTTTTCATTAGTCATTACATGTGTTTAATTGTAGTACTAGATCTGATAATTCTAGCGCCATAGATGTGACACAGAACAGATTGATGCTCGAGATTCTTTCTTGATCATGGAAGTTGCTTACTGTTTGGTAATGCTTGTGGCAGTAGTGCCAGTGAAGTCACCATCCAAGATAACTGATGGGAGTTGTCCTTTTACTGTTTTCAGGTTTGATTTGGTTCTGGTAGTGAATGGCCGCAAGGAGAAGATAGCCTCTGGCTTGCTAAAACCATTCCTGGCACACCTGAAGGCCGCCCAGGATCAGATTGCAAAGGGAGGGTACTCAATCACGCTTGAACCGAGTTCAGTGTTTGACGCCCCATGGTTTACAAGAGGCACTGTGGAGAGGTTGGTATCTGGATTTGTACAGTTTCTTGTGGCATTGCCGGTTGGGTCATTTGTATGTTAGTTCTCTGCAGATTTGTGCGCTTTGTGAGTACTCCAGAGGTGCTTGAGCGAGTGACAGCAGTAGAGTCTGAGATCTTGCAGCTGGAGGACGCCATCGCTATCCAGAGCAATGATAATCTTGGGTTAAGATCTGTAAGTGGAGAATTGTGGCTTATGAGTTGTTACTCATGCTATTTGTAGAAATATGACACATTCTTGTTTGCCATTTGGAAGGTAGAAGACCATGGAGGGAAATTGACAGAAAGCAATGAAGGTCATTGCAGTTGCACCACCTTAATTGCTTCTTTTTTATCATGAATTCATCATGCATTGAAAGGTGCATGCCTGTTGGGAAATGTATACATTTGTGACAGCTTTCCGTAGGACCCAAAAAAAAGCAAGTAGCAATCCAATCTGATTGTTTTAGAATTTAGAATCTAATCATTATGTAGAATGATGTTACATCAGGGACCCATGGTTGAGTTAGGTACATATAACTCAACTTTAAAGTTGTTAGGCTGTATGAAGTGCCAATTCATATTATCTAATTAAGGGGCAAGCTTTGCTATTATTTTAAAATTATGAAACCGCTTGTTTTAGTTTCCACATTTGTTATTGTTGAGATTGATTTAAAGATTGTTGTACTATTAACCGTGAATATATTATTAAAATCTTACTCTCAACCAGATAACTTTTCGAGAAGTTACTATGTTCTGAAATATGTATTACCGAGATGAGGGATTGAGTTGTTTCATAATTTTAGTTAGCTTATCGGGAGTAGCCTGCTGTACCATTTCATTTATTGCTAGGAAATGCCTGACATTATGTATCCCCTAATAGGTAGCCGGGCAAATTATGAACCTGATGCAGATAAGGCAATTGTTCTCTACAAGGTGTGGTTATATGGATATTCCCTGTTTTCTTCATGTATATGTATCATGGCCTAACACTATGATTTCACCGAGATTCTTAATTGATGACAGCCTGAAGCACAGCCTACACCGCAAGTGCAGGATGACAATACAACTCAGGAGGAGAATTCAAAGTACTGACACATCTAATTGTATTTTTTTTATATATTTTATTCTTTCCAAGCCTTCATATCTCTGGCAACAAAATAGTATGAAGTCATACTTTAGAAAATAAAATATGTTTTTACAACATATAGTGGAGAAATACACACAGACATTAATCTTCATTTACTTTTTTATTGTTTGATCTCTATTACAAGCAGCATATATACTCTGAGATCACATTTAGTTTCTTTTGTTACTTACTATTGTCCTACATTAGGATTTTGTTAATATAATTTGTTTTATTGTGCGCTACAATTTTGCAGAGTCCAACTGCTCAGAGTTCTTGAAACCCGTAAAAATGTCTTATGCAAAGAGCAGGCTATGGCTTTTGCTCGTGCTGTTGCTGCTGGGTTTGACATTGACAACCTGAGTTACTTGGTTGCATTCGCATCGCGCTTTGGTGCTTCACGTTTGATGTAAGTATAGGCTTATCATTACTTAGTTTTTGATAAGCTGGATTGAATTACTTATCATAATGCCTTGTGTGCTTTTAATATGACTTAAAGGCTGCTAATTTCCCTTGAAGATTGCATCATTCCTGTCTTATGTTGTATATGATACTCTAAAGTCTTCTACATCTAACAAGGACAATGTTGGTATCTCATGTTTCATAGGGTTTATTCAAATGTGAAATGTTATCTTTAACTGGTACTGGAGGTAACTAAAACCTGCAGACAACTGTGCTATGCCTATTAATGGTCCCTTAGTACTGTTCTTGAACTTGCTGTGATAGTAATTTGTAATAATTGTTGTATCCCAGTATTGTATAGCCTGCATGTGTTTTTCCAAAAACATTGTATAGCTTGAAGCCTTGAATAACTGAGGGCCAGTTTGCGGTTGCTGTGCCTGTGTTGTGCCGTGGAATCTAGTTAGTTATAGGAATCGTTACTAATTGTAGTAGGATATTTCTGTTATGGCTCCAAAAAAGATGTCTCAACTAAATGTGATATCCAAAAGTAGAATAAATAAGTGCTTTTTAAAAGCCACCACAATGCCAAACGGAGCCTAAGTTATACAATTGCATAAATTTAGTTATTTCATCACACTAATACTGATTTCACTAGGACATCTTATGTGCTGACTGTTTCAGTGTTACCAATGGAACAGGAGGGCATGTTCGCAGTTCATCGAACTTTGGAAGCGAAAGCATGAAACTGGACAATGGATTGAAGTTGAACCTGAAGCAATGTCTACACGCTCTGAGTTTCCTCCTTTTAATCCATCTGGCATTGTGTTTATGGGAGATAACATGAAGCAAAACATGGAAGCAGTGTCTGTTCCCAACGGAGAGGCAAATGGTGAGGATGCAGCTAAAGCTGGTATGCATTCTGCTGCATCTTCCAATAAAAGGCATCTCACTTCAATTTTTAGCATTGACTGAAAGTACGTCTTGAGACGTAAGAAAAGAACATTTTTCTATGCTTCCAGTTTCCTTGTGGGAAGAATAGATTAATATTCAAATATAAGCAACTTACTTTGAGGAAGACCTTTTAGGTGAACATGCTATTTCTTTCCTTTCGAGGAATAGAATGGATTATAAGTTTCACAGTGCTAATCCATCTTGTTCTTAATTCAGCACTGTCTTCTTATGCACTCACAAAATTTCCTTTTCAAACAGTAATCATATTTGCTTTTAACGAATAATTATTGTGCAAACATATAATTAATCCATGCCTTGTCACACTGTACAGCACATTTGATTTCTGTGTGGCTATTTTTACTATAAGATCATTGGAGCTTATAAAATTATTTCCTTTCTTCTTTACAGATCAGAAGTATGGTCAGCAGATAGGGTATCAGACAGCATATCCCCCATGGGCAATGCATCCTCCATCTGGTGCAGCTGTTTACCCACCTTATCCTATGCAAGGCATGCCTTACTATCCTGGGGTGAATCCATACTACCCTCCATACCCTCCAGTGGATGACCCCAGGTATCACTACTCAGGAAGGAAATCGTCGAGGAAGCACTCCTCGGATAGTAAGGACTCAGCAACACACGACAATGGAAGTGACAGTAGCAGTTCAGAAAGGGGTAGTTCTCATGGTCGCAAGTCACATAAAAAGGGTAAGCGGTCAGGGAAGAAAAAACCTAGTGTAGTTGTTATTCGGAATGTAAATGTAACATCAAAAAAACATGGTTCATCAGAGAGTGAGTCACAATCAAGTTCTGATGTTGGGTCTGAGGACAGTGATGATTCACACTCTAAAACAAAAGAAGGGAAGCATAAGAGCTCAAGTTCAAAGAAAAAGGAGGGTAGGAAAGCTACATTTGACTCTGGAGATGAATATAGCAAGGATGAAACATCTTATGGCCAAGACGCTGAACAAGGAAACTGGAGTTCATTCCAAAATTTCTTGTTAAGAGCAGAAGAGAGAACAATATCTAATGACACAGATCTATTTTCTGCCGAAAAGGAGCCCCCATCATGGGGAAAAAAGAACGTAAACACCGCTGATCCTATTCTTTTAAGTGGGCGAAATTTTGATGATGCCCATGAGCGGAAGGCAGTAGGCTTTGATTCAGCCAGTGGGAGGAGTCGAGCTATTCGGGTGATGTCCAAAGATGAACTTGTGATGTCTAGGGAAGGAAGAAGCTATATGGATGGTGAAGTAAAGGATATAGAAGCTGGTGGTGGAGGATACAGGAGAGGGACAAATGATGACTTCATGGTCTATGGTCAGGAAAGGCTGATGGACAGAAGGAATTCATTGGATCCTATTGCAGAAGCCCGGTATAGGAGTCCCACCGAGGTGGACAAGAATGGGTATGGTGTGGCTGATGAGTCCTTTATGATTCCTCTTAGATCCACCTCACTGGATAATCTTGGATCAGAAAGCCGAACTGCAATTGACATAGATGTTGAGCTTCCTACAAGCGTTCAGAAAACATCAGATGGAAAGGCTGGAACTCAACTTTTCTATGAGCCAGATGAATTGATGCCAGAGCGAGGATTTGAAGATGCTTCATTTGGATATGATCCAGCAATGGATTATGATAGCCACATGCTGGTCCAAACTATTAACAAGGTTGAAGACACAAATGCAGAGGACGTCTCACATAGTATTGATGGTGACATAAAGAAGCCAGGAAAGTGAAGCTAAGAAATGCAAAAGACGGTTTGGATAAAAGAAAGAAAGATGCCTTGCTGCGGAGACTGTCAGCTCCAAAGACCCCACTTAATGATGCACAGAACGGGCACAGAACATGCGAGCATATAAAGCTGACCTTCAGAAACTGAAGAAAGAGCAGGTACTGGCGCATTTTATTCCCTTTTACCATGCTCTTTGTTTGATCTGTTTGAAAATTGGTTCTTTTGTATTGTGTAAATGTAGGGTATTATCTGTAACTCTGGCTCGTTTACATTTATTTTTCTACTATCTTTACCTTCTTGGTCACTATCTTCACTCCTTCCAAAGGGCCAACTGAGTCCGAATCCAATATAATGAAGACAATTTCCTGTAGTTTTGTAGATAATATAAAGTAGGAAGTACTTCTAAGTTAAAGTTTCTGTTAGTGGAGCACTATATTGATTCCCCGGAATGCAGAAATCAACTTTACCTAACCCCTAATGTACCACCAGTAGAAGGACATATATACTATGTCCAGAATTACTGTCTGGTTTGACTTTTGTGTAATTTGGCAACCCAATTCTTTGATCTAGTTATGCTTGTTGAAAGTCCATTCAATGCAGTAGAAAGAATTAATGATTTTTTTTTGCATTTCTCAAACTCTGCCTTGTTCTTTAGGTACTGTTCTAACTCAAATTGACATTTTCTTAGTTGTTCCTTTTGTATATTTAACTTCCCAATAACTTCTCTCACTTTCAGGAAGAAGAACAAATGAAGCGACTGGAGAGGCTTAAATTAGAGAGGCAAAGAGAATGGCTGCAAGAAGTAACGGAAAGAGTCCAGGGGGCGATCCTCCAAAAACAAGCAGAGACCATATCAGTGGCCTGAGTAAATCTGTTCCATCATTTACTGGGGTGAAGAAAGAGAAAAGTGGGACAACTGAGTCATTCAGTGAGCGACTGAAGAGGCTCGCTGAACCTAAAGGGGACCATTCTTCAAATCCCAAGTCAATTAGCACAGATCACTCAAGGAGAAGAAGCATTGTATGAGTTGGTGGGAGACAGACGACAAAACATTTTCAATATATATCATGTAACTTGGCTACCCAGCAACCGCACGGGAACAGCGAATCAGATCTCCAAAAGCTTCTTGTACAGGAAAAGGTTGGTGTCATAGTGGTGCCTGCATCCAAGAATACCATTGAAAGCGAGCTGTCTACAATGGCCTCACATTTTACTTTCAGTTCGACATGATTATATTCATTCTTTAATTGAAGGTGGCTTGCAATAGCTGTGAACCTGTTTTTGTTGATAATATGCTATATTGTGCATGTATTTAGTGAAGGAATTGGTCATTGTCTGAGATAAGATGGTCTGATCTTTACAGGGGAAAAATCCGACCAGTCAGCAATAGACCTTAATGGCTGGGGATATGCCTCGGCCCCTCCTTTTGAAGTAATCGGAGGGTTTCGCAGATGAATTTTACCTTACCTGCAGTTGCTAGTTGATACCTGTGTGATTGTGAAACACTGAAGTGCATTGAGGACGTTGAGGCACGACCGCACGAGTAGCTAGAGTTCTGTTGATGTGTTATAAGTTTAAGAACAACGTGGCCAGCGAAGTACTGAAAGGTCTCAGGAAGCTTTTGAGGCGTCGAGTGAAGTGAAAATCGTAAAATTTCTCAAAAATGAAGCCTTGGCACTGGCAGGGTATGGTTGATTCTGATACATCAATCTATCTATTTACCACGTGAGGTGATGCGAAACTATCGGCATCAGGGTTAACAATATTGGTATCGAAAAAACCACTCAAAAATCGAAATTCAAAAATCGGCAATATCGGGTTAAAAACCAAAGAGTTTCGAAATCAAAATTTTTGAACAAAAAAAATAAAAAATCAACCGAACAATCGAATATTTTGACGACCGATTTTTTGAGTGATTTTTGTCAATTTTCATCGATTTTTGACCGATTTACATCACATAAAATTTTCCAATTTTTTTGCATTTTTTTTAATTGAACCGATTTACTGATCGGTTTCTAATATCGAACCGACTTGATGCGGTCGAAAATAACGTTTTTTATCTATTTTTGACAACTTGATAGGCATTATGCCGTTAAGATGCGTTAGCGCCATCGACATCGGTGATTGGTCTTTTATACAATTGAGATGTTCAGAGCCCGGTGACAGTTGGGCAACAAAGCCTGGTTGGGGGGAGAACGCAACGAGACTCTAAATTTTTACTGTACTAGCTCTTCTAAAAAATTTAATTACGAAATTAGCTTGCGTTGGGCTGAAATAGTAAAAGTAGCCCTTTTCGTTATCTCGAAGCGCGGCACACGGTGAAAATAATGCGCGCCACGGACGGACGTGATACCACAATTCCAGAATGAGCTGGCCAGTTTGATTAACTGTACCACGCTAGTATCGTATCTGCTACTACCAGCTAGTAGAATTATGTGTAAATAATAGTAGTATTTCACTAAACGTGTAGTTAAATCGCACAGAGATTTATGCATGCTTAAGTAGTACTAGTACTAGTTTGTGTTCCGTCCATCGTTTGCGCTCGGTTTTGACAGGTCGCGAGAAACGGAGGGATCCGCGGCGAGAAGGGAGGGAAACTGGCAGCTTTGCAGCGCTGGCGTAGCGCGAATCCGACTCTCACCCAGGAGTGCTTCCGCTGCATGCGCATACAGACACTGGCACCGCTGCATGCTCATGCAGCGCCCAGCACCCTGGCATCACTGCATGTACAAATATGGAAATAAAAAAATCAAATTAGGACTAAATAAATAAAAATTCTGAATTAGAATTATTTTTAGAATGAAATTTAAATTCTTAAATAAAATACTGTTTTAAATTCAAAAATATATTTATGAAACAAAACATAATATGAATTAGTAATTAAAAATAAGTTCCAAAGATAATAGAGATAAAATTGGGAACTAGAACTAATTTTAGAATTAAAATACTTTCAGAAAAATTTAAATTCATAAATAAAATAAAGGTTCGAATAAAGTCATAAATATGTATGTGAAATTGAAATTAGGGATAATTCATACTATACCATTCCAAACATTGATAACCATCGGAATGCCACTCCAAAGATTTTCCTTTAGAGAATATCACTCCAAACATATTTGATTCTACACAATACCATTTTCACTCTTTTTCCTCTTTTTAAATCATTTTTCACCTTTAACATGCACAAAAAGACATATTGGCCCTGTGCCGTCCGACCCAACCAATTTCTCTATTGTGAGACGGCAAATTATTCATCCTAGGCGGTCGTAACTCGGTTGAATAAGAGACATACATTGCAACATTAGGATTCTAACAATTTAGGATATACCACATACTTAAAAACACACAACCGATTAACATTCTACTAACATTGGTTGCAGAGTTCGAGAAGTCGAGGACATGCTAAATCCGGTAGAACGGTAGATACTAGACAATAATTAATATATAACTACTCAGCATAATAATGCAAAGTGCCATACTACTGAGCGTGGGGCAAATGTGTATTTTCGCGTAGGTTAAAAGGTCCAAAATGATTTAAAAAGGGAAAAGAGTGAAAATAGTATTGTGTAGAACCAAACATGTATGTGGCGGTATTATTTGAAGAAAAATCTTTCGAGTGGTATTCTAGTGATTGTCAACCTTTAGAGTGATATAGTATAAATTATCCTTTGAAATTAATACAGATTACTAACTAAAATAACTTCAAGACATAAAAAGATTCAAATACAGAATCAAAATTAACTGATTAAAAATCAAATTCAGATTAAATACATCAAATTTGGAACTAGAATGAATTTACTGATAAAACTTAAATTAAAAAATAAACTAGTTTTACAAAGCATTTATAATTATAATTTTAGAAATAAAATAAATTCTAAAATATAAATAATTCGAAATAAGTGCAAATATGGGAATTTGTATTAAATGCACAGTATGTAGTTATATAAAAATTCAAAAAAAATTGGCGAATAAAATTATATTCAGAATTACAACTTCATAATTGAGATGAATTCTGAAATAAATTTTATTAATAATAAATATTAAATATTAGAATTTGAATTAATTTCTAAAAATAAGTTAAATCAAATTTAGAAATTAGTTCATGAATAGAATAAAATTCACACAATGTAAAAGGAAATTACCAATTAAAACTAGTTTCAGAATATGTAGTAATCTTGGAAGCTATAAATATATACAAATTCGGTCATCAGAACACAGCAAAGGAAAATAAAATTTAGAATATGTAAATACAAATTCGGAATTATAATTATGGACTAGAATGAAATCTAAGATGATACTTGTCGATAATAAATATTAATTTAGGAATTAATTTAATTTGTAATTATCCTACAAAAAATTTAGAATTAGTATTAATTTTGGGATACTTATTGAATTTGGAATATCTTTAGGATGAAATCCCAATAAAAATCAAAATGGAACATATAAGTTCAGAAATACAAAATATAAAAAATATTAAATTTAGAAATAGAATTTATTTGTCCTAATCCAGTTTGGAATTGATTATGTATTAATCTAAATGTTAATTAAAATATGTAGCCCGTGCATTTATTGAGTAGTACTGCCAAAAGATTGTGGATTTTTGGGCGTAGTGTACTCATCCAAGGTATTTGTGGATATGGCAACCTGCAAGTAGGTGCGGCCGTTATGCGAGTCTATAGTTGATTTGTTCTTTAGTGCAACTTTGAGTTATATATTTGGGTCTTTTTCTAAGAGTTGCAGGAGGAGTTGCTTCCAGATTAAGTCAACGAAAATTTTCTAAATTGATAAGCACAATATCTGGGCTAGGAACAAATTTTAAAACAACAGAAAATGATTGTGAGAGAGAGAGGAGGGGGGGGGGCGCGGGAGTTCATGACTTACGGAGGTTCAGATTTGTTTTCTTATTTTGAACGGATCATGCAGTAATGATTAAATATGGAGATCGAATGAACAAAAAATGTCTTGTTTCCAAAGATTATTAAGTTAGGTTTCTGAATGTGCTGTGCTGTAAAATTCCCAAGCAACGCAAAATTATCAACTGCCGTAATCGTAAATGTTTGTAACCTGCCAATATGTAACCCACATTATATGTCATCTACAACTATCTCTTGTGTTTACTAGAAGCTAGATTCTTGTTTCTTCCATCTTAATTTTTGCTGAAAGTTCTGTAAGACGCCCTTTTCTTTTTTGTTTTTAAGTCTATTCTGGGTTGCTGCAAAGGAGTCACTGTGAATTGCCACATCTCACACTCTATACGTAAACTGAATTTGGAACCTGAAAAGAATTCGAGAGAGAGTTCTACACTGCAAGGGAGATACTCTGCCATGCGCAATCAGCTCATTGGATCATTCTCGGATACAATTCCATTACCAGGAGCCTGACATAATTGGCAGATGTGTTGAAGACGGCACAGGGAGTTTGGTTGGGCTTATAAGAGCAGACTCCGACCAAAATAACCTTCTTTTTGCTGTAGTTAGGGCTAGTGGGATTGGCAAGACTATGCTTGCTCGACAGATATATCATAGCATGGAAATGATTAAAGTGTTTGACCAACAATTATGGGCGTGTGTCAACAAAGATGTGGATTACTATTTTTTCGAGCTTTTTCGAAATTGACATAGTTTAATTTAATATTATTTTATTTATAGTTTGAAAGTATTTTTTAGAATAGAGCTAACGAGCTGAGCCATGCCGAGCAGGAGCACAATCCAATTTCATTCGAAATTGACTCGTTTCAATGTTTAACCAATAAACGAGTGTAATTAAAGCAATTCCAAATCAAGTCAACGAGTCCCATCAACGAGCTTTTTTTCCCACCCCTAGCTGGCGGAAACCCTTCGAAGTTGGGTAGCAGGGAGAAACTTGAAAGCATATTGGATATCTCTATAAGAAATAAGAGGTTCTTAGTTAGTGGTGCTTGATGATGTTTGGGATAGGACAACCTGGGAAAACATGCTGGAGAATCACTTGCAGTGTGGTGCACCATGTAGTGGTGTTAGCTCATAAGTTGCAACACCAGCGTAAGGTAGGGCGTTTGGATTCATTCTACCGGTATCGCTAACCCATATTTGCATGCAATTGATAGCATATAGTTTTACAATAGGTACTAATATAGACATAAAACTATAATTTATCCAATTAGCAGAATTACTCGTAATTGCGCAGCTAGATATTACAATATAAATATCTTTGATATACAACTCTAATGCATATAACTAAAAATGTAGTTGTATTTGTTATACAACTCTAATATTTATATAGGATTAATTTGTACCACTATAATATGACCTCACCCAAATAAGCGGTGTAGATCATCATTGTTTTCTCTTAATTAATGTGAGATTTTCTTTTTTAGATTGTTGTGGGATTTTCTTGCTCTGAAAACAAAGGATGGCTACAATTGTATATAGTATACAACTCTAATATCTACATATGATTAATTTTCGCTGTCATAATTTGTCCCCACCAAAATAAGCGGTGTTGATCCTTCGCTTTTTCTATCAATTGATGTGAGAATTTATAGGATTTTCTTAGGATTATTATGGCATTTCCTTTTCCTCAAAACGAAACGAGGTGCTTTAAATCTCACTAATTATTTTTATTTACATATATATTGTTCAAACCACATTCGTGTCCATATTTTATAAATGAATGTGAATATTCTTGAACACAACTCTGAATCAAATGTTATAAATAATACAAATCTGAATCGAATATCTATATAATTCGTACCGATTTGTATATCCTCATAAATAGTGTAGTGGCAATATATTAATGATATTTTAAACACATATGCAACACAATTAATCACTGTAATTTATTGACTCAACTTAAACAAACATAAATGCACAATAAGTAAAAAAAAACTGCCCAACCTGTTACACATACTGTAATAAAATATGTATATTGCTTTATCAAATTTGAATTTGATTCAAATACAAATAGAAATAGCTCAATATATAACATTTTCAGATGGGCTTAAACCATATTTGCATCCGTATTTCATCGTCACGAATATTAATTTGAATAGGAGGAAAACCATTAATCAGTTGGTAAAATCTAAATCATATTCGTACCTATGTTATATGGATAATTCGTATTTGTATGTTCATACAAACATTATACTAACTCCATTCTCTTTAATTTGCTTGTAATGTGTGCATGTTAGCAGATTATTTGGTATTTATCTGTTGTTTGGCTGGGTTGATTCGTTACCTTGCTTAGCGATGCATGCATGCCTTATCTCTCGCCAATCCCGTCGATTTTGTTGCTATAAGTCATGCGGTTGTTATTGGCTTGAGCTGGCTATATATATGTAATCTCTTGATTATGCAATATATTGAGATTACATCCGCTATCATGGTATCAGATTGGTTCTTTCCTGGAACCTCTCTTCCGCACTTTCTCTGAGTTTTGCCTGCCATGTCCGACGATGCCGCGGCTGCCGTGGCCGCGCAGGCCGCACGCGACGCCAAGGCCGACGCGCTGCCGTGTTCTTGAGGCCGCGCAGCCGAACGCGACGCCGATGATGATGCCGCCGCCATGCTCGCAGCCGCGCGCCCCGCCCAGCCGCACGCGATGCCGGCGACAACGCCGCCGTCACACCGCTGCGGCCTCGACGACGACCGAGCTCTCGCACGCCGCCGCTCGGATGCGGTGCACCGTGCCTACACAGAGGCTGCGACGGTGGGGCTGCATGCATAGGCCGTCGCCGTCCACAACGTTCGTGCTCTCATTCCCGTCGTCCTCGACTAGTTCTTTCCCAACTACAGCAAGTGGCGTGGGCTCTTCCTCAACACCCTCAGCAAGTACGGCCTCGCCATCCACGTCCTCTCTAACATCATGGTTGTCACCAATGATGTCTATTGGGATCGCATGGATTGCACGGTGTTGTCCTGGCTATTCGGCACCATCGCCTCCGAGCTCCTCGACATCGTCTTGACTCCGACCTGCACCGCCCACTCCATCTGGCTTGGTCTTGAGCATCAGTTTCTTGGCAACAAAGAGACTCGTGCTCTTATTCTTGATGCTCAATTCCGTACTTTTGTCCAAGGTGACCTATCTATTAGATTACTACCACAAACTGAAGGGGATGGCCGACGCACTCGGAGATCTCGGTGAGCCGGTGCTTGACCGCACTCTTGCTCCTCCATTCTCCGTGGCCTCAACGACAAGTTTGACTACATGGCAGCCATCCTCAAGTGTCAAAAACCCTTCCCCTCCTTCAGTGACGTGCGCTCTGATCTCCTCCTTGAGGAGCTCACCATGCAGTCCAAGCCAGCATCCTCTTCGGTCGCCCTGGTCACCGGCACGTTGTTTCCCTCACATCCTACATTCTCCACGGCTGCGACAGGAGCTGGGGCCACGTCCGGCACCGGCGGTCAGGGCGGTCATGGTACGTCCAGCAGGGGCCAAGGCTCCTCCGGTTCTAGCAATCTTAACAAGAACCTACGTTGCGGTCGTCGCAACGATCGCACCGATGCACCGTCGTGGTCGGCCGCCATGTTCAACCCCATGACCGGGACCCTCCAAGTATGGCCTAGCTCTGGCGCGGCTCGGGCACCCCGTCCCACTAGTCAGAATGGTGGCGGCAACCAGCAACGTCCACAGGCACTCATCGCCGGTGCGGAAAAAAGAACGTAAACACCGCTGATCCTATTCTTTTAAGTGGGCGAAATTTTGATGATGCCCATGAGCGGAAGGCAGTAGGCTTTGATTCAGCCAGTGGGAGGAGTCGAGCTATTCGGGTGATGTCCAAAGATGAACTTGTGATGTCTAGGGAAGGAAGAAGCTATATGGATGGTGAAGTAAAGGATATAGAAGCTGGTGGTGGAGGATACAGGAGAGGGACAAATGATGACTTCATGGTCTATGGTCAGGAAAGGCTGATGGACAGAAGGAATTCATTGGATCCTATTGCAGAAGCCCGGTATAGGAGTCCCACCGAGGTGGACAAGAATGGGTATGGTGTGGCTGATGAGTCCTTTATGATTCCTCTTAGATCCACCTCACTGGATAATCTTGGATCAGAAAGCCGAACTGCAATTGACATAGATGTTGAGCTTCCTACAAGCGTTCAGAAAACATCAGATGGAAAGGCTGGAACTCAACTTTTCTATGAGCCAGATGAATTGATGCCAGAGCGAGGATTTGAAGATGCTTCATTTGGATATGATCCAGCAATGGATTATGATAGCCACATGCTGGTCCAAACTATTAACAAGGTTGAAGACACAAATGCAGAGGACGTCTCACATAGTATTGATGGTGACATAAAGAAGCCAGGGAAAGTGAAGCTAAGAAATGCAAAAGACGGTTTGGATAAAAGAAAGAAAGATGCCTTGCTGCGGAGACTGTCGGCTCCAAAGACCCCACTTAATGATGCACAGAAACGGGCACAGAACATGCGAGCATATAAAGCTGACCTTCAGAAACTGAAGAAAGAGCAGGTACTGGCGCATTTTATTCCCTTTTACCATGCTCTTTGTTTGATCTGTTTGAAAATTGGTTCTTTTGTATTGTGTAAATGTAGGGTATTATCTGTAACTCTGGCTCGTTTACATTTATTTTTCTACTATCTTTACCTTCTTGGTCACTATCTTCACTCCTTCCAAAGGGCCAACTGAGTCCGAATCCAATATAATGAAGACAATTTCCTGTAGTTTTGTAGATAATATAAAGTAGGAAGTACTTCTAAGTTAAAGTTTCTGTTAGTGGAGCACTATATTGATTCCCCGGAATGCAGAAATCAACTTTACCTAACCCCTAATGTACCACCAGTAGAAGGACATATATACTATGTCCAGAATTACTGTCTGGTTTGACTTTTGTGTAATTTGGCAACCCAATTCTTTGATCTAGTTATGCTTGTTGAAAGTCCATTCAATGCAGTAGAAAGAATTAATGATTTTTTTTTGCATTTCTCAAACTCTGCCTTGTTCTTTAGGTACTGTTCTAACTCAAATTGACATTTTCTTAGTTGTTCCTTTTGTATATTTAACTTCCCAATAACTTCTCTCACTTTCAGGAAGAAGAACAAATGAAGCGATTGGAGAGGCTTAAATTAGAGAGGCAAAAGAGAATGGCTGCAAGAAGTAACGGAAAGAGTCCAGGGGGCGATCCTCCAAAAACAAGCAGAGACCATATCAGTGGCCTGAGTAAATCTGTTCCATCATTTACTGGGGTGAAGAAAGAGAAAAGTGGGACAACTGAGTCATTCAGTGAGCGACTGAAGAGGCTCGCTGAACCTAAAGGGGACCATTCTTCAAATCCCAAGTCAATTAGCACAGATCACTCAAGGAGAAGAAGCATTGTATGAGTTGGTGGGAGACAGACGACAAAACATTTTCAATATATATCATGTAACTTGGCTACCCAGCAACCGCACGGGAACAGCGAATCAGATCTCCAAAAGCTTCTTGTACAGGAAAAGGTTGGTGTCATAGTGGTGCCTGCATCCAAGAATACCATTGAAAGCGAGCTGTCTACAATGGCCTCACATTTTACTTTCAGTTCGACATGATTATATTCATTCTTTAATTGAAGGTGGCTTGCAATAGCTGTGAACCTGTTTTTGTTGATAATATGCTATATTGTGCATGTATTTAGTGAAGGAATTGGTCATTGTCTGAGATAAGATGGTCTGATCTTTACAGGGGAAAAATCCGACCAGTCAGCAATAGACCTTAATGGCTGGGGATATGCCTCGGCCCCTCCTTTTGAAGTAATCGGAGGGTTTCGCAGATGAATTTTACCTTACCTGCAGTTGCTAGTTGATACCTGTGTGATTGTGAAACACTGAAGTGCATTGAGGACGTTGAGGCACGACCGCACGAGTAGCTAGAGTTCTGTTGATGTGTTATAAGTTTAAGAACAACGTGGCCAGCGAAGTACTGAAAGGTCTCAGGAAGCTTTTGAGACGTCGAGTGAAGCGAAAATCGTAAAATTTCTCAAAAATGAAGCCTTGGCACTGGCAGGGTATGGTTGATTCTGATACATCAATCTATCTATTTACCACGTGAGGTGATGCGAAACTATCGGCATCAGGGTTAACAATATTGGTATCGAAAAAACCGCTCGAAAATCGAAATTCAAAAATCGGCAATATCGGGTTAAAAACCAAAGAGTTTCGAAATCAAAATTTTTGAACAAAAAAAATAAAAAATCAACCGAACAATCGAATATTTTGACGACCGATTTTTTGAGTGATTTTTTGTCAATTTTCATCGATTTTTGACCGATTTACATCACATAAAATTTTCCAATTTTTTTGCATTTTTTTTAATTGAACCGATTTACTGATCGGTTTCTAATGTCGAACCGACTTGATGCGGTCGAAAATAACGATTTTTATCTATTTTGACAACTTGATAGGCATTATGCCGTTCGTACGTTGCTAGCGTCACTGACATCGGTGATTGGTCTTTTATACAATTGAGATGTTCAGAGCCTGGTGACAGTTGGGCAACAAAGCCTGGTTGTGGGGAGAACGCAACGAGACTCTAAATTTTTACTGTACTAGCTCTTCTAAAAAATTTAATTACGAAATTAGCTTGCGTTGGGCTGAAATAGTAAAAGTAGCCCTTTTCGTTATCTCGAAGCGCGGCACACGGTGAAAACAGCGGCGCCGCGCCGGACGCTGCATACCACAATTCCAGAATGAGCTGGCCAGTTTGATTAACTGTACCACGCTAGTATCGTATCTGCTACTACCAGCTAGTAGAATTATGTGTAAATAATAGTAGTATTTCACTAAACGTGTAGTTAAATCGCACAGAGATTTATGCATGCTTAAGTAGTACTAGTACTAGTTTGTGTTCCGTCCATCGTTTGCGCTCGGTTTTGACAGGTCGCGAGAAACGGAGGGATCCGCGGCGAGAAGGGAGGGAAACTGGCAGCTTTGCGGCTGGCGTGCGCGCGATCCGACTCTCACTCAGAGTGCTTCACGCATGCGCATCAAAGACCCATGGCATCATTGATGCTCATGCAATACCAAAGACTCGCATCACTGCATGTACAAATATGGAAATAAAAAAATCAAATTAGGACTAAATAAATAAAAATTCTGAATTAGAATTATTTTTAGAATGAAATTTAAATTCTTAAATAAAATACTGTTTTAAATTCAAAAATATATTTATGAAACAAAACATAATATGAATTAGTAATTAAAAATAAGTTCCAAAGATAATAGAGATAAATTGGGAACTAGAACTAATTTTAGAATTAAAATACTTTCAGAAAAATTTAAATTCATAAATAAAATAAAGGTTCGAATAAAGTCATAAATATGTATGTGAAATTGAAATTAGGGATAATTCATACTATACCATTCCAAACATTGATAACCATCGGAATGCCACTCCAAAGATTTTCCTTTAGAGAATATCACTCCAAACATATTTGATTCTACACAATACCATTTTCACTCTTTTACCTCTTTTTAAATCATTTTTCACCTTTAACATGCACAAAAAGACATATTGGCCCTGTGCCGTCCGACCCAACCAATTTCTCTATTGTGAGACGGCAAATTATTCATCCTAGGCGGTCGTAACTCGGTTGAATAAGAGACATACATTGCAACATTAGGATTCTAACAATTTAGGATATACCACATACTTAAAAACACACAACCGATTAACATTCTACTAACATTGGTTGCAGAGTTCGAGAAGTCGAGGACATGCTAAATCCGGTAGAACGGTAGATACTAGACAATAATTAATATATAACTACTCAGCATAATAATGCAAAGTGCCATACTACTGAGCGTGGGGCAAATGTGTATTTTCAGCGTGGGTTAAAAGGTCCAAAATTATTTAAAAGGGAAAAGAGTGAAAATAGTATTGTGTAGAACCAAACATGTATGTGGCGGTATTATTTGAAGAAAAATCTTTCGAGTGGTATTCTAGTAATTGTCAACCTTTAGAGTGATATAGTATAAATTATCCTTTGAAATTAATACAGATTACTAACTAAAATAACTTCAAGACATAAAAGATTCAAATACAGAATCAAAATTAACGATTAAAAATCAAATTCAGATTAAATACATCAAATTTGGAACTAGAATGAATTTACTGATAAAACTTAAATTAAAAATAAACTAGTTTTACAAAGCATTTATAATTATAATTTTAGAAATAAAATAAATTCTAAAATATAAATAATTCGAAATAAGTGCAAATATGGGAATTTGTATTAAATGCACAGTATGTAGTTATATAAAAATTCAAAAAAAATTGGCGAATAAAATTATATTCAGAATTACAACTTCATAATTGAGATGAATTCTGAAATAAATTTTATTAATAATAAATATTAAATATTAGAATTTGAATTAATTTCTAAAAATAAGTTAAATCAAATTTAGAAATTAGTTCATGAATAGAATAAAATTCACACAATGTAAAAGGAAATTACCAATTAAAACTAATTTCAGAATATGTAGTAATCTTGGAAGCTATAAATATATACAAATTCGGTCATCAGAACACAGCAAAGGAAAATAAAATTTAGAATATGTAAATACAAATTCGGAATTATAATTATGGACTAGAATGAAATCTAAGATGATACTTGTCGCATAATAAATATTAATTTAGGAATTAATTTAATTTGTAATTATCCTACAAAAAATTTAGAATTAGTATTAATTTTGGGATACTTATTGAATTTGGAATATCTTTAGGATGAAATCCCAATAAAAATCAAAATGGAACATATAAGTTCAGAAATACAAAATATAAAAAATATTAAATTTAGAAATAGAATTTATTTGTCCTAATCCAGTTTGGAATTGATTATGTATTAATCTAAATGTTAATTAAAATATGTAGCCCGTGCATTTATTGAGTAGTACTGCCAAAAGATTGTGGATTTTTGGGCGTAGTGTACTCATCCAAGGTATTTGTGGATATGGCAACCTGCAAGTAGGTGCGGCCGTTATGCGAGTCTATAGTTGATTTGTTCTTTAGTGCATCTTTGAGTTATATATTTGGGTCTTTTTCTAAGAGTTGCAGGGAGGAGTTGCTTCCAGATTAAGTCAACGAAAAATTTTCTAAATTGATAAGCACAATATCTGGGCTAGGAACAAATTTTAAAACAACAGAAAATGATTGTGAGAGAGAGAGGAGGGGCGGGGGCGGGGAGTTCATGACTTACGGAGGTTCAGATTTGTTTTCTTATTTTGAACGGATCATGCAGTAATGATTAAATATGGAGATCGAATGAACAAAAAATGTCTTGTTTCCAAAGATTATTAAGTTAGGTTTCTGAATGTGCTGTGCTGTAAAATTCCCAAGCAACGCAAAATTATCAACTGCCGTAATCGTAAATGTTTGTAACCTGCCAATATGTAACCCACATTATATGTCATCTACAACTATCTCTTGTGTTTACTAGAAGCTAGATTCTTGTTTCTTCCATCTTAATTTTTTGCTGAAAGTTCTGTAAGACGCCCTTTTCTTTTTTGTTTTTAAGTCTATTCTGGGTTGCTGCAAAGGAGTCACTGTGAATTGCCACATCTCACACTCTATACGTAAACTGAATTTGGAACCTGAAAAGAATTCGAGAGAGAGTTCTACACTGCAAGGGAGATACTCTGCCATGCGCAATCAGCTCATTGGATCATTCTCGGATACAATTCCATTACCAGGAGCCTGACATAATTGGCAGATGTGTTGAAGACGGCACAGGGAGTTTGGTTGGGCTTATAAGAGCAGACTCCGACCAAAATAACCTTCTTTTTGCTGTAGTTAGGGCTAGTGGGATTGGCAAGACTATGCTTGCTCGACAGATATATCATAGCATGGAAATGATTAAAGTGTTTGACCAACAATTATGGGCGTGTGTCAACAAAGATGTGGATTACTATTTTTTCGAGCTTTTTCGAAATTGACATAGTTTAATTTAATATTATTTTATTTATAGTTTGAAAGTATTTTTTAGAATAGAGCTAACGAGCTGAGCCATGCCGAGCAGGAGCACAATCCAATTTCATTCGAAATTGACTCGTTTCAATGTTTAACCAATAAACGAGTGTAATTAAAGCAATTCCAAATCAAGTCAACGAGTCCCATCAACGAGCTTTTTTTCCCACCCCTAGCTGGCGGAAACCCTTCGAAGTTGGGTAGCAGGGAGAAACTTGAAAGCATATTGGATATCTCTATAAGAAATAAGAGGTTCTTAGTTAGTGGTGCTTGATGATGTTTGGGATAGGACAACCTGGGAAAACATGCTGGAGAATCACTTGCAGTGTGGTGCACCATGTAGTGGTGTTAGCTCATAAGTTGCAACACCAGCGTAAGGTAGGGCGTTTGGATTCATTCTACCGGTATCGCTAACCCATATTTGCATGCAATTGATAGCATATAGTTTTACAATAGGTACTAATATAGACATAAAACTATAATTTATCCAATTAGCAGAATTACCTGCGTAATTGCGCAGCTAGATATTACAATATAAATATCTTTGATATACAACTCTAATGCATATAACTAAAAATGTAGTTGTATTTGTTATACAACTCTAATATTTATATAGGATTAATTTGTACCACTATAATATGACCTCACCCAAATAAGCGGTGTAGATCATCATTGTTTTCTCTTAATTAATGTGAGATTTTCTTTTTTAGATTGTTGTGGGATTTTCTTGCTCTGAAAACAAAGGATGGCTACAATTGTATATAGTATACAACTCTAATATCTACATATGATTAATTTTCGCTGTCATAATTTGTCCCCACCAAAATAAGCGGTGTTGATCCTTCGCTTTTTCTATCAATTGATGTGAGAATTTATAGGATTTTCTTAGGATTATTATGGCATTTCCTTTTCCTCAAAACGAAACGAGGTGCTTTAAATCTCACTAATTATTTTTATTTACATATATATTGTTCAAACCACATTCGTGTCCATATTTTATAAATGAATGTGAATATTCTTGAACACAACTCTGAATCAAATGTTATAAATAATACAAATCTGAATCGAATATCTATATAATTCGTACCGATTTGTATATCCTCATAAATAGTGTAGTGGCAATATATTAATGATATTTTAAACACATATGCAACACAATTAATCACTGTAATTTATTGACTCAACTTAAACAAACATAAATGCACAATAAGTAAAAAAAAACTGCCCAACCTGTTACACATACTGTAATAAAATATGTATATTGCTTTATCAAATTTGAATTTGATTCAAATACAAATAGAAATAGCTCAATATATAACATTTTCAGATGGGCTTAAACCATATTTGCATCCGTATTTCATCGTCACGAATATTAATTTGAATAGGAGGAAAACCATTAATCAGTTGGTAAAATCTAAATCATATTCGTACCTATGTTATATGGATAATTCGTATTTGTATGTTCATACAAACATTATACTAACTCCATTCTCTTTAATTTGCTTGTAATGTGTGCATGTTAGCAGATTATTTGGTATTTATCTGTTGTTTGGCTGGGTTGATTCGTTACCTTGCTTAGCGATGCATGCATGCCTTATCTCTCGCCAATCCCGTCGATTTTGTTGCTATAAGTCATGCGGTTGTTATTGGCTTGAGCTGGCTATATATATGTAATCTCTTGATTATGCAATATATTGAGATTACATCCGCTATCATGGTATCAGATTGGTTCTTTCCTGGAACCTCTCTTCCGCACTTTCTCTGAGTTTTGCCTGCCATGTCCGACGATGCCGCGGCTGCCGTGGCCGCGCAGGCCGCACGCGACGCCAAGGCCGACGCTGCCTGCCGTGTTGCTGAGGCCGCGCAGGCCGAACGCGACGTCGATGATGATGCCGCCCGCCATGCTCTCGCAGCCGCGCAGGCCGTCCAGGCCGCACGCGATGCCGATGACAACGCCGCCTGTCACACTGTTGCGGCCTCGTACGCTGACCGAGCTCCTCGCACGCTCGCCGCCCTGGATGCGGTGCACCGTGCCTACACAGAGGCTGCGACGGTGGGGCTGCATGCATAGGCCGTCGCCGTCCACAACGTTCGTGCTCTCATTCCCGTCGTCCTCGACTAGTTCTTTCCCAACTACAGCAAGTGGCGTGGGCTCTTCCTCAACACCCTCAGCAAGTACGGCCTCGCCATCCACGTCCTCTCTAACATCATGGTTGTCACCAATGATGTCTATTGGGATCGCATGGATTGCACGGTGTTGTCCTGGCTATTCGGCACCATCGCCTCCGAGCTCCTCGACATCGTCTTGACTCCGACCTGCACCGCCCACTCCATCTGGCTTGGTCTTGAGCATCAGTTTCTTGGCAACAAAGAGACTCGTGCTCTTATTCTTGATGCTCAATTCGCACTTTTGTCCAAGGTGACCTATCTATTAGATTACTACCACAAATCCGAGGGGATGGCGGCGCACTCGGAGATCTCGGTGAGCCGGTGCTTGACCGCACTCTTGCTCCTCCATTCTCCGTGGCCTCAACGACAAGTTTGACTACATGGCGACCATCCTCAAGTGTCAAAACCCTTCCTCCTTCGGTGGCGTGCGCTCGATCTCCTCCTTGAGGAGCTCACCATGCGATCCAAGCCGCATCCTCTTGGTGCCTCGGTCACCGCACGTTGTTTCCCACATCCTACATTCTCCACGGCCGCGACAGAGCCGGGCCACGTCCGCACCGCGGTCGGGCGGTCATGGTACGTCCAGCGGGGCCAAGGCTCCTCCGGTTCTAGCAATCTTAACAAGAACCTACGTTGCGGTCGTCGCAACGATCGCACCGATGCACCGCCGTGGTCGGCCGCCATGTTCAACCCCATGACCGGGACCCTCCAAGTATGGCCTAGCTCGGCGCGGCTCGGGCACCCGTCCCCACTAGTCGAATGGTGGCGGCAACCAGCAACGCCCACAGCACTCATCGCCGGTGCTGCGGTCTTTGGCGTCCTGTGTTCCTACCTGTCTTTGCTCTTTGGTGCGCGCGATCATACTGACCTCCTCGGCGATGGCGCCGGGCTTCCTCGGGTGGCAGCCCCAGTCGGGTGTACCGCCCGGCCCTCCAGGCATGCAGCCTCCTCCGGCGATGGCACCTAGCTTCCTCAGGTGGACGCCCCAGCCGGGTGTGCTGCTTAACACTCCCTCGACGCAGCCGTTCACCTGGGATCCAAATGCGTTGGCTAATGTGTTCAACACCATGACGCTCACACCACCACCATCTGCGGACTGGGTTTTTGACTCTGGTGCTATGGTTCACATGTCTTCCAACACCGGTAATCTTATGTCCCACCCCCTGGCCCCTGTTCTCCCTCGAATATTGTTATCGGTAATGGTACTCTTCTTCCCGTCACTTCCACTGGATCGTTATCGTTTCCAAGTTGTCGTGGCCCCTTGCATCTTCGCAATATTCTTGTTTCCCCTCGTATCATTAAAAAATTGATCTCTATTCGCCAATTCACCATTGACAATAACTGCTCTATTGAGTTTGACCCGTATGGTGTCTCTGTAAAGGACCTTCGCTCGGGGATAGTTATCACCAGGTGCAATAGTTCCGACGAGCTCTACCCCTTCCATGTGGCGTCTTCATCCCATGCGCTTGCTGCTGTCGGCTCCTCCACCACCTTGTGGCATCGACGTCTAGGTCATATTGGCCATGAGGCTCTCTCCAAGCTAGCCCCTTCCTTTGGTCTTTCTTGTAATAAAAGTGCATCAGATAGTTTGTGCCATGCGTGTCAACTTGGTCACGGCTTCCTTTTACTCTTTCTTCTTCACGTGCACTCAAAAACTTCGATTTAATACACTGTATGAAGGGATACGGGTAGGCTACGCTAGCACACAATTAAAAATCTACCTCGTAAACCATAAAGCCACGCAAATAAATGATCATGGATCGTTACCACTAGACACGCAGTGCAGCGGAAGGAAGTTGATGCACCCCGAATCAATGAAGTGTGTGTCCTGTTGCAGTAGTCGATCTTCCTCGTGCGGTGGCCGATCCTCCTCGTGCCGTGGTCGATCGTTCCGATCAGTGTCGCAGTAGAAGCAACACCTCTACCGGCGTCCACACGTTCGGGAAAAGAACGTCGTGCGCCGGTGTGCCAGCACCAGCGCGCACGGGAAGGCTCAAGTAGAGACGGCTAGGGTTTCGGTGGCTACGCCCTCTCACATATCAATTGCAACCACGAACTCCCTTTATATAGCCGTCCCCTTGTAAGGACCCGAATCCACTGATTCGAACCCACTGTGTTTACTGCACTAGTCCCAGGATCAACACTAGTGCACACAGCCTGACATTGGTACATATCACATCATACACAACGATAATAGAATAATAGTTCATTTATTGATATAGCTAAATGTATGATCTTATGACCAACTTACATTATTAAGCCACGCAGGGCAAGACTGAAAATATAACTAATGATTAAGCAGCGGAAAGTAGAAAACGTAGATAGCTCATCAGTTCACCACAGGCAACCGACAAGGCTCGGACCCTAATGACTCGTGTCTTCCTGGACTTCATCTTCCAACACAGGTGTAGATTCCTCAACTGTTGATTATTGTTGTTTGGCAAGGGTGAGTACTTAAAGCACTCAACAAGTTGTGCACAGAATGCAATTCTATGTATCTATATGTAAGGCTTATTCCAATAGATAGGCTATCATGGCTATTTTGCAATAAGCAGCATTTATGAACAAATACAATAAATAGATTGTAAAGAATGTAAAACAAATAGCAATAATAAATAACTTCGGTATTTCTCAAGTAAACCAAGTTTCCAATCCTAAGTCAAATTTCATCTTCCATATGGCATTCCGCCATCCCAACCATGTTGTCCAATTAATTAAACTAACCCTTAACTGTAATTCCCAAGCATTGCTCAATACATGAGCACGGCTATCCGAATAGTTTCATACTCTGCAGAGGTTATGCACTTTACCCACGTGATACAACCAAACACCACCAAGGCGAGTGATTATAACAAAGCCTTTACAATGCTCGCTTAACCCGATACTACCCGAAGGTTTCAACACTGGTGGGACTGGTTACCACATCCAGGGCCCCCCTCTTGCGCCATGTGAATTACACCATAACTCGGGAACTCACACCGACCACGATAGTACCAAAATTAAGACATTGCAAATTACTCAGCTAGGCTGGCCCATACCAGACATGTGGTTGCATGATTGACTCAGGTCAAAGGCTTGCAAGGTTAAGTCCTTAGTGTGATCAAGGCAAGACATCCACATACCCTCGCCCATCGGGCCCACCTTGGCCTCCTCGCCCTTGCCACTTGCCCCAATCTAAATTATCATCACCCGTTGATTACCAAGCACCACGTGCCATCAACAATTCAACATCGCTTGCGTGACATGACTCGCCACAACAACTCAATCTCATCGTGTGATCCCACATGACACACAAGTTCATAACATTGTTCCATATTCCATTAATCAAGATTAATTATCAATGATTCTGACACATGTGATGACGTGGCAAGGCTAAGCAACTAATACGGTCTAAACCTCCAATGTTGATTATAATTATTAACCAACTATAATTAACCAATCTAGGGTGACAATGGATCATGGCATACAATGACAAGGTAGGGTATAGATCAATCTGGTATATTAGCTAAGCCCAATCTAATTTGAAACAATTGTATATTTGAAACATATGCAATAGGGTAAAACAAATATAGCAATTTTATAAACATGGGTTCAACATGATCAAAGCACAACTTGCCTTGGAATAGGTCCCGATCCGGTTCGGAACTTGCTCTTGAGTTCTTTGGATCTTCCTCCAGCGTCGCACAATTCAACGCCTCACGCTGCATCAAGGAGAAAAGCAAATAAATACCAAAACAGAGAGCAAATGAACTCCAAAAATCAATTAAAATTCACCATTAAATAGATCTCAATTTTACAAATTTTTAGAAACTGGAATCACTCAAATCCGAGTTACGATGCAAAAAATAGCCTTTTGAAGTTTGAAATAAATACTGAAATTGCAAAAATCAGAATTAACAGATTTATTTTTATTCTAAAAAAATGATTTATGACGTCAGCGTGACCTCATGATGACGTCATCATCACAGAATTTCCAATCGGATTATTTTTCCAATTGAAAATCCCTTTATGACGCAAGCATGACGTCAGCGAGACCTCGGGCCAATCACAAGTCGACACGTGTCTCGGCGTATGAACTGAGTCCGCGGCGCAGCGCGAGACCACGGTGAACTCGGTCCACGGCGCCTCGGCACCTCGCCCGACACATGTCAGCTCCCGATTGGTCCACACGCGCGACGGAATCCCACCGCACAGATCGCATCTAACGGCTACCGATCACAACCCTACGTGGCACGATCCTGGCCCTTCGCTGAAGATCCGACGGTCGTTACCTTTCGAGCCTAGCGATGGCGGCACGGCAGCGCTTCTTTGCCGGACTTGGAGACGAAGACCACCGCGACGACAGAAGGAAGGGTCTCCGGCGATGCTTCTGCTTCTCACGGACGCGCCTCGTCACGGCTAACACGCTGGCGACCTTGGCGACGGCGGAGACTTCCGGACGGCGAGCTTCAGCGGAAAAACGCGGCGAGGACTTCGCTAACTCCGACGAGCTCGTAGATGCGTTCTAGGGCGCTTCGCGAAACGCTCGACCAAAAGACGCGGCGCTCGACTGCGAACCTCGGGGTGCTACCCCCCCTATTTATAGCCTCGACGTTCGAGCCCTACACGGCGGGGAAGTCCGAGTCGTTACGGCGGCGGACTCCGAGTTCGCATCGGAGACGAAGAACGACGATGCGACGCGTGTCCCTGATCCGACGGCCAAGACAAGGGCGCACACGCGGCCTTCCCTGGATCGTTGGATCACGCACGAACGCCTACTGATCTAGGGTTTTCCCCCGCAGAGGTTCACGGGCGATCGGGTCGCTCGGCAGTTCCTCAAGCGCAAAGATCTTTGGCTCGGCCCAACACTGCTCACTGACTTTTTAAAGATTTCTTATTTAAAATAATTCCAGAAATTCATTTTATTTATTTTAAAGGATAAAACTATTAGGAAAAATCCAAGAAAAATCTCAAAAATACTTTGAGACATTCTGGACTCAAATAAAATATTTTTGGCAAAACTTTATTTGGACTTTGCATAGATTTAAATAGATTTGAATAAAAGGCAATAAACTTGAAATAAGAATTAATTCAAATAAATCCAGAAAAATCCAAATAAATTCCAGAAAATCATAATTGCACTTTTAAGCAATAAAATAATATTTAAGCCAAATTTTTGGGATGTTACAAACCTCCCCCCTTAATAGAATCTCGACCCGAGATTCAGGGCTAGCTAGAGAAAAGGTTCGGGAATTCTGACTTCAAATCTTCTTCTCGCTCCCAAGTGGCTTCATTTTCGGAATGATTGCTCCACTGAACTCTGCAAAAGTGAATAGACTTGTTTCTGGTCTTGCGCTCCATAACATCCAAAATTCTGACTGGTTGCTCTTTGTAAGTCAAATCTTCTTGCAGCTCTATTGCATCCAACGGAGTTTGCTCTGTTGGCACTCTGAGACACTTCTTAAGCTGCGACACATGGAATACATCATGCACTCCTGCCAAGGACTGAGGCAATTCTAACTGATAAGCTACCTCTCCTCGACGGCTCAGAATCTTGAACGGACCGACATATCTTGGCGCGAGCTTCCCTTTAACGTGAAATCTTTTAACGCCCTTAAGAGGGGTAACCCTGAGATACACATGATCTTCTGGTTCAAAACTCAAATCTCAACGACGGTTGTCTGCGTAGCTTTTCTGTCTTGACTGTGCTATCTTCAACCTTTCTCTGATCATTGCGACTTGACTTTCGGCTTCCTCGAGGATATCTGGCCCGAAAACCAAACGCTCTCCTGTTTCATTCCAATTTAACGGAGTACGACAAGCACGTCCATACAACGCTTCAAATGGTGACATCTGCAAGCTAGATTGATAGCTATTGTTGTAACTAAATTCCGCATATGGCAAACACTTATCCCACGATGTAGCATAAGCTAAAGCACAGGCTCTCAACATATCCTCCAAAATCTGATTTACTCTTTCAGTCTGACCATCTGTCTGCGGGTGATATGCTGTACTAAAATTCAGGCGAGTTCCCATGGCTTCGTGCAACTTATTCCAAAATCTCGAGGTAAATTGGGTCCCTCTGTCTGACACAATCTTCTTGGGCACTCCATGCAAACATACAATCCTTGACATGTACAACTCTGCTAAACGATCTCCTGAGTAAGTGGTCTTTACTGGGATAAAATGGGCGACCTTGGTTAGACGATCCACAATAACCCAAATGGAATCGTAACCTCTCTGAGTTTTAGGTAAACCGGTGATAAAATCCATTCCGATTTCCTCCCACTTCCATTCCGAATTTTCAATGGTCGCAAACAAACCGGTGGTCTTTGATGCATGGCTTTACCCTCGACATCGTCGCATAAAGCAACATGTTCAGCTACTTCACGTTTCATATTAGGCCACCAAAATCTCTCTTTTAAATCCTGGTACATCTTAGCACTTCCTGGATGAATTGAGTACTTCGAATCGTGAGCTTCCTCGAGAATCAACTGTTTTAGCTCCTTTTTATCCAAGACGCAAAATCCGCCTTTGAAGAACATGGTCCCTTGCTCATTCAGAGTGAAATCTACGGCTAGGCCTTCTTCCTTTTTAGCCTTAATCTTAGAAATTTTATCGTCATCCTTCTGGCCTTTTCCAATCTGTTCCTCCAGTGTTGGCTTCACTTCTAGTGCAGTTACCATTCCTTGCGGAACGACTTCCAACCTTAGCTTCTGAAATCCCTTGCATAGTTCTGGTTGATCCTCCATTGTCAATGTATTTGCGCTATGGCTCTTTCGACTCAGAGCATCTGCCACCACATTGGCTTTTCCGGGATGATAATGGATTCCCAAATTATAATCCTTAATTAGCTATAGCCACCTTCGCTGTCTCATATTCAGGTCTGCTTGAGTGAATATGTATTTCAGGCTCTTATGGTCTGTATATATCTCACATCTATTTCCTATGAGATAATGACACCATATCTTTAAAGCATGCACTACGGCGGCTAACTCCAAATCATGCGTTGGGTAATTCACTTCATGCGGTCTTAACTGTCTTGACGCATAAGCAACGACTTTGCCTTCTTGCATTAACACGCATCCCAAGCCTTGCTTTGAAGCATCGCAATAAATATCAAATCCATTACGCACATCCGCAACACTAATACGGGGGCTTTGTTAAACGCTTCTTTAATTCCATAAAGCTTTTCTCGCACTCTGGCGTCCATGCAAACTTCTTTTCTTTCTTTAACAACCTGCGTAAGGGGTTTAGCAATCGTTGAGAATCCTCTATGAACCGACGGTAATATCCCGCCATTCCCAGAAAACTACGGATCTGGGTAATGGACTTTGGTTGCTCCCAATGCAACACTGCGTCCACTTTGCTTGGGTCAACTGCTACTCCTTTAGTAGTCATTACATGACCAAGAAATTCAACTTTCTCCTTCCAAAATTCACACTTGCTAAACTTAGCATATAGCTGATGCTCTCGCAGCCTCTCTAAAATCATTCTGAGATGTTCTGCGTGCTCTTCCTCTGTCTTCGAGTAAACCAAGATATCGTCTATGAAGACTACAACAAACTTATCCAAATATTCCATGAAAACCTTATTCATCATGTTCATGAAATATGCTGGGGCATTCGTCAATCCAAATGACATGACTGTGAACTCATAATGTCCATATCGCGTAGAAAACGCGGTCTTAGGTACATCCTCTGCTCGGATCTTCAACTGATGGTATCCTGAACGAAGATCTATCTTGGAGAAGACTCCAGCTCCTCTTAACTGATCAAATAAGTCGTCGATCCTGGGCAACGGATACTTATTCTTGATCGTTACTTCATTCAGTGCACGATAATCGATGCACATTCTAAGACTTCCGTCCTTTTTACGAACAAACAAAACCGGGGCTCCTCACGGCGATGAACTTGGTCTAATGAAACCTTTATCTTGCAGTTCCTCAATCTGCTTCTTCATTTCCACTAACTCGTCGGTAGGCATCCGATATGGTCTTTTTGATATCGGTCTTTGTACTGGCGCTAACTCGATCACGAACTCGATATCACGGTCCGGTGGCAATCCTGGCAAATCTTCTGGAAACACATCCGGGTATTCTCTGGCTACTGGCACATCTTCCATGCTGATGGCTTTCACGCTGTTGACCATTAATCGCCCATCTCGAATCAAGCGGTCGCTTGAAACTCTACTTTCTTGCCACTAGGGCCTTCCAAAGTCACGATCCGTCGGCCACAATCCAAAATGGCCTTATGCTTAGACAGCCAATCCATTCCAAGGATGACGTCTAGGGATTGCGCATCTATCAAGATAAGATTCGCTAGGAATTCTATCCCATCCATAAGCAACTTAGCTCCCAAACACCCAAGGCTAGATCTAAGCTCGGATCCCGGGCTTGGACTAAGAGCACACACTTAAGATTCACCACTTTAAATCCATTCTTGGTTGCAAAACTTTGAGAAACAAGCGAATCGAAGCTCGAATCAAACAAAGCGTAAGCAGTCTTGAGTTGACAAGAAACTTACCCAAGACGACATCCGTAGCCTCCCGAGCTCCATCGGCGGTGATGTGGTTGATCCTTCCACGCCTTTGTTGATTGCGGGTTGCTCGGCTTGACTGGCGCACGATTTCCTCCTGAGGCTGGTGCTTTGGCAGGTGTGGTTCCCAAGTTGAAACGAACTGGCGTAATGCCTCCCTTCTATGGACACCTATTAGAAAAGTGCCCTGGCTCATTGCAGGTATAGCATCTTTTCTTTGCAGATCTTGATTCCCTCTGGTGCATTGTTGCCTGTCTTTGGTGTCCGAAAGTTCGATTAGCGAGGCGGCGCAGGGGTTGATGTCTTGTTCACGGCTGGTGGTTGGAATCTAGCAAATTGTTGTGGTGACATCCTCAAACGTAGATGGTTTGGACGTCCACCCCGATTAGTCATTAAGCGCTTACGGTTTCACCCGACTCTTTGCGCTTATCTTCTAGGATCAAAGCTTTATTGACTAGTTCTGAAAGTCCGAAAATTGTGGGTGATCGGTCCCACTGCGATCTGAATTCATCCCTTCATGAAACGAGGCGCTTAGCTTTATCTGTCGCTACGTCTTGAGGGCATAGCGAGCTAATCGAGTAAATTTATTCGTATTCGCCACCGGTTGACCTCCTTGTTTGAGCCACGAACTCTTCCTTCTTAAGGTCCATCATTCCCTCCGGGACATGATCTTGGCGGAAAGCATTAGTAAACTCCTCCTGGTGATCTCTTGTGGGGCTCCATGAGCGCACAATAATTCTCCCACCATTCTGCGGCGGTTCCTTCCAATTGATGAGGCGTGAGCACCTTCTCATTGCCTTCACATTGCGTGATGTTCAACTTCTTTTCAATAGTCCTAAGCCGGTCCTTCGGCTTCCAAAGGATTCACATTTCTGAGAAGGTTGGTGGCCTAGTCCTCATAAAATCGATAGCTTTGAGTGAGGTCGGGGTCCACCATGGTTGTTCGAGCTCTGAGGTTGTTGTTGTTGGCTGCTGCGTTGGTTATCTGCTGCATCTGCTGCATCATAGTCTGCATCAGTTGAGTCTGCGCGGCAAGAAACGCTCCCAGATTCTGCATGTCCACTGGCGATGGTTGAGGGCTGCCTCTGTCGTTGGTGTTGTCGTTCTGGCGCAGTCCACTTCCTGAAGCTCCGTTGTTCCCTCGAGTATTCACCATCTTATGATTTCCTCTTAGGTTAGGAAAGGTAGATGTAGCATTGATGAGAAGCAAGAATTTCTAAAGCGGGGAGATAGGTTATACCCAACTGAAATAATTCTTTATTATTCTTGGTATGGCCGCTTATTTAAGCCTACAAGCTTTGCAACACATACTACACACTCAGCATTATAAAGAAGCAAACTAAACACGAAACCTTAACGTCAACTAAAGAGGTAAAGACTAACTTAAAGACGCGACTCACACTCGAGTCTCAACACAGCTCCAAGGCTGACACTCACTCATCCAGCCACCCTGGCTGAGGCTGATCCGGCGCAAACACCGGCGGGTGAGCTGGCATAGGAGTGAACCTATCCTGGTGACCTACTACTGGGTCATCTGCAACAACGGGGTCTGCACTCCCCTCCGGCTCCCACTCTCGCTCCTCGGGATCCTCCTCGGACTCCTCTGCTGGCTCCTAAACTCCTCGAGTCACGCGCTCCAACTCGTCCTCAACTGCCTCCAGGGCCTCTCCCAGCTCAGTAATCATCCCGATGGCTGAAGCACGGGTCACCTCAAGCTCCTGCTCTGCCACTCTGAGTGCCTCGTACACAGTCTCCAGCTCCTGAGTAGTATCTCTCATATGATCCTCCTGGGCAAGGGCGAACTCTGCAAGGTGTGTGGCTGTGGCACACTCGTTCTCCACGATCCGTCGGCGTCGGCATGCTTGAACGTCTGGGTGAAGCCGGAACACTAAGTCGTGAAGCTCGTTGGCGTAGTCGCGGCAGACACGGCGAAGAGCAAGTCGGGCAACCTCTTGAATCGCAACCTCGTACGAGAATCTTCTGGCGGAGATGTTGATTGGCCTGCTAGCTTCCTCGTTCTCCCGAGCGTAGATAATCAGCTTGCAAATAAATCCTCGGTGTACACCATTAATCGACCACCGCCTCCTCGGTAAGCGGACGATAAAAGCCCCCAAGCGTCTGAAGTACTCTCCACAGCTCCATGGCGTAGCCGCCAGCTGACTCCTCGAAGGTCGGAACAATCGGCATCTGCTCCACAAGAACTTTGAATAAGTTCTCCACCCAAAACGGCAAGTAAAACGGTAAATTCAGCAAAGGCGAGAAGTAGAGAATGAGATGAGTCGAGAGTGTTTTATTAGTCAAGTTTAGATTTTCTTTTAGAAAATAGTTTTGGACTCACACAGGACACCTCCACACTATCTAGGGCCAAGACCTACAGTCAGTATGCTCTGATACCACCTCTGAAGGACCGAATCCACCGATTCAACCCACCGTGTTCTTGCACTAGTCCGGGATCAACGCTAGTGCACACGACTGACATTGGTACATATCACATCATACACAACGATAATAGAATAATAGTTTATTTATTGATATAGCTAAATGTATGATCTTATGACCAACTTACATTATTAAGCCACGCAGGCAAGACCAAAATATAACTAATGATTAAGCGTGGAAAGTAGAAAGCGTAGATAGCTCATCAGGTTCACCACAGCAACCGACAAGGCTCGGACCCTAATGACTCGTGTCTTCTGGACTTCATCTTCCAACACAGTGTAGATTCCTCAACTGTTGATTATTGTTGTTTGGCAAGGGTGAGTACTTAAAGCACTCAACAAGTTGTGCACAGAATGCAATTCTATGTATCTATATGTAAGGCTTATTCCAATAGATAGGCTATCATGGCTATTTTGCAACAAGCAGCATTTATGAACAAATACAATAAATAGATTGTAAAGAATGTAAAACAAATAGCAATAATAAATAACTTCGGTATTTCTCAAGTAAACCAAGTTTCCAATCCTAAGTCAAATTTCATCTTCCATATGGCATTCCGCCATCCCAACCATGTTGTCCAATTAATTAAACTAACCCTTAACTGTAATTCCCAAGCATTGCTCAATACCGCGAGCACGGCTATCCGAATAGTTTCATACTCTGCAGAGGTTATGCACTTTACCCACGTGATACAACCAAACACCACCAAGGCGAGTGATTATAACAAAGCCTTTACAATGCTCTGGCTTAACCCGATACTACCCGCGAAGGTTTCAACACTGGTGGGACTGGTTACCACATCCAGGGCCCCCCTCTTGCGCCATGTGAATTACACCATAACTCGGGAACTCACACCGACCACGATAGTACCCAAATTAAGACATTGCAAATTACTCAGCTAGGCTGGCCCATACCAGACATGTGGTTGCATGATTGACTCAGGTCAAAGGCTTGCAAGGTTAAGTCCTTAGTGTGATCAAGGCAAGACATTCACATACCCTCTGCCCATCAGGCCCACCTTGGCCTCCTCGCCCCTTGCCACTTGCCCCAATCTAAATTATCATCACCCCGTTGATTACCAAGCACCACGTGCCATCAACAATTCAACATCGTTGCGTGACATGACTCGCCACAACAACTCAATCTCATCGTGTGATCCCACATGACACACAAGTTCATAATATTGTTCCATATTCCATTAATCAAGATTAATTATCAATGATTCTGACACATGTGATGACGTGGCAAGGCTAAGCAACTAATACGGTCTAAACCTCCAATGTTGATTATAATTATTAACCAACTATAATTAACCAATCTAGGGTGACAATGGATCATGGCATACAATGACAAGGTAGGGTATAGATCAATCTGGTATATTAGCTAAGCCCAATCTAATTTGAAACAATTGTATATTTGAAACATATGCAATAGGGTAAAACAAATATAGCAATTTTATAAACATGGGTTCAACATGATCAAAGCACAACTTGCCTTGGAATAGGTCCTGATCTGGTTCTGGAACTTGCTCTTGAGTTGCTGGATCTTCCTCCGAAGCGTCGCACAATTCAACGTCTACGCGTACCGAAGGAGAAAAGCAAATAAATACCAAAACAGAGAGCAAATGAACTCCAAAAATCAATTAAAATTCACCATTAAATAGATCTCAATTTTAAAAAATTTTAGAAACTGGAATCACTCAAATCCGAGTTACGATGCAAAAAATATAGCCTTTTGAAGTTTGAAATAAATACTGAAATTGCAAAAATCAGAATTAACAGATTTATTTTTATTCTAAAAAAATGATTTATGATGTCAGCGTGACCTCATGATGACGTCATCATCACAGAATTTCCAATCGGATTATTTTTCCAATTGAAAATCCCTTTATGACGCAAGCATGACGTCAGCGAGACCTCGGGCCAATCACAAGTCGACACGTGTCTCGGCGTATGAATCGAGTCCGGCGCGGCGCGAGACCACGATGAACTTCGGTCCACGGCGCCTCGGCACCCACGCCCGACACATGTCAGCTCCCGATTGGTCCACACGCGCGGCGGAATCCCACCGCACAGATCGCATCTAACGGCTACCGATCACAACCCTACGTGGCACGATCCTGGCCCTTCGCTGAAGATCCGACGGTCGTTACCTTTCGAGCCTAGCGATGGTGGCACGGCAGCGCTTCTTCGCCGGACTTGGAGACGAAGACCACCGCGACGGCAGAAGGAAGGGTCTCGGCGATGCTTCGCTTCTCACGGGCGCGCCTCGTCACGGCTAACACGCGGCGACCTTGGCGGCGGCGAGACTTCCGGACGGCGAGCTTCAGCGGAAAAAGCGGCGAGGACTTGGCTAACTCCGACGAGCTCGAGATGCGTTCTAGGGCTGCTTCCGCGGAAACGCTCCGACCAAAAGACGCGGCGCTAGACTGCGAACCTCGGGTGCTACCCCTATTTATAGCCTCGGCGTTCGAGCCCTACGGCGGGAAGTCCGGAGTTATTCGGCGCGACTCGAGTTCGCATCGAGACGAAGAACGGCGATGCGACGCGTGTCCTCGATCCGACGGCTAAGACAAGGGCGCACACGCGCCTTCCTGGATCGTTGGATCGCGCACTAACGGCTCTTGATCTAGGTTTTCCCGCAGAGGTTCACGGGCGGTCAGGCCGCACCGGCGAGCCTCAAGCGCCACGATCTTTGGCTCGCCCAACACTATTCACGACTTTTTAAAGATTTCTTATTTAAAATAATTCGAAATTCATTTTATTTATTTTAAAGGATAAAACTATTAGGAAAAATCCAAGAAAAATCTCAAAAATACTTTGAGACATTCTGGACTCAAATAAAATATTTTTGGCAAAACTTTATTTGGACTTTGCACAGATTTAAATAGATTTGAATAAAAGGCAATAAACTTGAAATAAGAATTAATTCAAATAAATCCAGAAAAATCCAAGTAAATTCCAGAAAATCATAATTGCACTTTTAAGCAATAAAATAATATTTAAGCCAAATTTTTGGGTTGTTACACCCCTCCCCTACGGTGGAACATACATACACTATGCATGAGACCAACTAAAGACACATAAGAATATATATAACAATTCTCGCAGTGTCTCATATGGGTCTATCAAACGCATGTTCTCTAACATGTGTCCACATTATTGATTAGATATCTCTATATCTCTATGACCCGTGAAACATGGTCATCAATCAATACATGTGCTGATCTATGAAACATAATCGTCCTATATTATGATAACCGATCAGGGATAACTTGAATAATATCAATATATGGAAAAATTTGCACAAACAAGTCACTTACTTGTTGATTAATCCAATCGATATTTATTCGAAGGACAAACAATTATATTGTTCCATAAACATAAGGCGTGATACAATCATCTCTATGATCGCCTCAAGGGCACATCACCAACAGTGTGATCTTTGGACATCTCTTGTTCCTAGTGTCTTCGAGTTCAAGTATTATCTTGTTGTTCTTGACGATTGCTCGCATTTTTTGTGGACTTTTCCTCTTCGCTTCAAATCTGAGACACTTACCACTCTTTCTAACTTTTTTACCTATGTGTCCACTCAATTTGGTTACACCATCAAAAGTGTCCAGTGTGATAACAAGCGTGAGTTTGATAACTCCACCTCGCGTTCCTTCTTTCTCACGCATGGTGTCACTCTTCGTATGTTGTGCCCCTACACCTCGCCACAAAACGGTCGCGCGGAGCGGGTCATTCGCACCACAAACAACATTATTCGCTCCCTTCTTTTTCAGGCTAGTCTTCCTCCGAGCTATTGGGTCGAGGCTCTCACCACCGCCACATATCTTCTTAATCGTCATCCCACCAAAACCCTCCACTTTACTACACCTTTTTTTTGCTCTTTTTGGTGTGCAGCCCGATTATACTCATCTTCGTGTCTTTGGGTGCCGCTGTTACCCCAACACCTCGTCGACTGCCCCTCATAAACTTGCTCCCCACTCCATGCATTGTGTCTTCCTTGGTTATTCTTCTGATCATAAAGGTTATCAGTGTTTGGACCTCTCGAAGAATCGAGTGATTATCTCACAGCATGTCACTTTTGATGAGGCGTCTTTTTCGTTTGCGGAATCTACTCCGCCGGCGACTGCTACTGATTTTGATTTCCTTAAGGAGTTCAATTGGGCATCTGCTCCAATTGGCGCTAACTCTCCTGCAGGTTCATTCGCCCCTCCTCAGCCTGCCATCACTGCTGCCCCCAACGGCCACGTGCCTTGGGTTGCTGCCAGTAGTGCTGTTGCTTCCCCCGCCTACGCACGTCTGCTTGGCACGTTCGCTGCTACCCCTGTCGGCCCAATGCCACAGGCTGTTTCCTGCAGCGGCCTCGGTGCTATCGTGTCGCCAGCATGTGCCGACTCGGGCCATTGGGCTCTGCACATACCCACGCCCCTATGCAGGCGATCGGCGTCCCCCTCCCGGCCTGCTGCTACCCTTGTCGGCCACGTGCCACAGGCTGTTGCCTGCAGCGGCCCAGGTGTGCCAGCACCGATGACCCAAGCCTCCACGCTCGACTGCTCGGTAGCGCAGCTGGCTGCGTCCTCGTCAACACAGCTGGTCACTTCTCTGTCACCGTCCATGCTGCCTCCAGCGGTGTCTACACCCCACGGTGCCATTCCTGTTGCTCCAGTTGAAAATGATCACATGACGGTCACTCGCGCCAAGTTGGGGTTTCGTCAACCACGGCGCTTGTTCAACCTTCAGGCTACTGCTCTCTCTCTCTCTCTTGCCGAAGAGTTACTGCAGTGCCCTCACCGATCCACATTGGCGTGATGCTATGCACGAGGAGTTCTCGGCTTTGCAAGCCAATGATACATAGGATCTCGTTCCTCATTCGCAGGGTGCCAATGTCGTCTTGGGCAAGTGGGTGTTTCGACACAAGCTGAATGCAGATGGTTCTCTTGATCTCTACAAGGCATGTTGGGTCCTCCGCGGCTTCACTCACCGTCCTGGCATTGATTTCGGTGATACTTTCAGTCTAGTTGTCAAGCCCACGACCATTCGTACTGTCCTCTCAGTGGCTCTCTCTCAGAATTAGCCTATTCACCAACTTGATATCAAGAATGCTTTTCTCCATGGCACGCTCTCTGAGACAGTCTATTGTGTTCAGCCAACTGGTTTTGTTGATTTTGCTAGGCCTGATCATGTTTGTCGGCTGAATAAGTCCCTCTACGGTCTTAAGCAAGCTCCTCGTGCCTGATACAATCGTTTTGCTACTCACTTTTTGTCACTTGGTCTTTGAGGCGCCAGATCAAATACTTCGTTGTTTATTTACCGTCGAGGCAGTGATACAATCTATTTGCTCCTTTATGTGGATGACATTATTCTGACTGCTTCCTCAGCGCCTCTTCTCCACCTCATTGTTACAACGTTGCACCTGGAGTTTGCTATGAAGGATCTCGGGCCTTTGCACCACTCCCTTGGTGTAACGGTTTCCTCCACCGCCTCAGGCTTACTTCTCCAACAACGGCAGTATATTATTGATATTCTTGAGCGTGCAGGGATGACAGATTGCAAACTGTGCTCAACCCCTGTTGATACAAACTCCAAGGTTTCTGGTTTTGTGTGTGATCCTATAGCTGATCCTACACACTATCGTGGCCTTGCTAGTGCTTTGCATTACCTCTCTTTCACCCGGCCAGATATCACCTATGTTGTTCAGCTGATCTGTCTTCGTATGCATGATCCGCGAGAGCCCCACTACGCACTGGTCAAGCGCGTGCTTCGCTATCTCAAGGGAACATTAGATCATGGCCTCATGCTTCATCGCACTGATCCTGCCTCTCTTGTTGCTTACTTTGATGCCGATTGGACTGGTTGTCCTAACACTCGCCGCTCCACTTCTGGCTATGCTGTTTTTCTCAGGGACAACTTGATGTCCTAGTCTTCCAAGCGCCAACACACTGTGTCTCGCTCTAGTGCCGAGGCTGAATATCGGGCTGTTGCTAACGCCATCGCAGAAGCCACTTGGTTGTGCCAATTGATGATGGAGTTGCTCATTCCTCTCCAGCGAGCTACTGTTGTCTATTGCGATAACATCAGCACGGTCTATTTGTCCACCAATCCGGTTCAACATCAGCGCACAAAGCATATTGAGATTGATCTCCACTTCATCCGGGATCAAGTGGCTGCCGGTGCTGTGCGCGTCTTGCATGTGCCCACATCTTCTCAGTATGCCGATATATTTACCAAGGGTCTCCCTTCTACACTCTTCACCGAGTTCCAGTCGAGTCTGAATGTTAGTTCTACTGTCGTTCCAACTGCAGGGGAGTGTTAACAGATTATTTGGTATTTATCTGCTATTTGGCTGGGTTGATTCGTTACCTTGCTTAGCGATGCATGCATGCCTTATCTCTCGCCAATCCCGCCGATTCTGTTGCTATAGGTCGTGCGGTTGTTATTGGCTTGAGCTGGCTATATATATGTAATCTCTTGATTATGCAATATATTGAGATTACATCCGCTATCAGTGCAATCTAGTTTTTAAACTTTGTGCTGTAATAAACAAAAAAGCATTTAGATTTATCACATAAAAACAATATTAGTGCATTTGTAATCAAAAGCGCTTTCAAGTCATTAGAAAAAGCAATGGTGAAACATACGTATTAGAGGCATGACAATTTCCAAAATAGCGAGTAAAACAAAAGAGGCAAATTCCTTACTTGCCATTGAAAATTTTCACGATTACAGATTTATGTACCATCCCTTTTCTCGCTCGTTAGACTTAGGGTTTAACTAAAACATGATCTAGCCTAAGACATGATCACCAAAACTTAGTGCGGAAATAATTCATTAGATACTAACCCGGTGAAGAGGATGCCATTAGGGTTGTTGTCGAAGTAGTTGAGTGAAGAAGATGAGGGCCGGTGAAGAAGAGAGAGCACCGTGATCTTCACGGTGCTAGTCGCAGTCTTCGGCAACCTAGCGCTAGCTTAGTTAATCGGCAATGTGGGGATTGAGCCAAACTCGAGAAGAGAGCATAACCTCACGAGCGCCGGCCTCTCTCACTATATTCTAGCACCGGCTGATGGGACCATAACCACATTCTTGTTAGGCGCTCCCGATCAACGTGCAAAAATGGTGGCCTTAGCCCCCAAAATTTTCGGCTGTCAGTTATGCCGAGATCACAACCAACATTCTCCCACTTGATTGAAGGCTAATTTCATAAGTCCAAACTCAATAGAACAGTACACCAAGATAAAGTATTACAACGGTTAATTTTAAGAACCACCGCAACCCCAGTATCTATAGTGCATCATTCTATCTCGATAGGATAATTACTTATTCTTAACGGGAGTTGGTTTTATACTTATGGTCCTCATTTCCAGAATCAGAGACTTTCCAATAAACCCATGCCGGCAACATACTCTCGAAAGATACTGGGTGGTAAGCCTTTAGTAAGCGGATCCGCAAGCATAGACTTAGTACTTATATGCTTAACATCAATAGTCTGATCCTGGATTCTATCTTTCACAACATGATACTTAATGTCAATGTGTTTGGAAGCACCACTTGACTTGTTGTTACTAGAATAGAATACTGCGGCTTTGTTATCGCAGTACAACTTTAGTGGTCTAGAAATGCTATCAACCACCTTTAAGTCCGGGATAAAAATCTTTAGCCATACGGCATGCCCAGTAGCCTCATAACATGCCACAAACTCAACTTGCATCGTTGAAGATGCCGTAAGTGTTTGTTTGGAGCTTTTCCATGAAATGGCTCCTCCCGCAAGGTTGAAGATATAACCTGATGTCGACCTCTTACTATCAACACACCCGGCAAAATCAGCATCTGAATAACCAATGACTTCATGGTTTTCAGACCTCTCATATGTGAGCATGTAATCTTTAGTACCTTGTAGGTAACGTAAGACTTTCTTTACAGCCTTCCAGTGGTCCAGTCCTGGATTCGACTGATATCTGCCAAGCATCCCGGTAACAAATGCCAAATCAGGGCGAGTACAAACTTGAGCGTACATAATGCTTCCGACAGTTGAAGCATAAGGAATCGACTTCATCTGATCAGATTTTAACTGATTCCTTGGACATTGAAATAGTCCAAATTTATCGCCTTTGACAATAAGAGTAGGCGTGATAGAGCAATTTTGCATATTGTACCTCTTAAGTACTCTGTCAATGTATGCCTTTTGGGATAAGCCTAATATCCCTTTGGACCTATCTCGGTGAATCTCAATGCCCAAAATATAAGAGGCATCACCAAGATCCTTCATGCCAAAATTAGCGGAAAGAAATCTTTTGGTCTCATACAGCATATCCTTATCGCTGCTAGCCAATAAGATATCATCCACATAAAGAACCAAAATAGTAAATTTTCCATCTTTAGACTTACAATATATACAATTATCCACTTTATTTTCCTTAAATCCGAATTTCCTTATTATATTATCGAATACCATTGTTTGGATGCCTGCTTCAGTCCATAAATTGATTTCTTGAGACGACATCCCATATGCTCCATGCCTTCTATGACAAAACCCTCGGGCTGTGCCATGTAGACATCCTCTTGCAGATCGCCATTAAGGAATGCCGTTTTGATGTCCATTTGATTTAGCTCCAAATCATAATGGGCCACAAGTGCCATGACAATTCTTAGAGAGTCCTTTTCAGAGACGGGAGAGAAAGTGTCAACATAATCAATCCCTTCTCTTTGAGTAAACCCTTTAGCCACAAGCCTTGTCTTGAACCTTTCGACATTCCCCTTGGAGTCATGTTTAGTTTTGTAGACCCACTTACAACCTACCTTTGTAACTCCTTCAGGGATCTCTACTAGGTCCCAAACGTCATTTAGGCTCATAGATTTCATTTCATCTTTCATGGTGTCAAGCCATTCAGATGAATTCTTACTCATCATGGCCTCTTTAAATGAAATGGGGTCATCCACCTTCCCAATATCATGCACATCTTCATTCATGTACACAACATAGTTATTTAGGATGGCGGATCTTTTTTCCCGTTGTGACCTTCTTAAGGGTTCATTAGGTGTCACAGCCGGTTCCTGAGGTTCATTATCAGGCGCTGCATTATCAGTTGCTACATTATTTCCTGAGTACTCAGTGTTAGTTTCTTTTTCAGGACCTTCAACTGGTAATGCATTAATTTGAGGCGCAGGAATAACAGCCTCTCAGATTATCGGTAGAGGTACATAAACCCGATTTTCCTCAAGATCTATTTCCTCCCCTCAGAACTCCCACTGATTTCATCATTCTCAAGAAACACAGCGTGCCTGGTTTCTACAAATTTAGTAGTCCGATTAGGACAGTAAAAGCGGTACCCCTTTGACCTTTCTAGGTACCCAATAAAGTGGCAACTTACTGTCTTAGTATCTAATTTCCCAATATTTGGGTTGAACAGTTTGGCTTCAGCTGCACATCCCCATACACGTAAATAATTTAAACTTGATTTTCTCCCAGTCCATAATTCATAAGGCGTCGATGACACCGATTTACTGGGAACCCGATTTAATATGTGTGCGGTTGTCTTTAAGGCCTCTATCCATAATTTAAGTGGTAAATTGGAGTGAGACAACGTACTCCATACCATATCCATAAGTGTACGGTTACGCCTTTCAGCCACTCCATTCTGTTGAGGTTCACCAGGCATGGAATATTGAGCTACTATTCTATTTTCTTCAAGGTACTTAGCGAAAGGGCCAGGAATTTGTCCATAAGGTGCATGTTTTCCATAATACTCTCCTCCCCTGTCTGACCTCACTACTTTAATTTTTGAGTTATGCTGATTTTCAACCTCAGCCTTAAATATCTTAAATTTATTTAGTGATTCAGACCGTTCCTTAATAGGGTAAATATAACCATACCGTGAAAAATCATCAGTAAAGGTTATAAAGGAATCATAACCATCTACTGACATAATAGGGAAAGGACCACAAATATCAGTATGAATTATTTCTAGGGGACATGAACTGTGTGTTGCTCCTTTCTTAATTTGTTTAGCGTATTATCCTTTAATACAATCAATACAAGCGTCAGAGTCAGAAAAATTCAATGGATGGAGTATCTCTTCCTTAATGAGACGCTCCATTCTCCCTTTCAAAATATGGCCCAAGCGACGGTGCCATAGTTTCGACGAGGTCTCATTATCCATATTACGCTTGTTTTTAATAGGAGCATCACACACATTTAGCAATAAAGGAGACTGTTGTATAGACAATATATAAAGCATGTCGTGCTTGGAAGCAAGACCAACATTATTACATTCAGATTGAATCAAATATTTATTGTCTCCAATCACACAATAATAACCATCATTGTCTAACAGGGAAACAGAAATTAAATTCCTCCTCATGGAGGGGACATAAAGGACATCTTTGAGGAGGAGGGTGAAGCCGCTCCCCAAAACTAATGGGAGCGTCCCAACAGCCTCAACTTCAGCCTCCTGCCTATTAGCGACTCTAAGCCTTCGGTCCCCTTTTATGGTCCTTAACGAACTGAATCCCTGCATCGAATTAGTAACATGCACAGTGACTCCAGAATCAATCCACCAAGAATAATGTGGAAAATTTGCATAAAGTGACTCATCAACAAAAGTAATTGTATCGTTACCCTTCTTGGCGAGCCACTGACGGAAGCTAGTGCACTCCTTCTGCACATGTCCCTCCTTTTTACAGAAGCGACAGGTGATGACAGTAGGAGATTTCACCCCTTTAGGCGCAGATTTGCTTGTTTCCGCCTTAGGATTGGGGGAGAAATGTAGCTTCTTCTTGGTCTTATGGTCCCCATGAGAGTACTTCCTTTTGTCATTTCCATTATTGACCATAAAAGCCTGATCCCTTTCTTCAGTCTTAATCCTTTCCTCCTCCTGGACTAGTTGAGCAATGAGCTCGCTCATGGACCACTTCTCCTTCTGCGTGTTGTAATTAATCTTAAAGGGAGTGTACGTAGAAGGCAGGGATATCATTATGAAGTGTACCAGAAAATCGTCAAAAATTGCCATGTCAAGTCCTTTAAGCTTAGCCGCCATGTCATTCATTATCATAACGTGCTCTCTTATGCTGCAAGAGCCATCAAATTTAGTGGTGGGGATCTTCATAATAAGAGTACTTGCATAAGCCTTTGAAGAGCCCTTAAATTGTAAATTGCTCCTCAATGGCCGCAAAGTAGCTCTTAGCCTTATCAGATTTGGGGATTGCTCCTCTAATCCCCACCGAGATGGTGCTCTTCATAATCATAAGTGACATGCGATTGGACCGCTCCCATCGCTCACAGTTAATATCATAAGTTTTCTTTAATTCAGCATAATTTTACGCAGTTGAGGAAGGAGCGATAAAAGCAGGGTGACATAAGACATAATCAAGCTCAAGAACACCAAAGACAATCTCAAGCTTTTCCTTCTAGGCAAGAAAATTAGTTCCCGTCAAATGCTCAATGCCGCTGATGTAATTGGCAATGTTAGAGGCATTGGTCGCTGAGAAAAATCACACAATTCATATTAGGAAACATATCATTTTATGCATGAAATTAACCCTACGTTGGTCTGATTAATAACATGCTAATTCTAATTCAAATCACCGTTGGGTAGAATCAAAAAAGAATTAAATTTTCTTATGGGTGACACATGTTCATAAACAACGTTGGTCAGAATATGATCATGGTCATAACATAATCCCGGTTTAAACATTAAACAATTAATCTCTAATCAAAACTTCCCGTTGGTACCATTTTAATTAGAGATAATACTCATAAATAATCATCATGTCATATTAAATAATATGCCAAGAAAATTAATCATAATATGAATGCCCAGGAAATAAATATTAAATAATTCTTATTGTTGAAATTAAATAAGACTGAATGAAACAAAAAATTAAAAGGGCTAAAGCAATTAAATCCTGGCCCACAAACTCGCGGCCCACCAGCGCGCAGCGCAGCCCACGCAGAAAACGGCCGCACGACTCATCTAGAGACGCGAAGCGTCGGCCCAAGCGCAGAGGCAAGGCAGCCCACGAGCGTGAGCGGCGGCGGCTGCGCTGGGAGCGAGGCGGTGGGTCGCGCCGCGATCGAGGCGTCGGCCCGCGCGGGAGGCGAGGCGACGGCCGACGATCGCGAACGGATGACCGCGATTGAACCGAGCCAGAGAAAAACGCGTGACGCGCGGAAGAAACCCTAAACCTAACTCATTTCCTCTCGAGCTCCCGAAAACGACGAGCAGCGGCGGCTGAGCGAGAGCGCACTGACGAACACGAAGCACGACGAATCGGCGGCGACGAAGGCGCAAGCGTGCGCGGCGAGACTGATGCCACGCACAGCTCCGACGAGGCGGTCACGACCAGGCCGCCACGCTCCCACGGGGCGACCACGCGCGAGCAAAAGGCACAGACCGGTGGGAGGATGGCGGCACAAACGGTGACCACATCATCGGCAATGGTGATGACGACATGGCTGAACAAGATAAGCCCCGGAAACCCCCTCTTAGACATTAGTTTTGCTTGATTTGGGGACCAAAAAAGGGATTAGGGTTCGGGATTTTGGGGATTTAGGTTTTGGATTTGCTAAATCACCTCCTTCTAAGTGCTAACCGAGCCAATAAGAACACTAAAACACCCTTTAACCGACAAATAAAAGGCCTAAACCGGGCTTAACAGGGATCAAAATTTAGACTAGGTTGCTCTGATACCAAATGTTAGACTTAGGGTTTAACTAAAACATGATCTAGCCTAAGACATGACCACCAAAAGTTAGTGCGGAAATAATTCATTAGATACTGACCCGATGAAGAGGATGCCATTAGGGTTGTTGTCGAAGTAGTTGAGTGAAGAAGATGAGGGCCGGTGAAGAAGAGAGAGCACCGTGATCTTCACGGTGCTAGTCGCAGTCTTCGGCAACCTGGCGCTAGCTTAGTTGATCGGCAATGTGGGGATTGAGCCAAACTCGAGAAGAGAGCATAACCTCACGAGCGCCGTCCTCTCCCATTATATTCTAGCGCCGGCTGACGGGACCACAACCACATTCTTGTTAGGCGCTCCCGATCAACGCGCGAAAATGATGGGCTTAGCCCCCAAAATTTTCGGCTGTCAGTTATGCCGAGATCACAACCAACATCGCTGACATGTGGTTTCGGACCCTACATGCCGATGACACAATAGATAATATATCTGGGATTGGTGCAATTTGCAATGGTATGCAAAAAAAACTTTCACAAAAAATAATTTATACGCTTTTTAATTAATTTTTACTCGTATATATACTAATAAGAGTAACGGTGAAAAGTGTGGATTAGAAATTACCATGTCGTTATCTAAAAGACATCTAGTTACAAACATAAGCCTATATTAAAACCCTGTCGTCCTCGTGGACTCATGCTTATAATGTGCTACGTTCCCTGTGAAGCCAAATGCCGAGCACTGAAGCATACGCCAAGAATATATGTCTTGCTTGCAAGCTGGAGCATCAATTAACATTAATATCGTCTGCAGACAAGCCCAGCAAGTGTCAAATTGCTGTCGAGACGCACCGATAAACTTTGCTCCTTCCCTGTCTTCTCGTCTGCAAAAGCGGAAGGCCTTAAAGCTTGGAGGCTTCGCCGTCCCGATCTGCTGTGATTCAACGTCCAGTTCGTCGTCGTCGTCCACTTCGATTCGATGGTTGGGTTTCCTCCGGAGATCCTCTGCTCTCTGTTTTCGGATCCTTCGGATTAATTTGTCTTTCTTCTTCTTCTACACCCCATCTGTGCTTGCTGTGGTTGAGGATATCACCACATTAATTGTCCCGGCCATGGGCTTATCCGACTTGTTTGTCGCCGCCGACCTACATCGTCGCCGGTGCTGACGAACGACAGTGAAAGCATACTCCATCAATCTCAGAGTGCCTTCAAGTCCAGAAAGACCCTCTCAACGCTCGTCGACGCCGTTGATCGCCCACGGATACTCCGTAGGGCCTTTCAGGTACTTCCTGCTGGGCACTGGGCCAGAATGGCGCGGGCCAGGTGGGCCGTGGACCAAGACCATGCCTTCCGTTCCAACAAGAACAGTCTGTCAGCACGGCAAAACTTGTGTCTGGCGAGCCTAAGCACGGTGTGTCGTCACCCTGCCGTGTTGGCCTAGGCTCAATCCATTTGTATTGTTGCTGTACTCCGAGCCTCGTCTCTTCCGTCGCACCATCGACATCGGCTTCTCCCCTCCTCTTCTGCCCCACAGCTTGGTCTCCCCACTTCCCCATCGCCTCCACCGCATGGCTTGATCTGGCACGGGGAGGTGGCGGCGTAGGGAAGCAGCCGTGCAAGTGGCGAGCAAGGATGGACAATAGTGCAGCGTAGCGGATGAGCGTCGCTGTTATAGGGTCCTCAATAGCCATGCAGGAGATCTCCACTTTCGAGATCCAAGGCCATGGGCCTCTATGGTCACCGTCCAGTCCAGTGAGATAAACACAGAGATCGGTGGCGGAGTGGTGAGAGCAGGCTAAGTAGCGGAGGCGTCGAAGGTTGTCAGTTGGGCGGAGATGATAAAGTAGGGGCACTACCGCCTGAAAGGACAAGGAGAAAGTGAATGCCAGTAGGGCTGATAGGGTAAAGGAGAAGAGAGAGAGAGTAACTGGTCCGCAGTGCGAGATAGGTTGGGCTGATCACTAACATAATATTTTGATGAAAGGATTGTTTTGTACCAGATATATATATCTGTCCCACACACACACATCGGCGCCATCCGGTGCCTCGCGGGCCAAAATAGCCGAAGACCGATGCCCACGTCTATTCCTGCCTAAGAGCAGCCGTCCAAACGACACCTGCGCGGCTGATTTGGCGCCTGCACGGCCACGTTCCTCCACTTAATTAGCTGCAATTATAATACTCACTAAGTTAACTGCTACTAAAGCCGTCCCGGCAAAGAAGAGCAGCAGCGAGAGAGACCACCGGATTAATAAAACAGCCGAAGATTTCTTCTCCTTGTTGTTGTTGTTCGTTTTTTTAGGAGAAGAGGAAAAAAAAAAAGCTTCCACATACCTTCCCCCTTGAACAAACCGGCGATTCTCGTGGCTGTCGCCGGTCCACTCGAGGGTTCCCGGTTTCGTTGAGCTGGAGACCCCCCCTGTAAATGGCTTTACTCTTCCTCGTTGGTTTTGATTAGAATTTTGCTTGCTTTTCTTTTCTTGGTAAATTTATGAGGATTTTTGGGGTGTATTTGCGGGGGTTTACATGTACAAGCTTAGCTGTTGTCATTTCCTCCTGGTTTTGATTTGTTCCGAAATCTTTGGTTGGTTCCCATCCAATTTTGGTGGAGTTCGATCTCTTCTGGGTCAAAATTTGTTCTTATCTTGGGTTCTTGTGGGGGTTCTTTTATCTCGAGTGGTTCATCCGTTCAGGACCGCTTGGTTCTTTAACGACTTTCTCCAAATTTTAGGAACTTCAGAGTAAAATTTCTTTCTTTTTTCTTTCTTAGGGATAATATTGTGGCTTCCCTTTGGTTCTAAAAAATAATCTTGTGGGTTGCAATGGTGAGCGGCAACCTGTTCTACCGGAGGAAGAACTCATGGCGTGCCGATGAGCTTGTGAACAGGAGCACCCTGCAACTGGTGAGAATAGCCTTCTCTCCCCTCTTCCCTCAATTGCTCTCAATTGCCTGTCGCCACTACATTGTTTCTTGGTAATGTGAAAATCTTGCTGTGATATTGAGTTGTTACTACATTGCTAACTTAAGAGGATTTGATGGGAAGCGTAAATTGTAGTGAGCTAATCTGTTTCTTGGATATGTTAAGTCTGTTATCTTGCTGATTATGGTAGCCCTGAATATTTCATGGTCTTCTAAAATGCTGCCTATTGCTTTTCTTTTTCTCTTTTTGACGGTATACCATGTGGATACTTGTTTGGCTGAATATTATAGATCCAAAAGTTACACTTTCTACATCAGTTGTACTTGTACTAAGAATTTTAGGCTTTACTGAGTCAGGACCTCAAATTTCTTATCGCCTGTATTTGAGTAAAGCATCACAAAATCATCAGAAACTTTCTTCATTTGGAAAGGAAATTTGACTAGTTTTTTGGTAAAGAAAAAAATGTCATTATTCCTATGATGTGATACAGATTTGTGAGATCATATAGTTGCGTTGGACTGCTGTTGTGACTGGCTTTATTATTCTGGTGTTTCTAATTAATTTTCTTGGCAACACTGCAGCTGGACTTTGATGATGGCTCTCCACCAGAACATGCTTGGAGAAGGAAATTAAGTAGTCATGCTAATAGATTGAAGGAGTTCAGTGTTACATTTAGAGAAGCATTTAAAATGGTGTGGAAAATGCAACTGTCAACTTTCTTTGTTCACGGAAGTACTTCATGTCTTTGTTTCTTCATTCTGCTGAAGTCTGGAGGTGATGTATGAAAAAATCAACATGATCAAATTTTGTGTTTTTCCTGTGACTATTAGATGAAGCTTGGTTTCCGTCTTTGGTCATATATTCGGGAAGAAGCTTCTCATGGAAGGGTAATATGCTGATTCTGCATTTCATATCACAGTTGTACTGTTTAAGCAAAAACTTATTCCACTAGAGGTATACTTTTTTTTAATGGTTCACTTTTAACTTGAATACTTATCAAATGACAGAAAGCACCAATTGATCCATTCACGAGGGAGAGCAACAGACCGTCAGCCTCACAGGGAGTACCTCTTGGTGGGATGGGGTGTGTGCCTAGTGATGATTGCTTTAAGCATCCTTCTTTCTGTTGCCGAGATCATTTTGTGTGTATGATTTACTCCCTTCTTTTGCAGGACTGGTAGCATTTCAAGAGGTTTTAGAGGTGAATTCAAGCATTGGCAGATAACTCCTGGTTCATGTGAAATGTCACCAGTGATGGCAAACCAATTTTCGGTAACTGGGATCTTTTCACTCTTCTAAACATGCTATATCCTCAGATTCTTCAAATCATTAGTTAATTTCTTAAATATTTCTCCTTTTTTCAGTTTCATTCCTTTTGTTTGCATCTAAAATGATTTCTTGTAGTAATCCCAAATTTGAACGATATTTGTTGTTCTTGTTTTCAGCATAACGTTGTTAATCCACTTTATCTCTTTACCACTTGTCTAGTGCATTTTTGAAGGTTGCCTTATGTTCTGGGAAAACCACGTAGAAATAAATGAACTAAACTATTACAACGTACTACTGAAGAAATATACTCATTGGTATGTGGCAAATGACGATTTATTTCATGGATGTTTTCAGTAGAAATAATGATTTAAGGATTTTTTAGATGGCTTTTGCCAATAGTTATTTTTTTTAGTTTATCTTTTCCTGATTTGATCACTCCGAATAGTTGTTTGGAACTTTGGAGGCTTCACTATATGTTGTCATTCATCAAATAGTACATTTGTGTGAACCTTCTCATTGTGTTACCCACTTGGTAGATAGACATAACACTGCTAGTGAAACTAAAATATATTAACAGCCTAATTGATTGTAACTCGTTGAACAGTGGCAGTATGATTTTGGATTGTTGAGATTTGATAAAAATGTATGTATGTATGTCATTCTGAAAAACTACAATTGTACTAAGAGTTTATTCTGCCTCTTCAGTCCTGAGTAAGCTTTCTATTGTACTGTTGTCCGCACACCTAATTCTTTTCTAGGGTATTTAACCAAGCAGTGCATGGTTTTCTACAAAGTATGAGCTTTCACTTAAAATCACACCTGCAATTTCTCTTCACTATGCTTTTTAATTGCTGCAGATCTTTATATCTAGAGAAGGAGGAAGCAAAAAGTACTCCTCAGTTTTAGCTCCGGGTCAACAAGATGATTTAAAGTATGATTCTTTTCCCTTTCAGAAGCCATATTCCTAATTTTTCAATGTTTATTATGTGTGACACTATCTCTTGATGTTCTGCTGAAATGGATGCAACTCTGAAATGCTCTCTTCAGTCTTCAAATGTAAGAATATATATAGCAATCATGGCATAGTCTATTAGCATAAAGTTCTATATAATTATTTATCAGATTTGTGGTGTTTTAGTTCATTTCTATTTTCAAGAAGGCTTATGGTATTGTTCCAATACACCTTTTTTACCGGAGTATATCAAGATATGGTATTAATTTTAGAACTATCTCTATTCAATTCAATTAGCTATATGATTGCCTAAGCCTGATCCACCATTCGTTTGCTTTGTTCTTTCTAATCTCCTAGTAGCAGCAGTCTGAAATAGCTGACCGATCATTTTTGTGTTTCTTTCTTCAGGAAATCTAGCGATGTTGGTGTATCAAGCTGGGATTGGAAATTAAGAGGTGATCATTCAACATACCATGCTTTATTTCCTCGAGCATGGACTGTTTATGATGGTAATGTTACTCATTTCTTTTTATAGCGATTCACTCAAAGTAGTAAGATGAATTGATGATAACAACATTGCTTCAGTAAGCTTATCTTATGACTCATAGCTATTAGTCACCCATGGATAAGGCCTGTATATGACATTTGAGCTTTCTTATATGATGTAGAAATTTTGACCTGCTAACTGCTTTTAGTATCAAATATCTTGGCACACCATCCACAATATCGCAGACATGCAAATTGAGGCTCACAATTTCTTATCTGTTTGATTTAAAAGGTGAACCTGATCCTGAACTGAAAGTATCATGCCGTCAAATATCTCCATTTATTCCCCATAACTATCAAGAGAGCAGTCTTCCTACCTCTGTTTTTGTCTACACTGTAAGTCTTCATTGCTTTTAGGAGTAAGGTTTCTGGAAAAAATATTGACTTAATGTTTCATATGACTGTGAATCTTGAACTCTTGCTTTTAAGATTTTAAAACTTGTCTGCAGTCTAATTTTTGCATGTTTACGGGAACGTAGACAGGAAATTACTGGGAGTATTCATACCTTTTTTACTACTGTGCCACTACCACTTAACTTGAGACACTTTTGGTGTAGTATTAGTTCCACTTGTTTACTGCTATATGTTACTTATATAGCTGATTATGTTCTTGTTTATTAAATGCTGATTTGTGTTGTTTCTGTAATCTTATCTTTGAATGGGTATGAAAATTTTGCAGCTAGTGAATACCGGAAAGGAAAGGGCAAAAGTCAGTCTAGTAATGACCTGGGCGGTAGTAACTACTGATCTTCTACTCCAATGTTCACATCTAATACGTTTTCTGTTATCTTAGACCTAATCACATTGTATTCTCGATGCTATTCCAGAATTCTATTGGGACCTAATCAAATTGTATTCTCGATGCTATTCCAGAATTCTATTGGGGGATTTTCACATCATTCTGGTGGTCACGTAAATGAGCCATTCATGTTAGTAAAAGTTCACTCAATGCTTACAATTTACGATATAGCTTGTCCACAATATATAGTGAAATGATTTGTTTGCTGTTTGATTTGCAGAGGAGAAAATGGAATTTCTGGCGTGCTTCTACATCACAAGCAAGTCATCAATTATTCATCACTCTTTTTGTTATGGTTGTTTGACAGATTTCCTTAGGCATTTGTGAAAAATCCTACATGCAAACTAAGAGCTTGTAGCCAATCATTGATTGCAATAGTATTTTTATGCTAGTTCGTTCTGGAACAATTTCAAATGAAGTCTTGTTTAATACCAAAATGTCTTCCCAGCCCCTATGTTTGCGCTAGAAGCACCCACAATCTGTGCCAAGGAAGCAAGAATGTTTTCCTTAGTACATGATGTTCTCTTCATATGCTTTCTAATGCAATATTTTTTGCTACTTATCTACCATTAATTAGCTTTCCATAACATCGCAGGACTGCCAATAATAATCCTCCTGTAACATTTGCTGTCGCGGCATGTGAAAACCAAAACGTAAATGTCACAGTGTTGCCTGTTTTTGGGCTTTCTGGAGAAAGTTCTGTTACTGCTAGGGAAATGTGGGGCACAATGGTCCAGGTGATTTTTCGTTTTGTTCTTCAGTAATTTACCCTAGCCTGTACCTCTTTTATTTTCTTGGTTAGGATTGAGATTATTGGATGCTAGTGCAAAGAAGAGAAATCTTCTGTTGAGCTGATTTGCCTATTTGAAATGAACAAAAAAAATTGCCAATATATTTGACTGAGTCTTTGTAATCTTACTATGTGATTGTTTAAAGGATGGTTGCTTTGACCGAGATAATTTCAATGCTGGCCCCAGCATGGCTTCTTCATTGGGTGATACAGTTTGTGCAGCAGTTTCTGCTTCAACCTGGGTTGAACCACATGGAAGATGTACAGTTGTATTTGCATTGGCTTGGTCTTCTCCTAAGGTTAAATTTAAGAAGGGAAGTACGTACTACAGGTAAATTCTGCTGTCTTAACTTCTTACATTTGGTGATAATCATGACAAATCCAAATTAGTATTGATATAAATAGTAGTAGTAGTTGTTAGAAATATTTCTTGATTCATTTATTTCAAACTCCAAAGCTGTTGTTGGACAACGCAGGTGGAACTTGTATATTCTGCACAACCCGTTAGTTTTGTCCTCCATCCATACTGTAGCAATTACTGTATTGTATATACTGACCTGTGATTGGAGAAATTTAGATATAGTCCCATTATCTGTTGACAAAACCTTACTGTTGATAATTCTGCTACCTTTCATTTAAGCTATCCCAAATTATGTGAATATTTATCTAGATCAGAACCCTGTGATAAGCTGTTACACCTGTTTAATAAGGTTTGATTTCATTCTTTGTTGACAGGAGATATACAAAGTTCTATGGAACTTCTCCAAGATCAGCTATAAACTTAGTGCAAGATGCCTTGATGAGTATGTTTTCTGTAGACTTAACATATAATGATTTTAGTAGTTAGTTTCTTCTCATACATGAAGATTCTGGTTTGGTTCATTGTTTATTCTACTTCTGCTTTACATTGGTGATTTATTTCTTTTTCTAATTACTTTATTAATCGTGACAATTCGCATATTGATCTGGCTGTCAGAGTATAAGCATTGGGAAGAGGAGATTGATAAATGGCAAACCCCAATTCTTTGTGATGAGAGGCTTCCAGAATGGTACAATATAATACTTGTGCATGACTACTTGACTGCTTCTGAGATAGTTTTACCCCATGATTTTTTAAACTCACTTCATATAGCTTCTGTAGAGCTTATTATTTAGTTCTTAGCTTTCACTTTTCATGATAAATAACTATGTATGTGTTTTTTCATACTTTAATTCTTGCAGGTACAAGATTACTCTCTTTAATGAGCTGTACTTCCTAGTTGCTGGAGGAACTGTTTGGATTGGTATTCATCTCTGCAGATGCCTTTTCCCTTTCCATCTCTCTCGGTTGAGGTTTCGAATATACGTGCTATTGGAACTTGGCAGTAGTCATTTTTTCTTGCATTCGTTTAGAGGTCATACGCAATTTGATCACTTCAGTAGTCTCGACATGAAATGCCCTTGTCCAGATCCCAATTTCAAGTATCAAAAACAAATTATTCTGATCATCTGTTCAGCCCTCTTCAAGTGGCCCCTCTGGAGAACAGTATAGAAGATGCAGAATGCAATAGTCAATATGCACATTTTGTTTTTTCCTTTGTTTATGGATATTCATACAAAATTCGTCATGAAGTATTGGTTCCTTTCATTTATTGACTCATGTAGAAACAGTTCTATTGCAATCTGAAATTGTTTTGGAACAAAGAAATCATTCGCCGCAAATTCCTCATGAACTAGTTCTTATTGGTGGATGTAGCAAATCTTATTTCAAGGTCAAGTTGCTTTGGAACAAAGAAAATTTCATTCTAAATGATCGATTCAAGATCATATTTAACATGTTCTTGCACTAGCACACAAAATTCCATTGTTCTGATTTTTGGACTATCATATCTGATTATACATATACACTCACAAGTCATAAATGGTGACAGTACCAAAAAAGATACTTCAATATTGGCTTATGTAATATAATTATACGAACTAATAATCTTTTCTTTTTTGTATTTATATATTGTTACAGATAGTGAATCTCTGATGGTTGATGCTGATGAAAAGTTGAATTCAACTCTACCTGAGGAGAGTAATTTACTACATCATGACAGCACATGTAACTCTACAGTTCCACTTGTCGGTTTTACCCCACATGATTTTGATGACAAAGAAAATGTTGGGAAGTTTTTGTACCTGGAAGGAGTAGAATACTTCATGTGGTGCACTTACGATGTACACTTCTATGCCTCTTTTGCTCTTTTGGATCTCTTTCCTAAGATTGAGCTGAGCATTCAACGTGATTTTGCTAGAGCTGTTTTGCGCGAAGATAGAAGTAGAGTTAGATTTCTTGCTGATGGTTCCTGGAGCATTCGTAAAGTAATGGGTGCTGTTGCCCATGACCTCGGAGCACATGATCCTTGGCATGAATTGAATGCCTACAATATACATGACACAAGTAGATGGAAAGATCTCAATCCCAAGTTCGTGCTCCAGGTTTATAGGGATTTTGCTGCGACTGGTGACATGTCATTTGGCAAGGATGTCTGGCCTGCAGTTTGTACTGCTATTGAATACATGGAACAGTTTGATCATGATGGTGACAGTATGATTGAGAACGATGGATTTCCTGATCAAACTTATGATGCTTGGACAGTTCAAGGAGCAAGTGCCTATTGTGGTTGCCTTTGGCTTGCTGCCCTTCAAGCTGCAGCAGCACTGGCCCGCAGCCTTGGACATGATGACTATTCTGAGAGGTGCATGGCAAAATTTGCAAAAGCTAAATCTGTATTTGAAGCCAAGTTATGGAATGGTTCATATTTCAACTATGACAGTGGAACAAGTTACGGTAGCCGCTCCATCCAGGCAGATCAGCTGGCTGGACAATGGTACACTGCATCATCAGGCTTGCCGCCTCTATTTGACGAGGGTAGGATAAAATGCACACTTCAGAAAATATTTGACTATAATGTGATGAGGGTGAAAGGAGGACGTATGGGAGCAGTCAATGGTATGCATCCGAATGGGAAGGTAGATGAGACTTGTATGCAATCAAGAGAAATCTGGACTGGAGTAACGTATAGTTTAGCTGCAACGATGCTGCTGCACGGAATGGAGCATCAGGCTTTCACTACTGCAGAAGGCATTTTTATTGCAGGATGGTCTGAAGAGGGCTATGGGTATGCCTCGTGTTTCACTATACTTAAAGTTCCACTCCTAACATCCATTTTCTTAATCAATGACATGCTTTTCCCTGCTGATAGGTTGTCCTATCTAAATTTATTTGAGATACCGCCTGTTGAGTGATGTTTGGATATAATCATACAAGGTCTTAGTTTATTTGAGATTACACTTGTTTAGTGGTTGTTGGATATAATTGTACAAGGGCTTACATATCACTGTAACTGTACCTTCTCGTTCGGGAACTGGGTTTGGAGCTCATTTGTTAAACTGGCTGCTTATTTACCTGAGCTTAAGATCGTAGCCAGTACCCTTGTTCCTACTAAAACTACTATTGGAAAGACTATCAATCGTAATTTTTTGTTTTTTGTTCATGGCAATGGATGTAGAATTTTTGGCATCACACTTTCATGGATTTCTGTAACTAGCAGCTTGTTAGATGGACTAGTAGCTTGTAAAAGAAAAACAGCCACAATATTTAAAATATCTTTTAATCATAGTCTTCTAATAAAAAAATTTCACGAAACAAAATCAGGTACTGGTTTCAAACTCCAGAAGCATGGACAATTGATGGCCACTATAGGTCATTGATATATATGCGCCCCCTTGCAATTTGGGCAATGCAATGGGCTTTGTCACCTCCAAGGGCGATACTTGAGGCACCGAAGGTAAATACCATGGACAGGACTTCTAGCAGTAGCACGCTCCAGTTTCTCCAGGATAGCGTCAGGAAGATCACGCCCAAGAAAGGCTGTTTCGGAACCACTGTGATTAACTGTGATTGCTGATTTGATAGAGAATTAGCGCACTCATTCTTGTACCTGTAGATGTTTCTGAACTCCCTTTTGTAAAGAAAATGCAGAGTTTGGAGTTTCCTTTCTGTCGTGAGGGAAGGCTTTGTTTATTCTTCTCTTGTTGCCGCCTTAGGTGCCCCTCTGGTAATGAGGCTAACTTTGTAAAATACTGTACATAAATGTATAAAATCTTGAGTGCTACCGTCTTGTTCAAGTACAGAAGTTGATAATGTTGAGTACAAATTGTGCAGTAGCAAGCTATAGTTTTCTTGTTCGTTCATAGTTCTTATAACTGCTTACACTACACAATAAAAAATTGAAGTGTAGCCTGGATTACTTTCCTGAGACTTGTCCTTCGCTACGTTGAGAATTAATGTCCTGGTTATCCTTTTTGTGTCAAAATGTGCATCATGAAAATTAGAGATGGAAAGGCTGAAATTAAGATTTTGGAGCTGAATCTATTCAGATGTATCTATGCCGCAAGCCTTCCTCTGCTGACTGTAATTACTTTTGTTATTCTCTCCCTCTTGAATGAATGGTAGAGTTCCTACGGATCAATTAAAAAAAAAGATTTTGGAGCTGGATAGCAGAGCTATCTGAGGCAGCAATGTCGGCTAAATTGCTGATATGCTGAAAGATCCAATTACAAAAATACTCGTCAGTCATGCTTGCATATTACTCACAGGACCAACGCTTGGCCGTGGCAGAATTATGTTTGTGCGGCAAAGGAGATATTTGGAAGGGTGGAACTATTTTGCATAGTGTGTGAAGCTATTTACTTGGCACATCGTGAGAAGTATGCAGTCATTGAGGTGGTGACATTAGGAAGTCATAGAGGTGGTTGTATTAGGAGGTATGATGGAGTATATATCGCACACTAATTTAGGTTCTGTATGTCCCTAGTAAGAGGAAGAATATAATGGCTCTCGATCAGAAACAGCTACGCATCTCTGCTCTATTGCCCTTTCTCAAGACAAATTTGGAGGAAGATTTTCCCCTCCTTAGACTATCACCCCTCCATACCACAGACGGTCAACAATGCTTCCCAATGGTGGGAGCTACTAAGACAACAAACGCCTAGGCGCTCGCGCAAACGCATCGACGAAATTATCATTTACAAGCTCTGGAATATTTGGAAAGAAAGGAATGCAAGAATTTTGACAATCGTTTTCAGCCTCCGCACGTGGTTTTTAACCTCGTTACGCAAGATATCAACAACCGAATAGTAGCGATGTAACTTGTTCAAATGCCTGCTGCTCAGTAGGGAATATGGTGTTCGGGATATATCTCGGCAGATTCATAGCCAATTCGTGCTTTAGTCTTTTGTGTTAGGCAACCACGTTACCACGTGCATGCCTGTTCAACCGAAGGCAACCTGGAGGCTTAGAGCATATCCCGGAGATAGTTTTCCATCCTTAGCTTATCTCCTGTTTGTTTTGTTTGGCATGTATCTCAACCAACCTTGGTTGCTTGCTATACTATATATACGCATGACAATCAATGGAAATGCTGCAATACGATTGCCTAATTGCCTTGATGGTATCAGTAGGGTTACGATCCTGTACCATCTCTTCCACCTAATTTCTTCTTCCCAGCACCATGACCGCGCCCTCCGATGCGGGCAAGGCAGCCGCCGAGGCTCGTCCTGCCGAAGTAGCCAAGGCGGAGTTCGAGGCCAAAGCCACCCTTTGGGCGCAGGCTGTTGCCGTTTCCTCCGTCAAGCTTCTTGTTACCATCACCCTCGACCTCCAGGCCGGCAATTACGCTCAATGGCGTGGCCTGTTCGAAGTCGCCCTCGCAGATTATGCTCTCGAAGCCACATCCGCGCATCCTCTACCTCGACTTCGGATGCGCAATGGCTTCGCCTGGACGCCCTCATGCGCTCCTGGATCTATGCTGCTGTCTCCACTGATTTGCTCGCCATGGTGATGGACTCCTCCGCCACCGCGTACGACATCTGGACGCGCGTCGAAGGCCTCTATCGCGACAACGCCGACACGTGCGCCATCTACCTCAAGCAAGAATTCCATGGCCTCATGCAGGGCTGTCTCTCTGTTGCCGACTATTGCCGCAAACAAAAGACCCTTGCAGATGAGCTCACCGCCGTGGGAACCCCGATTGTCGACAAAAGCCTCGTCCTCAACACGCTACGCGGCTTGAACTGGCGCTTCGCCCACATGCGCACGTTGCTCTCCATGCAGCGGTCGATGCCAACGTTCCTTGCCGTGCGATCGGCGCTCCATCTTGAAGAACTCACGATGAACCCCGAGAACTCAGCACCCTCGGCCCTCGTCGCGCAGACCGGGAACAACCTCAAGTCGTCTCCTCGTGGCTCGTCCTCATCCAACTCAAGCAGTGGCTCGTCCGCGGCACCAACACCATCACAGGCGGGGACTCCAGCAACAACACCGGAGGCGCGCGCTACCACAACGCTGGTGACAACAATCGTCGCTGCAACTACGACATAAATCGCCCTCGCGGCGGCGGGGGCTACTCGAACAGCAGCGGCGGCTGGGGCTCCATGCAGGCAAATGGCAACGCCTAGGGCAACGGGCAGGCCTGGCCCTCCATGCAATATCCCTAGGCCGGCTCAATCCATATATGGCCAGGCTAGGGACCACGGCCCAATCAAGGCCTTCTTGGCCCACGTTCCGCTTGGGCCTTCACCGCCACTCTGCCCCAGGCGCCTAACACGTACTGGGCCCAGCCAGGCGTTGCTTCTCAGCCCGTGTACGCCCTTGGGTTTGCTTCTCAGCAAGCCTCCTGGGACCAGCAGCATCTCATGCAGGCCTTCAACACGATGACTTTGGCTCCATTATCTTCTGAGTGGTACATGGACTCTGGCGTGTCCACGCATATAACCTCGGATAATGGTAACCTCTCGTGTTCCTCACCAATTCCTCCCACTGCATCTCCTTATGCTATTGTCGGAAATGGGTCTCACATCCCGTTTACCCACACCGGCCAAACTTCTTTAAATTTTCCCAACCATTCTTTCCAACTCCATAATGTCCTTGTCACTTCTTCTCTCATTAAGAATTTTTTTTCCGTTCGTCGTTTCACCATTGATAACCATGTTTTTGTTGAATTTGACCCATTTGGTCTTTCTGTGAAGGATCTTCATACCGATAAACGTAATCATCAGGTGCAATAGTCGTGGAGACCTCTACCCTCTCATATGGCCGCCACATCCTCCTCGCATTTTTCCGTCACCACTCCGTCCACCACTTTATGGCATCGTCGTCTCGAGCATCCTGATCAACAAGCTTTGTCCAAACTAGCTAGTGCATCTCATATTTCTTGTACTAAGTCTATGGACGATCCCTTGTGTTCTACATGCCAGTTGGGCAAACATGTATGTCTTCCATTTCATCCTTCTCAACCTCGCACTACTAGAGCCTTTGAGTTAATACATTGTGATTTATGGACTTCACCAATTCTTAGTATCTCAGGTTACAAGTACTATCTTGTTGTTCTCGACGATTTCACCCATTACTCGTGGACGTTTCCTCTTCGCCTAAAATCCGAAGTTTTTGATACCCTTCGCAATTTCTTTGCCTATGTCAGTACTCAGTTTTCCTCAACTATTCGTGGTATTCAATGTGACAATGGTGGCGAGTTTGATAGCCACACCATGCATCTTTACCTCCTTTCTCATGGCATTGCACTCCGCATGTCATGTCCACATACATCACAACAAAATGGCAAAGCGGAGCGCATCATCCGCTCCACCAATGACATCCTTCGTTGTCTCCTATTCCAAGCCAGCATGCCACCAACCTATTGGGTTGAAGCACTCCATACAGCCACGCACCCACTTAATCTTCACCCAACCAAGGCTCTCAGATTTGGTATTCCCCACCAAGCTCTCTATAGGTCGCCGCCGAATTATTCCCATCTCCGAGTGTTTGGTTCTTGGTGCTACCCAAATTTGTTCGCCACAGCAGCTCATAAGCTCTCCCCCGCTCCAAATCCTGTGTCTTCCTTGGGTACCCCGATTATCATAAGGGATTTCGCTGTCTCGATCTTGACACCAACCGAATCATCATATCTCGCCACGTGATATTTGATGAAAATTCTTTTCCTTTTTCCGAGCTGCTTAACCTCGCCCGTATCCTCAGACTTCGACTTTCTATCTATTGCTTCTCATGCACCCGCCCCTATGTCGACTCCTATTGGTCATCAGGCTGCTCGCGTCGTGCCGCTACTCCCTACTGTGGCTACACCACCCCTGCCTCCTGCGTCCACTACCCCTCTTGTGCCATCAGCACCTGGCCCACCTGCTCCCCATGCACCGACAGTGCATAGCTCCCCTGCGCTACCCACATCGCCCATGCAGGATGCCCCTACCATGCCACATGCTTCTGTGCCACCGCAAGATCCTGCGCCACCACAAGCTTCTGTGCCGCCTACAGCGCAACCCATCACTCCTGTGGTCAACAATCATAGGATGCTCACACGTGGCAAACAGGGGTTTCGACAGCCCATAGATCGCCTAAACCTACATGTTGCAGCTCCATCGCCGCTTCCACGCACATATCGCGTAGCTCTTAGCGACGAAAATTGGCGCACTGCTATGCAGTAGGAGTTCGATGCCTTGCACGCAAATAATACATGGGAACTTGTGTCTCGCCCAGCTGGTGCTAACATTATTTCAGGATAGATTTTTTGGCACAAGTTGAAGCCTGATGGCTCCTTGGATCGATATAAGGCTCGGTGGGTGCTCCAGGGCTTCTCTCAACGCCCTGGTGTCGACTTCAGCGAGACGTTCTCTCCGGTGGTCAAACCGGCTACTGTGCACACCGTCCTCACCCTTGTGCTCTCCAACGGGTGGCCAGATCATCAACTCGACATCAACAATGCCTTTCTTAATGGCACACTTGATGAGGTCGTCTACTGTCAACAACCCTCCGACTTAATCGACCACACCCGCCCCACGCATGTCTGCCGACTCAGCCGGTCACTCTACAACCTCAAGTAGGCTCCTCGCGCCTGGTTTAGTCGCATCGTCAGCTTCCTCACATCCTTGGGCTTCCTCGCGTCTAAAGCTGACCCGTTGCTGTTCATCTACCGGCACAGCTCCGACACGGTGTATCTTCTACTCTACGTCGATGACATCGCCTTGAAAACCTCGACGACCTCCCTGCTTCATCGAGTGATCTACTCGCTTCGTCGCGAGTTCTCCCTCAAGGATTTGGGAGCCCTTCACTACTTCCTTGGTGTCTCCGTTCAGCGCAACTACTCCGGCTTCTTCCTCTCGCAGCAGCAGTACACCCAGGAGATCCTGAACCATGCAGGTATGAGCAACTGCAAGTCCTGCAGCACCCCAGTCGACACATGCGCTAAGCTCTCCTCCGACGGCCCTCCAGTGGAAAGCACCACTGATTACCGGAGCATTGCTGGTGCTCTTCAATATCTCACGTTTACGCGACTGGACATCACGTATGCGGTACAACAGGCGTGTCTCCACATGCATGATCCTCGTGAGCCTCATGCTAATCTTCTCAAGCGGATGCTAATCTTCTCAAGCGGATTCTTCGCTACCTCAAAGGCACTATCGACCACAGTCTTCAGCTTCATCGCACCTCGCTGGAATCTCTCACAGCCTACGCCGATGCCGACTGGGCTGCCTGCCCTGACACACGGAAGTCGACATCGGGCTACGCGGTCTTTCTCGGTGACAATCTTGTCTCTTGGTAGTCGAAACGACAACAGACGGTCTCCCGCTCTAGTGCTGAAGCGGAATATCGCGCCGTTAACAACGTCGTCGCTAAGTCCTGCTGGTTGTGCCAACTTCTTGCAGAACTTCATCGTCCTCTCCAGAGTGTGACTGTTGTTTTTTGTGACAATATCAGTGCGGTCTACCTATCCACCAATCCAGTTCAGCATCAACGAATGAAGCACGTAGAGATTGATCTTCATTTTGTTCGGGAATGTGTCGCCTTGGGGGAGGTTTGTGTTCTCCACGTCCCGACATCTTCACAGTATGCTGATGTCTTCACCAAAGGACTACCGACTGTCATCTTCAAGGAGTTATGTTCCAGTTTGAACGTCCAACCTTCTCCCGTTCCAACTGTGGGGGGTGTTAGGCAACCACGTGCATGCCTGTTCAACTGAAGGCAACCAGGAGGCCTGGAGCATACCACGTAGATAGTTTTCCATCCTTAGCTTATCTCCTGTTTGTTTTGTTTGGCATGTATCTCAACCAACCTTGGTTGCTTGCTGTATTATGTATACGCATGACAATCAATGGAAATGCTGCAATACGATTGCCTAATTGCCTTCATTTTGCACCAGGACTCCTTTTGATCAATCAGTGTTGTAGCTGGTTGTGGTTCTCTCAATGTTGTTCTCCAAATTCTGTACAGTACTTCTGAGTATTCTGCTCTCACTCCTTTGAATGAAAGGCAAAACTTCTGCCAATCTTAAAAAAAAAAGAGGAAGAATATAAAACATGCGAAGTTGCTTCAATTTTGTGCTTGTCGCCTATCTCCAATAGTGGAGCATACTGGGTAATTAATTAATAAACCTACTTGCCTAGGTAATATATAAACTTAATTGACTTATGGAAGGTTTGACAGTCCGAATGAATGAAAGATAGGCAATGTGGTTAACAGTCTGTACCTAAATACCGACTGCAATAAGGGGCTGCAGATGAATTTGCAAATTCTAGCGGTTATAATTATGGACATGTGGCCTCCTAGAAAGCATGAACACAAGATGGAACCAACCAGTCACAAGAAGCAGATAGAGCTTATATACGATACCAACCTACGCTTAGGAACATGCGGTGTGGTTGGTCAAATTACACGATATAGTTCTCAAGCTCCATGTATAGGCCTGAATATTGGACAAACTCGATCATCAGGGTGATGGAGATGCTCTGAAAGTAGGTACAGAAGATAAAAAGAGAATCAATCACTGATTTGAGGGTGTGGTGTCCTCACCGCTGCTTCCTTCGGCGTCACTCCCGTCCCCCTCGTGTGATTTCTCAATCACCGCTCACCCCACCTCAGCGTCGCTGCGGTCCGCCGCCGACGCAGCCTTGAGTCACCGCCGTCCAGGGGGACGTGCGCTCCTAGAGCCGCGCGCCTGAGAACTCCACATCGCCAGGAGCAGCCCGCGCGCCACCGCGAGCCATGCAACCGCGCCACCACCCCCTCGAGTTTGAAATTTACTAATTTGAATTTTTTTTTTCTCTCGACTTGAAATTTTCCAATTTGAAAGTTTCCGATTTGAAGTTTTCCCAATCTGAAAGATTTTCAGTAGAAATTTGATTTTCTGTGTTTAAGGGGATGGAAGGGAGTCGGGGAAGGGAGGAAGGAGGAGGAGGAGGAGTGGAGTGACGGGCATCTGTGAGCTTCTTCTGGCGAGGTTAACCTCAAAATAGATAAGTAAAGGTGCAGTGCTATATATAAGCCACATGGGTTGTGGACTTAAGGTCATGAAATCCGATTCGAATACAATCCAAGCAAAGGCAATCCCATCCCAGCCAAGATATGAGTAATTAGGGACGCAAATTAAGTATCAAATTATGCTACAAGGTAGCTAGGTTTTTATTAGAGCTCTTTTACGGTGGATTAAAATCAATATAAGCTATCTATTCTTTTGAATCTAACGGTTGAAATCAATTTAGATCTAGTTATATTATCACCTGTAGTATTGGTAGTAAAATTCAGATATGAGTACACTACTACAAAAGGTGTTATATTAGACACGTCATCATTGACTATTTTTTACGAAAACCGTCTTTGATTTGTTTCGGGCACATCCCAGACGGTTTGTGAATGAAACCGTCTGCTACATTGGATCATTACAGAAGATTTCATCCACAAACCGTCTATGAAGTTATTGCTTTCATCACAGACGATTTGTAGTTGGAACTGTCTGTGATGTACCATACATCTCAAACGGTTTCAACCACAAACCGTCTGTGATGAAAGCAAGAACTTCACAGACGGTTTGTGGATGAAACCGTCTGTTATTATCACCATATCATAGACATTTTTATCTACAAACCGTTCGTGAATCGTTCAGAGCAAACATTGAAAACATCATGCTATATATATATAAGCATAAGCATAAACAGAGTGCTATGTACAAAAGTTTCCTACCAAAATACTATTGCGAAATACTACTTAGTCGCTAGCCTACATCTAGTCCTCGTCGTCGGAGTCGGAGACGTCGCTGTGACCGTCGGAGTCCTCGCTCGACCCAGCTCTGTCTGGGTCATCCTCCAGCTCCCAGTCATTACGGTAGCCCTCCGACGAGTTGTAGCTGTCGTCGTCGGAGGAGGAGATGACTATTGGCGACGCCGGATGCTTCTTTCCGACGGTTGAGGCGGACGGAGTGGTGCCCGAGGTGGCCGGCGGAGGGGATTGTCCACGATAAGCCGCGGACGGCAGATTCGAGGATATGGCGCCGCAGTTGCGCCGCAGCCATTCCCGCAGAGGACGAGGAGGCAAAGTCGATGGTGGCGGTGGCGGCGGATAGGAAGTCGACAGTGGCGGTGAAGGCAGAGCGGAAGTTGACGATGGCGATGAAGGCGGAGGTGGTGGGGTGTCGGAGTTGTTTGATGAGGTGCTCATGGTGGCGATGATCTCTGCGGAATGCGATTGATGATTGGGTACTTATAGGTACATTGGACTCCAGCTCTACGGGAATTTGATCAGATGGTTTAATGATCTTCGGAAGACGAAGCGTCAACTTGAAACACTGCGCGCCTGTCTTGGAACAGATGGTTAATTTAATTCTTTGGAAGATGAACTGATCAACTCGAAACACTGCGCGCCTGTCTTGGAAGACGAAGCGATATGATTGAACTCCTTGGCGGGAAGATGAAGCGATGAACGGCGCTATCTTGGGAAGGAACATCACAGACGGTTTGTAGTCAAAACCGTCTGCGATGAACGGCGCTATCTTGGGAAGGAACATCACAAACGGTTTTTTGCAATTATGTCATCGCAGACGGTTTTGACTACAAACCGTCTGTGATGTTCCTTATTATATATACGAAATAATTAACAGAGAGCCGACCTCCTCTGTTTTTTTAGGGTATCCTGGATATTTTCGACGTGGCTGGGATTGAGAGGTGTTTTGATCAAAGAGACCCTACATTTGGAGGTGTAATTGTAAACCCTTGTTCTCTACGTCATCTAAGGTTAGTAATTGCTTCATAATTGTATTATATTGGATCTACCTTGGTAAAGGGGGGAAATGAAGCTGGTTAATTTGTAGATCTAGCTTGGTGTAGATACATCTGTTCACTGTGATGTAAAGTAGAAATTGGTTCAAATTTGCGTTATATTTAAGATGTAGCTTGGTAAAGAGGGAAATGAAGCTGGTTAATTTCTAGATCTAGCTTGTTGTAGATATATTTGTTCTCTGTGATTTGAAGTACATACATTTTGAAAGACCGAAATGGCGAACAGAGGGGGGGGTGAATGGTCGCAAATAAAAATTCCCCCAAAATACTCCAACAAAAACCTCGACAAGATCGCTCAAAAGGAATTGTGAAAAACCCGAGAAACTAGACAACTATGTGTACCCCAAGCTTGCATGGATAAGTACCATAAAATATGTGGGGATTTTTGAGTCACAATCCTGGTTGTCTAGTGTCCAAGATAAAGAGGAATCAATTCAAACTCTTGCTTTTAGAAAGGACATCAATTCAAATCACAAAAGTCACTTTCAGAAAAGCAAAAGCAGAATTCCCAGAACTTGTCCTCAATTTGCACAGGAGGTTGGTGGGTTTCTGTAGCTCACAAAATTTTGAGACTTTTTCTCCCTATGAGCATCAGAGTCTTGAAGAACTCCACCAAATTTCTCCTCAAAAAGCCTTACAGAAAAAACACGAAAAATCAAAGAACACAGTCTGGTCAAGAACTTCGAGCAGAACGTTTAGGGCTCGGTTTTCACCTCATGGCGCCCAAACGGTACAACAAGTGAACTCCAAAATTTTTATGCAAGCGAATATCAGAGTCCCGCACCTCCTCCAACAAGAATCACTCAAAAAGGATTTTTCTATATTTTTACAAAAATCAAACACTGACTGCTGCGCAAAGAACAAGTTCAGAACAAAGTTGGAACTTGAAAGAAAAGATGTTCTCTACTCAATCCAAGAGTGCAAAAGAGATGTAAAACCATATGAACACACTCAAAACATCCAAGAACAGCAGCATTTAGAAGGAGGGAGGCAAATCCAAATTACTTGAAAGTAAATTGCGGGAATGTAATTGCGGAAAGTAAATGCTGAATTTAAATTATGTAAAGTAAAGACATAATGTAAATGCATAAAATAAATTCAGAGGTGGATGAATAAAACTTTCATTTCTGGAAGGAGGTTACAAAGCCTCACATTCATGTGGGCAAAGCTCAAATGAGCATCAAAACCTCAACACCTTCAAGGGAAGGAGGCTACCCTCCACCCCTATTTATACTACTCTTGGGCCACCTACCACCCTTGGATGAGTCCTCAACCCTAGAGCACTCATCTAAGGGCTAGGATTAACCCACACACACAGCCATGCAAGGGCTAACCCAAAACCCACACACATACCGGGTTTTCTTGCACGGTTTTCAAAGCATACTACCTAGACCCGCTAACCTATCAACTAGACCTCAATCCGACGGTCCTCATTGATCCACGCGGCATCTAGCTAGCATCATCTCCTTTCCTTGTCTTCTTGACTTGCCGGACTCCGTCTCCGATCATCTTCCGCGATCTCCCAACCGTCTGGACCTCCGACGCTCTCGCCTAGTCCGGTCATCCTTCGCCTCACCATGACCTAGCACCGTCGTCCCGCAACCATCAAAAACAAGGAAACTCCTCACATAGCAATGCCCACAAAGATGTGCAATAAACCATGCAACTCATCACTACCGCGTCCATACGACCGCAGATCGCCACTCTGCAAAGACAACTCAAATTGCTTCATTTTGAAAATCAAACCAAATCAAACTCAAACTTGAGCACACCTTGCTCAAATAAAGTCAAATACTCATCACAAATATGGATGGACCTCCACATGGTCCTTCAATCTCCCCCTTGATGAGTATATTGACAAACCACACAAAAGGCATAAATTTGAGTTTGAAGAAAATGAAGAAGAAAACAATTTTTAGTTGCAAAGTCAAACTTGGTCCAAAGATAGAAATTAGTACCATGACCAATTTGACAAAGAGGAATTTAGATTTTAGAGTTAAATTTAAGAAAGAGCAAGTTTTCAACAAAAACTCTAAAATCCAACTAAACATGTCAAATGTGATTATGAGATTATGATCCAACAGAAGTAGTAGCATAGTTTTACAAAGATCATAATAACCAAATAAGCATTCACATTTTTATCTTTTTAGTGATGCCTTTTCTACGTTTTCTCCCCCTTTTGGCAATATAGGCATCAATTTTTTTATGTATGCATGAAATGCAATCGAAAGAGCTTTGAAGATTATCCAATTGATCACAATGACAAGATATGACACCAAGCTAGTCAATTTTTAGCTTAGACTAGTATAGGATATGTCCAAGTGCAAATACAATCTTAGATTTGAATATTTCATTTTTATCAAGATTTGACAAGTGCAACACTTAGCTTTAGTTTCAAAAATAGAAGAATACCACTCTAAGGATCAAAAGGAAAACCTAGAGTTCAACCTACTCAACACGTTGGGGAATCTAGAAGAGCATACAAGGTCCTTCGGGCTTATTTATCACTTAATGCAAATTTTGATTTATCATCATACAAGACATGGCGGGGTGCAAATGTTTGACATTATTTGCATTCTTTACCCACATATGTCTTTGTTTTTAATTTATTTGCATTTTCTTTTGACAACCAATTGACTCAAGCCGTATGCGACCATCTCAAGATGAACTCTTAAGAGGATGGTCTAGGTCAAACACGATGTATTCCAAGTTCATCCCAAGTGCAATGGGAAGCGGTCTTGTGAATACAAGGTGTTGAGTCGAATGTGCACAAGAAGAGTCAATTTTGTTTAATTTTCATTTTTAGCACAACGATTCATGAGCAATTGAAGGACTCTAGCATGGATCAAACTAGTTTCACCCAAGTTGCTATAGGGACTCTAGAGAACTCCTAAATTTCTCAAATTATGGCACAAACCTCTAGAGAAGAAACCTAGCAAGTAAAAGCAACAAGTTTCATCAAGTTTTTCATTTAAGGCTTATTTCATTTTTAAGCTTAGCAAGTTAAATGAACTTGGACATACCTAAGCTAGTGATTTTCTTCAAATGATGTAGCATGGTGTATAGCATGAAGAACAAATCAATTGCATAATAGACAAAGCTCATAAAACAGAAAATGCAGTCTAAATGCAATGCATGAACAGATTCCCAAACTCCCCCTCAACAAATGAATCAATTTTAAACTCAAATCTGGTTAAACAAATGAGTTATTATCAAGATTAGGCATAAAGAAGACCCACATGAACTCAATAACAACCAGAAAAACATAATGAGGAGAAGAAGTCGAGAAACTGCAAAACTGGATGGCTATAGAGCATAGAAAAGATAGAAGAGACTCACTACTGGCTCGGACTCGCTCTTATCTTCCCAAAGGATGACATAGGAAGTGACTCTAGATCCCAACTAAAGAGTGCACATGCACTCGCCTACTACAGAGGCCCAATACCTGCTAGACTTGTAAGACTGTGAGGGAACTCAACCTAGAGAGAAGAGAGAACAGCTAATCACGCATGATAGCAACCTAAAGCACAAGATAAGAGGTCAATGCAAGGCATGCCAGAAGTCTAAGTGAGTGAACTCAACTCAAGAAAACAAGCCCAAAGTCACCCAGAAGAAACACAAAGAAAAGAAAAGCTGGAAGAAAACATATAATACATAATATACAAACCAGCTCCCCCTCACGAAAGGCCGTAAGGGCTCACGACTCCAAGCTCACTCCTCAAGGCAACAAATCTGGAGCTATCCAAAGGCTTGGTGAAGATATCGGCTAACTGAAGGTCACTCTCTACGAACTGAAGCGCGATATCTCCCTTCTCCACATGGTCTCTAAGGAAGTGATATCTAATATCAATGTGCTTGGTCCGGGAATGTTGCACTGGGTTTTTAGCAATGCAAATAGCGAAGTGGTGTCCCCAGAAAAGTGGCACACTCTCTATCTCTAACCCATAGTCCCGTAAGGTCGATCTCATCCAGAGCACTGCTCAACAATCGGTCGCAAAGAACATACTCGGCCTCGGCGGTGGATCAGCAACTCCGGATCGCTTCCTAGATGACCAAGAAACAAGAGAAGTGCCAATGAATTGGCAAGTGCGAAGTGCTCTTCCTATCTATCCTACAACCCGACAAAGTCGGCATCGAAAAGGCTCTAAGAGATAGACAAGAAGACGAAGAGTACCAAATACCATAATCGGTGGTAGCACGAAGGTACTGAAGATGCGCTTGACCTTTGGCGGTGAGAGCGCGAGGAGAAGCTTGAAATCGAGCGCACGCACACACAACAAAATGTATGTCCGGCCTCGAAGCGGTGAGGTACAAGAGGGAGCCGATCATGCTCAAAACTCCTTTTGATCAAGCAGGCTCACCATCCTCATCGGGCTCGAGGACAGCGATGGTGGCAATAGGAGTCATCACCGGCTTCCCATCGACATGTCGAACGCCTCGAGGTCACGGGTATATTTGCCTTAATGCAAGAAAGTACCCTCCAGTCCGCTTGATTTGGAAGCCAAGAAAGTAGCTCAACTCGCCCATCATACTCATCTCAAACTCAGTGCTCATCACCTCGTAAAACTGAGACACTGGCGAATGAGATGAGCCACCAAAATTATATCATCCACATAAATCTGGGCAAGAAGAAAATGAGACTCATGGTGTCGATGAGCGAGTTTTGTCTACTATGCCCATTTTGAAGTCATGGTGAGAAGATAAGACTTAAGCCTCTCATACCATGCTCTGGGGCTGCTTGAGTCCATACAAAGCTTTGGAGAGCTTGTATACATGACTCGAAACTTGGGGTTCTCGAATCTCGGAGGTTGTTTGACATAAACCTCTTCCTCAATATAGCCATTGAGGAATGCACTCTTGACATCCATTTGATAGAGCTTGAAGCCCGGGATGCGAGAGAATGCAAGCGGGATCCTAATAGCCTCTAGTCTAGCTACGAGGGCAAAGGTCTCCTCAAAGTCAAGACCCTCAACTTTGAGAAAAGCCCCGTGCAACTAGCCTAGCCTTGTTGCGAATGACAACCCCATCCTCACTCTGCTTGTTTTTGAACACCCACTTGGTCCCAATGACATTATGACCGGATGGGGCTCGACAAGTCTGCCATACCTTGTTCCTCTCAAAGTTCTCAAGTTCCTCATGCATAGCATTAATCCACGATTCATCGGATAATGCATGAGAAACATCTTCGGCTCAAAGGAGGCAACGAAGGCAGTGGAGGCGGAATCGACAAACGATTTTGAGCGAGTGGCGCTCAAGCAGATCACCAATGATCCGATCGGTGGATGAGCTTTCTTGTTCTTGGAGAAGTTGCGGTACTTCTTCTCGTGCGCCGATTCACGAATCGGAGGCTTCTTGTTACAGTTCTTGTCGGTGTAGTCGTTCTTGCCCGAACCGCCAATGTCATTCTTGCCCTTCTCCGGCTTGGGACGATTCGCCAATGTGGTTGGGGCCACCACACTCAAGCGGTGATCATGCCACCTCTCTTCCTCTCTCTCACCTCTTGTATGCATGAGAAAACTTGCGGCGAGAAGAGCAAGCTCATTTTCTCCGAAATTTTTCCAGTTGGTCATCGCTTAGCTCGCAAAGGGCGGAAGAGAGAAACCAATAGAAGGATCGGAAGAAGAAGATCCAATGGGATCGGTGACCAAAGCCATCGATGAGATTTCGTCTTCCGAGAGACGACATCGATCTCATGAGTCTTGAGGCGGGAATAAAGCCCGTCAAGAGTCGAGTCGATAAGTCGGTGGTGTCCTTGATGGTGGTCACCTTCATCTCCCAAACCCGAAGGTCAGTGCGGTCAAGAAATGCCGAGCATTGTCAGAGTCGGTATATGCAACCAAGCGCTCGAGGTCGCTCAAAATCTTTGTAAACCGACCAAAACACTCGTCGAGACTCTCACCGGTAGCGTTGATCAAACTTGTTGTACTCGCGCTTGAACCGGTCTGCCTCACGGTCTTGATTTGAGTAGAGCCCTCATGGTAAGCATCGAGGTTACCCAAATCTCGTGGCGGAGCGAAGGTGAAAATCCTATCATACTCACCGCGGCTAAGACCTCAGTATGAGAATGTTCCTTGCCTTAGCATTCGCCTCAACGTCAACCATATTGATGGCGTGACATTTTCATCGTGAGGAACCTCATACGGAGTTTCACCTTCGCCATATCGGTAGCCACAGGCGATGATGTATGACTCCATCCGGGACTTCCAAAAGGAAAATCAACTCCATTAAAGATTGGAGGCTTGGTGGAATATTTGTCCGTCGCCATGGCTCTTGAGACCGGTCAAGATCTAGAAAGAGCAGAACCGGCTCGATACCAATTGAAGGACCGAAATGGCGAGCAGAGGGGGTGAATGGTCGCAAATAAAAATTCCCCAAAATACTCCAACAAAAACCTCGACAAGATCGCTCAAAAGGAATTGTGAAAAACCGAAAAACTAGACAACTATGTGTACCCCAAGCTTGCATGGATAAGTACCATAAAATATGTGGGGATTTTGAGTCACAATCCTGGTTGTCTAGTGTCCAAGATAAAGAGGAATCAATTCAAACTCTTGCTTTTAGAAAGGACATCAATTCAAATCACAAAAGTCACTTTCAGAAAAGCAAAAGCAGAATTCCCAGAACTTGTCCTCAATTTGCACAGGAGGTTGGTGGGTTTCTGTAGCTCACAAAATTTTGAGACTTTTTCTCCTGTGAGCATCAGAGTCTTGAAGAACTCCACCAAATTTCTCCTCAAAAAGCCTTACAGAAAAACACGAAAATCGAAGAACACAGTCTGGTCAAGAACTTCGAGCAGAACGTTTGGGGCTCAGTTTTCACCTCATGGCGCCCAAACGGTACAACAAGTGAACTCCAAAATTTTTCTGCAAGCGGATATCAGAGTCCCGCACCTCCTCCAACAAGAATCACTCAAAAGGATTTTTCTATATTTTTACAAAATCAAACACTGACTGCTGCGCGAAGAACAAGTTCAGAACAAAGTTGGAACTTGAAAGAAAAGATGTTCTCTACTCAATCCAAGAGTGCAAAAGAGATGTAAAACCATATGAACACACTCAAAACATCCAAGAACAGCAGCATTTAGAAAGAGGGGAGGCAAATCCAAATTACTTGAAAGTAAATTGCGGGAATGTAATTGCGGAAAGTAAATGCTGAATTTAAATTGCGTAAAGTAAAGACATAATGTAAATGCATAAAATAAATTCAGAGGTGGATGAATAAAACTTTCATTTCTGGAAGGGGAGGTTACAAAGCCTCACATTCATGTGGGCAAAGCTCAAATGAGCATCAAAAACCTCAACACCTTCAAGGGAAGGAGGCTACCCCTCCACCCCTATTTATACTACTCTTGGGCCACCTACCACCCTTGGATGAGTCCCTCAACCCTAGAGCACTCATCTAAGGGCTAGGATTAACCCACACACACAGCCATGCAAGGGCTAACCCAAAACCCACACACATACCGGGTTTTCTTGCACGGTTTTCAAAGCATACTACCTAGACCCGCTAACCTATCAACTAGACCTCAATCCGACGGTCCTCATTGATCCACGCGGCATCTAGCTAGCATCATCTCCTTTCCTTGTCTTCTTGACTTGCCCGGACTCCGTCTCCGATCATCTTCCGGCGATCTCCCAACCGTCTGGACCTCCGACGCTCCTCGCCTAGTCCCAGTCATCCTTCGCCTCACCATGACCTAGCACCGTCGTCCTGCAACCATCAAAAACAAGGAAACTCCTCACATAGCAATGCCCACAAAGATGTGCAATAAACCATGCAACTCATCACTACCGCGTCCATACGACCGGTACTGCCACTCCTGGCAAAGACAACTCAAATTGCTTCATTTTGAAAATCAAACCAAATCAAACTCAAACTTGAGCACACCTTGCTCAAATAAAGTCAAATACTCATCACAAATATGGATGGACCTCCACATGGTCCTTCACATTTGCTATAGCTTTGTGTAGCTTACACATATGGATGTAGCTTTACATGCATATGTTTACATGTCCATTCGTTCTTTCAGATGGACTAAAGCTGGATGTAAACTGAGAACCGTGCGAGCGCCGAGTACATTAATGGTGCCTCCGCTTTTAGAAGAGCTGCAGAGAAGGATATGTTGAACAAGGGGGTGGAATTTATGCCTTGTCCATGCATTGACTGCGAGAATCTGAGGATGTTTCAAAACCCAGCGCAGATCAAAACACACTTGATTCTGTGGGGCTTCAAAAATGGGTATACATGTTGGACCAGTCTCGGTGAAGAGCAGATTACGCAAGGACCTAGTAGTACTACCATCGTCGATGAAGGCAACGATACTCTAGTTATTGTCAACAACGTCAACGATACTCCGGATGATATCGACTGTGCTTTGGATGAGGATAGGTTTCATGATGACAATCTGGATCAGATGCTACGAGATGCAGAAGGGAGCCGTGATGAGCGGGAGTACGTAAAATTTCGAGGCTTTATGGACGACTCGGAGAAACCTTTGTTCTCGGGTTGCAAGTCAAAATACACAAGGTTATTATCCGTGCTGGAGCTGCTGAAATTAAAGGCAAGCAACGGTTGGTCCGACAGGAGTTTCGCGGCGCTGTTAGCGGATATGCTTCTGGAGGAAAACGTGTTGCCGACAACCACCTACAAAGCCAAAAAGGTTCTCTATCCCTTGGGAATGAAAGTAGAAAGAATACATGCCTGTCCGAATGACTGTATCCTCTATCGCAAAGAGTATGCAAGCTTGCATGTATGTCCGATGTGCAACGCATCCCGGTACAAGTGTAAAGGTAGACCGGATGACGACGACGAGGGTATGGAGTTGAAGAAAGGACCTCCTGCTAAGGTGGCGTGGTATCTGTCTATAATTCCTCGGTTGAAGCGTTTGTTTGCGAACCCAAAAGAGGCAAAATTGCTTCGGTGGAACTCGGAAGAGCGTAAGAATGATGGAATGATTAGGCACCCTGCTGATTCCACATAGTGGAGAAACATCGATAGGAGATTTGAAGAATTGGCAGCGGATCCGAGGAACATTAGGTTGGGATTGAGCACGGATGGAATGAATCCTTTCGGCAACATGAGCAGCCGTCATAGCACTTGGCCAGTGAATCTTTATATGTACAACCTTCCTCCTTGGTTGTGTATGAAGCGGAAGTACATATTGATGTCTATACTCATCCAAGGACCGAAGCAACCTGGAAACGATATTGATGTGTACCTAGCACCATTGGTGGAAGATCTGATGACATTGTGGGCTCCTGGGGTGCAGGTATGGGATGCTCACAAACGAGAGTATTTCACTTTGCGCTGCCTGTTGTTCTGCACCATAAATGATTATCCTGCCCTTGCTAACCTATCGAGGTAGAGTACAAAAGGAACCAAAGCATGTACTCACTTCTTGGATAATACTGAGAGTGTGTGGCTTAATCACTTGTGCAAAACCGTGTACATGCGTCATCGTAGGTTCCTTCGGAGTAATCACCCATACCGCAAGATGAAGAAACAATTCGACGGTACGACCGAAGATGGTTTAGCTCCAACGCCTTTAAGCGGGACATACATTCATGATATGGTTAAGAACTTTGATGTTGCGTTTGAAAGGGAAGTAAATTAAGGACCCGTGTTAAGACCATGTGGAAGAAGAGATCAATATTTTGGGACCTACCTTATTGGGAGCACCTAGAAGTTCGGCACTGCATCGACGTAATGCACGTAGAGAAGAATGTCTGTGATAGCTTGATTGGTCTCTTACTGAATATTAAGGGCAAAACAAAGGACGGTATCAACGCACGGCTTGACTTAGTCCATATGGGCATCAGACCTGAGTTAGCACCGAAGGAGACCGATAAAGGGCGAACATACTATGAACCTGCTTGTTACACTTTGTCCAAGGCCGAGAGAACCGAACTGTGCCAGTGCTTGCATGGTGTGAAAGTTCCGTCTGGTTACTCGTCCAACCTGAAGAGGCTTGTTTCGATGCAAGATTTGGGTTTAACTGGCATGAAGTCCCATGATTGCCATGTGCTTATGACACATATGCTCCCTGTGGTAATTAGAAGTATTTTACCGACCAAGGTCCGGGAGACAATCACAAGGCTGTGTTATTTCTTTAACACAATTGCTCAAAAGGTCATCAATCTCGAAGGACTCGATGCTCTACACGGCGAGGTGGTAATGACTCTATAATCTTGAGATGTATTTCCCTCCATCGTTTTTTTATATCATGGTCCATCTCATGTTCACCTTGTGAGAGAGATAAAGATGTGCGGGCCTGTGTTCCTATGTAGCATGTACCCATTCGAGAGGAATATGGGAGTTCTCAAGTCATACGTACGGAATCGATCTCGACTGGAGGGTAGCATTATCGAAGGTTATGCAACTGAAGAGGTCGTCAAATTCTGCATGGACTACATGGCTCAGGTCGAACCGATAGGTGTCGGCCATGAGGGGAGGCTCCAGGGCCTCGGGACCATAGGAAGGAAAGCAATCACGCCTAAACCAGTTGCGTGTGCTCAAGCCCATTTCATAGTTTTGCAACACATGGCTGTTGTGGCCTTGTATATCGGCGAGCACAAGAACTGGCTATGGAAAGAGAATCCGACGCGGCCAGAGTACTGGATCATCAGATAGCATAACCTTCAGGTCAACAGATGGTTCAAGGAGCAACAACCATCACTGTAAGCTCATCAGGTCATACGCTGACACGGTTGGCAAAAGGGCCAGCATTTACGATCGTAACATGGAAAGGACACGATTTAAATGGGTACACATTTTACACGAGAGATCAGGACATGAAGAGCACAAACCAGAATAGCGGTGTTCGCATTGATGCGCTGAATACCAGTGGATCAACGAGGAGCTCGTACTATGGGTTCATTGAAGAAATTTGGGAGCTCGACTACGTACTTTTCAAGATCCCCTTATTTCGGTGCCGTTGGGTTAACCTGCAGCACGTGAAGGTTGATAAGTATGGAGTCACAACTGTGGACCTCAAACGTGTTGGATACCAAGACGAACCATTTGTTCTCGCTAACCAAGTTGTTCAAGTCTACTACGTAACTGACCCGTCCAACAAGTAGCGCTACGTTGTTCTTCAGGGAAAAAGGAGGATTGTCGGAGTCTACAATGTGGTAGATGAAGAAGAATACAATCAGTTTGACGAGTTGCCTCCTATTGGTACCGGCGTCACAACCCAGGAAAACCAACCTGAGGAAGCCAGCTACAGACGTGTTGATCATCGCGAAGGGCTAATTTTTGCACAAAAGGAATAAGCAAATGGAGTTGTCATGAGATGTGCAATAATTGTAATTAATCAGCTGTTTGTATTATAATAAATGAGATGTATGTATTATAATTATATTAAGGAAAAAGTGACTCATCCCAGACGGTTCTGGGATTGAACCGTCTAGGAAGTGTCTCATCCCAGACGGTTGTGGATTGAACCGTCTGGGAAGTGTCTCATCCCAGACGGTTGTGGATTGAACCGTCTGGGATAAATTCGTGGTGCCCTCCTCCCCTCCCTGTGCCCTCTCCCTCGGCAGCGCCCTCTCCCTCCCCTCGTGCCCTCCCCCTCGGTGGTGCCCTCCTCCCCTCCCTCGTGCCCTCCCCCTCGGTGGTGCCCTCCTCCCCTCCCCCGTGCCCTCCCCCTCGGCGGCACCATCCTCCCCTCCCCTGTGATGCCCTCTACACTCCCCCGTGCTGTTCCGATTGTGAGTATAGTTCACTTTGCTGGCTGTGGGTTTGAGATTGCTCTGTGATGATACTAGGGTATATAATGATATTGGCAATTTATTCTGTGAATAAGACCTTCAACTAATAGACTTACATGCTTTACAAGTCTTGATGCATGCACTGTCTGAAAGTCTGAAAATTTATTCAGTTCAATTTTGCTTATTTGTGATTATTGTCTATAATCTACCCATCATTTGCTTGTTCGGATGTGCTTTAATTTTATTGGTAAAAGTTATCAAATGCTAGTGCTTAATCTGTCTATTGGTGCAATTGCTCTTACTGTTGGCTGATTACTGCTAGTGATTTGGTTCGTATGTCATTTGTATACTAATCTGGATACATGCTGTTCTAAATTTAATTTGTCATTTAGGACTTTAATAACTGTCAATCTTGTTGTCTATTTTTATTGTGCATCATGTTAAGGTGGTAAGGGTTTAAGGCCTTATTCACTCAACGAATTGTTTTGCCCATTCGTGATTGAGGTTGAAGATTTGTAATCTTCAAACGGACCCTAAAATCTGAGAGCAACATAATACGAATTGCCTTCATATTGTTGTGGGAGACATGATTCTTTGTATAAATGACATAACATTCATAATATGCTTTATCTTGTGACTATTTTGTTATACAGAATTAGCATAACATTCTTAAAATTCATTTGAACTTACCTACTAGTCCACATTTGCTTAATTGATAGTTTAGCTTTTCTTAACTTACCTACTCTTAATTGAAATTTGCTTCTCTTAACTTACCTAGTCTTAACGTTGCATCGTACAAGATGGCATCCCCTCAATCCTCGCTGTCAAATGGATCTGATGACGTGCCCAACGTGGAAGGAAAGAGGCACGGTCCAAGAGGGCTTAGTAAAAGGCCTCAGAGCTGATACACCATCACGGTGGTCGATCCACATGATGGGGCCCCTATTGCGCCTCCAAAGGTTGCGGCAGATTTTCAGACCATGTGCGGGATCGTTGGGCGTGAAAGGGTCCCCATCACCTACCCATCATGGAAGACGCTGACAGAGCAGGAGCGCGATAACCTTATGACTGAAATATTCGCGTCGTTTGAGCTTCCACATGACGCCATGGCTGCACTGCAACGGTACACGTTGCTAGTGGCGAGAAATTCGTGGAAGAACTTCAAGAGCGTCCTCGTCATTAATTACGTGAAAAAGGAAATGACTCCATTCCAAAAGTATGGGTTCATCTCCGAAGACGTATGGGAACAATTTGTTAAGTTGAAGACGATGAAAGAGTTCACGCATGCAAGTGCGGTGCACAAGATCTTCCAGTCAAAAAACACCCACCCACACAAACTCGGCTCAACAGGGTACGCGAGCAAGATCGCACAATGGACGAGGGAGGACGACGTGGCAGTCCAGAAGGAGGTCGCACCGCCGTTTGCCTCGATTGTGGACCCGCATGCCCGAAACTGGGTAAGAGCGAGGTCACGTCCCACGTCTTCGAGCAGCGTGTCCTTTGCAAACCCCGCTGATGAGGAAGTGTCCCAACGCCTAATATCGTTGAGTACGGAATCATCCCAGGGCTCTTTCACTTCAAACAGAGAGAAAGATATACTCTCCACGGCCTTGGGAAACAAGGAGCACCCGGGTCGCACCCGAGGACTAGGTGTTTTCGTTCCCTGGAAAATGGGATTCCCACATGACTTGGACACGTATCAGAATAGGAAGAGAAGCAAAGTCGAGCGTGAGGAATGGCTCGTGGCCTTGATTGAGGAAAGGCTCAAAGCGCAGTTCGAAGATAAGCTACGAAGCCTTGAGGAACGGATGGAGCAAAGTGTGGCTGCGGAGAGGTAGGCACGGAACCAGCAAGCCCAAGAAGTACCGGTGCAGTTCAGCCTAACCAACTATCCAAGCAGCTACGCGTCTGCCCCTGAGACGGATGTGGATGAAGCTAGATTTCCTCCTGATGACCTGGGTAAGATGCCTACAATACTCCTTACATAGACCTATTGGACGTGTTAGCTAATTACTTGTGTACCCTTATGTAGGTGCCCACGTTGTGCAATCTACAAGTGAGGCTTGCCATTGGCTCTGTTCCCATACAAGCTGCTTGGGGACAAGCGTACTCATCCAACGTAGGGGCGTTTATTCACGGTCGTTCTTTAGAGCCGGGCTACGTGAATGTCCAAGTCGACGGTGTACATGAAATTTTCAAGACCATCACGCTGCAGATACCCCCAAACGATGAGATCGTCACACTGAGGGATGCCATCGGCACATTCATCCAGTGGCCCAAGAAGGATATCTTCTTCGACGCCCAATTAGGAGCACCGATGCTACTAGCACTACAGGAGCCACATGATGTGCCAGAGCTACTAGCACTACCGGAGCCATGTGATCAACGAAAGGAGCCCGCCAAATCAGCTACCCTGTCCCTTCAGGAGCAGATAGTTATTGCAGTTCGGGCCCAGTCGTCTCTTGTGAAGAATATATTTGGTAGAAGGGGAGGTGGAGACAAGGGCAAATCGAAGGTACCAGATCAGCCCGTGACATTCTGTTTGCCTCGTTGGTGTGGCAATTTGAGCTGGGGCAGCCGTTCGTAATGGATCAGCGCAAGAAGACGCTTACGTTAGACTGCGAACGATTGCAAGATTGGTGTATGCAACAAGCCAACAAGCCGGTGGCACAACGAACATCGAGTATCTCGGTAAGCTTCAAGGGGGAGCATTTCTTACACCGGTATTTAGATGGCATCTTTGTGGTCGGCTTCTCTGACTTGTTAGATCTGTACAACCTTAGAGCGCTTGACGCCTCACTCATAAGATGCTGGACACTGTAAGTGTGTGAAATCACCGTCTACATTTCTATCGCACTGATAAATATCATATATATATGTAATCCTTGATTTTGTATATGTAGATATATGATCTTGCAAGCAAGAGCAAGGGAAGAACCGGTGGGTTTCGCCGACCCACACATGGTGTCCAAGCAAACTATGGACGAAAATAAACAAGTCGTCCACGAATACGTGGAAAAAATAATGCTGGCTCATTCGGACAAAAAATCATACTTTTACCCCACAACCCGGGGTAAGTGCTTTGTCCAGATGCTATACTTGTTTATTTGTCTATATATCGCACTTCTGACCATGATGACATACCGGTGTAGGTATCATTGGGTTCTACTCGTACTTATTCCAAAAAGGGTGGCAGCCACGACTTGAAGCCTATCATACATTTACTCTAAACGTCGTTCGGTGTCTACAAATACCGCGGAGGGCCACACAAGAAGAACCCAGCCACTCTAAAGCATACTTTTGACTATCCGGTATCTGATAGTACGCATTAATCCTTCACACTCCATATTAATACCTTCGGAACTAATTAACCTATTATATTTTGGCAGTGCCACCAACAGCTGAAGGCCACTGACCTATGTGGATTCTACGTTTGCCACAATATGGCACTCCTCGTTGGTTCAGAGAAGACCAATGACATACATGTTTGTCGATCTTGTAACAATTGTCTCCACTTATGAATTTATATACACGCAAGACTTAACTCTTCTCATCGACAGGCTTGGCAATGCACTAAATCTGCGTTTGGAACAAGCTGACCTCCTAAGTACTCGAGGAAACCTTTGTTCCTTCTTCATGAGTGAGGTGTTAGATCCAAAGGGCAGATGCTACTCAGGGCTGAACTGATGAGTTGTGAATTTGTTAACCATGCATTCATATTAATTTGTCAGCCTTCTGTGAATTTGTCATTTGTACTTCTGAATCCCATTGGTTAGTATATATGTCAGTTCATTTCTGAAATGGATGGGTTGTACTTACGTTGTAATGTGCGATCTGAGTTTATTTATGAAATGGATGTGATGCAGGTTGTGTAACATGTGATTGGAGATCAATATTTTTTAAATGTATGTCATTAATTATAATATGCTCGTGATGCTGTGTACTGTCTTTTGTTTTAGAGGGCATGGCTAGCATTTCCTGAGGGTAGCTAATAAATAGAAATTTAGTAAAAAATACAAAATCAACATCACAGACGGTTCTAATTTAGAATAAATGCAGTGATATAGACCATCGAGAGCAGTTCCAAAGTGGAACCGTCTGTCATGAGGTAATCATCACAGATGGTTTTATCCAAAAATTGTCTGTGATAATTTCCTCATGACAGACGGTTCCACTTTGGAACTGTCTCTGATGGTCCTATATCACAGACGGTTCTAATTGAGAACCGTCTGTGATGTCATATCATCACAGACTGTTCCTACTTGGAACCGTCTGTGAATTATCACCATCATACCTAGTACCATTGGTAGTGGACTTGCTAACTGTAACATCCCAAAAATTTGCACAATAATATTTTATCACTTACTCCTAATTTTTTGAGATTATTGTTGAATTTTCTTGAATTTATAAACTATTTTCCTATTTTTAGATTTACAAAAATATTTATAGTAGCAAAATTAAGACTAAAAAATTTATGAAATAATTACAGTAAGTTGAAAATGTCTCAAGGTATTTTTGATTTTTGAACCTTATTTGCTGTTGTTTCAAAGCCTCTCTATTTTTAGCCATTAATTAAATTCGAAATAATGGACATGGGCCCACACGTCAGCATGGGGGTGCCTTCTTCCTCCAAGTGCAGCAGCATGAGTTTTCTCCTTCTTCCTCCATGGCCATGATTTTGGAAGCTCAATCCAACACGACGTCTTCTCCGAATTCGTGTCCAATACGTGTGCCACCTTATCCTCATCCAAACACAGAAATTCTCCCATCCTAATCCCCTCTTTTTTGGGAGAAATTTGAGTTTTTCCCGGTTCGGACTCTTCTTGAACCGAGTCCGTATCTATCTCTACGAGCAACCCCGAGTCTATTTAAGATAAGCACCGGGATCTCCTCTCATTGACCAACCCGTTCCTCCACTCATCCTGACCTCTTGTGCCTCTGTTTGGCCGGAATACCGCAAGACCCGGAGCATGAACCGAACATCTGCCGACAGCCATTGCAAGCTTCCCGAAGCTTCAGAGCGTCTCTTTCGAAACCGTTCGCATCACTTTGTGTCACTGGTCATTGCAAAGGTAACCCTTCAATCAATTTCAAGTTTTTCACATCATGTGCGTCGAATTTTGTGTTTTTCACCGCTGGTCGAACGTTGTTCGTCGCCGTTGTTCATCGTCGGCTATGCCCCTCCGCTGTTGTCGTGGTCTCCGATGAGTTTGCGCCACCGTGTTCCTTCCCATGTTTCCCTTGGTTTGGCCGAAGCCCTTGCCTTGTCCTTTCCCTAGAAGGTCAGTGCTGTGCTGCTACTGCGATATGTGCTTTGTTGCTGCACTGCTGTTTAGTCCAGAGAAGGACCCAAGCCCGGAGAGAGAGAGGAAAATGAAATAAAAGAAAAATAATAATAATTGTTTTTTGAAATTTAAGATTCAGATTTTTGATTATATTCAGTTATTCAAATTTTATTTTTCTTTAGAAAATAATTTTAAAAATTCAAAAATCCTTTCCTTATTCTTTTATGAGATTTAAACATTTCAAAATTCCGCTCTCTCTCAAACGAACTCTGATTGAGGAGATTAAAATTTCTAAATTTTTATAAATTCAAGATCTTTATTTTAGTGAATTTTATTTGATTTTTGGAGTTTATTTTGTCACTACTTTGTTTTTATTTTAGTATTCATCTTTCGTTACGCGTAGATGTTGATCCCTAGGGAGCGAAAGAACGATTTGAAGATCAAGACTCAGCAACAAGAGTAGATCAACAAGGTAAGTCATAACCTTTGATCATATTGAACTTATGTTTGCAAAAGTACTTTGTCTTATACAATTGCATGCTATTTGTGTACCATTGATTATTTGCTGGAAATAGCTAAGTACCTAATTATCATTTATGTCATCTTGATTATTGGAATGCCATGTATCCATTGTTACCCTAGGATGGGATATTATTTGTTGGACATGATCGTATTACCAACATTGGGTTGTTGTAGCTATGCTTAGACATAATTAGTTGTACAATGGGATTCATATCACATGTGAAATATTGATAATTTTGACTTAATAAGATATGGAATTGTGGTGAGTTGCCACTGTTGTAAAATTTATTGTGCTATGGTAGGATATGCCATTGGTCCTAGTTGAACCGAATAGTTTTCCCTCAGGCAAGTGATCGTACAGTAAAAGTGGTGCTGATAGTACATTTGGGATGTGGATATCTTGCCTGAGACTACTTAAGGACTTAATCTTGTGCGCCGTTGAACTGTTCTTAATTGTACAACCACATGTCTGGTATGGGACAGACCTAGCTGATTAGTTTGCAATATCTTAACTTGAGTACTGCCAGTTGGTGGTGTGGGTTCTGGGATGGATGGTAGATTCACATGGCGCAAGAAGGGGCCCTGAGTGAGGTGGATGGAACCCTTCAGTGGTGAAACCTTAGTGGGCAATATTGAGTTTAGATAGAGCATTTTAAAGGCTTTGTTATGATCTTCTTATCGCACACCTAAGGAAGTGTGTAACTGCATGACATATAAGATTGATCATATCTTGTTGGTAAAGCAGTACAACCTCTACAGAGTGTAAAACTATTCAAATGGCCATGTCTGCGATCATGGACATGCTTAGGAATTTCACATGAGATATAGAGTATTTCATAAAAATTGTTGGAAGGTGGAATTATTGAGATGTGAATGGGGAGTTCACTGTTGATTTTGATGTCTAAAGTTAACACTGATGAGTTAGTTGTTTGATGATGGTTTCAGATGGTGTTGGGTGAAGCCTCACCAATCTGTTCATGTTATCTAACATTGATTTACCAATTATTTATTATCATTTCATCACTATGCTTTGAATCTATTTATTGTATTTAAATTCAAGTTATTGCATTCTGTAAAAGAACCATATGACTATCCCTTGTCAAGTTCTGCATGAATATATATTTGGATTATTCCCTACGACTTGCTAAATACTTTTTGTACCCCTGGCTATATGTCTTTGTTGATTAGTTGTTGAGGAAGGACAAAGAAATACAGAGTTCTATGAGGAGTACTATGAAGAATACGTGAACTAGGAAGGTATTCCCTAGACGATTGCCTATTGCATGTCGAATAGCCTGAGTTATTTTATTTGCACTGCAAGAGTTTAATTGTTTTTTAAGTCCTTAAGGTGTAGTTGTATAAACTTTGACCATAAGGTCTGTTGCTTCTGTTTAATAATATTCTATTACTTTCTTAGTTAATTCGTTGAATAGAATAGTATTTCATCTATGTTGCCACTATGTGCAATAGCATGATTCTGGACTAGTGCAATATGTACAGAAGGTTTCGGATTCGTAAATCTAGGTCCCAACACTAACAATATGGACCGAAGGGGTGCAGGTATGGAACATATACAAACAGGAATACTTCACTCTATGTGCTATGATATTCTACACCATTAACGATCTTTCTGCCCATGTTAACATATGAGACCTTAGTACAAAATGAGTCAAAGCTTGTCCTCAGTGTTTAGACAAGACCAAGAGCTTGTGGCTTAGTAATAGCCAAAAAATTGTGTACATGCGTCACTCCTCCCATCAAGGTTGGTAACTCTATTTCTTGTGATGATTTAATTGCTATGCCATGCTCTTCTAAAGTAGATACTAATCCTACTTGCAATATTTCTTCTTGTAGTATTGCTTTTTGTGCCACTAACCTTATGAAGGAGAATTTGGAACTTAAAGCAAAGGTATACAAACTCAACAATGGCTTGGCAAAATACTATCAAGGAAGTGACACTCCTGATCGAATTCTTGGGGAGCAAATGTCCAACTTGGATAAGAAAGGATGGGATATGTTCCCTGGGTTGTAGCCAAGGGAGGTGGTTGGATAAGACCAAAGATGAAGTTCGTGAAGGAGGATAACTTTTGCTATAAGTGCCATTGTGAAGGCCATAAGCCCATCGCATGTCCATTGTGATGAGGACATCACTTCTATGGATATAGCTATACCTGCAAATCCATCACCTACACATCAATCGGAACTCGCTGCTGTAATACAAGGATCGATTACTCGAGCTCGCGCACGTCAACTCAATTACCAGGTGAATGCGTTCCTCGGGCTGCATATAAACATTTTAATGGATGGAATGCTATTTAATTCTTGTGATGATGTCCTTTGCCTCATGAACCAGGGCGAGGAACCAAGCAAGCTAAAGTATAGAAGAGACGTACATAAGATAGGTTCAGATTCGACTCTAGGACAGGGCTGACTTGTTTCGGCCGCCACGGTTGCATCCGGACTCCGTTTGGAGTGTTCTTGTACTTCACCGAAAGCTTATCAAGTCTAATTTCCAACGGATCTGGAATCACATCTAAACTCCTGCTGAGTAAACAGGAATCGTTCAAACAAGTGGCATCATTTTTCCAGTCCGAGTCAAAGTGGGCCTTTAGCCTTGTAACAAGGAGAGCCCACTTTAGCCTGCGCCCTAGGGTTCCTGGACGCGCCCTCCACCATATAAACAGCCAGCCACTGCCATTAGGGAGGCGGGTTTTCTTTTAGATTAAAGATAGCAGTTGCTACTTGTTGTAATCACGTGTGTTGGCTAAACTGCCCGAATTACTTTTGTTCGGAAACCTCTATTTTGTGATTTTGACTGAACTCGTGGTTTCAATTCTAATTTCAGTTGCTTGTTCATCTTGTTCTTGCGTGTTCTTCGATTGCTTGCAGGGACAAAGGCCTTCGTGGTCAGGTTGATCGTGCACCAGCAAGATCAATAACAACTTCGGGAGTCGGTGTAACGATTGCTAAGGCGCATCGTCTAGGGACGGTGTAGTCGGATTGCCAACATCTTCTCCCTCCCAATCGAAACTACTCCCTCATCGAAAGGTCGGGACCTATCCTTCTATCACATTGTCTACTACATCCAAGAATGCTTCAACAAAAAGTATCACCTATGACTTCTCACTACTTGCTCCATAAGGGCAAGGATGTTAGACTCATTGGTAAGTTCGCAGGTGTCCCTTTGCTTAATGAGAAGAAAATTTTCATTTAGGTGCCTAAGTCTCTCTATGTGCTAACACTCCAAGGGTGCAAAAGGACTTGAGCGCCACCAAAACATGATGGTGAACTCCAAGACCGATGGTCGATATTGGGGTGATTGATAGCGGTTGCACACAATATATGATTAGTAAATCACAAATGTTCACCTTATTTGAAGGAAAGTCAAGCAACAAGATTACATTTGGTGATAATAGCAAAAGGAAGGTGATAGGCTTATAAAATGTGGAAATCTCAAATGACCATTTGGTCGGGACTCGAATATGCAAATCCGGACCCTCTTTGTATACTGCACTAGTCCAGGATCACGCTAGTGCACATAGGCTCAACATAGATGAGTATCACAATCATGCACAGCGAAAACATAAATAAAGACTCCATATATTAATTATAACCTATTGATTGACCTTATGGTCAACTTACATGATTATGCCACGCAGGGATAAACTAAGAATATTAAACTAAAACACTGCAGCGGAATTGAAAACGTAGATGACCCCGTAGTATACCACAAGCGACTAACAAGGCTCGCACCCTAAACATTCGTCTCCTCATGGTACTCCTCCCCCAAAGCTGGTGTAGACTCCTCAATTGACGGTTTTCTGTTGGCAAGAGTAAGTACGTAAAGCACTCAACAAGTTGTGCACAGAATACATTTCTAACATAACTATATGCAAGGCTTATTCCAGTGGAATGGCTAACATAGTTATTTTGTAGTAAAGCAGTATTTATAAATGAATACAATAAGTAGATTGAAAAGACAGTAAAACAAATAATAGTAAATATTAACTTTTACCATTTCTCAAGTAAACATGGCATCTAGCCCTAAGTCAAGTTCCAAGCGTTCCAATAACAACCTGCCATCCCATCCAAGTTTTAAGTTTATAAAATCTAACCCTTGAATGTAATTTTCGAGCATTGCTCAATACCGTGAGCACGGCTATCTGAATAGATTTTACACTCTGCAGAGGTTATGCGCTTTACCACACGACATGAACATCTCTTTGTGCAATCGATTTTATCACACTTCCTTTGGTTTACATGACAAAGCCTTTACAATGCTCTATCTTAACCCAGTAATACTTTCTGAAGGGACTGGTTACCACAATCAGGGCCCCCCTTGCACCATGTGAGTTGATATGTGAACCTAGGACTCACATCACCACTAGTAGTACCAAAGCTAAGATATTGCAAATTAATTAGTTAGGTCCGTCCCATTCGAGATATGTGGTTACATGCTTTACTCAGGTCAAATGCTTGCAAGGTTAAGTCTTTAATATGACCGAGGCAGGACTTCCACAAACCCTCTCCCTTCTGGCCCACCTTGGCACACTGCCCCTTGTCACTTGCCCCAATCTAATTGATTACCACCCCAATTGATTACCAAGCACCACGTGCTATCAATAATTCAACATCATTGTGTGACCTCCTCGTCACAAAAACTCAACATCATTGTGTGAAACACGTACCTGACACACCAATTCCGTAAACATGTTCCATACTCCATTAATCAAATTAACTTTTGATATCTCAAAAGACATGTGCTGTACGTGGCATGGCTAAGCATACTAAACACGGTCTAACCAACCCATGTTGATTACTAATATTAAGCAACTAGCAATAAACAATCCTAGGGTGACAATTAATCATAGCACACAAATGACAAGGTAGGGTACAATTCAAAAGGGTAGATTAACTAAATCCTGAATTATTTTGAAACAGTTGTACACATAAAATATCATGCATAATATAAAACAACATAGCAATTTTGTAAACTGAGTTCAACATGATCAAAGCACAACTTGCCTTGGAAAAGTTCTTGCTCTTGCTCGGGACCTTGGTCTTGAACCAACGAATCCTTCTCGGATGCTTCGAGCACTTCGATGTCTACGCGTTACGAGAGAAAATACCAAAACAGAGAGTAAACAAACTCCAAAAATCAAATAAAATTCTCCATTAAATAGATCTCAATTTTATTTGTTTCAGAAATTTGAATCGCCTCAATCGGAGCTTGTATGAGGAAGAACAGGGTCTCAAAAGATTTGAATAATTAAAAAAATTGAAAAATAGAAAAATCAACATCCCAAATTATTTTTATACTGAAAAATCAATTTATGACGCAAGCATGACGTCGGCAACTAAATTTCCCAAATAATGATAATTCTAGAAAATTGCATCCGACTATCACGTGGGTCCTCGATCCATGGACAAAGTCCATGAACTTCCTCAGGTCCAAGGTGGACTTGGCGCACAGCACCGCAGTCACTAACACGTGGCCGACATATTGCTGATGTGGCACTGACACGCAAGCAACGCTCAGCTGACGGGGCGCCACATGGCAATGACTAGGCGACATGTGGCTTGCCACATTAGACCCGAAGCTACAGTTTGGCCAACGAACTCCCGATGATGTCTTGATGGCGATAGTCCACCAGAATTGGGGAAGACGACCTAACACATGGTGCACCATCGATTAAACCACCTCGGAACACCATGGATCTGGAAGCACTTATCGCAAAGGTCTCGGATCTGTCCGTGGTTGCGGCGAAGATGGCTCGTCGACGGAGAATAAATCACTTGAACGACGACGGAAGGCTAACGATCTCCGACGAGCAAAATCTCCTCAACGAGAGCTTCTCGGTGGAAACTGTCCAGTAGAAAGGAGGGCAAGATCACGATGAACCTTAGGGTAGGGTCCGTGTGGCTTTTAAAGCCTCGATTGCCGTGCTCTATGGGGAACCCTAATTCGTTGCGACGACGATGTTTACCTCTGACACGGCGACGGTTTCACCAAGAAGATGAAATCATGGCCAACCACGTGTCCAATCCAATGGACCCCATCGTGCACAACGCGGTGCAATCCGAGCCGAATACGTGAACCCCAATCCAACGGACTCTATAGCTTAGGGTTCCGAAATCAATCCAAGCTTTGGATCAAGATCCGACGAGCAGCATCAAGACCTCTAGAAACTGGGTCGACTCAGCGGCCAATTGGTTCAGGACAGCACGGGTTTTGACCTATTACTATTCAAACGGTTTTTAAAATCTCTTCCCAATTAAAATAATTCCATGAAATAAACAAAGGCAAATAAAATAGCAAAAATATCAGAAAAATTCCAAAAATATTCTGGAAAATATTCTGAGACTTTTGGAACTCAAATAAAATATTTTTGCAAAACATTATTTAAATAGCTTTTCATAATAGGCTAAAACCAAAATAATAAATAAATTCAAATAAAATCCAGAAAAATCTAATAATTCAAAAAATTCATAAAATCAATATTAAACCCAAATAAGTGAAAATTTAGATGTTACAAATCTCTCCCCTTAACAGAATCTTGACCCCGAGATTCAGGGTTGGCTAAGGAATATGTTAGGAAATTTTGACTTCAGATCTTCCTTACACTCCCAGGTAGCTTCACTTTCTGAATGGTTACTCCACGGGACTCTGCAAAAGTGAATTGACTTGTTTCTGATCTTACACTCCATCATATCCAAAATTTTAATCGGCTGCTCCTTGTAAGTCAAATTTTCTTGTAGCTCAATTGCTTCTAACAGTGTCTACTCAGTTGGCACTCTAAGATATTTCTTAAGCTGTGACATATGGAAACACATCATGCACTACTGCCAATGACTATGGCAACTCTAATTGAAAAGCAACTTCTCAACGGCTTAAGATTTTGAATAGACCAACATATCTTGGTGCAAGCTTTCCTTTAGCGTGAAACCTTTTTACTTATTTAAGAGGGGCAACTCTGAGATACACAAAATTATCTGACTCAAAACTCAACTCTCGATGACGATTATCAGCATAACTCTTCTGTCTCGATTGAGCCACTTTCAACCTTTCTCTGATCATAGCAATCTGCTCCTTGGCTTCCTTCAAAATATCAGGCCCAAACACCAAACGCTCTCCTGTCTCATTCCAATTCAATGGAGTACGACAAGGACGACCATACAAAGCTTCAAATGTTGACATTTGCGAACTTGCCTGATAACTGTTGTTATAATTGAATTCAGCATACGGCAAACTTTTATCCCACGAAGTAGCATAAGCTAAAGTACAAGCTCTCAACATATCCTCTAGAATCTGATTAACTCTCTTAGTCTGACCATCTGTCTGCGAATGATATGCTGTACTGAAGTTCAAAAGAGTTCCCATTGCTTCATGCAACTTACTCCAAAATCTCGAGGTAAATTGGGTACCTCTGTCTGACACTATTTTCTTTGGGACACCATGCAAACACACAATCCTTAACATATACAGCTCTGCCAATCGATCTCCTGAATAAGTAGTCTTAACTGGTATGAAATAAGAGACCTTGGTCAAACGATCAACAATAATGACCCATATAGAATCATAACCATTCTGGCTTCTAGGCAAACCAGTAATAAAATCCATATTGATTTCCTCCCACTTCCATTCAGGAACCCTTAGTGGCTGTAACAAACCTGCAGGTCTTTGATGCATTGCCTTTACTATTTGACATACATCACATAAAACAACATGCTTAGCAACTTCATGCTTCATATTAGGTCATCAAAACCTTTCCTTAAGATCTTGATATATCTTGGTACTTCCTGGATGAATCGAACACTTTGAATCATGAGCTTCCTCAAGAATCAACTGCTTAAGCATATTCAACCTTTAAACCACATAGTACCTTGACCATCCAAAGTAAAATCCTTAGCTAAGCCTTCATCCTTCTTAAACTTGATTCTGTTGATTTTTTCATCATCTTTCTGACCATCATCTAATCTTTTAGAGTCGGTTTTACTTCCAAAGTAGCTAGAAATCCTTATGGAACAACTTCCAGTTTCAACCTCTGAAATTCCTTACATAATTCCGATTGATTGTTTAACACTAACATATTAGCACTATGGCTCTTACGACTCAAGGCATCAGCAACCAGATTAGCTTTCCCAAGATGATAGTGGATCCCAACACTATAATCCTTTATCAACTCCAATCGTTTTCTCTGTCTCATATTGAGATCGGACTGAGTAAATATGTACTTTAAACTCTTGTGGTCTGTATATATCTCACATCTATTTTTAATGAGATAATGATGCCACAACTTCAAAGAATGCACTACGACAGCTAATTCCAAATCATGTGTTGGGTAATTCTCTTCATGCGGCCTCAATTGCCTCGACGCATATACAACAACATTGCCATTCTGCATCAATACACATCCAAGACCCTGTCTGGAAGCATCACAGTATATATCAAAACTGTTCTGAATATCTGGCAACACTAACACTGGTTTTGTCGTTAAAAGCTCCTAAAAACTCTTTTCACACTCTAGGGTCCATGCAAACTTCTCCTTTTTAAACAACTGCGTAAGCGGTCTAGCAATCGTCAAAAATCCTTCGATAAATTGACGGTAATATCCCGCCATCCCTAAAAAATTATGAATCTGGGTAACTGACTTCTGTTGTTCCCAATGCAGCACTTCTTCTACTTTGCTTGGGTCAACAACGATCCTTTGGCTGTCATCACGTGACCAAGGAATTCAACATTCTCTTTCCAAAAGTCACACTTGCTAAACTTAGCATATAGCTGTTGCTCTCCCAGCTTCCCAAGGACTAATCTCAAATGTCCCGCATGCTCTTCTTCTGACTTGGAGTAAACCAGAATGTCATCTATGAACACGACAACAAACTTGTCCAGATATTCCATGAAAACCTTATTCATCATGTTCATGAAATATGCAGGAGCATTGATCAATCCAAATGATATGACCGTAAATTCATAATGTTCATGTCGTGTAGAAAACGCAATCTTAGGAACATCATCTGCACGAATCTTCAATTGATGATAACCTGATTGAAGATCTATCTTGGAGAAAATCCTAGCTCCTCTTAACTGATCAAACAAACCATCGATTCTGGGCAACGGATACTTATTCTTAATCGTCACTTCATTAAGTGCACGATAATCAATACACATTTTTAGACTTCCGTCCTTCTTCTTGACAAATAAAACAGGCGCTCCCCATGGAGACGAACTAGGTCTAATGAAAGATTTTTCTAGCAACTCCTCGATCTGCTTCTTCATCTCAACTAACTCATCAGTAGACATCCGATACGGTCTTTTCGCTATTGGTGCTGTACCAAGCATTAACTCAATATCCCGGTCTGGTGGCATACTAGGCAAATCCTCAAGAAAAATATCCGGGGTACTCTATAACAACTGGCACATCCTCAAAACTGGCAATCTTCACACTGTTAACCATCAACTGACCATCACGAACTACGGTCGCTTGAAATTCCACTTTCTCACCTTTAGGGCTTTCAATTGACACAACTCTTCGGCCATAATACAAAATAGCCTTATGTTTGGACAACCAATCCATTCTGAGGATAACATCTAAGATTTGGGTATCTAATATGATAAGGTTTGCTAGGAACTCTACTCCATCAATGAGTAACTTAACTCCTAAACACCCAAGGCTAGATCGAAGTTCAGATTCTGGGGCTTGGACTAATAGCACATACTTAATATTCTTAACATCCAACCATTTTCAATCGCAAAACTCGAGAAACGAAAGAATGCGAAGCCCTAGAATTGAATAAAACTCTTGTGGGTACTGGGTTAACTAGAAACTTACCTAGTACAACATTTGATGCATCTTGAGCTCCATCTGCAGTGATGTGGTTGACTCGACCTCTCAATGTTGCTTGGGGCGTAATTCCAGCTTGACTTGTCCCACGATTCACTACTAGCGCAGGTGCCTTAGAAGGTGTACTTCCCAGGTTGAAGCGTACATGTGTCATACCTCACTTCTGAGGACATCGGTTGGCAAAGTATCCTAGCTCATTGCAACTATAATAACGTCTTATAGAAGATTGTTGATTTCCTCCTAGCGCATTGTTTCCTTGAGCAGACATTTGAAAACTCTAACCAGATGGACGTAGTGCATGTGTTGATGTCTTGTTCATAGCCTGTGGCTGGAACATTGCAAACTGTTAAGGAGTCATTCTCAATCTTAACTGATTTGGACGTCCTCCTTGATTAACTATCCTGCGCTTGTGATCTTCATCAAATTCCTTGCGCTTGTCTTCCAAAATCAAAGCCTTGTTAACTAACTCCTGGAAATCAGGGAAGTTATGGGTAATCAACCCAACTTGCAACCCAGAGTTCAGTCCCTTTATGAAACAAGACTGTCTTGCTTTATCTGCTGCAACACCCTCGGCGGCGTAGCGTGCAAGGTATGTAAACTTGTTTAGATAATCATCCACTGACTAGCCTCCTTGCTTCCTTGCTTAAGTGCCCTGAATTCCTCCTCCTTCATATCCATCATTCTCTCAGGCACATGATACTAACGAAAGGCAATAGTAAACTCCTCCCATGTGGTCTCTTGTGGGGCTTCATGAGCAGCATAATAGTTTTCTCCCAACATTCAGCAATAGTTCCTTCTAGTTGATGAGAAGCATATATAACCTTCTCATTACCTTCACATTGCCTTATGTGCAGCTTCCTCTCTATGGTTCTGAGCCAATCATCAGCTTCTAGGGGATTGACATTCCCAGAGAATATCGGTGGATGAGTCCTCATGAAATCAGGTAACTTTGAATAAGGATGAGACCCATTGTTGTTAGGTTGAACAGTGTTGTTGTTATTAGCTGCAGCTTGTGTTGTCATGCTCTGCATCTATTGAATCATAGTTTGCATTAGCTGAGTTTGAGCAGCAAGAAAAGCTCCCAAGTTCTGCATATCCACTGGTGGTGACGGTTGAGGAAGTGCTCCATCATTGGGATTGTCATTGGCTCGGTTTCCACTACTAGAAGCTCCATTGTTTCACTTGTGTTAACCATTTGTTGATTGCTTCACAGGGTTAGAGGAAAGGAGAAATAGCATAGATATGATACAAGAATCCTAGTGCAGGGAAAACAGGTTTAACCCAACAACTTAACCAAGCTTTATTAATAACTTGGTATGGTTACTTACAAAAGCCTAGAAGCTATGCAACACATACTGCACACTCAGCAATCATAAAAGATCCAAACCAACCTAATCACACAACTAAAGACTACTAGGATGACATTGTCTAACTTAAACAGACACGACTCAAAATAAGAGTCTTAACTACTAGCTAACTCTATCACTCATCCAACCACCCAGGCTGAGGCTCTCCTAGTGCATACACCGATGGGTGGGCTATCATGGGTGCAAAATGATCTTGATGTCCAACAACTGGCACCTTAAAGTCCACATACACATCAAGCTCCTCCATCTCCATCTCAAGCTCCTCGGGGTCTTCTTCCTCTTCCTCGTCTTGCTCCTGCACAGCTTGGTCACCACCACCAAACAAGGCCTCCTCCAACTCATGATCTTATCAGTTGTTGCAACGCGCGTCTCATGAAGTTCCTCTTCAGCAACCCTCAAGGCTTCATACACTTGCTTCAACTCTTGAGCTGTATCCTTCATGTTATCCTCTTGAGCAACAGCGAACCTTGCCAAGTGCACCACCGTGGCAACTTCTTCTTTATTAATCTACTAGCGTTGAGAAGCACATATAGATGGATGCAGCCTGAACACAGTGTCCTCCAACTCATGGGCATAATCCTGGCAAATCCGTCATAAGGCAAGACGTGAAGACTCATAGATCCCGATCTCAAAAGTAGCTCTTCTAACAGTAATGTTGATTGGCTTGCTGGGCTTTTTATCCTCTAGAGCGTAGTTAAGAATATTGCAAATGAAACCTTGCTCCACACCATTGACAACCCAAAACTCCCTCTATAAAGCGGTCGAACAAATCCTCCAGGACCTGTAAAACCTTCCATAGTTTTGCAGCATAGCCTCCTTCGTGTTCTCCATACGTCTGAGCCACCCTCATCTAAATAAAGAAACTAGGGTGAGACCTCCACTCGAAACGGCAGCAAGAAAACGAAACATTCAGCAAAGAGGTTTGCTCGCAAGCCAGCACACCCACCGGTGTATGCGTCGGGTCAGCCTCAGCTAGGGTGACTGGATGAGTGAGTGAGTTTCTTAGAGTTGAGTTGAGACTCGAGTGTTGAGTCGTGTCTTAAGTTAGTCTTTACCCTTTTGTAGACGTTAAGATTGTGTGTTTAGTTTGTTTCTTCATGTTTGCTGGGTGTGCAGTATGTGTTGCAAAGCCCTTAGGCATTTGTAAGCAACCATATCAAGTATTAATGAAAGATTGCTTAAGTTGGGTTTAACCTGTTTTCCCTTGCCTTAGAAATTCTTGCATTTCATCTATGCTGCATCTAACTTTCCTAACCCAAGGAGCAATCAATAGATGGTGAACACTCGGGGCAACAATAGAGCTTCAGGAAGTGGTCCACGCTCACGCGACAATCTTAATGATGGAGTACCACCGCAACCAACGCTGCCAGTGGACATGTAGAATTTGGGAGCTTTTCTTGCCACACAGACGCAACTGATGTAGACCATGATGCAGTAGATGTAGCAAATGACTAACATGGCTGCAACCAACAATAACCCTGTTACTCAGAGCCATAATGGTGGACCCCGTCCTTACTCCAAGTTATCAGATTTTATGAGGACTCGACCGCCAACCTTTTCAAGGAATGTTAACCCCTTGGAAGCCGATGATTGGCTAAGGACTATCGATAGGAAGCTGCACATCACTCAATGCAAAGGGAATGAAAAAGTTGTTTATGCATCCCATCAGCTAGAGGGCACTGCCGCAGAATGGTGAGAGAACTACTGTGTTGCTCATGAGACACCAATGGAGATCAGCTGGGAAGAATTTGCAATAGCTTCCGCCAGTATCATGTACCTGAGGGAATGATGGACCTGAAGAAGAAAGAATTCAGGGCTCTAAAGTAAGGAGGCCAATCAGTGGCCGACTATTTGAATAAGTTCACTCAGTTAGCTCGCTATGCCCCTAAAGATGTAGCGACGGATAAAGCCAGGCAGTCTCGCTTCATGAAAGGGCTAAACTCAGGACTGCAAGTTGGACTGATTACCCACAACTTCCTGGATTTTCAGGAGTTGGTTAGTAAAGCTTTGATCCTGGAGGATAAGCGTAAAGAACTGGGAGAGAATCGTAAGCGCTTGATGAGCAATCAGGGTGGACTTCCTAACCACCTACGTTTGAGAATGACACCACAACAGTTTGCCAGGTTTCAACCGTAAGTTGCTAGCTAGACAGCAACACCTGCGCCGCAGCCATCAGGACAGAGTTATCAGACACCAGCCCAGGTAAACAATGCACAAGGAGGTAGTCAGCAGGCAGCCGCCAAGAGGTGCTACAGTTGCAATGAGATGGGACATTTTGCTAATAGGTGTCCGCAGAAGGGAGGTATCATGCTAGTGTGTTTCAATCTTGGAAAGACACCTGCCAAGGCACCTATATCAGGAGCAAACCGGGGAGCTGGACAGGCAGGAGTGATGCATCAAGCGTCAACCACATTACTGCAGATGGAGCTCAGGAAGCATCGGACGTCGTACTGGGTAAGTTTCTGGTAAACTCAGTACCTGCAACAGTTTTGTTTGATTATGGAGCTTCGCATTCATTTGTTTCTCGAGCTTTTTCAACTGAAAATGGTTTGAGTGTGAAAAATCTTAATTGTGTGATGTTAGTCCAAGCCCCAGGATCTGAGTTAAAATCTAACCTTGGGTGTTTGGGAGTTAGGCTGCTTATTAATGGGATAGAGTTCCTAGCGAACTTGATTATCTTAGATACCCAAGCTTTGGACGTTATTCTTGGGATGGACTGGTTGTCCAAGCATAAGATAGTTTTGGATTGTGGTCTAAGAGTTGTATCAATTGAGAGCCCTAGGGGAGAGAAGGTGGAATTTCAAGCGACCGCGGTTCGTGATGGGCAGTTAATGGTCAATAGCATAAAAGTCACCAACATAGAAGGTGTGCCAGTAGTTAGAGAGTATTCGGATGTGTTTCCAGAAGATTTACCTGGTATGCCACTAGACCGTGATGTTGAATTTGTCATTGAGTTAGTGCCTGGGACAACACCGATAGCAAAAAGGCCTTATCGGATGCCTACTGATGAATTAGTAGAAATGAAGAAGCAGATCGAGGAGTTGTTAGAGAATGGTTTTATAAGACCATGTTCGTTGCCGTGGGGAGCGCCAATTTTGTTTGTCAGGAAAAAGGACGGAAGTCTCAGGATGTGTATCGATTATCGTGCACTTAATGAAGTGACGATTAAAAATAAGTACCCGTTGCCAAGAATCGATGATTTATTTGACCAATTAAGGGGAGCGGGAGTTTTCTTCAAGGTAGACCTTCGTTCAGGGTATCATCAATTGAAGATTCAAGCGGAAGATGTTCCAAAAACCGCAATCTCTACAAGATATGGACATTATGAGTTTACGGTCATGTCTTTTGGATTAACTAATGCTCCGGCATATTTCATGAACATGATGAACAAGGTTTTTATGGATTTCCTGGACAAGTTCGTTGTCGTGTTCATAGATGATATTTTGGTGTATTCTAAATCAGAAGAGGAGCATGCAAATCACCTGAGGTTAGTTCTGGAAAAGCTGCGAGAACAAAAGTTATATGCCAAGTTCAGTAAGTGTGATTTCTGGAAGGAAAATGTGAAATTCCTTGGTCATGTCATGACTACTAAAGGAGTTGCTGTTGACCCAAGTAAAGTAGAGGAAGTATTGAAGTGGGAGCAACCAAATTCTGTTACCTAGGTTAGTAGTTTTCTGGGAATGGCGGGTTATTATCGTCGGTTTATAGAGGGATTTTCGACGATTGCGAGACCTCTTACGCAATTGTTGAAAAAGGAAAAGAAATTTACATGGATGCTAGAGTGCGAAAAAAGCTTTGAGGAATTAAAGAGGCATTTGACATCGGCCCCAGTGTTGGTATTGCTGGATGTCCAGAGTAGTTTTGATATATACTGCGATGCGTCAAGATAGGGTCTCGGATGCGTATTGATGTAGAATGGTAAAGTGGTCGCATATGCGTCAAGGCAGTTAAGGCCACATGAAGGGAATTATCCGACGTATGATTTGGAGTTGGCTGCCGTGTTGCCTGCTCTGAAATTGTGGAGTCATTATCTCATTGGTAATAGATGTGAGATATTGTAACAACCCAAAATTTGGGTTTTCAAAAATATTTTGTTTAGTTCATCTTTCCAAAAATCCCCGCGGATTTTCTCTCTTTAATAAAGCTTAATCTGAAATTTTCTAATGCTAAATAAATTAAATTTGACTAATATAAACTTCAATTAAAATAAATTTAGTTTTATTTGAGTTCATTGTGCTTCAAGGAATTTTCTGTAATTTTTTAAAGATTTTTCGGAGTTCGTTTCCTATTTATTTGGAATTAATTTAAATTAAGCCTTTTGTTAAATTTAATTAAATACTGCAAAATTATAAATAAATTTTGGTTAAAAATATTTTATTCGAGATCCAAATGTCTTAAAATATTTTCTAGAATTTTTTTAGAATTTTTCTGGTATTTTTATTGCTCTAAATGAATTATTTTAATTTCTGGAATTATTTTAATTCGGAAATTGGGCTAAATCGACGTGGCAGCTCCGTAACCGCCACGCCATCACCTAACCTCAGCCTTCCGATCTCCATCCGACGCACCAGAATCGCGCCACGCCACCCGCAGATCGTTCATTGCGCGCGGTGTTCGATCCGATCCGCTTTCAATCCAAATCCGATTTTTCTTCGTGTTTCCTTGTATGGCACGACTCCCTAGCCTATATAAGTGTCCTAAGACCCCTCCCACGCACCCCTAATCCCCAGAGCACCTCTCAAACCCTAAAAACCGCAGCCGTCGTCTTCCGGGGCGCCTCCCTCGTCGGCCGAACTTGGCATCGCGTTCCCTGTCATTCTGGTGAGTTTTTCTAAAATCCGCTCATGTCATCTCGTGCCATATTGTCCCATCTACCTCTCCACCAAATTTGGTGCTGTTTCACCAAGCAAATCAAAAGTTACGGCCGTTCCAATCTCGAATCTTGCCGTCGCCCGTTCTCCTTCGTTTTTGCGAGTTTGACCGTGAAATTTATTCTGTAGACTCATCTTGATGTCCTCTACCTGGTTCTCACCCTAACTCAAGGTTTTGTCCATGGAATTGCTACAGAAAATTCAATCTTCCCGATCGATCGCGACGTCATGCCAGAAAACTTCGCGCGCGTTCCCGTTGATCCGTAGGTAAAACTCAGATCCGTTCGCGTCATATTGTGCCAAATGATCCCAGATAGCTCTCTGTAAATTTGGTTAGGTTTCATCCATTATCTTAATAGTTATGGCCGTTTGATCTATTAGCTTTAGCAACCGCTCATCGCCAGTTTGTGATCATCCATTGGGTTGCCGCCAAATCCGCTTATACCGCTGAGATCGTCTCGCCGCGTTCTACGTGGTGCTCACTTCCTTTGCTGTTCCATCTACCGAAAATTTTTATATTCGTTAGCCGCGCCTTCGTCGATCGCAGCGCCGTCTTTTGCCGCCAACCATCTTAGTTCGCCTTGGTCGTGTCATCATGTCCAGTAGGCCATCATTCTCTGGTTTGCTCATCTTTAGAGTTCATTTGGTCTTCGGTTGCCATCAAAGCCATAATCTAGTATCTAACCGTCGTTGTTCGATCCAGTTCTTTTGTTATCGGTTCGTGTTTCGGTTAGCCATCCTTGGTAATCTTTTGTCGCAGAGCCAACCCTACCTATCCTATCCCTATGCCAAGTTGATCTATCCGCGAGTCGTTTCTCTCGAACCCTATTTGAACCTTGTGTCCAATCTGTCGTTGACGATGGATCATGTCATGTAAACCTCGCAACTCGCAGATCAATCCTGAGCCATATCATATCCTTGCTACCATATCATTGTACCGATAATCGACATCTCATCTTTGCATGAGTATCCTGTATTGCTTCGCTATCTTTGCATGTGTGCATGGTCGCAAAAGCCCTAGTGCAATATCATCATCCTCTCTATCGCCTTATTGTAATCTAACCCCATCACCTATGAGTTTAGCCTTGTCTTCATTTCCTCGTTGCCTTGTCATCGTCAAGCATCTTGATCGACGTATGACTGATCTCGAATCGAATCGCATGAATGTCAACCCCGCTTGTCCATGTCCTATTCTTGAAATCTAATCTGCCATTGACCTAGAAGTCATTCGTGGACTTGGTCGATAGACCATTGGCCATATGTCATATCCTTGTGCCATATCTAATCTATTAGTCTATCTTGCTTTTGTTTGACTGTATCCGCTTAATCAAGAAAAGTCATCATTAAGCATCAGTTTAGTTCATTGCAAACTAACGTATCTTTATGGACCCGGTTTATAGATCGAGAGCCCATATGTCATTGTCTATCCAATCAAGATAATAACTTCAGAATAAATATTCTTTGGAATATTATTCTTTCTTTCTCAGTTATCAGTCTTTTCCTTTTTGGTGTATTCCTAAGTTCGCTCTCTTTGTCTAATATCCGATCTAATCCATTCAAGTTCCTAAATTCATCTAAGCCTTCGTGATCCAAGACTATCCGTTCTCAATTTGGATTTTATTTGATTTATCTTTTGAGTTGGTTTGTATTTGCTTCTTCTTTAATCGTTAGACGATCGTCCTAAGTTGTTCTAAGGAGTCAAGATCAAGAAGGTAAAGATCAAGATCAAGATCAAGAATTAAAGATAAAGAGTAAACAACGAAGAAAATCGCAAGGGCCAAGCAAGTTGTGCTTTGATCATATTGAACCCATGTTTATAAAATTGCTATATTTGTTTTACCCTATTGCATATTATTTCAATTATACAATTGTTTCAAATTAAATTGGGACTTAGCTATTATACCAATTTGATCTATACCCTACCTTGCCATTGTATGCCATGATCTAATTGTCACCCTAGGATGGTTAATTAATAGTTGGTTAATATTGATAATCGACATGGGTGGTTAGACCGTCAGAGATTGCTTAGCCATGCCACGTCATCACATGTGTCCGAAAGTTGATACTTAATCTTGACTAATGGAATATGGAATAATGTGTATGAATTGGTGTGTCATGTGTTGTCACACGTGATATTAAGTTGTCGTGGCGAGGAGGTCACACAATTAGATTGAAATGTTGGTGGCACGTGGTGCTTGGTAATCAAGCTGGGTGGTAATGATTTAGATTGGGGCAAGTGGTAAGGGCGGTGTGCCAAGGTGGGCCAGATTGGCGGGGTATGTGGAAGTCTTGCCTTGGTCATTTTAAGGACTTAACCTTGCAAGCCTTTGACCTGAGTCTCTCTTGCAACCACATGTCTGGAATGGGACAGCCTAGCTGATTAATTAGTAATGTTTTAGCTTGGTACTACCATTGGCGGTGTGAGTCCCGGGTGTACGGATTAACTCACATGGCGCAAGAGGGGGGCCCTGTCGTGGTGGTTTAACCCTTCAGTGTTGAAACCTCAGCGGGTAGTACTGGGTTAAGGCAGAGCTTTGTAAAGGCTTTGTCATGATCTCTCTGCCGACACACCAAAGGAAGTGTGTTAATTGCATGGCACTAAGAGACAATCATGTCGTGTGGGTAAAGTGTATAACCTCTGCAGAGTGTAAAACTATTCGAATAGCCGTGCTCATGTATTGAGCAATGCTCGGAATTACAGCTTAAGGGTTAGACTTTTGCAAAACAAAACTTGGGATGGATGGCGGTTGCCATGGTAAGTTGGAACTTGATTAAGGATTGGAACTTGGTTTACTTGAGAAATGTCAATCTATCTATTACGCTTATTTGTTTTATTGTCTTTACAATCTATTTATCAGAATTGTTCTCAAATGTCGCTTTCTTGCAAAATAACCATGATAGGCCATTCCTTGGAATAAGCCTTGCATATAGTTATATTAGAATTGCATTCATGCACAACTTGTTGAGTGCCTTATGTACTCACCCTTGCCATCAACAAAATCATCATTGAGGAGAAGACTACAACTTCAAAGGAGGAGAAGTTCCACGAGGGGCGAATATCTAGGAGTTGAACCTTGTCGCTTGCTGTGGCATATTGATGGGATTCGTCGGCGTTCTTCATTCCGCTATTTATTTAATTTGAGTTGAAGCCACCAAGGCCTCGTAAGTGTAAGTTTGACCTTAAGGTCGTTCAATAGTTCTATATTAATAAATGAAGTCTTTGTTTATTATTCCGCTGTGTATGATTGTGATATTTCATCAATGTTGAGACTGTGTGCACTAGCGTGATCCTGGACTAGTGTTGAATACACAGAGGGTCCGGATTTGCATATTCGGGTCCCGACAGAGGTGGTATCAGAGCCATACTGACTGTAGGTCTTGACCCTAGATAGTTTGGCCGTTCCTTAGGAGCTTCAAAAGTATTTTCTAAATGAGAAAATTTAACTTGAAAGAATAATAAGTTCTTGACTTATCTTATTCTTCCATTCTTTCCCCTTCTGCTTAAATTATTCTTCTTTCCCCACTGGTTTAAATAAAAATCTTACCTGAGTTGTTTTAAGTAGTTAACGATGTTTCACACTTAAGGAGAAAGTACTGGATGTCTTGCTGCTGATACTAAAGATCGTGAAGACAGGAATCATCGAACTCAAGAAAAAGAAGTGGATCGATGAAGTGTTCAAGAAGTTAGAAGAACTAGTACTTTGGTGGCCAGTTGAGACTCATGTGTGAAGAGTTGCGTCAGTCTAACATAGAAGTGTTACCCTTTTAGACGATAGATTGTTGTGTGCTTAGGTTAATTTGGTTTTTTTTCTCCTTGGTTGCTCGGTGTGCAGTATGCGTTGCATAGCTTTTAGGCTTTTGTAAGTAACCATACCAAGTTTTTAATAATGTTTGTATAAGTTATTGGGTTAAACCTGCTCCCCTGCACTAGGATTCTTGAACCTTATCTTTGCTTTTCCCCTCTTAACTAAACCCTGGAGTGGTCAACAGATTGAAAGGACCGATAACAACAATGATTTCGAGGCGCTTCAAGTCGATCTGATTGCTACTACTTGGTGTTAGTAATAAAGTAGATTGTGACCAGCACCGTCCACCGTACCGATAGTGACAATTCAGAATTTGAATTAGTTATTCACCGCTCAAACCCAGCTCATGCAGACAATGATACAACAGATGAATGTTATCAGTGCCAAAATCAATGCCCCTACAACCACAATCACAGCCACCTATTCACAAATAAAGTTTGCCTTGTTCAAGAGGACCAAACCACCTACGCTTGGTGGATCACCACTCTCAAAGATGCGTAAATCTAGCTTCACGTCATAGAAGGGAAGTCGGCTTTGGTGCAATGTGAAGATGAAGAGAAGGTTCCTATGCCACATGTCGATTGGAAGGAGATGCCTTGGAGTGGTGGGAGAACTATTGTGCTACCTACAGACACCGTAAGAAATCACTTGGTTGGAGTTCGTCGCTACTTTTCAGATTCGTTGCTTTGTCAAATGTTAGTATGACTACCGCAAGTTCGGAGAAGTGTACAACCCTTTTCCTATGTCATACCGGGATGTTGTTCCTTGAAGTGTTGTCAACCAAACAAATCGGAAGACCATGCATGCGTCCGCTGTGGAGGAATAGGACACACCGCTAATAAGCATGCAATCAATTGTTCCAATGAGAAGGAAGCCATTTACTTGGAGAATGTCCTATGAGCAACATTACATGTTATCTTTATGAAGGACGTGATCATTGTCTAGCTCAATGTCCATTGATTCAATAGTGACCGCCGTGACTCGGATCGGTGAGTGAATTTTCGAGCCGCCATTGCTCAAAAGTTAGCGAAAAGAGAAGGATTGTCATCCGCACTTGCTGCGTGCCGCGTGGCGAAATGAAGAAGAATTATGTCAACTCTGTCCGCTTGCCTCAAAAACCAGGATACTTGGTCACCATGGAATTGTTTCTTGTGCGATAAACAAGGTCATTGGGCGTGGAATGCCGTATGAACCAACAAGTGGTGATGCCCGAGAAAGACAATATTGTGCATATGACTACACCTAACTGCACGACGACCCGCATTCGTGCTACAACTGTGGTAAGTTAGGTCATTTTGTTAAGGAATGCCCACAGAAAGGTCAATCAATTTTTGGAAGCCATGATCATTCTAGAAATCACTTCAGTAAAGTTTATAACCCCAAGAGTGAGTGGTAAAACTGCAGGATTAACTTGCTCAAAGAGTCAGTTGAAGCAAGAGGAGTTGGTTAACAAGACCCTTATTCTAGGAGATGAGTGCAAGAAATTACAGTATAACCGCAAGCGTCAGAAAGCCTGTCAAGAAGGACCACCGCAATAGCAAATGAGGAGTGCCCCTCAACAACTCAGTTGCCATACTGCTCAGACTTTGTTCGAGACACCTTCACCTGTGCCTCGCCTTGATAGTCAAAATTTTCATAACACCACCCCGTTAAAACTTCTCAAGGAGGAAGCTTATCGCCTAGAGGTTGCTTTGCTGCCGCCACCAGACATTTTGCTAAACACGCCTCAAAAGAAAGTGATCACCGCGGTCGATCAATCTCACTCGCCCCTATCAAGATTAGTGCTATGTCGAAGGAAGTCAACAGATGTCGGTCAAGCGTTGCTTCGATGCAATGAACCGGCACTTGCCAACAGCTATCTTAAGAGAAAAGTTGTTATACCGTCCGCTTCAATCTTAATCCTACACCTACCGAGACACTTGCATCGTAAAGTGAATTGTGGAGCCATGCCGCCAAAGCCAAGAAAAAGATCATATCAACCACATTATGACTATCGGAGCTTAGAAGGCATCGAGGTTGTACTTGATTGAAGATCATATGTAATCCGTGATGTTGAGAGTTAACTTGTCTATTGTTGAGATTGAGTTCCTAATAAATCTTATCATGTTGGAAACCCATGCTTGAGATGTTTATCCTTGGAATTATCTCGTTACCTATGTGTAAGGCGCTTTGGTTTATGGTCAAAGATTTGATCGCTTAAGAGGAGCGAAAGTGTTTTTCGAGAAAGATTTGCGATCGCTTAACTTCAAAGATATCGTAGACGACTAAGGACCGCTTGTTCGCTTATGGTTGAGCTAAGAAGGTGGATGTGCCATCACATCGTAAGAAAAGGAGTTGTTGCGTATGCTTAATAACTACAAAGGATAATTGTTTTCCGACGAATTGCTTTAGCTACCTTAGTGTATGCCACATAAACCATGCCATTACCTCTGTAATAGTTGGAGCTTGAGTTTAATGTGAAGGAATATTTAGTTGATCTAGAGTTTAAGGAAGTACTCGAGAATCAAGTCGATAGAGATAGAAATGCACCAACAGAATGTTGTGCAAGACCGCAGAGTTGCAAGCAAGTTTCATCACAAATGCCGCTTGTGCAATTTCTAGAAGAAGCGTAAAACCGAGTGTTAAAGGACGGAAAGCAAGGGAGCTCACAAAGGAGATGCCGAACGCCACCGAGTGCGTGATGTGTTTCAAGAGTCCCAACACAAGGAGTGCCTTCTTGTGCCAAAAAGCGCATACACCGTGGAAGTCGTGGAATTGCAAAGGATCTCATTCGCATCGCATAGACCTACAAATTTTGGATGTTGTCAAGCGTTTGTTCGAAAGCAACCTTGCCCAAAGCAGCGCTTGCTTGGAAGTTCAAGAAAGTCTCAAGAGTTGAGTCCCCGTAACCTATTTCTATAGACAACCTTAATCTCTGGTCTAGATTACATTAAGGGGAGGTTTGTAACAACCCAAAATTTGGGTTTTCAAAAATCTTTGTTTAGTTCATCTTTCCAAAAATCCTCATGGATTTTCTCTCTTTAATAAAGCTTAATCAAATTTTCTAATGCTAAATAAATTAAATTTGACTAATATAAACTTCAATTAAAATAAATTTAGTTTTATTTGAGTTCATTGTGCTTCAAGGAATTTTCTGTAATTTTTTAAAGATTTTTCGGAGTTCGTTTCCTATTTATTTGGAATTAATTTAAATTAAGCCTTTTGTTAAATTTAATTAAATACTGCAAAATTTTAAATAAATTTTGGTTAAAAATATTTTATCCGAGATCCAAATGTCTTAAAATATTTTCTAGAATTTTTTTAGAATTTTTCTGGTATTTTTATTGCTCTAAATGAATTATTTTAATTTCTAGAATTATTTTAATTCGAAATTAAAATCGACGTGGCAGCTCCGAACCGCCACGCCATCACCTAACCTCAGCCTTCCGATCTCCATCCGACGCACTGAATGCACCACGTCACCCAGATCGCTCATTGCGCGCTGTGTTCGATCCGATCCGCTTTCAATCCAAACCGATTTTTCTTCGTGTTTCCTTGTATGGCACGACTCCTAGCCTATATAAGTGTCCTAAGACCCTCCCACGCACCCCTAATCCCGAGCACCTCTCAAACCCTATAAACCGCAGCCGCCGCCTTCCGGGCGCCTCCTCGCCGGCCGATCTTGGCATCGCGTTCCCTGTCATTCTGGTGAGTTTTTCTAAAATCCGCTCATGTCATCTCGTGCCATATGGTCCCATCTACCTCTCCACCAAATTTGGTGCTGTTTCACCAAGCAAATCAAAAGTTACGGCCGCTCCAATCTCGAATCTTGCCGTCGCCCGCTCTCCTTCGCTTTTGCGAGTTTGACCGTGAAATTTATTCTAGACTCATCTTGATGTCCTCTACCTGGTGCTCACCCTAACTCAAGGTTTTGTCCATGGAATTGCTGCAGAAAATTCAATCTTCCCGATCGATCGCAGACGCATGAGAAAACTTCGCGCGCGCTCCCGCTGATCCGTAAGGTAAAACTCAGATCCGTTCGCGTCATATTGTGCCAAATGATCCCAGATAGCTCTCTGTAAATTTGGTTAGGTTTCATCCATTATCTTAATAGTTATGGCCGCTTGATCTATTAGCTTTAGCACTGCTCATCGCCAGTTTGTGATCTGTCCATTGGGTTGCCGCCAAATCCGCTTATACCGCTGAGATCGCCTCGCCGCGTTCTACGTGGTGCTCACTTCCCTTTGTTGTTCCATCTACCAAAATTTTTATATTCGTTAGCCGCCTTTCGTCGAGATGCTACCGCCTTTTGCCGCCAACCATCTTAGTTCGCCTTGGTCGTGTCATCATGTCCATGAGCCATCATTCTCTGGTTTGCTCATCTTTAGAGTTCATTTGGTCTTCGGTTGCCATCAAAGCCATAATCTAGTATCTAACCGTCGTTGTTCGATCCAGTTCTTTTGTTATCGGTTCGTGTTTCGGTTAGCCATCCTTGGTAATCTTTTGTCGCAGAGCCAACCCTACCTATCCTATCTCTATGCCAAGTTGATCTATCCGCGAGTCGTTTCTCTCGAACCCTATTTGAACCTTGTGTCCAACTGCCGTTGACGATGGATCATGTCATGTAAACCTCGCAACTCGCAGATCAATCTCGAGCCATATCATATCCTTGCTACCATATCATTGTACCGATAATCGACATCTCATCTTTGCATGAGTGTCCTGTATTGCTTCGCTATCTTTGCATGTGTGCATGGTCGCAAAGCCCTAGTGCAATATCATCATCCTCTCTATCGCCTTATTGTAATCTAACCCCATCACCTATGAGTTTAGCCTTGTCTTCATTTCCTCGTTGCCTTGTCATCGCAAGCATCTTGATCGACGATGACTGATCTCAAATCGAATCGCATGAATGTCAACCCCGCTTGTCCATGTCCTATTCTTGAAATCTAATCGCCATTGACCTAGAAGTCATTCGTGGACTTGGTCGATAGACCATTGGCCATATGTCATATCCTTGTGCCATATCTAATCTATTAGTCTATCTTGCTTTTGTTTGACTGTATCTGCTTAATCAAGAAAAGTCATCATTAAGCATCGCTTAGTTCATTGCAAACTAACGTATCTTTATGGACCCGGTTTATAGATCGAGAGCCCATATGTCATTGTCTATCCAATCAAGATAATAACTTCGAATAAATATTCTTTGGAATATTATTCTTTCTTTCTCGCCATCGCCTTTTCCTTTTGGTGTATTCCTAAGTTCGTTCTCTTTTGTCTAATATCCGATCTAATCCATTCAAGTTCCTAAATTCATCTAAGCCTTCGTGATCCAAAGATTATCCGCTCTCAATTTGGATTTTATTTGATTTATCTTTTGAGTTGGTTTGTATTTGCTTCTTCTTTAATCGTTAGACGATCGTCCTAAGTTGTTCTAAGGAGTCAAGATCAAGAAGGTAAAGATCAAGATCAAGATCAAGAATTAAAGATAAAGAGTAAACAACAAAAAAAATCGCAAGGGCCAAGCAAGTTGTGCTTTGATCATATTGAACCCATGTTTATAAAATTGCTATATTTGTCTTACCCTATTGCATATTATTTCAATTATACAATTGTTTCAAATTAAATTGGGACTTAGCTATTATACCAATTTGATCTATACCCTACCTTGCCATTGTATGCCATGATCTAATTGTCACCCTAGGATGGTTAATTAATAGTTGGTTAATATTGATAATCGACATGGGTGGTTAGACCGTCAGAGATTGCTTAGCCATGCCACGCCATCACATGTGTCCGAATGTTGATACTTAATCTTGACTAATGGAATATGGAATAATGTGTATGAATTGGTGTGTCATGTGTTGTCACACGTGATATTAAGTTGTCGTGGCGAGGAGGTCACACAATTAGATTGAAATGTTGGTGGCACGTGGTGCTTGGTAATCAACCGGGTGGTAATGATTTAGATTGGGGCAAGTGGTAAGGGCGGTGTGCCAAGGTGGGCCAGATTGGCAGGGTATGTGGAAGTCTTGCCTTGGTCATTTTAAGGACTTAACCTTGCAAGCCTTTGACTGAGTCTCTCTTGCAACCACATGTCCGAATGGGACAAATTAGCTGATTAATTAGTAATGTTTTAGCTTGGTACTACCATTGGCGGTGTGAGTCCCGGTGTACTGGATTAACTCACATGGCACAAGAGGGGGCCCTGTCGTGGTGGTTTAACCCTCAGATGTTGAAACCTCACGGGTAGTACTGGGTTAAGGCAGAGCTTTGTAAAGGCTTTGTCATGATCTCTCTGCCGACACACCAAAGGAAGTGTGTTAATTGCATGGCACTAAGAGACAATCATGTCGTGTGGGTAAAGTGTATAACCTCTGCAGAGTGTAAAACTATTCAATAGCCGTGCTCATGTATTGAGCAATGCTCGGAATTACAGCTTAAGGGTTAGACTTTTGCAAAACAAAACTTGGGATGGATGGCGGTTGCCATGGTAAGTTGGAACTTGATTAAGGATTGGAACTTGGTTTACTTGAGAAATGTCAATCTATTTATTACGCTTATTTATTTTATTGTCTTTACAATCTATTTATCGAATTGTTCTCAAATGTCGCTTTCTTGCAAAATAACCATGATAGGCCATTCCTTGGAATAAGCCTTGCATATAGTTATATTAGAATTGCATTCTCATGCACAACTTGTTGAGTGCCTTATGTACTCACCCTTGCCATCAACAAAATCATCATTGAGGAGAAGACTACAACTTCAAAGGAGGAGAAGTTCCACGAGGGGCGAATATCTAGGAGTTGAACCTTGTCGGTGTTCGTGGCATATTGATGGGATTCACGACGCTCTTCATTCCACTGCTATTTATTTAATTTGAGTTGAAGCCACCAAGGCCTCGCAAGTGTAAGTTTGACCTTAAGGTCGCTCAATAGTTCTATATTAATAAATGAAGTCTTTGTTTATTATTCCACTGTATGATTGTGATATTTCATCAATGTTGAGACTGTGTGCACTAGCGTGATCCTGGACTAGTGCTGAATACACAGAGGGTCCGGATTTGCATATTCGGGTCCCGACAGATATATACGGACCACAAGAGTCTGAAATATATTTTCACTCAGTCGGATCTTAATATGAGGCAAAGAAGGTGGTTGGAGCTGATAAAGGACTACAATGTTGGAATCCATTACCATCCGGGAAAGGCAAATGTGGTGGCTAATGCCTTGAGTCGAAAAAGCCACGTTGCAAATATGACAGTGCAAGAAGAACAGTCAGAGCTGTATAAGGAATTTCAAAGGCTAAGACTGGAAATGGTTCCAGAAGGGTTTATAGCTACATTAGAAGTTAAGCCGACGCTTGAGGATCAGATTCGAGAAGGACAAAAATGTGATGAGAAAATCAATCGAATCAAGTCTAAAAAAGGATGAAGGTGAAAGACCATGTGGAGGTCTATCCTTGTTAGTGCTGAGTTATTGACTGTGTTTGAGCTAGGTTTGCTTGGATATGAGTTTGATTTGAATTGGATTTTCAAAATGTAGCAATTTGAGTTGTCTCTCGCTAGGCGGCACTACCGCCATGTGGCGCGGGTAGTGCTCGCCAAGCGCAAGATCGCCATGAGGAGGCGATCGCCAAGCAAGGAGCGCAGCATCTGTAGGGTCCGGTAGTTATATTTCAGAGAGAGGTGTTTGCTGGTTTTTCATGAGAGCAGCACTACTGGCCATGTGGGAGTGGTAGTGCCGGCCGAGCGATATTATCGGCCCCAAAGGGCGGTAGTGCTGGCCTATTGAGCGAATGATTGAAATTGATTTTTGAATTTGTGTGAGGCCTATTGCATATCATTTTGGACAATGCTATGTGATGTGTTTCCTTGTTTTTGATGGTTGCAGGTCGACGATGCTAGATCATGGTGAGGCGAAGGATGACCGGGACTAGGCGAGGAGCGTCGGAGGTCCAGACGGTCGAGGATCACCAGAAGATGATCGGAGACGGAGTCGTGGCAAGCTATGAAGACAAGGAACGGTTGAGATGCTAGCTAGAAGCTGCATAGATCAATGAGGGCCATTGGATCTTGGTTTAGTTGATAGATTAGCGGGTCTAGTTAGTATGCTTTGAAACCGTGCAAGAAAACCTATTTGTGTGGTGGGTTTTGGGTGAACCCTTGCATGGTTGATTGAGTGGGTTAATTGTAGACCTTGATGGATGCTCTAGGGTTTAGAGGCTCATCCAAGGGTGGTAGGTGTCGGGACCCGAATATGCAAATCTGGACCCTCTGTGTATACTGCACTAGTCCAGGATCACGCTAGTACACACAGGCTCAACATAAGTAAATATCGCAATCATACATAACGAAAATATTATGAAAGACATCATATGATACATACTATTGGTTGAATGACCTTATGGTCCACTTACATGACTATGCCTCGCAAGGCTGAATAATATATTAAATCGCAATGAATGGAAACGTAGGTAACCCTCAAGATACCACAGTAATTGACAAGGCTTGCGCCTAAACATTCGCCTCCTCCCGAATCTTTCCTCCAAAGATTGGTGTAGACTCTTCAACTGGTGATGTTATTGTTGGCAAGGGTGAGTACTTAAAGCACTCAACAAGTTGTGCACAGAATGCAATTCTATGTAACTATATGCAAGGCTTATTCCAAAGGATAGGCTATCATGGCTATTTTGCAACAGAGCAAAGATTTACGAACAAATACAATAAATAGATTGTAAAGACTAAAACAAATAACAATAATGATAGATTCAGCTTTTCTCAAGTAAACCAAGTTTCCAATCTTAAGTCAAATTCCATCTTCCATATGGCATTCTGCCATCCCAACCAAGTTGTTCATTTTAATTAAGCTAACCCTTAACTGTAATTCCCGAGCATTGCTCAATACCATGAGCACGGCTATCCTAATAGTTTCACACTGCAGAGGTTATGCACTTTACCCACACGGCATGATATTCACTTTGCGCTCGCCATTAGCACACTTCCTTTGGTGTGCCTGCAGAGAAATCATGACAGAGCCTTTACAATGCTCGACTTAACCCAAGATTACCCGCTAAGGTTTCAACACCGTGGGTATGAAAACCATAACTGTGGCCCCCTCTTGCGCCATGTGAATTACTCCATAACTCGGGAACTCACACCACCAAGATAGTACCAAAGTTAAGACATTGCAAATTAATCACCTAGGTGGGCCCATACTGCACATGTGGTTGCATGATTGACTCAGTCAAAGGCTTGCAAGGTTAAGTCCTTAGAGTGATCGTGGCAAGACATCCACATACCCTCGCCCATTGGGCCCACCTTGGCATACTCGCCCTTGTCACTTGCCCCAATCTAAATTATTATCACCCGCTTGATTACTAAGCACCACGTGCCATCAACAATTCAACATCGCTATGTGACATGACTCGCCACAACAACTCAATCTCATCGTTTGATTCCACATGACACACAAGTTCTTAACATTGTTCCATATTCCATTAATCAAGATTAATTATCAATGATTCTGACACATGTGATGACGTGGCATGGCTAAGCAACTAATACGGACTAACCTCCAATGTTGATTATAATTATTAATCAACTATATTCAACCAATCTAGGGTGACAAATAAATTATGGCATACAATGACAAGGTAGGGTATAAATCAATCTGGTATATTAGCTAAACCCAATCTAATTTGAAACAATTGTATATTTGAAATATATGCAATAGGGTAAAATAAACATAGCAATTTTATAAACATGGGTTCAACATGATCAAAGCACAACTTGCCTTGGAATAGGTCCTAATCTGGTTCTGGAACTTGCTCATGAGTTGCTGGATCTTCCTCCGAAGCGTCGCACAATTCAACGTCTACGCGTACCGAAGAAGAAAAGCAAATAAATGCCAAAACAGAGATAAATTTAACTCCAAAAATCAAATAAAATTCACCATTAAATAGATCTCAATTTTACAAATTTTTAGGAATTTGAATCACTCAAATCCGAGTTAAATTGCAAAATATATAGCCTTTTGAAGTTTGGAATAAATACTGAAATTGCTAAAATCAGAATTAACAGATTTATTTTTAAACCGAAAATAGAATTACTGCGCAAGCGTGACGTCATCATGACGTCGCGACCTGCACTAATCAGTAATGACACGTGCCCCGGGCGTATGGACTGGGTCCACGGCCCGCGCCAGCTCACGGTGAACTCGGCTCACAGCGCCTCGGGCTCTGCGCCTGACACGCGGCGCAACTGGCTGCCACTCGCGCGTTCAATCTGGCCCGAGGAAACGAATCGGATGGCCCCGATTGCTCGCAACGTGGCAGATCTTCAACCTTCCGCTACAGATCGGACGGCCCATGGTTCGCCCGACGACAATGGCGGCGCCGCCACTAGGCTATACCGGACGTGGAGAAGATGACGAACCCGACGGCATTCCGGCGATGTTCCGGCGACGAAACCTTACCGATTCGACGCAAAGCTTCTCGGTGAACCCAGATCCGGAACCAACGCGGCGGAGAACGGCTCGACGGCGACGTTCTCGGTCGAAACTCGCGGCGGCGCACCCACGAACTGCGGCGAGGTCTAGCGGTTGCCACAGGGCTCCACCGGCGACGGCGCTTTAGAGAAAAGATGCGGCAAACGACGACGAGTCTACGGCCTCCGGGTAGCAGCTTATATAGTGCTCACGGACGCGCAAACAACGACCTAAGTCGGCACGGCGGCGAACTCGTGAAGAACTCGGACTCCGGCGACGCAACGGAGACGAACTCCTCTCAACCGTCCACGTGTCCGATTGACGGCCACGATCAACTAGGGTTACGAGGGGCATGACCACTTTGGACCATACGATCACGATCCTACGGCCAGATGCTCTCGGCCACGCGGCACAATGTGGACAGCACGATGCCGAACCAATGGCCATCAACCACCCCTCAAGGACTCGGGCCAAACGGGCCACGCGCTCAAGGCCCACCACGCACAGAAAATGGGCCAAGCCCACTACTGTTCATGCAGATTTTAAAAGGTTTTTCCATTTAAAATAATTCCAGAAATTCATTTTATTTATTTTAAGCAATAAAACTATTGGGAAAAATCCAAGAAAAATCTCAAAAATACTTTGAGACATTATGGACTCAAATAAAATATTTTCGGCAAAACTTTATTTTAACTTTGTATAAATTTAAATAGATTTGAATAAGAGGCAATAAACTTGATTTAAAATTAATTCCAATAAATCCAGAAAAATCCAAATAAATTCCAGAAAATCATAAATGCACAAATAAGAAATAAAAACTTAATTAAGCCAAATTTTGGGATGTTACAGTAGGTGGCCCAAGAGTTGTATAAATAGAGAGGAAGGGTGGCCTTCTCCTCTTGAAGGTTTTGAGGTTTTTGTTGCTCCTTTGAGCTTTGCCCACATGAATGTGAGGCTTTGTAACCTCTCCTTCCAGAAATGAAAATATTCACTCAAATCATTTCTTTCCTTTATGCATTTACATTACGCATTTAAATTAAGCAATTTAAATTCCGCATTTACTTTCTTGCAATTTACATTTACGCAATTTGGATTTGCCTCCTCTCCTTCTACATGCTTACGAATCTTTGTTGAGGTTGATGTTTTGATGAATGATTCTTCTTCTGAACTTATACTCTCAAACATGTAAGAAATACATACGTTCTTCTTGCAAGAAGTTCTTCCTTGCGTTCTTGAATGCTTGATCTTGTAGATTGTGTTGCCTTGAGTTTCCTCATGGTCTCTTGCTTGCTGGGACATGTGGGAAGTCATTCAAGATCAGCTTGATCATCATAACCCCACGAGCAAGCCTCGATCGAAGTTCTTTCGATTTTTGTTGAAACTTGGTGTGTTCTTCCTTCCTGGGCAAAAAGGTCGGAACTTTGATGTCAATCCTTGTGATTGAAGGTTGAAATACGTTCCTGACATCCTTAGGATCACATATACCAAGTTTCATTGAGTTTGGATCAACGAATCAAAAGATACATGAATTTTTTTTGAACCCGTGCTGAAAATACTGTTCATATGCCTTTAGAAGGATTAGTCATAGATTTTACTGTGGATGATCAAGGTACCATGTGGTTTAAGGGTCGAATTTGTGTGCCAAACAAGCCAGAGCTTAAGCAGTTGATCTTAGAAGAGACTCACAATTCTAAGTATTCGATTCTTCCATGAAGTGCTAAGATGTATCAAGACCTTAAGGAGAGGTTTTGGTGGCCTAAAATGAAGCGTGAAGTTGCTGAGCGCGTTGCTTTGTGTGATGTATACCAGAGAGTTAAGGCAATACATTAGAGGCCAATAGGTTTGCTACAGTCATTAAAAGTTCTTGAATGGAAATTGGAGGAAATCGATATGGATTTTATCATCGGTTTGCCAAGAACTCAAAGTGCGTATGATTCTATATGGGTCATTGTGGATCGATTGACCAAAATTGCTCATTTCATTCCGGTCAAGAAGACTTACTCCGGAGATCGATTAGCAGAGTTATATATGGCCAGGATTGTGTGTTTACATGGTGTGCCTAAGAAGATAGTATCTGACAGAGGTACTCAATTTACCTCAAGGTTCTGGGATAAGTTGCATGAAGTCATAGGGCACAATTGAACTTTAGTACAGCATATCATCCGCAGACCGATGGCCAGACAGAAAGAGTTAATCAGATTCTTGAAGATATATTAAGAGCTTGTGTATTAGCTTATACTACTTTGTGGGATAAATATTTGCCGTATGTAGAGTTCAGCTATAATAATAGTTATCAGGCTAGTTTGCAGATGTCACCATTTGAGGCTTTATATGGTCATGCATGTTTTACCCCGTTAAATTGGAATGAGATAGGAGAGCGTTCAGTGTTTGGACCTGACATTCTCAAGGAAGCTGAAGAGCAAGTTGCTATGATAAGAGAGAGATTGAAAATAACACAGTCAAGGCAAAAGCGCTATGCTAATAATCGACGTCGTGATTTGAGTTTTGAGCCAGATGACTTTGTGTATCTTAGGGTTACCCCTCTGAAAGGTGTTAAAAGGTTTCACGCCAAGGGGAAGCTTGCTCCAAGATATGTTGGACCGTTTAAGATCTTGAGCCATCGAGGCGAGATTGCTTATCAATTGAAATTGCCGCAATCGTTGATAGGTGTGAATGACGTGTTCCATGTGTCACAGCTTAAGAAGTGTCTTCGAGTGCCAGAGCAGATGGCATTAGAAGCAATTGAACTGAAGGAGGATCTAACTTACAAGGAGCATCCAATTAAAATTTTGGATGTAATAGAGCGCAAGACCAGGAATAAGTCTGTTCGCTTTTGCAGAGTTCAGTCGCTAGTGTAGCCACCGTTTGTGCTCTAGAGCTCGCCGAAGTTCCTGAAGGCGTCGCCGCTATTTTCATTGTTTTCCACCGCCGTCAAGCCGGGAGCCGCCGTGTGGTTTCCAGTTTCGAACTCGCTGTGTCGAGACGAATCGGAGCCACCACTTCTTGGTCGCCAGAGGTCGCTACTTCGCCGCCACCAAGGTCGTCGTCTTCGAGTCCGGTGGGAGTTGCATCGCCGTGCCGCCATCCGTGTCATGAAGCTCGGGAGCCATCAGATCTGCATCGGACCATCGAGATCATGCCGCATCGCAGCATCAGAAATGAACGCCACCGGTAACGTCAGCCATTAGATCGGAGGTAAGCGGTCGGGATTGCGCCATGTAGGCTTTGATTGATGACCATTAGATCACGCTGTGAGGTTTAGATCGTGTCGCTCGGTTCGGCCAATGGCGTGCCAACGCGTGGCAGTGTGAGAACCGAAGCGCCGGGCGCCGGGTTCACAGTGGACCAAAGGAGGTTCCGTGGACCGGGTCTATAGACCGAGGCGTGAAAGCATCTAGAACCCTAGTTTATCTTGAGTTTTGGTAATTAATGACAATCAAAGAAAATTGACTGACTATTTCATTTGAGCTTTACAAGAATAGGTTGGTACGAAGATTGACGAACGTGGGAGCTCAAAATGAGAAAAAGTGAAGAGCATGCATAAGTGAAAAATAATTAAGGTATAAAATTTAAGGAGTTTTCATAGTCTTTTACCGATCTCGGAGTTTGGAGAAAAGATCGGATTGCTAGAATAGGCACCGTACTATTAAGAGGGGTTGGCGCCACTTGATCGGTGTCGAAAAAGATTTAGAGGCTCAAATTCTTGTGCATTAGACATTCATATGGATTGCATTATCTTTTATGAGAAAAAGAAAAGACAATTAAACACCTTCTTGGAAATTCATTTAAAGTAGAAATCAAAAGATAGAAAATGGTGTTTTTGGGTCTGTGGGGCCGGTATGACCGGACCCCCTCCGGTCATACCGGCCGTCGGTATGATCGGGCCCAAGGCCGGTCTGTTTTTTCCAGTAGGAGGTGTTTTTGCTCTCTGGAGGGCAATATGACCGGAGGTCCTTCGGTCATACCGGTGAGCGGTATGACCGGACCCTCTCCGATCATACCGGCCAAGTGACCAACGGTCACTGACGGTGCATTAATTGCACAGTATCGACCGTTAGCCTCTGAGGGCCGGTCATACCGGCCCAACGGCGGTATGACCGGCCCCTCAGGAGGTTTTTTATCAACTTTTGAGCAACAGCTATAATTGGTTGGTGGGTGTTATAAATACCCCCCACCTGCATTCTAAAGGTGCTCTTGACCTCATTGTTCATCTTCTAGCTCTAGAAAGTCTCCAACTCTATTGTGGGCATTAAATCTTCATTTGGTGTGAGTTGGGAGAAAAATTGAGTGGTGCATTTAGTGTTGAGCCTCTAGACACTCAATTCGACCTCGAGCAAACGTCATCACCTATTACTCTTGGAGGTTGTCGCCTCCTAGACGTCTTGGAGGTGTGTGGCATCGGTGATCTTCTCAACAAAGCTTGTGAGAAGGCCCGATCGATTGTGAAGGCAAGGAGCTCGCCTAACCGGAGTGGTGAAGAGCTACCACGAGTGATCGAGGAAGGCTCAAGCGAGTGGAGCTGGCTTGGAGTGGTTCAAGTCACCTCAACGTGGAGTAGGGGAGACCGGCAAGTCTCCGAGACCACGGGATAAAATCCTTGTTGTTCGTTCTCTTGTGATTTGCCTTCATTATTCTTGTGCTAAATTTCATATTCTAGCAAAATTGAGTAGATTGTTTGTGCCTAGAATTATTTATTGTACTACTTGAATTGCTATAGTGGTTTAGATATCCCTAGAGATCATATTACAAATTTGCAATTATTGCTTCTCTCCTTAGTGATTTTGTTAATTGCAAATTAGAGTCTAAAAATCTTAGAAACCTCCTATTCACCCCCCTCTAGTCGGTTATCCTTGATCCTACAAGTGGTATCAGAGCTTGGACTCTCTTTTGGGGCTTCACTGCCTAGAGGGTAAGGATGGCTAGCGATGGGGTGTCAATAGGCAAGGTGCTATTTTTCGATGGAACGAATTATGCTTATTGGAAAATTCGCATGACCGTTTATTTTAAGACCATGAGCCCAAGTATATGGAGAATTGTAGTTGAGGATTTCAATCCGGGGGTCAATCCCACACTCATATTAGAACAAGAGGAGTGAAACACTCATCTCAATGCTCAACCTATGAATGCTCTTTTTGGTGCTTTGAACGCGGATGAGTTCAATCGAGTGAGTAACCTTGAAACCACTCATGAGATTTGGACAACCCTCTCAAAAATTCATGAGGGGACAACCTCGGTGAAAGAAGCCAAATTGCATATGCTTCGGATCAAATATGAGAGCTTTATTATGTTGCCCCATGAAAACATCAATGAGATGTATTCACGGTTGAACAACATAGTAAATGAGCTCAAGGGCCTTAGACCATCACTAACCGATTTTGATATTGTTCGTAAAATGCTTAGGGCTCTTCCGAAAAAATATGAGACCTTGGTGACATTGTTTCTCAACTCACCGGAGTTGCCAAGAATGACGCCAACGGGACTTCTTGGAAACCTCATAACAAATGAGCTATACAAGAAGGATAAGGAAGAGCTCTTGGAGCAAAGCTCTTCAAAGAAAAAGAATATCGCCTTCAAGGAGAAAGGGGAGTCAAGCGATGAGGCGCTTGATGACTCCAATGATGATGAAGACACCGAGGAGGAAATGGCCCTCCTTGTAAGAAGAATGAGGAAATTCATGAAGAGGCGCTCAAGCACAAGTGCTTCTCAAAAATTCAAGAAGGGACAATACTCTAGCACCAACCGATATGCAAATATTCGGTGCTATGAGTGTGATGAGAAGGAACATATTGCCTCCAAATGCCCCAAGAAAAAGGATGATAAGAACAAGTCGCCTTTGAAGAAGAAGTTCATTCATGGAAAGAAGAAGCTCTTCAAGAAGTTGAATAATGACGGGAAAGGCGAGGCTCACATTGGAGAGTGGAATTCCGAAGAAGAATATTCGGACTCCGACTCTTCCGAGGATGATACACCTCCAAAGAAGAAGGGTCTTGCCGGCATTGCTATCAAAGAGGCTTCATCACCTTTCGTCACTCCTTTATTTCTTATGGCAAAAGGAGATTTTAAGATAAAATCAAATGATGATGATGAACCCTCTTATGATGAACTAACGGACATGCTTGAAGACTTGAATGAGTATATCGGTAAAGAAAAGTCTAAACATAAAGCTTTAAAAAAAGAATATCTTTCTCTCAAAGATTCTTATGAGGAGCTAAAGGAAGCTCATGAGACTCTTCTTGCTAAGGACCATTCAAAGTCTCAAAATGATGTAGGCATTAGTTGCAAAATTATTGATGATTTATCTTGCCTAGAAATCGATTCATGTTGTATATCAAAAACTAGCATATCTACTTCTTGTGATGATTCATTTGATATACCATCAATTTCATGTGCTAGCTCAATCCCATGTCATGAAAATTTAATGGTAGAAAATAATGAACTTAAAGAACAAGTAGTCAAACTTAGCAAGAGCTTAGATAGATGCTTTAAGGGCAAAGATACTCTTAACAAAATCTTAAATAGTCAAAGATGCTCCTACAATAAAGAAGGACTAGGGTATGTTCTTAAAAAGGGCAAAAAGATTAATAACCAAGCTCCTCGATTTGTAAAATCAAATGGGAAGCTTTGTTATAAGTGCCATGATGTAGGAAATTTAGCAAATGATTGCCCCTTAAGTAAAGCATATAAAAATAATGTCTATGATTCTTGCTATGTTCTTAAGAAAGATAAAAAGGGTAATATAATTGCTAGATTCGTTGGCACTCCTATACTTGGCCGTAGAAAGAATGCCATTTGGGTGCCCAAAGCCTTGGTTACTAACCTCCAAGGACCCAAACAAATTTGGGTACCTAAAAGAACTTGATTCTCTTTTGTAGGTGAACTACAAGACCGGTGGATGGCATTGGGTGTTGGATAGTGGATGCACTCAACACATGACCGATGACCGAAAAATGTTCACCACATTTGAATCAGGAAATGGACAACATGACAAGATCACTTTTGGAGACAATAGTAAAGGAAATGTATTAGGATTGGGTAAAATCGCTATCTCAAATGATCTTTCTATTTCAAATGTCTCATTAGTTGAAACTTTGAATTTCAATTTGCTATCTGTAGCACAAATTTGTGATCTTGGCCTTACTTGCATGTTTTCTAAGAATGGAGTAGTGACCTCGAAAGAAAATGATAATTCTTTAGTATTTAAAGGTTTTAGATTTGAAAATTTGTATTTAGTTGATTTCACCTCAAATGAGTCATGTCTCCAAACATGTTTGATTGAAAAAACATCTTTAGGATGGTTATGGCATAGAAGACTAGCTAATGTTGGGACGATTCAACTCAAAAAACTTTTTAAAACTGATTTGGTTGTGGGCTTGAAAGATGTGAAGTTTGAGAAAAATAGACTTTGTAGTGCTTGTCAAGCCGGCAAGCAAGTAGCTAGTTCTCATCCGTCAAAAAGTATCATGTCCACATCTAGACCATTAGAGCTCTTACATATGGATTTGTTTGGCCCAACAACCTATAAGAGCATCGGAGGTAATTCCTATTGTTTAGGTATTGTCGATGATTATTCAAGGTATTCATGGGTTTTCTTTCTTGATGATAAATCCGAAACCTCCGAAATTTTCAAAAGATTTGCAAGAAGGGCTCAAAATGAATTTGATTTTAAAATAAAGAAAATCCGTAGTGATAATGGCTTCGAGTTCAAAAATACAAGAATTGAAGACTATTGTGATGAACTTAGAATAAAGCACGAGCTTTCCGCCACCTACACTCCGGAGCAAAATGGAGTTCTAGAATGGAAAAATCGAACATTAATCGAAATGGCAATAACTATGCTTGATGAGTATGGCACTTCCGATAGTTTTTGGGCGGAAGCCATTAATACTGCTTGCCATGCAACAAATAGGCTTTATTTACATCGTCTTTTGAAAAAGACTTCTTATGAACTCCTTATTGGGAGAAGACCGAATATTTCTTACTTCGAGTTTTTGGTTGCAAATGCTATATTTTGAAAAAGGGTGTTTGGCTTTCAAAATTTCAAAGTCGGTGTGATGAAGGCTTCTTGCTTGGCTATTCTTCAAATAGCAAAGCTTATCGAGTTTTTAATAAAAATAAAGGTTTTGTTGAAGAAACTTGCGATATTGAATTTGATGAAACTAATGGCTCTCAAGAAGAGCAAGAAAATTTGGATGTTGTAGGTGAAGAAGGATTGAGAGAAGCAATGAAGAATATGACGCTAGGAGATGTAAAGTCGGAGGTGAATAAAGAAGATCAACCCTCGTCCACTCAAGTTGAACCCTCTACTTCCGCAACGCCAAGTCAAGTTCAATCCATAGACGTGGATGAGAAGGAGAGTGTTCAACAAGCTCAACCTCTACCTCAAAGAATTCATCATGGACTCTCTAAAGATCATCCAATAGATCAAATATTGGGTTACGTTAGTAAGGGTGTTCAAACTCGATCTCGCATCGCTTCCTTTTGTGAACGTTAATCTTTTGTGTCTTCTTTTGAACCTACTCATATAGATGAAGCTCTAGATGATCCGGATTGGGTGAATTAAATGCATGAAGAACTCAACAACTTCGCCCGGAATGATGTTTGGACTTTAGTGGAAAGACCCAAAGAATACAATGTGATAGGCACAAAATGGGTATTCCGGAACAAAAAAGATGAAAATGGTATTGTGATAAGAAATAAGGCTCGATTAGTGGCTCAAGGATTCACTCAAATCGAAGGATTGGATTTTGGTGAAACCTTTGCACCCGTAGCTAGATTAGAAGCTATTAGAATCCTACTTGCCTTTGCATCTTGTTTTGATATCAAATTATTTCAAATGGATGTAAAGAGTGCATTTCTAAATGGAGAAATATCTGAATTGGTATTTGTTGAACAACCCCCCGGTTTTGAAAGCCCTAAATATCCAAACCATGTTTACAAACTCTCTAAGGCACAATACGGTCTCAAACAAGCTCCTAGAGAATGGTATGAGCGGCTTAGAGACTTTCTACTTTCAAAAGGCTTCAAAATTGGGAAGGTTGACACAACACTCTTTACAAAAATAATAGATGAAGAATTCTTTTTTTGTCAAATATATGTAGATGATATCATATTTGGTTCTACTAACGAAAACTTTTGCAAAGAATTTGGTGATATGATGTCTAGGCAATTTGAAATGTCCATGATTGGAGAATTAAGCTTTTTCCTTGGACTTCAAATTAAGCAACTCAAAAATGGGACGTTCGTGAGCCAAACTAAGTACGTAAAAGATCTACTCAAGAGGTTTGGCATGAAGATTCGAAGCCTATCAAGACTCCAATGTCATCCAACGGGCATCTAGACCTCAATGAGGGAGGTAAATCGGTAGATTTAAAGCTTTATCATTTTATGATTAATAGTTTACTCTATCTTACTGCATCTAGGCCCGATATCATGTTTAGTGTTTGTATGTGTGTTCGCTTTCAAGCTTCTCCTAAAGAATGTCATTTAATAGCTGTTAAGAGAATTCTAAGATATTTAAAGCATTCCTCAAATATAGGGTTATGGTATCCTAAAGGTGCTAAATTTGATTTAGTTGGATATTCAGATTCAGACTATGCGGGTTGTGAAGTGGATAGAAAAAGCACGTCGGGAAGTTGTCAATTTCTAGGAAGATCCCTTGTTTCTTGGTTCTCCAAGAAACAAAACTCCGTAGCTTTATCCACCGCCGAAGTCGAATATATATCCGCCGGTAGTTGTGCACAATTGTTGTGGATGAGGCAAACCTTAATGGATTATGGTATCAATTTCAAAAATGTGCCTCTTTTGTGTGATAATGAAAGTGCTGTTAAAATAGCCAACAACCCGGTCCAATATTCAAGAACCAAACATATAGACGTCCGCCATCATTTTCTAAGAGATCATGTTAGCAAAGGTGATATTGTGATTAATCACATTAGAACCGAAGATCAGTTAGCGAATATCCTCACCAAACCTTTAGATGAAACTAGATTTTGCAAATTGAGGAATGAATTAAATGTCATAGACTTCTCAAATATTGTTTGATCATGTGTGAAATGAATGTATTCTTGATTGGACCTTATGTATTTATTCGAATCCTTGATGTGTGGCACATTCAGGGGGAGTGCTAAATCATAACCATGTATATTACATCCCTACATGTGCCTACATTTATATAAGTGCTAATATATGTTTTCAAAATTAAGCCATTTAGCCAAAACTCAAATATTTGCATATCTATTAGCAATATCATGAAAAACTAGTTGAAAAATGTATACAAATTCTTTCAAAAAGTTTTTTTTCAAATGGTTTTGGTTTTACAAAAATGTATTTTACAAAGAAAATGAGTTTCAAGTCCAAAAAGCTAGTTACTAGTATCGTGTTTTGGATTTAAACTTATAATTTTCATAGAATTAAATGTGAAATGATTTTGAAACAAAGTCCAAAACGAGAAACCCAGAGTTGGTCAATCTCAATAACTTTCGTGTTCAAAAGATCTCCAAAAGACCAACTCATCAAAAACTATTTGATTTTGAAACTCGTCAAAAAACTATACTTGACTCATAATGATCATATTATTGCACTTAGTGAGTTTCTCCATTAGGACTAGAACTTGTGTAGTATCTTGGTTCAAAATGGTATTCTAGACTCACACACAAATTCAAACCCCTATATCTCATCCTATTCTATGTTGAAATCAAATTTTGGCCAAAAAGGTTTCATTTCAACCAAAATCAATTTCCTTTTAGCCTCAAGGCACAAATTATCATATCTCGTGAAAGAAAAATCTTTTTAAGAAGGTTCTTTTTGTGAAACCTTTTAATTAGTGCTAAGTTGAATTCTAAAAGGGTTTCAAATTATTTGGACTTCATTTGATGTGTTTTAGCAAAATTTACATTTCGTTTGTGTCGCGCCCGGAATTTGAATTCTGAACACCATGTGTGATACACCAGTCCAGGATCACGCTGGTGCTCACAGATACAGCAGAGATGAATACCATCGCACATACACAGCGGAAAAAAAAGTAACGATAATGTATTTAATTCAAATTAAACGGTTAAGACCTTAAGGTCAGCCTTACAATATTAAGCCACGCAGGGCTGAGTTCAAAGTAAATAAATAATTGCATCGGAATTATAAAATTATTCGTGGCGCCTCAGTTTGCCACAGGCAACTGACTGGGCCTTTCCCCTAGTTAGCCAGGTCGTCATTCTTCTCCTCCTCATACGCTTGCGGTTTTTCATCTTCTGATATTGTGATTATGGAGGGGTGAGTACATTGGTACTCAACAAGCTATGCACAGAATGCAACCTAATATGCTACATGCCAGGCTTATTCCAATGGAATGGCTTAAAGGTTAATTTGCAATAAACATCATTTAACAAGTAACATAGGTAGATTCAAAAGCAGTAAAAAAACAAGTAGAATTAACAATAACTTTTCCAGAAGTTACATAAAAGCATTTCCACATCCTAATCCATACTTCCATCAACTTCATCTTTTAACCCAACCACATTTTTAATAAAGTCTAACCCTTGACTGTAATCCCCGAGCAATGTCCAATACCGTGGACACGGCTATTCGAATAGTTTGTACACTCTGCAGAGGTTATACACTTTACCCACACGATATAGTTAAACACCACACAAAGTAGTAACCATAACAAAGTCTTTCTCAAACTTCTATCCTCGCATGCGTACCTCCCAGATAGTCCCCACTGTCCCTTCCCTTTATGGAGCGGAAGTACAGGCTAACGATACCGTTGAAGAGATGTAAGACCGATCCGTAAACACTACACCCTTCTTTCCACATCCACACCTACAAAACCACCGAGGTCTCACATGCTAAGACTTCGAATCATACTCAACTAGGTCTGTCCCATACCAGACATGTGGTTGCATGTTAGGCCCAGTTCAAAGGCTTGCAAGGTTAAGTCCTTAGGTTGACCGTGGCAAGACTACCCAAAGTTCACAAAACCAAATTCAACAACATCACTCCCATGTGCCACATCTGGCCCTCCATTAATCACTTGCCACTTGCCACAGTCTAAATTATTTTACGACCCTAGTTGGTTACCATGCACCGTGTGCCATCAATAACATCAACACACGTGTCACATTCTCAAAATGTCTTTCATATTTCATTAGTCAATATTTCATCTTTGCCATGAAATAGTGTCAATGAAGCGTACCGCTTGGCTAAGCATACCTACTTCGTTCTAACTATTTCCCATTGGTGACTAGTATTGACCAATTTAATAGTTTCCATCTTAGGGTGATAATGGATTTATGGCATACAAATACTAGGAACAAGGAATCGATAACAAGTGGTGATTTAACTAAACCCAAATTACTTTAAAGCTTTTTATAATTTAATTAGCATGCATAATTTAAATCAACATAATATTTTAAAAAAACATTAGGAGCAAGATGGTCAAAGCATAACTTGCCTTCGTAAAGCGGCGAGTCTTGGTCTAGGTCTTGGTCTTGGTCTGGAGCTTGGTCCTCGAAATCCGCGTCCTCACACAGCTCGACGTCTATGCGTAACAGATAAGAACCAAATGAACACGCAAAACAACGTACAAACACACATTCAGAAACTACCGCAAATCAAACTAATTCATAACGTTATGAAAACTTCCAGATAATTAATTTAGCATTTTCTAAGGTTTATAAAATTTATTTTGACATTTTTGGACGTATAGTTTAGGAGCTACAAAAATCGTCAATTTCGACTTTCCGTGAATATTTTAATGGTACAAATTTATTTGTAAAATTTCAGTAAAATTAACATAGCTAGGTGTTGATTTTTACTCATTTGAAAAATTTGTCTCACGTAGATTGGACTTATAACGAATTTGTAATGAAAATAACAAATTTCATGTTTTCCTAGAAATGTTTACGTACAACTAGTTTTGAACATGCATGAAACTGTTCATGGCATATATGCGTATTCTTTTGTTGCCTGTTGCTTGGCTTGCTTTGGTTACGAAAAAATGTAAAAGAAACGCAAGGCCGTGTTCGTGCTAACGGCCGGCGAGAGCACGCTGGACCGTGAACGGCGGCGATAAAGAAGAAGGACGGCGCGGCGCGACAAAGAAGAACGACGGCGGCGGCGATAACAAGCATACATTCCTAATATATATGTATATACATGCCTAACATATACATGCATGCATGCGTTTGGTTGTATATACATATATACTTGCATTCGCCTGGCACAAAAGAAAGATAAGGGAATACTGGTCGGCAAAGAAAGTTGCGTATGCACCGCCACCGAGAAGAGGCGTGGCTGTAGGGTGCGTCGGCATTGGCGAAGTCCGCACGAGGTGATGGAAGAAGGTACGCGATCGTCCGGGCAAGGGAGGCAGGAAGATGTGGATGTAGAGGGAAAAAGACAGAAAGATCTCTTTGGTGTATGCGTGCAAGAGGAAAAGATGGTGGAAGGAAGGAAGGCAGACCTTGAGTCATGCGTGCAGAAAAGAAGGAAACAAATGTGTTAAGGAATTGCTGTTACTACATGCATGGAGGTAATGACCAATTAGCATGCATGTGCATTCAGATGAGAAAGGAAACGGCTGCATTAACCAATGTAATTCATGCATACAAGAGGTTCCGTTGCTAATTCATTTGCATTACTAATTCACCTGTATAGGAACGGAAACTAGCGTCATCAATGGTCATGTTACATTTTTGAAAGGGAAAAAAACAGTTAGCCGATTCTGTTTTCAGAAATTAAATAGCATTGAAACAAAACACGATTATGATAAAATAACAGAAAGGCCCCAAAAATCTTGGAAAGATCCCCTAAAATACTTGGGAATATTTGGAACCTAGCGAAGTTGGTTTCGTGATTTTTCGATATATAGATTTTCCGCGAAAATTCTTTTAGTGAATCAGACACTTGTACAGATTTTTATAAAATCAACAACTTAATTTATAGATCAAGTTTTTAAAAATATTTGAAAGGAACATTCTTGTTTTTCAAATGTCATTATTTTAAACTAAAGTTTGAAATTTTATACGCACGTGACACACACGATCGTTATTTTATATGATTAACTCAATAAGGCTTAAGTTCGGATTAACTTCAAAAATTTCAAATACATTCCCAAAAATTTCTAATAATTCTAGAATGCCATAAATATATTAAAAGCAAATTTTGGGACGTTACAGTTTGCCTGTCAAGGGCGGTGCAACCGCAAAGGGTGCGGTAGTACCGGCGAGCGGTATGACCGGCCCTTGTGCGGTCATACCGGCCAAGTTGGGCAGAGGCAGTTTTGGCTGATTTTCCAGTGTAACTGACCCTCCTTAATCTCTCTCTTGGCCTGCCCGTGCCTTTCTCCTCTCATCTCTTCATTTTCTCTCTCTCTTCTCTCAAGAACTCCCTCTCCCTCAAAATCTCCCGAGAAGATTCCTCCCAAATCAATCCTCTATATCAAAATCTCTCGGTCTCATCTTCATCATCTGATCTAAGGTACTCCTTTCCCTTTTTCTTCCTTGCTTTTTACTCGCATTTTCATGCCCTAGGGTCCTCTTTTGATATTTTAGGGTTAGATGCAAAATGCGGCGAAATCATGCAAAATAACTAGAAATTTCTAGGTAAAATGAGTAGATAATAGACTTATGATGTCTATATGAGCCATTTAATGGACCGATCTACTCAAAACTAAAAATTTCGAAGTTTTGGGAAAAATAGGCCGTGCGGCTGGTCATACCAACCCTCTGGGCGGTAGCACCGCCCATATCCGGTGCTACCGGACCCTTGGGCAGTATGACCGGGGTTGCAGGACCAAAATGCCCATTTCTTGCAGTTTTATGCCAAATATTCATCGTAATCAATCTCTAAGGCATTTAATCCTTGTTCTCATTATATCCACTCCTTGAAATCTTAGGTATCATGCCGAGGACAAAGAATGCACCTCCTCGTGGTGGCGGAGTTATTCGCAAGTCCACACGAGGAAGGGGAGTTCCTCGGGTTCGTGACAGTGACAGCGAGGATTCTCAAACTCTTGCTGTCAGTGTAACATCCCAAAAATTTGAGTTTTGGAATGTTTGAATTTGAAAATGAACCATTTGTATTTTCCTTGAATTAATCTTATTTTAATTTGAATTTTCAATTAATGAAAAGATTTAATTTTTCTATATTTTTGGAGATTTTTCTGAATTTATTTGCTATTTATTTGAATTTATTTGCTTTTATTTGAATTTCTGGAATTATATTGATTCGGAAAATGATTTTATTTTCTAAAATCTCTTCCGGGCCGAATCTCTCCGCCTGCCTTATTCTCGCTTTAGCTCGCTCGCGTCGGCCCATCTCGCCCACTACCGCTCACTTTGGCCGCCCGCTGCCCGCCTTCGCGCCCACCTGCCTCAGCCTCAAGGCCGCCACCACCAACCCTAGCCGCCTCTGGAGTCCGCGCGCCGCACGCTGCCGTTCTCGGTCTCCGTGCTTCACACGCCTCCTAAGGGCTATTTAAGCGCCACCAACCCCCTCCCTAGGTTCCCCTCTTCGCGCCGCTTCGTTTGCCCCATCTCCCGTCGTCCGAGCAGCCGCCGTTGTCACGTGCGCCCTCGCCGGAGTCCGCCGCCCTTGCCGAGGCATTCCGTCGCCTTGTTGTCTGTCACCGGTGCTCCTCCGCCGCCCTTGCCGAGGCCTTCCGTCGCCTTGTTCTCTATCACCGGTGCTCCTCTGCCGCTGTAGCTTGCACGCCTGAACTCGTCGCATCGTTGTCGTCCGGATCCACCTTGTCTCGCGCCCGATGTATCGCCGTTTCGCCGATTGCCGTTGTTTCTTCCTCGTGTCCGGTGAGCTTGCGCCTCCGCCGCTCGCCATCGGTCTCTGTTGCGAATCTTGGCCATCTGATCTGCTACGGACGCCTCGGATCTAGCCACATTGCAGTCGCCCGTGCCTTGTTTTCCCGCCGTCCGATCCGGCGCAATCGTCGGATGAGCGACACGCGGTCATCCGCGTCAGCTACCTCGTCAGCACGTCGTCAGCCGCCACCTCAGCACTAATGTTGACGCAAGCGCCGACGTCAACCGTGCACCGGGTGCACGGTGAACCGGACAATGCCTAGACCCAGTCCATCAAATTCCGGATGACGTCAGCGTTGCGCAATAAATCGATTTTCCAATAGAAAAATAAATCGAGAAATTCGGATTTTCTGATTTTCAGCTTTTTCTCTGAATTTAATCTTTCGGAGCCTCGTTCTCTCTTATACGAACTCCGATTGAGGCGATTCAAGTTTATAATTTTTTCTAAAAACAAGATCTATCTTTCATATACATTTATTTTCAGTTTTGAGCTTGTTTGTGTCTATGTTTTGTATTTATTTGGTTTCGTTGCTTTCTTTTCGATAGACGCTAATTCTGAGGGAGCAAACGGACACTTCGAAGACCAAGACTCAGTACTAGATCAGCAAGGCAAGTCATAACCTTTGATCATATTGAACCTATATTTGCAAAAGTACTTTGCTTTATACAATTGCATGATATTTCTGTACAATGATTATTTGCTGGGAGTAGCTATGTACCTAGTTGACATTATACCACCATGATTATTGGGATGACATGTATCCATTGTTAACCCTAGGTTGGGTCATTATTAGTTGGACATAATCATAATACCAACAATGGGTTATCGTAGCTATGCTTAATCATGCTTAATTATACATTGGGATCCATATTACATGTGATTAATGTTAATCTTGACTTAATGAGATATTGAATTGTGGCTGATAGCCGCTGTTGTAAAATTTGTTATACCATGGCGGGGTTTGCCATTGGTCTTGGTTGAAAAAAGTTGTTTTCCCTCAGGCAAGTGATCGTGCAGTAAAGGGGGTGTTTTCTAGTACATTGGGATGTGGAAGTCTTGCCTGAGACAACTTAAGGACTTAATCTTGTGCGCCATTGAACTGGGCCTAACCGTACTACCACATGTCTAGTATGGGACAGACCTAGCTGATTAATTTGCAATGTCTAGCCTTGAGTACTGCCAATTGGTGGTGTGGGTTCCGGGATGGACGGGTAGATTCGCAAGGCGCGAGAGGGGGACCTAAGGGCGAAACTTTAGTAGGCAGTACCGAGCTTAGATAGGGCATTGTAAAGGCTTTGTCATGATATCTCTGCGACACACCAAAGGAAGTGTGTTAATATCGATTGCACAAAGAGATGATCATGTCTTGTGGGTAAAGTTGTACAACCTCTACAGAGTGTAAAACTATTCGAATAGCCACGTCCGCAGTCATGGACAAGTCCGGGAATTTCACACGGGGTATAGAGTGTTTCATGAAATGTGGAAATGTGGAATTATTGGGATGTGAACGGGGAGTTCACTATTGTTTTGTTGTTTAAAGTAAACGGGGAGTTCACTATTGTTTTGTTGTTTAAAGTTAACACTGTTGAATTTATTGGTTGATACTTGTTTTAGATGGTGTAGGGTGATGCCTCGCCATTCTGTTCATGTTGTCTACCATTGATCTACCAGTTATTTATTATCTTTTCATAAATGTTCTTTCAATCTATTTACTGTATTTCAATTCAAGCTTTTGTTTTCTGCAAATGAACCATATGGCTATCCTTTGTCAAGCCGTGCATGAATATATTGCATCAATTTTCTACGGCTTGCTGAGTACTTTTTGTACTCACGGCTATACGTCTTTGTTGATCAGTTGCTGAGGAAGGATCAGGAAATGCTGAATATCATGAGGAGGAATATTATGAAGACTACGAGGATTAGGAAGGTGTTTCCCCAAACGATTGCCTGTGGCATGTCGAATGGCCCAAGTTATCTTTTCCGCTGCAATAGTTATTTGTTTCTTAAGCCCTTAAGGCATAATGGTGTAAACTTTGACGATAAGGTCGTTTGCTTTATTTAATAATAATTTGCCTCTTTCTTAGTTAATTCGTTGTATGGAATGATATTTCATCTATGTTTCCACTGTGTGTACTAGCGTGATCCTGGACTAGTGCAGTATACACAGAGGGTTTCAGATTTGCAAATCCGAGTCCCGACAGTCAGAGATAGGGAAATCCGGAGGAAGATCCAAGAAGAACTTGGTGGGAGTTCTCGTGGAGGAAAAGGAAAGAAGGCTATTTCTGAATCAAGCGAAAGTGATGATGAAATGGATGTGGACTTTGAAGAAGGAAATGATAGTGAAAATGAAGAATCAGAAGAAGAGAATTTTGATGACTTCCAGCCCACAATGGATCTAAGGAAGATTAAAGGGGAAAGATACTTCTCTCTTCGTATAGCAAATAAATATTTGCTTCCCCGAAGTGCCACTTTGGACAAATTTAGAACTCTTTTTCAGCAAAAAGTCTATCATGAGATTTATCTAAACAAGGAGTTTGCAGATCACAAATGGGTGAGCTGGGAGCACATCAGAAAAATTCCTTTGTTTGTAGGGGTGCCTGAACTTTTTCATGAAGCGGATCTTGCACACTTTGTCAGCATGAGGTGCGACTACAATGAAGATATCATCCGTCAATTCTATGCTACTTTGCATATCTCTGAGTCCTTCGATGAGATTACTTGGATGACGGATGCAGCTGTGTACATGGCTTCGAAAGTAGAGATTGAACAAGATTGGGGAGTTTATCACAGCAGTCAGCCCAAAATTCACAGTACCCCTTCTCTCCATCTCCAAGAGCAGTATAGCTTCTATGATCCTTCAGCTCGAGTCAGGAGGCCTAGTAAGATGACCCATCTCCTCCCCACATCTAGCCTCATTAATAGGATTGTGCGAGTTACCGTTCATCCCAAAAGCGGTAACTTCGATGAGATTAGAGACTATGCATGGAATATTATGGACAAAATCCTAAAGAAAGAAAAATTTGATGTGGTGGACTTTGTTCTTAGAGAGATGCGCTCATCAGCTGGTGATCGTGGCAATCGGATTTATTTTGCCCCTTACATCATGATGATCATAAAAAGGGTAACAGGGTACCGTGGTGGATGTGGGAGTGCCCACAAACCCTACAATCCACGAGAGGCTGGACCTCAAGCCCAGCGAGGACAGTCTTCCCGGCTGCAGTCATCTCATCAGGGTGTTGGAGAGGAGGAGCAGGCAGCATATCCTACACCTCAACTTTACTCCGGACTGGCTCATGAGAACTTTGATGTGCTACACAATGCTATGATGGCCAGCTTTGCAAGTCTTTGGACTAACATGATGAGCAACTTTGCTCGTATTGATGATTATCAGGCTCAGTCTCGCCAGGCTGTTGAGGAGGTCAGAGGGAGGATGGATTCTATTGATTCTTCCATCACCGAGCTTCGCACTTCGTTTGAGGAGTTTCGCTCTCAGCAGGCTCCTGTCTCTTTTCACCAGTTTGGAGCTCGTTGCACTCTGCCACCTCCACCGCCTCCTTCGTCTTGAGCTTGCGATTGGAGATCCCTTTTTGGTTCTTGATGCCAAAGGGGGAGAAGTGAAGATTGGTGAAGAAGTGAAGATTAGGAGTTTCAGAGGATTAGCTTAAATTTTTATGCTTTATATTTCTTATTATAAGCTAATGAACCTTACTATCGTTGCTATCTTTTGGATGTTTATGGTTGGACTACTATCGTTGCTTTTGGATGTTTATGGTTATCTTGGATACTAAATAATTGTGGTTTCATGTTATTTTTCTTGTATCCATTGCTTACTATTGTGGTTTCAATATTTAAAAGGAAACTCCGTCAAAATCCTAGAATGTGCAACTTTTATCTCTTCAATCTTATGCACATAGTTAGGGGGAGTTTTTCAATTAAGTATTGGTGTTTTTTTTAACAAAACTTTTCAAGTATACAACTTTCCTAAGTTGCACACTCAAAATTCAAATTCAATATAATTATTACTGGAAGATTGTCATCAATTACTAAAAAGGGGGAGATTGAAGCATCTAGGCCCCTAGTTTATCTTGAGTTTTGGTAATTAATGACAATCAAAGAAAAAGGACTAACTATTTCATTTGAGCTTTATGATAATAGGTTGGTCCGAAGATTGACGAACGTGGGAGCTCAAAATGAGAAAAAGTGAAGAGCATGCATAAGTGAAAAATAATTAAGGTATAAAATTTAAGGAGTTTTCATAGTCTTTTACAGATCTCGGAGTTTGGAGAAAAGATCGGATTGCTAGAATAGGCTCCGTACTATTAGAGGGCTTATCGCCGCTTGATCGGTGTCGAAAAAGGTTTAGAGGCTCAAATTCTTGTGCATTAGACATTCATATGGATTGCATTATCTTTTATGAGAAAAAGAAAAGACAATTAAACACCTTCTTGGAAATTCATTTAAAGTAGAAATCAAAATATAGAAAATGGTGTTTTTGGGTTTGTGGGACTGGTATGACCGGACCCCCTCCGGTCATACCGGCCGTTGGTATGACTGGGCCCAAGGCCGGTCTGTTTTTTCCAGTAAGGGGTGTTTTTGCTCTTTGGAGGGCGGTATGACCGGAGGTCCTTTGGTCATACCGATGAGCGGTATGACCGGACCTTCTCCGGTCATACTAGCCAAGTGACCAACGGTCACTGACGGTGCATTAATTGCACAGTGTCGACCGTTAGCCTCTGAGGGCCGGTCATACCAGCCCAAGGGCGGTATGACCGGCCCCTCAGGAGGTTTTTTACCAACTTTTGAGCAACGGCTATAATTGGTTGGTGGGGGTTATAAATACCCCCACCTGTATTCTAAAGGTGCTCTTGACCTCATTGATCATCTTCTAGCTCTAGAAAGTCTCCAACTCTATGTGGGCATTAAATCTTCATTTGGTGAGGGTTGGGAGAAAAATTGAGTGGTGCATTTAGTGTTGAGCCTTTAGACACTCAATTCGACCTCGAGCAAGCGTCATCACCCATTACTTTTGGAGGTTGCCGCCTCCTAGACGGCTTGGAGGTGTGTGGCATCGGTGATCTTCTCAACGAAGCTTGTGAGAAGGCCCGATCGATTGTGAAGGCAAGGAGCTCGCATAACTAGAGTGGTAAAGAGCTACCACGAGTGATCGAGGAAGGCTCAAGCGAGTGGAGCCGACTTGAAGTGGTTCAAGTCACCTCAACGTGGAGTAGGGGAGACCAGCAAGTCTCCAAGACCACGGGATAAAATCCTTGTCGTTCGGTCTCTTGTGATTTGCCTTCATTATTCTTGTGCTAAATTTCATATTTTAGCAAAATTGAGTAGATTGTTTGTGCCTAGAATTATTTATTGTACTACTTGAATTTCTATAGTGATTTAGATATCCCTAGAGATCGTATTACAAATTTGCAATTATTAAATCTCTCCTTAGTGATTTTGTTAATTGCGAATTAGAATCTAAAAATCTTAGAAACCTCCCATTCACCCCCCTCTAGTCGGTTATCCTTGATCCTACAAGGCGACGTGGCGACCCGTGATTGGTCCACATGTCGCTAGCGCAATAATGCAATTTTTATTTATAGAAATGATTCAGGAAATTCACAATTTCTATTTTTAGTATTTTCAGAATTTATTCAATCTTTGAATAGCTATAACTTTTGCATTTGAACTCGGATTTGGGTGATTCAAATTTCTAAAAATTTGTAAAAGCAAGATCTATTTAATGGTGAATTTTATTTGATTTTCAGAGTTTATTTCCTCTCTGTGTTGGTGTTTATTTGCTATTCTTGTCTCTATTCGCGTAGATGTTGAGTTGCTCGGTGTTCCAGAGGAGGATCCATCACTTCAAGACCCAAGTTCAGAGTAAGATCAGAACCTATTCCAAGGCAAGTTGGGTTTTGATCATGTTGTACCTAGCTTTACAAATTCGCTATATTGTCTTTTAACTATTGCATAATATTTCATGAGTACAAATGGTTTTGATTACTTTGGGATCTAGTTATTATGTCTAATTGAGATATACCCTACCTTGTCATTTGTATGTCATGATCTATTGTCACCCTAGATTGGTCCACTATAGTTGGTTAACGTTAATAATCGACAGGGGATGGTTAGACCGTGTTAATGTCTGCTTAGCCATGCCACGTACATGTCACATATTTGGAATATTAAAAGTTAATCTTGACTAATGAGATATGGAACAATGATTATGGAAATTGGTTTGTCATGAGTTATCACACAGTGATGTTGAGTTGTTGTGGCGGGGAGGTCACACAACGAGATTGAATTGTTGATGGCACGTGGTGCATGGTAATCAACTGGGGTGGTAGTAATTTTAGATCGAGGCAGGTGGCAAGGGGCAGTATGTCAAGGTGGGCCAGCAAGGTGGTATGTGGTTGTCTTGCCTCAATCACTTTAAGGACTTAACCTTGCAAGCCTTTGACCTGAGTTAATCATGCAACAACATGTCTGGAATGGGACAGCCTAGCTGACTAATTTGTGATGTCTAGATTTCGGTGCTACCGTGGTGAATAGTGGGTTCCAGGATTGGGTAGACTCACATGGCGCAAGAGGGGCCCTTGTTGTGGTGGTTTAACCCTTCAGTGTTGAAACCTTAGCGAGCAGTACTAGGTCTAGGCGGAGCATTGTAAAGGCTTTGTTACGATCACTCAGCTTAGTGGTGTTTGGTTGTATCATGTGGGTAAAGTGTATATCCTCTGCAGAGTGTAAAATCTATTCAAATAGTTGTGCTGATGGTATTGAGCATTGCTCGAGAATTACAGTCAAGGGTTAGACTTTTGTTAAATGAAAACTTGTTGGGCTGGCAGGTTGCCATGGAAAATTGGAACTTGACTTAAGATGGAATACCTTGTTTACTTGAAAAGTTGAATCTAGTTATTATTGTTATTTGTTTTACTGTCTTTTCAATCTATTTACTGTATTCTTCTATAAATGTTGTTTTACTGCAAAATATCCATGTTAGCCATTCCTTGGAACAAGCCATGCATATAGAATATTAGACTTGCATTTCTGTGCACAACTTGTTGAGTGCTTTATGTACTCACCCCACAACAACAACTTCAGAAGAGGAAGAGACTACACCAGTCATGGAGGAGAAGTATCATGATGATACGATTGCTTAGGGTCCAAGCCTCGTCAGTTGCCTGTGGTGAACTGAGGAACTACTGCATTTACTTTATTTCCGCTTCCGCATATTTGCTATTTCTTAGTTAAGCCCTGCGAGGCAATAAATCATGTAAAACAACAGTTATTATTAATTAATGGAGATTATTCTAAATACCACTGTGTATGATTGTGATAACATCTATGTTGAGCCTGTGTGCACTAGAGTGATCTTGAACTAGTGCGATATATACAGAGGGTCCGCATTTGCATATTCGGATCCCGACACACATGGTAATGACTCGGTGACATGTGGCTTGCCACATCGGACCCGTAGCTAGGGTTTGGCTGGAGAACTCCCGATGATGTCTTAACGGCGACAATCCACCGGAATTGGGGAAGACGATCTACCACACGGTGCACCAGTGATTAAACCACCTCGAAACACCACGGATCTGGAAGCACTTATCGCAAGGGTCTCGGATCTGGTCCTAGTTGCGATGAAGATGGCTCGTTGACAGAGAATAAATCACTTGAACGACAGCGAAAGGCAAACGATCTCTGACAAGCAAAATTTCCTCGACGAGAGCTTCTCGGCGGAAACTGAATGGTAGAAAGGAGCGCAAGATCACGATGAACCTTGGTGCAGGGTCCATGCGGCTTTTAAAGCCTCGATTGTCGTGCTCCATAATCTGTTGTGATGGCGGTGTTTACCTCCGACACGACGACGGCTTCACCAGGAAGACAAAATTGTGGCCAACCACGTGTCCAATCCAATGGACCCAATCGCGCACAATGCGGCACAATCCGAGTCGGACACACAAACCACAATCCAACGGACTCTATCGCTTAGGGTTCCGAAATCAATCCAAGCGTTGGATCAAGATCCAATGGCCAGCGTCAAGACCTCTAGAAACCGGGCCAACTCAATGACCAACTGGCCCGAGCCAGCACGGGTTTCATACCGTTACTATTCAAACGGTTTTTAAAAGCCTTTTCCAATTAAAATAATTATAAAAAATAAACAAAGACAAATAAAATAGCAAAAATATCAGAAAAATTCCAAAATTATTCTAGAAAATATTTTAAGACTTTTGGAACTCAAATAAAATATTTTTGGCAAAACTTTATTTAAACTTTCTCATTATTTAAATAGTTTTTCACAATAGGCTAAAAACAAAAATAATAAATAAATTCAAATAAAATCCAAAACAATCCAATAAATTCATAAAATCAATATTAAACCCATATAACCAAAAATTGTGATGTCACACATTCCATCTCCGATGTGTTGTTAATTGAATCTCTAAACTTCAATGTACTTTCAGTTGCTCAAATGTGTGATTTAGGGTTCCATTGTCCATTTACATACGAATGTGTTTCAGTTTTTTTGATAAAAACTCTCAAGTTTTGATCTTCAAATGCTTTTAATTTCAAAACTTGTTCTGGGCGGATTTTCTCCTCAAATGCTTCATGCATCTTGACGTGCTTAATGGCTAAAGTTCCACTTATTTTGCTGTAACATCCCAAAAATTTGCCCTAAATATTATTTTAATGTCATTTGTGCATTTTTTATTTTTTGGAATTTATTTGAATTTATTCCAAAGTCTGCATATTGGCCTTTTGAGAAAATTAATTAAATAAAGACAAAGTTAACATGATTTTTTGTCAAAATATTTTATTTGAGTTCAAAATGGGATTTTTCCTGGTATTTATATTGTCTAAACAAATCAATCGAATTTATGTAATTATTTTAAATGATTAAATCGGGAAAAACATTTGTATAGTGGCGTCAAGCTCAAAGACTATGCGCGCAGCGCGCCCATTACCGCACGCGCCCGCTCGCCTGCTCCGCTTAGGGTTAGCGTCGGTCGTTGGATCTTCATCGCACGGACTTCATCAAGCCACGTCGCGGCATTGGATGGACCGTTGGATCGCGAGGGGATGCTTGTGATTTGAAGATGGGGTCAAAAACCCTAGCGCCTAGGAGCCATTGGATTACAATCATGCGGTAGAGATTGCATCACATTGTTTTGGAAGGAGGAGATCGCATCCGTTGGTTTTGGAAAGTGCGGATCAGATCATATCGCCTCGGGAGTCATCGTGGCCGTTCATCGTAAATCGGACGGTTCTCAGTCGTCGTCGCCGATCGGGTTTGCAAATCCGCTGCCGATTCGCCGCCGCCGCTGCCGCGTAGACTAGGGTTGCCGTTTTTATGCGCATGCCAGGGCTATTTAAGGTGCAGCCCGCACCCCGAGAATCGTCGTTCCATTGCGCATCCATAGCCCCAGCCGCCATCGCTATGTCACCGTCGTTCGTGAGCTAGAGCTCGCCAAAGTTCCCGAAGGCGCCGCCATTCATTTTCTTTGTTGTTCGCCGCCGGTAAGCCTTTTTCCGCCGCTCCGGTTCTAGATCCAGAGTCTCTGTTCCAAGGCGCGTCGATTCTGCCACTTCTTCACGTCAAAGCTGCGTCGAAACGCCATCGGGTGCGTCATCGTCTTCGTGTCCGGTGAAGCTGCGCCGCCGTGTTGTCATCGTCGGGATTGAGCTTCGTCAACCGTCGGATCATCATCTAACGACTGCGATCACGCCACATCGCCTCATCTTCAGTGAACGTCACCGGTAACACTAACTGTTGGATCAGAGGTAACGTTCGAGATTTAGCCACGTGGATTTAGATCCGTAGCGGTTAGATTTAAATTAGATGCTCGAAAAATTGCCGCGTATGCCTAGATCGGTAGCCGTTAGATCGTTGCGTGGATGCGTGACGCGTGTCGGCCGTGGAGTCGAGGTGTCGTGCATCGGGTGCACGGTGGGAAGGCAATGTGCCGTGGATGCGGTCCGTAGACCGAGCGACGTGGCGCAATCTGGAGGCACCACGTATCGCGATGACGTCATGCTGACATCAACCGGTTCACGAGCACAGTACCTCGAGTCCACGATGGACCAGTGAAGTTTCATGGACCAGGTCCATGCGCCGAAGCCACATGTCAGCCTCTGGTTGGTCCACGTGTCGCTTGCACAATAATGCGATTTTTCTTTGTAAAAATAATTCGGGAAAATTGGAATTTCTAATTTCAATATTTTCAGAATTTATTAAAACTTTGAATAGACGTATCTTTTGCATTTGAACTTAGATTTGGGTGATTCAAATTTCTAAAAAAATTTAAAATCAAGATCTATTAAATGGTGAATTTTATTTGATTTTTTGGAGTCTATTTTCTCTCTGTTTTGGTATTTATTTGCTATTCTTTTCTCGATTCGCGTAGACATTGAGTTGCTCGGTGTTTCGGAGGAGGATTCATCGCTTCAAGACCCAAGCTCAGAGCCTATTCCAAAGCAAGTTGTGCTTTGATCAGGTTGAATCCATGTTTATAAAGTCGCTATATTGTTTTACTTTGTTGCATACTATTTCACCTATACAATTGTTTCAAATTAAATTGGGATCTAGTTAATCTACCAATTGATCTATACCCTACCTTGCCAATTGTATGCCATGATCTAATTGTCACCCTAGATTGGTTCACTATAGTTGGTTGTTATTGAAATCAACATGGGAAGGTTAGAACGTCATAGTTGCTTAGCCATGCCACGTCATCACATGTACATGAATCATTAATGTTTAATCTTGACTAATGGAATATGGAACAATGTTATGAATTTGTGTGTCATGTGTGGTCACACGATGAGATTGAGTTGATGTGGCGATGGATGTCACGCAATGATGTTGAATTGTTGATGGCACGTGGTGCTTGGTAATCAACTAGGGTGGTTATGATTTAGATCGGGGCAAGTGGCAAGGGGCGAGTATGCCAAGGTGGGCCCGATGGGCAGAGGGTATGTGGAAGTCTTGTTTCAATCATCTAAGGACTTAACCTTGCAAGCCTTTGTCATGAGTCTTTCATGCAACCACACGTCTAGAATGGGACAGCCTAACTGACTAATTTGTAATACTTAGATTTCGCTAGTGCTGTGGTGTATAGTGAGTCCCGGGTTTACGGAGTAACTCACATGGCGCAAGAGGGGGGCCCTGGTGTGGTGGTTTAACCCTTCAGTGTTGAAACCTTAGTGAACAGTACTGGGTCTATGTAGAGCATTGTAAAGGCTTTGTTACGATCACCCGCCTTTGTGGTGTTTGGTTGTATCGTGTGGGTAAAGTGCATAACCTCTGCAGAGTGTAAAATCTATTTGGATAGCCGTGCTCGCGGTATTGGGCAATGCTCGGGAATTACAGTCAAGGGTTAGACTTTTATTAAATAAAAACTTGTTGGGATGGCAAGATTGCTATGGGAGGTTGGAACTTGACTTAAGATTGGATATCCTGTTTACTTGAGAAGCTGAATCTATTAATTATTGTTACTTGTTTTACTGTCTTTCAATCTATTTACCGTATTCTTTTATAAATGCTGCTTTACTGCAAAATAGCCATATTAGCCATTCCTTGGAATAAGCCATGCATATAGAATATTAGACTTGCATATCTGTGCACAACTTGTTGAGTGCTTAATGTACTCACCCCACAACAACAACTTCAGAAGAGAAAGAGGCTACGCCAGTCATGGAGGAGTATCGTGATGATGCGATTGCTTAGGGTCCGAGCCTCGTCAGTTGCCTGTGGTGAACTAGGGAGCTACTACGATTACTTTATTTCCACTGCCACATATTTGCTATTTCCTAGTTAAGTCTTATGAGATAATAATCATGTAAGACAACAGTTATTACTTAATAGAGTTTATTCTATATTCCGCTGTGTATGATTGTGATAACATCTATGTTGGCCTATGTGCACTAGCGTGATCCTGGGCTAGTGCAATATACACAGGGGGTCCGGATTTGCACATTCAGGTCCCAACATTGGCTTTGGCATAGCATTCTTGGATATGTGGGGATGTCTAAATTAAAAAGGATTTTCAAAAATGGTTTGGTTGTGGGCTTGAAGGATGTGCGGTTTGAGAACGATAAATAGCGCAGTGCTTGTCAAGCCGGCAAGCAAGTGACAAACTCTCATTCACAAAAAGTATCAAGTCCATACTAGACCACAAGAGCTCTTACAAATGGATTTGTTTGGCCCAACATCCTATAAGAGCATCGATTGTAACTCTTTTTGTTTAGTTGTTACGGATGATTTCTCAAGGTTCGCTTGGATTTTCTTTCTACAAGACAAGTCCAGAGCCATCGATGTTTTCAAAAGATTTGCAAAAAGGACCCAAAGTTAGTTCGAAACCCCATTCAAGAAAATCTAGAGTGACAATTAAACTAAATTAAAAAGTACTAACATTTAAGATTGTTGCGATGAATTAAAAATCAAACATGAGCTTTTCGTAACCTACACACCTCAACAAAGTAGAGTTGTTGAGAGGAAGAATAGGACATTCAATAAATATAATTTAGAAAAAAAATAGTAATTCGATTTGTTTACAAATTGCAACAAAAAATAACTTAAATTAATAATAATTAAATAAAAAATCAGCAAATTTATTTTGATGCGAATTCCATAGTTAAATACCTAAATAACTTCAATTTGAAATAAAATAAAAAGAATTGGCAATTAAATTTGTATAAAAATTCCAACAAAAATAATTAAAATTTGAAATAAAAAATAAAAGAAATTTTGTAATTTGATTTCTGGATAAATTCCAAAGTACATAACAAAAATTTAGAATAAATTTAATAAACTTACAATTTGGTTTGTATATAAAATCCAAAATAAATAAATAAAATTTCGAACAAAAATGATAGTTATATTGAGGAGAAGACATTGACCTACGGAGAAACAAAGAGTTGATGCGGCGGCGGAGATGAGGAAAATATTGTGTTGCTCACCTTAGCCGTTTGATGAGGACAATATTGTCCAGCTTGCTAGAGCCATTGAGGAGAATGGCCTAAGTCGAAGAAGTTAGGGCCATACCGACGAGTGGTGAGTGTCGGCGTTGTTGAAAAAGCTAGTGGTAAAGAAGCTCGATGATGAAGCCCTGGTAGAGAGGAGATGAAACTTTGTATTGAAGATGAGCTATGAATGATATGGGGCCATTCAATATCTAGGAGCATGCCTTCAGTGGTGATGGACACAACATCACTGGTGATGGAAAGAAGATTCTCCATATCGTTAGACAATGACTGAAGTAGACATACTGACACTAGTGAAGATGGAAGGTCGCGACAACGTTGAGTTGGCTAACATAAAAAAGAGGATATGGAGCACGTATAACATCTTGCATGTGTATATACTTGCATACATCTTTACAAATAGAAGCATGGATGTACATAAGCAAAGGAGCAAAGAGCTTGGAGTAAAGATGGCGCAACTGTAGAGCATAGGCTCAGGGCCACCAGAGAGAGTGTGAAGAGTGTCTCCAATAGGGATCAACGACGGTTGCACGTGTATGTGTGTGCAACAGTCTACAATAAGCAATAATTGGAGGAAAGTAGAACATAACTATGTGGTAGAGTATTACTTTAGAAGGGGTAGCAGCTTAGAGGGATTGATGAAGAATTGGGCTAGCTGTTGGAGGTTGAAGCAGAAAAGTTATGGTGAAGAAAAGAGATAGAAAACACATAGTTCAATGAGGCAGCTGGCGTGTGAGAAAAGATAAGTTCAAAATAAGTTACTCATGGTGCATCCGAGTATGTTTAAGCAATGTACTTTTAATACCATGTAAACTAATAATATAGTTTACCACACACATAAACAACATATTGCTTGAGATTATATAGAGGTATATATGCATGCATATATTTTGGAAAAGAGTAACCAACAGAGGAAGAATAGGGATATGTAGCTACATAATCCATACATGATGGAGAATGCTTACATTTCTAGGAACCACAACAACTTAATATGCTCAATGATTTTCTTCCATTAAAGCTATACTTCAATTATGTTCCACAAGTTGTATTTTTCTTCAAACTTCTATTATCATTTCCAATGTTTGTAATGTCTTAAAAATCTAAATAATCTACAAGATAATGTCTATGGTGTCTTAAAATCTAAATACCCTGTAAGATATGTAAATATATTCTAAAGCATCTGAGTTATATAAATTGATACTACAAATCTTAAAACAAATCGAGTCGTGCAAATACACAAGCCACCTTGTTAGTCATATCAAAAGTGCAACTAAAAAGATGCTCATAAATATGGTCTTAAAGTTCCATTTGGAAACGCTTTAGGGCCTGTTTGGGGGAGCTATGGTTGGACTGAAAAGCTGCTTTTGGTTTGTCAATGTAAAGCACCAGTAGTGTGGTCGTGGCTTTTCTTGCTATGTCGTTTGGCAACCGATCACGCAATGTAGCTTTTGAGGGCTAACCAAATAGAAGGTAGCAACATAGCGGGCACAACAAGGCCCGAGCGAGGTGACGTGGAGGCGGCGAGGCGGGGTGGTAAAGGTCGGGAAGACGGAGCGAGCGAGTTAGGAGGAGTTCAAGCGAAGCCACAGCTGAAAAGCTCCTCCTCAGCAGCTGCAGCTTTTGGGGGTGCTTCTGCTGTAGCTTAGCTTCCCAACTGCTTTGCAGCCATGCTGTTTGGGGGAGCTTTTAGCTCAAAGCTGAAAACAAAGCTGAAGTACAGCTCCCCCAAATAGCCCCTTAGTTTTCACACATTTTATAGGAATTGAACGGCTTCCAATAATTTCTTTGTACAATTACTATGTTTCAAGTAAGGACCATTTAGAACCTAGGAATTTCTCGCATAATTTGTACCTTTTCTTATGATTTTTTCTGAAATTGCCACGTTCAAAATAATCCCAAGACTCATCAAACTTTTTTTCATTTGTTTCTCCTTTTCTTTTTCTCTCTCACTTTTAGCATTACGGTGCTTTCACGTGTTTCTCAAATATCTAGTAGGGGTGCAATCGGATTAGATATTTTCCGACCGACTAACCGACCAAACCAATTTGGAACGAATTCAAAAAAGAAAGTCTGTAATCAGTAATTTAATCGGATAGTATTCGCTAAACATATCTTGTATATCCAAACATCTGCCCAATAGAACAACCCATGAGGCCACAAGGCTTTTACAATATTAAGATTGGTTTTTATTTTTAGAAAATATAGGAGATCCAAATAAGCTAAGAAAAATAGCAAATGAACTCAAAATAATTCTAAACAATTTGGAAAAATACGTTTGAATATGAGGAAATTAAAAAATACTTTTGGATATAATTTTAGTAGTTGAACTCCTAATGAGTTGCATTTTTTAGATGTAGTAGGTTGGTTAATCCTTTTACATGCCATAAACGTAGGTTATATTTTTTACGTCAAATCTGACTAAATATCTGTGATCGAGTCTATTCGTATTTAGCTCGACATATATTCACTTTGTATTTATTATCAAGATGATTCATATTCGTATTTGTATCCTAGTTCGTATCCAAGTTTGATTCCGAATAAAATATATAATAGGATAACGGATGTACTATATCCGACTGTATACGCTCCGAGACCCAATCCTCCGCAGCCCCAACTAGACCCAAACGACCGCCTTCTTCGGTCCTTCCCAATCCAGACATACCGGCGGAGGCGACGACGGCGCACCACGGTAACGGCGACGGTGGCTCCCCCGGCTGAGGTAACGTGTCCCCTTCGCCTCCTAGCGCCCTTCCCTTCTCATCCCGCGTCGTCCCCGTCGAGGAGAGCCGGCCGGCCGGCCGGATGGAAGCAAAGCCGATTGAAATCTGCCGCCTGCTCTCGGACTCGGAGCCTCGATCGTCGTCTTTTCCTAATCTTCGGACAATCTTTTTTGATTCCGCCCTCCTGACTGATGCATGCCTCCACGCTTAGATCAGCTGCCAATTTCTTTGTACTACTAATCTCTAGGGCCAGTCCACATTTGTGCAAAAGCTAAACAGTCCAGTGTTTGGTGTTGCGTATGCCTCTTGTTGTACCTCTAGTATTGCTCATATTCTAGAGTTTGGATTTGGAACCTGTGATTAGGCTTTCAATTCAATATAGGACGAGCCACTTTTAGTATTCCGTAGTGGCATGATTCGCAATCGAATCCAACAACACCACGCCTTGTATACATGTTCGACGAATTTAGGAGTACATTTTTTGAGGGTGATATGGGAGTATATGGACTGGAGTCAATTTTTTTTATTTTTCCATTTTATTTAATTGAGTCTGAGTACACACATATTTCGATTTTAGTGTCGAAAAGAGTTAATTTGACTGTCTGTTTCTGTCATTCCAGATCCAACGAAAGTCGTTCTTGTGTCACTGGAATAGGATGTGATCATGACATGATGACACATCACTCTTTCATATGTCTGCAACCCCACCATGCATGCATACCTTCACTAGCTTGTAGAACCAAAGATCAAATCTGGTTTCTTATTGAAACCCAAAGTTCTGTTACATAGAATTCAGGACTACAGGGGGACTCATTCTGTTATATATCCTAGGAAAAAGTATGACAAAACAGTACCAACAAGCTCAACAAAGAAACAAAAATGAGGGGTACTAGAGAAGAACATCATCTTTGAGCTTGTCATCTACAACTTCCATCAGCTTCGTCCTTCAGCCAGCTGCAGGCAGCACCTTTGAAGTTGGTTGGCTTCATCCATCCACTTCCATCTTTACTTCTTTCTCCTCCAGTAGGATTTTCCACAACTGTAGCGATCAGGTGCATTTGGGTATTATGTGAATGGGATCAACAAACTTGTGGTAAAAAAAAAATCATTTAGCTAGTTCACAAGAACACAGCAAAGCCAAACATGGCAAACTGAACTTTCTTTTCTTGATCCTGACATCCATGTTGATACAGGTTACAGGCTCATCAGTAGGGCCAGGTTTAGACCTCCACTCCAGTGCATCCCTTGCTATAATAATAATATTATATACTTTGAGCCATGGCCATGGGACACTGAAAGAAAATACGGTAATTGATCTCCTCTTGACCAAGAAATTTGCAATGCTTGTCAGGTTGCTAATTTTTGTTCTTTTCAGGTTAACCCCTGACAAGATGCAATCCTTGACTATAAACCACACAATTAATTTAATTTTGACGGAACCTTGCATTTCCACAAACACTTGAACAACATATGTTTTACTCCAGTACACTTAAGCAAACTATGAAGGGATTTAGAAGTCTAAACCCCTGTTCTATCCAAACCCCATTTAATTGTGTCTCTCCCATCCATAAACTGAACAGCAGGCAGCTTGTCTTGCAGGATATACCATGAAGCAAATCATCTCTTACAAAAGCAATGTTCAGAGTCTGCCCAGTCCAAACTTTACTCACCAGAATATTTGGATCAGCCACGTTCTGGCAAAGACTCCATATTGGTTTAGTGGACAATCTCCACACCATAAATCTTACCAAAAGAGACTTTGCTCTCTGGATTCAAATCTCTGAAACCATATAGTCAAGAAAGCATATCTTGTGAGCCCCCTCGGGTCAATTCCCTCCAAGCCATTGTATTCCTTTGGACTACACAGGCCCTTTGTTTGGGCTTAAGCATCAGCTTTAAAACAAAAAAAAGCCAAAGCCCAAACAAATGGGTGGCTTTTTAACCGGACTTTTGGAAAAGCCTAGGCCACCCAACATTTGTAGGACACAAACCAGCCCAGGGGTGCTTTTTTGGCTTTTGTGGGTTGGAAATAGCCTTTTGCCACTTAACTTCATCAAAATTATCCACAAAATGCCATCCATATATAAGTCAGAAAATCTTTAGTTTTTCCCTTCAATCCTCCCCTCTCCAACCTGAATGAGGCTGCATCCCCTCTTGTGAGTCACCTAGGGTTTGGACCTCGCTGGTCTGGTTGCCTCCACGGCAGCAGCATGCTAGCAATTAGGTCTCCTGGTGCTGCCGTCCTCCTCCCTTGCACCTCCGTCCTCCCCGCGATCAATGCGCAGCCATCATCCCCATGCCCATCGCCTGGTGCTGCCATCATCCCCATGCCCATCACCTGGCGCTGCCATCCTTTGTCCTTCGTGTGCAATAAGCTGCTTATTGATAAGCCTAAGCTCAAACAAACAGGATCACAGAGCATGCATAGCTTCATGGGATACTTCTCTTTCAGAACACTATTTGATGTATTGCTTGATCATCGAAACATGAAAAATAAGATCTTGTGGTTGTCAAAAATGTCAAAATGTGATGGTAGCACAATTACCTTAGATTTCTTATTATGTTGCTTGTGAAGAGATTATATTCGATCAATTTCTGAAATAATGTTATTATTTTACAGGAACCTTGATAAGGATACTGCAGCCATCATTTTAACTGAGGAGCTGCCAGTCTTGTAGCAATTTATAACACCTGACCTTCCATGGCACAACCCTCTGCTGAAAAAACACCATCAGTCTACCTGTACATCCCTAATATCATTGGTAAGCTTCTGGTTGGTTGCTTGTTTACATATCAGCATATCACTATTGCTATTACCAAAATTAGGGCAGATGCTATTTTATAAGAATTATCATTTCTTCTGCTGATTGTATATCTCCACAGAGTCCACATTGAACTTTGCTGGATCTGGATGATCCTATTATTGACATGGTGCAACTGGAAACATTATCAATTTTCTATCATTATTTTTTTACTTCGTTAATTCGAGTTCTTATTTCTATATCAGATGTACCACTTTTCTTATAGTTTTTGTTGCTGTTTTGCTGCAAATAGCAATAGCGCGCAAAAAATAGTAACTCAAAAGAAACTAGAAATGTAATTGTAGAAACTAACATGACAGAATGCATGCTATTGAATATTTACAACGAGGCAATCTTTTTCACTGAGAAATTGTTGCTATCAAGTGGATGAAAAGTGGAATTTTCAACAGATGAGAATTGTTATTGTGCAGGATATTTCAGGATCATCATAAACTTCATTGCATTTGCTGTTTGCTATTCCAATCGACCACTCTTTGCTATCCTTTACTTCTTCAGGCAAGTGTCATAAATTTATCTACAGACCACTTGTGCTCATTATCTTATGCAATTGGTTTATCTCTAGGATTCTAACATCTTTGGAAAAATATCAGCTTTTTTTGTGATGGCTTGGATGGATGGTTTGCACGTAAGTTTAATCAAGGTAATAAGTCGAATCCCTTTTTTGTTCAAGTCATGTAGCTTGCCCTAATGCAGAGAAGGGTAATTTCTAGCGTTTTCTAACTTTTCTTCTCTGTTGAAACTTATTGCATTATGTATTAATGAACATTTGAAAAAGCTAATGTTAATATGTTGGTCACAGCTAAATCTCTATATGGCCTGTTTGGTTGAGGGGGATTTTTTTTGGATTCTTATTTATTTCCCCATATATATGATACTGGGTAATTTTTTGTAACTATCTGATCAGTTTATCTCATTCTATGAATCAGCATCAACATTTGGAGCTGTTTTGGACATGGTAACAGATAGGTACTCCTTGAATAAATCATTAAACTCTGTATAAGAAGGGTGCATACATTCTGCCATGTGAAATAATTCCACTTCTCATATTGCTCTTCTTCAGGGTTAGCACTGCTTGTTTATTGGCACTTCTCTCCCAGTTTTACAGGTAAATGAAAGCATGGAGCAGAGCACTTCAATTGTTGTATTTGAATCTCGAAACCTGCCTTGGTTTTCTTTTCAGGCCACATTGTGTCTTGAAAGCATTCCATTTGCAAATTTCTTTGCAGACCTGGCTTAGTTTTCTTGATGTTGCTTGGGTTGGACATTACAAGCCACTGGTTTCAAATGTACAGGTTAGTCTCTACCACTTTTGTTCAATTCATACCAGTTCTCACTTTGTTTCTCCTAGTAGGCACTTAATCCTGTTTCAGAAGGTACTAAAGGGAACATAATAAATACAAATATTAACTTTGCAAGTACTGTGTGATGAGTGATGACTTCATGATGCATATCTTGTGTGCTCATTGTTCAACAGTTTCTTATGTTCTATTTTGTGATGCATCTCTATTTACTTTATGCATTAGTTGCTAACTATATATATTTTCTGTACTAGTTCTTTCTTATCAGGTAAGACTAGCCACAAGGATGTAAAGGACACAGGCAATTGGCTTCTGAAATTATATTACGGATATCGGCCATTCATGGCCTTCTGTTGTGTTGCTTCTGAGGTATGTGATTGTCCACAAACAGTATCGTCAGGAATGTTTGGCTCTGGCATGAGGAACACATGAATAAGTAGATACAACATGCATGCTGTTTGGGATGGCATTTGGTTGGGTGAGCTGAATGATGGGACATAGGATGAGTATATGTGTTTTTTGAGGGCGAGATACATGATGTGTAGTGACGAAAACCAACCCATGAAATGAGCTCATCTTGTACCTGCAGTTTCTGCACATGAAACCAATATAGAAAAATCAACGCTTGGCTGCCATTCAAACCATCTCTGCACATCCAACACCCTTTTGTACATTATCATCTATATATTCCACCTAACCTAGAAATTTTCGAAATTACAGGTTCTATACATTATCCTTTTTCTCTTTGCTGATGAAAAGTCAACAAGCTTGCTTAATGTAAGATGACATCATTTCTATAGTTGCCCTCTATAATTAATAAGTGAGTTGCTTAGCATCTGGTATTCCTATGTGCAACAGGTGTGCAGAGGTATTTTGAAGCAAAGCCCCCTCATTGCCATTGTGTTTATTTCAACTCTTCTTGGCTGGGCATTGAAACAAGTGATCAATGTCATCCAGGTATTTGAAAACAACCTTAAACTTTTGTGCAGCTGATTGCTATTTACGCATCTGCATCTATTGAGGTTGAGCTGGAACCCTGGCATTACTAGATTATTAGATGTAGAGCAAAAGAAAAAAACTGTTGATGCAGTAATTGACCTAGGCCTTTTGCAATTAGGCCATAACTAGTCTTCATTTTGGATTGTCACCATGTTCAAGCTTATTGTACATCAATAAGCTTCAATACTAATGGATGCAGATGAAAACAGCTACATATGCTTGCTCAATATTCTTCAAGCTTGTTGTCATCATGTTCAAGCTTATTGTTCAATATGAAGCTCAGCATTTTGACATTCATGCACCTTTCCTGAGTGCAGATGAAAACAGCTACAGATGCTTGTGTTGTGTTTGATTTGAAGAGAGGCAAGTGAGAAGAAAGGCACCGAGATTTCGTTCAGATTGTTTTGGCATATCCGAGAAAACTTATCATGAGGTTTGGTTGTACCAGGGCACATATAGAAGCTCCTTGATGTATCTTTAACATCCCTCTGATTTGAGGAGGGCCAGCATGTTGTGGGAAAAGCTGTCTGAAAAGAAAAAGACAATTTCAGGAAAACACAGATTGTCAAGTTTTGTACCTGTATGTCTTTCTACAATTATGATGATTCGACCTTTGTTTATGTACCAGCGTGATGTTTCTTCACCAACCAGTAAATAATTTCATGGCTAACTCCTGTTATACTAAGTTCACATGTTCGGTATGTACTTCTTGTTTTTGTTCAGGTTTCGTATTTCCTCTGTTTAGTTAGGCTGTCCGGGGATATGTTTCTCAGTTTCCTTAGTGTTTTGGAGCACTAATCTAATGATCCTCCTTCAGTTTTTTTTTATACATAAAAATGTGAATTAATCTTGTGTTCTCCCAGACCAAGCACTCCATTCAACCGTTGGTTTGATTCATTTATTTGTAATGTTTCTAGCAAGCATGGCAAAGTATTATTTGCAGTGTTTGGTGTACAATTTACAGATTTTATTTTGTAAGTTAAATAATTTTACTACAGGTGAGTTACGCAACAAGCAAGGTTATTTACTATAGGTAAGCTGCGCCACTGGCATAGTGGGCATTATAAACGTGTGAATGATCGCAGGGGTGAAATTTCCTAGACAACAGGTAATATCTACCGTTATCTAGCATTTTGCCAGAAGTTTTCTGGGAAAAAATAACAGCCTAATGAAAACTGATAAGAATTGCTCAACGTGAGCTTTAAAAATAACCAGTTCGATAGCTCCAGAAATTTATGGAGTTGAAGCTGTGAGTACATTAAAAGTGTTTATGTGGATCATCTTATTTACATTTTAGACTAAAAATATAAACTTAATTCACTTTATTTTAGCCTACAAACTCCAGCTCTGAGGTGGAGCTGGGATCTGGAGCTCTGCCAAACAGGGCCTAAATTAATGATGCGCCTTTTGTACTAAATCTCATGCAAACATAGCTGAAGGATAACTGGAAGCTAATTCTTGCTTTTGAATGCAGTTACATTCTTACTTATCTTTCCATTTGAGCAGGGCTTACAACGAAAACATTTCCGGTGCCCCCAACAAATTTGGTACTATGGATGCTCTCACTCAATAAAAAAAAATGGTCCAAATAGTCATGAAAAATTCCATGTCCCATTCCCCGAACTAGGGTCGGGCACTTTTTAACCGAAACCGAACCAAAAAAATCGAAAAAAATCGGGTTTTTCGGTTTTCGGATTATGATTCTGTTTTTATTTTGGCACTATTCAGTTTTTTTGTTCGCGGTGCAGTTTTGTAAGTTTGGAAACCGAATAAACCGTATAACCGAACTACCGATGTGAGTGTCCACTCTCAAGAGAACTCCCTATCTTGCAGCCTCGCACATCGCTAGGGGTGAAAACGGTATCGGTAAATCCCGGAATTCCGGAAACCGTTTTCGGAATTTTTCGATCGGACGTGTCGGTATCGGTAATGTTCGGAATCGGAATCGAAATCGGAAATTTTGTCGGAAACGATAACGATAACGGTTTTGACAAGTTCGACCGCTTCTTCGGTTTTCGAAAAATCGGTAAATTCCGTCGGTAATTACGAATCGCCCACCCACGATCACACTCCTTCACCACTAAAACGCCCATAACTTTTTACTCCGAACTCCGATTTAGGTGATCTTGGACTCTATGCGAAGCTTATCACGAGGGCTACAATCTCCACCTATTTTTATGATTTAAGAAATCATAGATATTTTTAAATATGATAAAAATAAAACTCTAATATAGTTATTCAAGTCTAAAATCTGATTTTTCGAAATCCCTCGCATAGACTTGATCAAGGGCATGACTACAAGCTCGAAAGAGTCAATAAGATTAAATATTGAGCCATGTGATGATCAACTCATGATCAAAACAATTTTGTAAAACATATTTGTAAATTCTAATCGCATGCTCAAATATCAAATTAAGCACACTTCATTTGCAACATATATTTGCAAATAAACCAAGAACTTATGAGATCAATCCTTTCATGCCCGCCACTCGCTTAGAAGCTTATGCCTTCTATGCCCATCACTCGCTTTCATTGGTCGATTCACGATGTCGATGAGTGATAATAACTACTCGCCAAGATCACATGTTTTTTTGCTTTTATTTTCGTATTCCAATGCTTCATTATCGATTTATCGCTGTGATTATCTATGTGCTCCGAGCTCCGATTATCTATGTGCATGTCTTTGTATGTCATATTTCCGGTTTGGCGCCGCAAGGGTCTGGTCGGTCTAGTAGCAAGCGACTAATAAATTTCAATCCTCGTGTGGAGAGATGTATTATTTGATATGAGATATTGAGACTATCTTATACTATGTGATGTAAAGACTCGTGTGGAGACTATCTTATACTATGTATGCCTGTATGGAATGTGTGATATCGTCAACTGTAAATGCTTATAAGGTATTGCTTTTAAGTGCTATGTGAATCTGTTGCTTAATGCTTTAATGTATGCCTGTATGTAAGTGCTATGTGATGTTGCTTAATGCTTATGCCGTTATGCGTTATAATATATTGATTTTCTAAACTAGTTATGCTATTGTATACATTTACATTGGTAATGTATATTCATCGTAAATTTGTGAATATTTATTTATTACTAATTTCTATGTGAATGTACGATTTGTGTGAATTTTTTGAAGTCAATTGGTGGTACATGTCGTTACGACGTTACCGGTCTCTTTTTCGGATTCCGATCGTTACCGATATATATTTTGTATCGAATTTTCGTTTCCGATATTTTCGTTTCCGATATTTTCGAATTACCGATGCCGTTTTCGTTTCCGTAGTTATCGATTCCGGTATCGTTTCCGAGGAAAAATATGAAAACAAAAATGGTTTCGGTGTTTTCCGACCGTTTCCGACCGTTTTCACCCCTACACATCGCACCCAGTCTTTAATTCCCCAGTCGACCAATCCCCATTCGCTTTGGCCGGCAGCGACCACTCCTCTCCCGCCCTCTCCCTCTCAGGTTCTCCCCCCGCATGGATGGCCGGCTTCCTCCTCTCCCTGCGTGTAGCTCCCTCCCTTGCCCCAACCACCTCCCTCCTCGCGGGGGGCTCCCTCCCTCGCCCCCGTTGCCTCCCTCCCTATCCCTGTGCGTGGCCAGCCGGCCGCCTCCTCTCCCCGCTTGTGGCTCCCTCCCTCGCCCCTGCTGCCTCCCTCCCTGATATGGCCCCAATTACCAACACTACTTTGCATCATGTTCTGAAAGTGCAAATCAAAATGAACAATCAAAGTGGTGCTGTTTTGAATAAAGAAATGGAGTCCAAGCATATGGCCGAGGGGGAGTTGAGGAAAGAAGGCCAAGGGAGGATGGATGGAATCCTCAAACATGACAAGTATATTGTCCCATCAATGTGTAAATCATATGGAGGTAAGACATATGCTACATATGGATGCATAGGCCAGCCAAGGGCATGACCGCATGGGCCAAGGAGCTATAACCGTATGGGACAACCAAAGGCATGGCCACATGGTCTAAGACCACATGGGCCACATGGATGGAGGGTATGTGGACTTGCACATGATTTGGGAAGAGAAATGATAGCCCAAGTCGTGAGAGAGAAGCAAGGAAAGAATCCAACTCGCTTTGGAAGGAAGGAAAGAAATCGACTCGGATTCACAACATATGTCGAATTAAAAAGTCCATAACTTTCACGTTCGAGCTCAGAATTTGATGTTCTTATACTTTCCTGAAAGCTTAAGAGATTTTCTTCATATCTTTCCATAGTGAGTCCTTCTAATTTTGCTTCCTTCTATATTTAATCTGGCTAATAAGTTTCAGCCTGCTGGTTCGCTGAATTTGAGTTTCTAAATTTGTAATCTCTTTCTATCTCTTAGAGTCCAAGTGTTGGAAATATGCCCTAGAGACAATCATAGAGATGATTATATTTTCATAAATATTCATGAACTATGAGATTGTTCTTTGAATAACATCATGGATATTGATTAATAAGTACGTAACTTGTTTGTGAAACTCTATATTCATCTTTATGATGTTCATGCTAAAATTGATCCCTAGTCGATAAACATATGAGGACACATATGAATAAACTAGCATATGTTTTGGTTGATGACCATGTTTCATAGGTCATAGATATGGAGATATCAAACTAATAATATGAACACATGTTGGAGAACATGGAGTTGGATTGACCCACCTTGAGACACTGCGAGAACGTTGTATTCTTTCATCAGTTAGTCTCATATACTATGTGTATGCTATATCCTTCAACTTGAGATTATCGCATGTTCTCAAGATGCTTAATGGCTTACTTAGGGGTCATCAAACGCTACCTCGTAATTGGGTAGTTATAAAGATGGCTTTCGGGTTTGTCATAAAACATGCTGCGAGGCGTGGTCGATCAAGATAGGATTTGCTCCTCCATACAACGGGAGAGATATCTCTAGGCCTCTCGAGTGGTCGGATTCCAGAAATGCATGGCCATGTTACTCGAGTCATCGAGTTAAAGAGTTAACTCGATATATTCGAGAAATCCGAGTCACGGCTTCGAGAAAGAGTGGTCGAGCCATCCAAACAAGGATCACAACAACTCGCCTTGGGTTTGACCGATATCGTCAGGCAAAAGGAAATACATATAGGACATTGTTGAGGTTCGTTCAATCTTTACATGTACTTGGGAATCGGCACGTCCTGCTAGAGGTCACTGCCGGTTATTGGTCAAGTAAGAGTATTCGAGCTATGTCTAGTCGAGTAGGAGTACTCGAGCAAAGACTGGTCGAATAAGGGTACTCGAGCTAACTCTGGTCGAGTAGGAGTACTGAGCCATGTCTAGTCGAGTAGGAATACTCGGGCCATGTCCAAATGCACGTGAACCTATAGGGTCACACACTTAAGGGGCTCTAACCAATTCGGATAGGGGTCCAAGTTACAATGGGCCTAGAGTTCCTAATAGGCTTCAAAGGTTGAAACCCGTTATGGGACGTCTATATAAAGAGAAGAGGTGCTAGATTTGGATTTAAGAGAGACACATGAACCATAGGAATTTAGAATTCCCGAAACCCTAGCCGCCACCCCTCCTTCGCCCAGAACCGCGCAGCTGACGCTAGCACTCCGGCGCGTGGTGTTCCTACCCCGTACGTGTGGATGCTTTGGAGGCATTGCTGCGAAGCTTCAACGTTAGGACGATCCGCAACCTGCGAAAGTCACAAGGAGCTGTAGAGGAGGCGCGAGGCTAGTACGGCTACATCTGCACCACCGCGCTACATCGACTCTATTTCCGCTACGGGTCTGCGCGTCTAGTGGTAATTCTGTGATCTATAACTTGCAGTGGTTCCTTGGTTACGTGGTAGAAATTTTTTGATTTTTTGCTAGAGTAGTCTACCCGTTCCCCAGCACCAAGTTGTATAAATTTAAGAGATAAATTTTGGTTAGTTTAAATGTGTTTTGCCCGTGCATTGTGCACGTATATAAGGCCTAGGGCATACCCCATTGTACAAAGCAGAGTTGATGCATTGAGTAAAATTTCAAAAAATCACCATGATGTTTGGTGACCATCATTGAGATGTGTTCTTGAGTTGAGTTTATTGTTGCGAGTTGAGAGAGAGAAAGAAAGTTCATTGTGCAAGTTGAAGACTCGTCGTTTTCAGATTGTACCGAAGAAAGCCCTTGAAATTCTATCTTTTCATATTGGTTTGCAAGTTATCGTGAGTGGTGTCGTGAAAGATTGGGCATCTTATGCATCAATTAGCAATTCCCTCTAGTTTATCCGTATCATTTGGTATCAGAACTTTTGTTGCTCATGGTACCATTGATTTATTGCTGCGAAGGTCATCAATGGAGGACATGGTGGTGTGCATCCAACTTGGTTTTGAATTGGCTGCATGTGAGGAGGATCCATTATTGAAGCTAGACAAAAGGGATATGTTTTCAACGATGCCGAGTCAGAAACACCGATTGTGCCATGATGATGGACCATGGGAGTTTCATCAACGCAGTGAGCAAGATGCTTGTGTACATGTTAGGATTGATGATGACATCACATCCGAAGCCATATAAGTTGTTGTGGTTGTATCATCAAATCCCAATTAACCAAACAAATGAAGGTAAAATTTTCTTTGGATGGATATGTTGTTGTTGTTACTTGCGATGTAATTCCTATACATATGCAAGTATGTTCTTTGGTGCTTGGATACACTTGGATGAAAGAGCAGGACATTTGGTGGATTCAGAATTCTTCCTTGCCTACTGTTCGGTATTCTTTTCCTTGGAAGAATACACATCGGGTGATTGAAGCATGGACGGACTAGCAATACTCGGAGGATCATCAACGGCGTGATAATATTCAAGCTAGATTTGAAGCACAAGAGCAAGAACAAAAGAAAGCACAAGAAGAAGCACAAAAGCGGGAAGAAGAAAAGATGGCCGAAGAAGCAAAGAAGAAAGCTAAAAAGGAGGCCATTATTTTGTGTCATGAACATTAAGGAGAGTGTCTACTCATGATGACAACATCGATATTGAGACACCGCTAGAAAATTTGTGCATGATGACCAATAAGGTTCGTGTTGATAACACTACAATTCTATCAATGGGACAATGAACTAATGTATTCAAATCAGCATTGCTTGTAAAATTGAAGACAAAGTTTGCAAGCTTATCATTGATGGTGAAAGCTACAACAACCTCATTAGCAAATAATTAGTGCAAGATTTGGGATTGACAACATGGTGATATCTGGAACCATATTATGGTCAATGGATGCACAATATTGGTAAGCTGAAAATTACTCACCATGTCAAAGTGCCAATGCATATATTTCACTTGTTATTGGGGCGACTATGGCAATTTGATCGCAACGCTGCACATCACGGGAGGTTCAATAAGTACTCTTTGGTGCATGAGGGCAGATCATACATATTATGTCCTATGCCAAAGAGTGCAATTCATGCTGAGGAGATCATCATCAAAAATGAGGTTTTGAAGCATATCCCGAAACCAAAGACGGTTTCGCTTGAAGGGAGGGGGTGATATGGCCCCAATTACCAACACTACTTTGCATCATTTTCCGAAAATGCAAATCAAAATGAACAATCACAGTACTGCTATTTTGAATAAAGAAACGAAGTTCAAGCATGTGGCCGAGGGGAGGTGATTGTCTCAGCAATGGGTAAATCATATGGAGGCAACACATATGCTACATATGGATGCATAGGCCAGCCAAGGGCATGACCACATGGGCCAAGGTGCTATAACCGCATGGGACAACCAAAGGCATGGTCACATGGTCCAAGGCCACATGGGCCATATGAATGGAGGGTATGTGGGCTTGCACATGATTTGGGAAGAGAAAATGATAGTCCTAGTCGTGAGAGAAAAAAGGAAAGAATCCAACTCGGTTTGGAAGGAAGGAAAGAAATCAACTCGTATTGACGGCATATGTCGAATTAAAAAATCAATAACTTTCATGTCCAAGCTCGGAATTTGGCATTCTTATACTTTTCTGAAAGCTTACGAGATTATCTTCATATCTTTCCACAGTGAGACCTTCTAATTTTGGTTCATTCTATGTTTAATCTGGTTGACAAGTTTCAACCTGTTGGTTGGCCGAATTTGAGTTTCTAAATTTGTAATATCTTTCTATCTCTTAGAGTCCAAGTTGTATACGTTTAGGAGGTAAATTTTGGTTAGTTTAGATGTGTTTTGGTTGTACATTGTGCATGAATATAAGGCCTAGGGGCATATCCCATTGTATAGAGCAGAGTTGATGCATTGAGTAAAATTCCAGAAACTCACCATGGTGTTTGGTGGCCATCATTGAGATGTGTTCTTGAGTTGACTTGATTGTTGTGAGTTGAGAGAAAGAACGTTCATTGTGCAAGTTGAAGACTCATCGTTTTCAGATTGTACCGAAGAAAGCCCTTGCAATTCTATCTTTTCAGATTGGTTTGCAAGTTATTGTGAGTGGTACCTGAAAGTTCGGGCATCTCATGTATCAATTAGCAATTCTCGCTAGTTGATCCGTATCACTTCCTCTCCCTACGCTTGGCTGGCTGTCGACTTTTGTAGTCGGCATTAAATTTATGGGGTAGGCGTTAGATCTCAAACTCGAAGGTCACACAAGACAAGGGGTTTAGACAGGTTCAGGCTCTCGCGGAGGAGATAATACCTTAGTCCTGTGTGCTGGGATTATGCAGATCTCTTGGACCTAAGATTGCTCAAAGCGCAATATACTCTGGGCGATATGAGGTGTGCTATGCTCTATGGCTTGATCGCTCTATGCTTGGATGATCGGATCCCCCTGTTGTTGCCCGCCCTCTCCCTTATATAGCGGGGGTAGGGTGGCTTACAGAGTCCTGATCGGTTTGGAGATTCCGATCGGTTACAAGATTCTAGTCAGTTAATAGGATAGAGTTTACATCTTTATCTACCCTATTAACGACTCGGATTACAACCGTATCTATCATATCTAAATATAAGTTCAACTTCCTTTAGGATATGTCCCTTTGCGCACGGCAGCGGGGCCTGACGCGGGGAGTATCTTCCGGGCCTCCCTCTTGGGCCTGTCATGAGGGTACCTGGGTTCTTATATTCCACAGTAGCTCCCGAGTCCTCTGTGATCGAGTTGCCGCCTTCCTGGTTGTAGCCCAACTGAGTCATGCTTCACGCCGAGTGCTTCCAGTTCTTGATGCAGCTTCCCGACTAGTTTTCCTTTACAGTGTTGTGCCCTGTTGTAGGCAAAGAGATCGTGAAGAACTCAATAGAGTTCCACGCGTTAAACTTTCTGTGTGGTTCCTAGCCCCATTATTGGAATTATGGCAGTCGGCTCATCTTGGGACATACTGTATCCCAAACGATATGCAGAAGTCAAAACGCTTTTCCTGCTCGAGGCAAAATTCAGCGCCACTCCTTTAAATTCATTCGCCCGGTTCTTGATGTTGTCATTGAAGCGTTGGCTCACACATCGCATCCAAATTTAGTAGCCCCAAATCATGTATATGCGAACTTAGGCAATGTAAAAACAATTCACTTTCGGATGTGATGTCCGATCGGTGTATATATAATTTTAGAGTTTTTACTCTTTTCCTTATTGATTTTGAATTCATCCGAGTGGTTTGACTCTTTTGTTTAAGCACTCGCCCGACTAGTCTAGCCCCGGCGTTGGGAGTCGGCTTATGGCTCTTTTCCCGACACGTGTTTTGGGTGACTAAAGTTCGCCGTTCATGGGGTCGAGCTTCACAATTTGGAGTTATCGCACTCGGATTCACTCGCAATCGTTAAGCAAAGAAGAAAAATACAACTCAAAAGATGCGCGCATGCGCACGCTATTAGGTAGCCCCGACTTCTTCGCTTAGTTGTGGGTCAACTAAGTAGCAAGTCAGGAAAGTCAACAATTTTATTTACAATGACATAATTGAGTAAAAAGCGACTTAGCTGCTTTATGCTCCATATGTTGCTGACGATCATGCCATCTTTGCTCGTGGCGCAGGCGTAGGCTTGTAGATTAGCTGTAGGCGGCGCTCGGGGCGCAGGCGTGGCTCGTGGCCGTACCGAAGGTGGCGCTCGGGGCGCAAGCGTGGCTCATGGTCGTGCCGAAAGCCGTGTGGGAGCGCGAGTGTGCTTCACCTACCGGATTTTCCTGATTTTGCTAAATTGCGGCCACCGTCACCATGGCCTTGATCTGGGCCACGATTGGGGCCGCCGGGCTATTCGATGCAATCATCGGGTCCAGTTTGTCGAGAAGCGTCTTGGAAGCGACGACGTTCTGCATTGGCGTGCGGAAAACGGCTTGATCTCCCAACCTAGATTGCAGGAGGTCCTCGCGGACATTGTGGCCGCGAGATCGAAGCGATCGCCCTGCACCTCCTTACCCTTACGAAGACGATCTTCCCCCGCAGCTTCCTGTTCTTCTTGTTGGCGTTGGAGATCGATCTTCTACTCTTCTATCGCGAAGATGCCACGAAGATCGCAGCAATTCCTCGCGACGCCAACTGGTTTGCCGGCCAAGTCAAAGTGACATACCTGAGATGGGTTGGCCTGATCTTTACAAGATCGGATCTGGTTTTGGACCAGATAGACAAGCTCTCCGCGCGCATCTGCGACGAAGTCTAGGTTTCTGAAGCGGAAGGCCTGGCCGGAGACGAAGGTGGCGACGAATCCACCGATTGCTGCCATCGAGTCTGTGGGAAAAGATTATAGCGCTTCCCCTACCTGGCGCGCCAACTGTCGACTTTTGTAGTCGGCAATGAATTTATGGGGTAGGCGCTCGATCTCAAACTCGAAGGTCACACAAGACAAGGGGTTTAGACAGGTTCAGGCTCTCGCGGAGGAGATAATACCTTAGTCCTGTGTGCTGGGATTATGCAGATTTCTTGGATCTAAGATTGCTCAAAGCGCAATATGCTCTGGGTGATATGAGGTGTGCTATGCTCTATGGCTTGATCGCTCTATGCTTGGATGATCGGATCCCCCTGTTGTTGCCCGCCCTCTCCCTTATATAGCGGGGGTGGGGCGGCTTACAGAGTCCTGATCGGTTTGGAGATTCCGATCGGTTACAAGATTCTAGTCAGTTAATAGGATAGAGTTTACATCTTTATCTACCCTATTAACGACTCGGATTACAACCGTATCTATCATATCTAAATATAAGTTCAACTTCCTTTAGGATATGTCCCTTTGCGCACGGTAGCGGGGCCTGACGCGGGGAGTATCTTCCGGGCCTCCCTCTTGGGCCTGTCATGAGGGTACTTGGGTTCTTATATTCCACACTGGTTGGCCGCCTCCTCTTCCTGCGCGTGGCTCCCTCCCTCGCCCTAGCTGCCTCTCTCCCTCTCCCCGTGTGTGGCTGGTTGGCCGCTTCCTCTCCTCGCGCGCAGCTCCCTTGCCCCCGCTGCCTCCCTCCATCTCTCCGCGCGTGGCCAGCCAGCTGCCTCCTCTCCCCGCATGCGGCTCCCTTCCTTGCCCCCGTCACCTCCCTCCCTCTCCCCTCGCGTGGCCGGCCGCCCGCCTCCTCTCGCCACGAGAGGCTCCCTCGCCCCCCTGCCTCCCTCCCTCTCCCCTCGTGTGGCTAGCGGCTGCCTCCTCTCCCCACACGCAGCGAAGGCGAGGATGTAAAAAAAATCGAAAAAGTATGAAAGATACATAAAAATTTTGAACAAAATCAGAAAAATCAGCAAAAAGTTAAAATAATTAGAAAAACTCAAAGGATGTAGATTTTTTTTAAAAAATACATGTAAATTAAGAAAAACAGACTTCGAAGAAATCGTGGAGACAGGAACTATTAACACATCTCGTGCTAATATAGAAAGCACCGGATATGTTATCTTGTGCTCGTGCCACCACTGCAAAATGTTGAAGTTCTCCTCTTGCTGCTCTTGGTAGTTGATAGTGTCGCTGTTGAGATATGCAACTAACTCTCCACCACTTGTTGTGTCTGCACTTCATGTTGTTGTAGTCAAACTCCTTGAGGAAGAGGTTTTGGGTGCTGATGGAGGTCGCTGCATGCGAACTTCAGCAAACTTCTGATCGTACTTAGCATAAACATGAGATAAGTTAGCACGGATATTTGAAAAATAACTAGAATAATAGTACCCACTGCATCACTTAGAAGTAAGAGAACATTAGAAAATCCTCAAACTTTAGCTCTAGGATCTAAAATAAATGTAAATACATATAACATAGGAATTTCTTGCTAATATTTCAAAATTTTAGTTTTCATAGCATAAACAGATGCACGCAAAATATTATCATTTTCGTGGTTCCTTAAGTGGGTAGCGATTTCTAGAATATGGTGCACAATTAAAGGAGAGGTTGAGTAATAAACTCCAGATAAAGCAACAGTGAAATCATAAAAAAGTTCCAAAAATGACAGCAAGTATTGAGCAATATACCAATGTTGCTCTGTGAGTAGTGGTTGACCATCCTGGCTACGATAGTGCGTGTTGATCAAAACAGAAAATATGCTCTTATAGGGTATGAGAGACTTAAGCATCAAGTAAGTAGAGTTTCATCTAACAGGTATATCCAAACCAAACTTACGTGGACGTAACTCCATTGCAATACAATAAGTCTTATATGCTACTACTCGTTGATTAGAATTATTTAAGAAAGATATTGCACTACGAAAAGGTTCAAGGTACCGGTCTAACCTCTTCAAACCGGATTTAACTATAAGATTAATAATATGGCAAGCACAACGCTGATGTAATAAGAAAGATTCGGCATACGAATTAAAAAGCGGAGTAAGAATGGTCATGACAAAAGTGTTTGGTAAAGCATTATCTAATATTATTGCAAAAATTGTATCTGTAAGGCCAAAATCTTCTACAACTTTTACAATACATTCAGCAATATTTTCACCAGTGTGTGCTACATCAATTAATTTGATTGAATACTATAATTCTCTTCTCTAGTTGCCAATCATTGTTTACATAATGAGCAACTACACTAAGGTAATCCTCTTTAGCCTACCACTCCATATGTCTAATGTCAAAAGACACAGAAAAATAGAGGTATTAAATTGCTCTTTTAGCTTACTACGACAATTATTATAGTATTTAATCAGATCTCTAGCTGTTTTCTGTCTAGAAACTGCAGAAAATCTAGGATTATGAGCGGTCTTAGTACAGTTTTCAATTGCAAGTGACTCACCAAAGTTTAAAGGAAGATCTTGAGAAGCGATTAAAAGACAAAGAGATTCACTAGCTACCTCGGGATTGTAGTCCTAGTTACATACCGTACCGTTGGGGTTGTACTGCAGCTACGTCTGCCTCAAAGCCACCACCGCTTTTCTTTTACAGCTCTCAGCATGTTTCTTCAAGTGCCCCGTTGCACCTGAAGATTTCGAAGTTAATTTGTGCTTATAATATTTACAAATAGCATACCTACTTTGAACGTCGTCTGATGTCTTGAAAATCTGCTCGAAATCTTCCCAGACTCCCGATGTACTACGTGTTGATCTTTTTGCCCCGGTGCTTGCCGATGCAGTAGTACTTGTAGAGCCTGAGGATGGTACAGGTACTGTAGCTTCTTCAGCTTCATAGGATGCAAGAAGATCCTCGGGTGAAATCCCAAAATCAGAAGCTGGGAAGGATGGAAAATGCTGGTGCTCCATAAAGAAAACTACAAGAAATAATTACGCTATTAGTACTTTAATATCATTTAAAATAAAAAGAACAATGAAAAATTAAATCACATTCTTACCTTGATTTCTTGACAGAAGCCGGAAGCCGAATTTCGAATTTTTGGTAAAACTATTTTGAATTTTTCAAATAAAACGAGCTGGATCGTGCCGTGCCGGCCCGTCGTGTCAGAGTGTTGACCCAAGCATGGCACGGGCTGCCGGGCTATGTCGGCATGGCCCATTTACAGCCTATCTGGGCCATGCTAATAGTGCCGGGCTTCGGACCGGCCTGTTAGGCATGCCCATCTAGGCATCTCTAGCCAGCTCTGCTCCCCACTATCCCTACAAATAGCGTCACCAGAGCTGCTTCGTCCCACTATTTTCTACCCGGAAACTCGCACCCTCGAATGAGGTCATCTTCCCTGACTGCCTAGGTCACCGGTGATAAGCAGTAGAACTTCAGCGTAGTCTAGTCGCTATCAGACATTATGATGATTGAGAGATACCTTAAGCACCAAGGCCCTGATGTGGATGAACAACACTCCAGCAACATGGTGCGAACTCCATTTCCGATACCTTCCATTTGTCCTAAAAATATTCATCTCCCTATCCTCTCTTGCTCGTACATCTTCTCCTTTTTATCCGCAATTCCAAATGGGCAATGGATATTCAGAGTGGGAGGAAAGTGAAGAGATTGTGGCATTTAAATAGCTCGATGATACATAAAAGCTCGTAAGTGTATATGAATGTCACTTGAAAGCTATTGTACAGTATCACCCTACGCCCTAAAATTCTCTTCAAGCCTTGCTCTCTAGTGGGGCAACACGGTGACTAGCATAATTAGCCTAGGGTAATAACAGTGATACTGCTATTACTTTGAGTTAATTATACTGATCTCGGTATTTTAACTAACAAAATATCGAGCGCACCCAATATTTTATCTGTTAATACACCGTGTTCAGAGTATTGCAGTAGAACAATAATTAGAGATTGAAATGGAAACTTATTACAGTCCATTGCCACACAGGGCTACAAGTCTGATACAACTAATTATACATTAAGATCCAAGTACAGCAAAAATATATTATATCTAACTAATTACCCTAATGATCTCCAAAAGCTAGGATACGGTCTAACCAACCACCTAGTCCTCCTGGTAGTAATCCTCCTCATAGACCTGGTCTTGCGAGTAATCCTCACCCCACGCGTTTTAGGTAGATCCATAGGACTCACCCTCTAAGCAAGGGGGATTTAAGCAAGAGTGAGTATGAGGTACTCAGCAAGCATTAATAGCAAATACAATATATGATTTTTCCCTCATTCCATCCATTGTTCAGCCTCCCTCAAATTTTGATTTTTATAGAAAGGTTTCGGGTTTTCTTTAAGGGTTGTGTATTTTAATTATGAAATAACTACTAGCACTCGTATATTAGGCAGACAGGAGATAGGCATGAATTCATGATTTTTAACCCTGCGCAGGTTTGTACCACTTTACCCATAGTGACCCTATTTTGTGACGCCCCAGAATGTTTATCACTAATCCAATATTAGATCTCCAACCCTGTAATCTGAGTCGGAGACACCTTTCTCAGGCCGGCCCACCTGATTCGCAGTGAAGGACCGAGATGGCGAACAGAGGGGGGGTGAATGGTCGCAAATAAAAATTCCCCCAAAATACTCCAACAAAAACCTCGACAAGATCGCTCAAAGGAAATTGTGAAAAACCCGAAAAACTAGACAACTATGTGTACCCCAAGCTTGCATAGATAAGTACCATAAAATATGTGGGGATTTTTGAGTCACAATACTGGTTGTCTAGTGTCCAAGATAAAGAGGAATCAATCAAACTCTTGCTTTTAGAAAGGACATCAATTCAAATCACAAAAGTCACTTTCAGAAAAGCAAAAGCAGAATTTTCAGAACTTGTCCTTAATTTGCACAGGAGGTTGGTGGGTTTCTGCAGCTCACAAAATTTTGAGACTTTTTATCCCTATGAGCATCAGAGTCTTGAAGAACTCCACCAAATTTATCCTCAAAAATCCTTACAGAAAAAACAGGAAAAATCGAAGAACACAGTCTGGTCAAGAACTTCGAGCAGAAAGTTTGGGGCTCGGTTTTCACCTCATGGCGTCCAAACGGTGCAACAAGTGAACTCCAAAATTTTTCTGCAAGAGGATATCAGAGTCCCGCACCTCCTCCAAGAAGAATCACTCAAAAAAGAAATTTCTAGATTTTTACAAAAATCAAACACTGACTGCTGCGCGAAGAATAAGTTCTGAACAAAGTTGGAACTTGAAAGAAAAGATGTTCTCTACTCAATCCAAGAGTGCAAAAGAGATGTAAAACCATATGAACACACTCAAAACATCCAAGATCAGCAGCATTTAGAAGGAGGGAAGGCAAATCCAAATTACTTGAAAGTAAATTGCGGTAATGTAATTGCGGGAAAGTAAATGCTGAATTTAAATTGCGTAAAGTAAAGACATAATGTAAATGCGCAAAATAAATTCAGAGGTGGATGGATAAAACTTTCATTTCTGGAAGGACAGGTTACAAAGCCTCACTTTCATGTGGGCAAAGCTCAAAGGAGCATTCACAAACCTCAAAACCTTCAAGGGAAGGAGGCTACCCCTCCACCCCTATTTATACTACTCTTGGGCCACCTACCACCCTTGGATGAGTCCCTCAACCCTAGAGCACTCATCTAAGGGCTAGGATTAACCCACACACACAGCCATGCAAGGGCTAACCCAAAACCCACACACATACCGGGTTTTCTTGCACGGTTTTCAAAGCATACTACCTAGACCCGCTAACCTATCAACTAGACCTCAATCCGACGGCCCTCATTGATCCACGCGGCATCTAGATAGCATCATCTCATTTCCTTGTCTTCTTGACTTGCCCGGACTCCATCTCCAATCATCTTCCGACGATCTCCCGACCGTCTGGACCTCTGACGCTCCTCGCCTAGTCCCGATCATCCTTCGCCTCATCATGACCTAGCACCGTCGTCCTGCAACCATCAAAAACAAGGAAACTCCTCACATAGCAATACCCACAAAGATGTGCAATAAACCATCCAACTCATCACTACCGCGTCTATACGACCGGTACTGCCACTCCTGGCAGAGACAACTCAAATTGCTTCATTTTGAAAATCAATCCAAATCAAACTCAAACTTGAGCACACCTTGCTCAAATAAAGTCAAATACTCATCACAAATATGGATGGACCTCCACATGGTCCTTCACGCAGCTAACAGTTGTACTCCGACTACCCGTCAGCAGTAACTCTACACATAGCTTCCAAATATACCACCATTACAATCGCGTGCCTCTCTGGGCCCACCGGTATATCCCAAATTTACTCACTAATTATCTAAATATACCCAATGTAGTGATCATAATACCTTCATAGGACAACTTTTTCTGATGGATTTCACACACTATGGTTGATACTGTAAATACGGCTCATTGCCCGAGTGTAGTTGTTTGTCCTTATATCATAGCCTATGTAGAAAACATTACTGGCATGAAAATCCTTCTCATTGGCGTCCTCTACCCACCATATATATACATATACGCCACCAACTCCATTAGTTGGATGAGCCACTTCAATATACTAATATCCACTTATCACCTCAGTAATCCATTCGCAAACCATATTTTCAGCCGAGTTTGATTTAAGGTTTTCAGTTGCATTATAAATTTTTACATGCAATGTAATATATAATAGGTATCTAAAAACAAATGAAAACTTTAATAAAGATGATCAAAAGGAGCTTGCCTGATATAGAATTGTAATATTCGACCTCACTCAGATTTTGAAGATGGCCTTCTACTGGATTCAGTTATGTTCCTGAAATTATAGAATATTGTAATTTATATAACAACATGGTACTGCATGTTTTATGATGTCCAGCCTTTTTCCTCACTTGATTTAAATTAGTGCAGGTAGATCACTTATTTTAATTTATAAATTAAGAGTCGGTGGGATTTAATTCGGTGCATTTTAAATTATGGTATTTTGGCTTACCGTATTTTAATTTGTCGTGTCCTAGTCTATACCGATAATTAAATTTTGATGTTGTGATTTTATTTATTTTTTAATTATTATAACAGTTGTTAGTCTTATATAAATTTTTATTTAATTAATCGCTGTTATTTACCCTCTTTGTAAGTTCTCTGATAATACGGCGAGTGTTTATTTGGTTTATTGTGACTCATGATGTTCACAAATATACCTATATGTTTTTATTTTCCCTTTTTTCTCCTCTTTTCTTTTCTCCACCTCCTCATTTTTCTTATTTTTCTCTTTCTTTCCTTTTTCCCTTCTTTTCTTCTCTCGTTTTTCCTTCTTTTCCTAGCCACACCATGTAAGGTCGAGGATGCCGATTAGAGGGGGGTGAATACGCGATATTAAAAATTCTTCTCTCTAAATACACGCTCTATTTATCCACTATGTCAAAACCTTAAAGATAATTAATGCGGAAGCGATAAACTACGGTTTTGACAATTAAAGCCTAAAACAACTAGGCTCACTAAGTGCACTAACTAAATATGACTCTAACAATAATTTGCAATCTTAAAGCCAATCAAGCAATCAACTAATTTAATATTATGAATATAAATTGCTTGAATGTAAATTAGCACAAGAAAGCAAACCACAAGGAGACACAATACTTTTTACTGTGGTGTTCGGAGACTTGCCGGTCTCCCCTAATCCATGTTGAGGTAAGCCCAAACGAATTGGACCGGCTCCACGAATTGAGCATTCACCTCAAATCCACTAGTGGTAGCTTCTTTTCCCTCCCGGGTAGGCGAGCTCCAACCTTCACAAACTTTGCCGGGGCTTCTCACAACCTCCGTTGAGAGCTCTCGCGCATGACGCCGCTATGCCGTCTAGGTGTCGGCAAACACCAAGAGTAACAAGTCAAGCCCTCTAGCTTGAACTTCACCAAGTGCAACACATGCACTCCGGTGAACTCCTAAGTGCAACACATGCACTAGGATCCTTCTCAAGTGTAACACATGTACAAGCGGCTCTCAATCCTCTTCTAATTACAACACATGCAATTAGAGGCTCACACTAGCTTAAGAAGCAAATGGGAGAGAGCAACGCATGCACACAACTCCCACACACTCACAATAACTCTAGCAACCAGCCAATGCTGCCCCAAGGCCTCCTTTTATAGCCTCCAAGCCAAAACTAGCCATTGGGAGGCAAATCCGGAAAAACTCAGCAAATCCAGTGCTACCACTCTACTGGGCTCGGTAGCACCGGCCTCCTGGCCAACGGCTAGAAAAACTAGCCGTTACAGAAAATCCAGCAGCACCGGCCAACTGGGAGCGGTGCTACCACTCGGGCGGTAGCACCGGCCTTGGACCCCGGTAGCACCGGTCACAAAGTCCAGAAAAAACACCTCATCTGGAATTTTCACACCGGCCAGAAGAGCGGTAGGCTACCATGGGCGGTAGCACCGGACTGCTAATCCGTCCAAAAACACCCTCTCTGGTTTTTACACACCGGCCAGAGGGGCGGTAGCACCGGAGGTCCAGTGCTACAGGTCAAACTGCAGTAGCACCAGCCCAGCGGTGCTACCGGCCAACTAGGGGCGGTATGACCGGCCTCCCAGATCAAAAACAGATTTTTCCAAAAATCTTTTATTTTTGGATCAAACACCAATAAGAATTGATTCTTTGAGCCATGTGATGATCAACACATGATCAAACAATTTGCAAAATACATTTGCAAACCCAATTCACATTCCCCAAAGAATCACATTAAGCACAACTTATTTGCAAAACACATTTGCAAATAAACCTAAAACCTATGAGATCAATTTTCTAGGCATGTAAGGATCAACACATGATCCCGACACTTTGCAAAACTCATTTGCAAATGCCAACATGTGCTTTAGGATCGAAACCTATAACCTCCAGCTTATTTGCAAAACAAATTTGCAAATAACAAATCAACACTTTGCGAAAACATATTTTGCAAACACAAAGCATAAACCTCTCTTAGCCTTGTTTTGATCAACACATGATCAAGTCACAAGCTAAATCTCCAATGCATGATCTTTCTATTTGCATCACATGCAAATACCTAGTTCCATGCAAACAACAAACATTTAAAACCAAATGCTTGAGCTCTCCTTTTTGCAACTCATGCAAATCTTAGCTCCAAGCAAACCACAAATCAAACTTAAGTGCTGAGCTCTCTATTAGCAACACATGCAAATCTCTAGCTCCATACAACCACTTTAAACCAAATTGCTTGAGCTCTATCCTTTTGCAATACATACAAAACTTAGCTCCAAGCAATAACCACATAAACAACATTGCATAAACTATCTCCTTTTTTTTGTAACACATGCAAATCCATAGCTTCATGCAAAAACCAAATCAATTAAGATTCAATAAGAAGTGAGCATGAGCTTCTCCTATTTGCAACACATGAAAATCAAAGTATCATGCAAAAACCAATACACGAGCTTCACCCATTCGCAACACAGCCAAATGGTTAGCTCCATGCAAAAACCGATCAAGAGAGTGAGCCAGAGTGAACCGGATTGAGTTCATCAACACATGATGAAACTCAAGCTAAGTGACTCAGTCCCTATTAATAGTATGGCACCCCAACTAGCAAACCGGTTTCCCATCCAAACACCGAGAACGGTAAAATACTAGGAACACATCCTTAGCCCTGGCTAGTTATAACTTTGCCTCTAGCGATCCACTTAGAGTTTCTATGATATCCAATAATCTTTTCTCTAGGATCGAATCTTATTCTTCTTGTTCATCAATACATGATGAACCTTCTCTAGCCCTTCTCTTTACTTCGGGATCACCCCTTGAAGCTCATCAACACATGATGACTTCTCGTTCCCGATTCTTTTATTTATCTTGGACTCAACCTACTTCACAACTCATGGAAGATTGTTAGTCCAACAAACACGATTGTCTCAATCATTCTTTGCACTCCATTAACACATAATGGATGCCTCTAAGATCGATTGAGCACAACCCAAATCAATTTGAATGATTTAAAGGTGTCTTGAGTACTTTGATGCAACCAATGCTTCATTATCTCAAGAACTTTTCGTTTGTCTTTAATCAACAAAAAGACACCATCAACACATGATGAAATGTTCTTTGATTGATTGAAAGACAACCGAACTCAATTTAAACTTCATTTAAATTGACATGAGTATATATAACTACACAAGTTTCATATACTCAATATGATGGTTAGTAATGATCCAAATATGTTTGAGTGATGGAAAGGGATCAATACATTTAGACCATCAACTATAAAATAAACTCTATTAAGTATGTGCATATAACTAATTGAACATGGAATCAATATGCACTAATCAATCTTAGATTGCATATGAGTTTATCCTATATTAACATGAGTATACTACAACTACACAAGTTATATATACTCAAAAGATTGTTTCAAAGTCTTGATCCTTTATATTATATGGCAAGAGGATATGGATCAATACAATTGAAAAATCAAGTTAAATTATCAACTCCCCCTAGATGTGTGTATTCATGTATATATAGATTTGGAAACATAATGCACATATTTAGACTAAGGCAATAGAAGAGTTCATCTTTTAACTTGAATCATAAGTATGCATTAAGACAATATAGTGAATACGATTTGAGACTAATAAGAATAAAGCTCAATAAACATGTTAGCCTCATAACGATTAGATTTGTCTTTAAACAATGATTAAGCATTAATCTAAAATCAATCACCAAAACCAATGTAGCTTGAACTTACACACCATACCTCTCTGGCTTCTCTTCTTTTCTCCATTCGGCCAGCTCTGATTCTTCCCCTCTTCTCTCCTTCTTCCCTTCTTTTCTCCTCACTCCTCCTAGATTTCCCCCAATCCGGCCTCCTCTCCTCATCTCCAACGTTGGGGCCAGCTGTCCCTACCACCCCCCGGCCTTCGATGGTCCGACCCTCCCCTAGCCCTGCACTCGCCTCCTGGGCCGCGTTCTCCCCTGCACAACCATCCCTCTAGCCCCGCCCGCCTAGTTCCTACCGGCGCCTTCGGCTCGCTGGTCTCCCCTCGGCACACCCCTGTGCTGGCCTGCTCTCCCAGCTCGGCCCCGTGCCAGCCTGTTCTCCCTGGCTTGGCCCAGTGCAGCCCGCCTTGGCTGTTGCCACTACTGCCCTCTTTGCGCCATGGCCCGCCTGGGCCACTCTCCTGCGGCATCGACCCTTGGGCTAACCTCCCTGGGTTTCCTCACCTTCTGCTTGCAAGGGCTTGGTAATGCCCTGGTTTTCCCCTATTTTTTCCTTCTTCCTCTTGTGTCCCTATGTGACGTGCATAGTTATATGTTTAGATGGATGATTTAGGTTGTGCTATATTACTTTTTATCAATTGATGATGAATATTGGGTTGATGGCTTGGGTTTTGGAGGTGCCACGATGACACCCAAAATCTTCTGTGCTTCGGGGAGTACAAGTAAGATTATTGGGCACGCATGGTACTACCACCTTACTGCCACCCAACTGAAACCTAAATAATCCCTACCGCACTAACTATCCATCATCGTCCTTACCCATGAGCATTCTATGCTATTGGTATGACTTACTTCTAGAAAGGGGGATTGCCTTAAATGTGGGGAAGGGATATGATGGTAATGCAGGAAAAAGTGAAGATGAAGTTGAGGGGGGCTGATGGAGAGGACCGAGATCTGGTCTCCTTGATCTTGATCCTCCTCTCCTTGGCTTCCTCTTCTGTCGGCCTCCTCCTGGTTCTTGGTTTGTGGTGCTTGCTTGATGGCTGGGTTACTCAGTGGCTTGTGTGTGGGAATGAGGAATGGTTGGGCTCAACTGGAATGGCTGAGACTTATCTCTTTCATTAGTGGGGTTTCTACCCTTATACCATGGAGGTTTAAATTTTTGATCATGTGATCTTTTGGCACAGTGCTTGCAAGGCTATCATTTCTATACCAGGTTTGTATGCTTTTTGCCAAATGATAATACCTGAGATTAGCGAGAAGTGTCGACTGGCCCCAGATGGTCTGATATCTTAGTGAGCGATAACCTCGCATATGGGTCTGACGGCAACTCCTAAATTTCAATTTTTGTATTTCTTGCTTTATGATTATACACATATGTGGATGATTAACAATTTCAGGGATTCAAGACAGGGACTGACCGAAGCTTTAGATCTTTAGGAAATTTCTTTGCAATATCTGTGTAATCTTCCTTTTTTGATGTAGTTTTATTATACATGCACCTTGTAATTATGTAAATGTATGGTACCTTGTTACTAGATAAAGTTGATGATTATGTTTTATTGATTAATTTATTTCTCCATGTTATCAATTGTGTTAATGATCCAATTTGATTGATTACTGCACCAGGATGTTTCAGGCAAGCCTACATATGCGTAGTCTCTCAATTGAGTTCTCGTCTATGCTTCACCTAAAGGAATTAAGCTAGATATCCTATGATTTGGTTTGGACCAATAGACATTATATGCTAGTGTAACTCATTATAAATTGACAATGTGGTACTAATGACAAGGTTGTTTGATTCTTCTAACCTTAAAGGGCTGACGCCCTCAGTAGTGTTCCACCTAGAAATGTTAGGTGCAGTCTTTTGTCATGCGCCACTACAGGAACACACACACGTGAGGGTTGATGTCGGACCTAGAAACTGAGTTCAGAACTGAGTTTCTGAACCCTATGTGTTTTCTGTGCAGGTCCCATGATCAGTTGTTAACACACACATCCAACATTGACATACAACATCCATACACAATGAGAAGTTAAATAATATTAGAGATATACGTTTGAAGTTAAGTCTTACCCGACTTGTTTGACAAAGAAAGGGCCAACCAGCCAAGTAATATTACATAGCAAAAGAGCAAGGCGGAAATGATAGCAAAAGGTGAGTACTTAATGACTAAGAAATATGAATACTGGATTATTGAAAAAGGACAAGATGACATATTTTACTAGGTTTCCTCATAGTTCAAGCATACATTTGGGCCTTCTAATAATGTTGGATTTCAAAATGGGCAAAATATTTTGGTCCATAGGTACCTATGTTGGATAGCGGAGCTATCGCTAGCTACAAGCTACGTCAAATAGCGGCGCTATTACTAGATATAGCGCTTGTAGCTAATATAGCGGAACATTAGCACGTAGCCTCGCATTTGGGATCCAAAAAAGCTATAGCTAGCTATTTAGAACACTAATGATAAAAGCATACATAATAAGTATAAACACATGGCATGCTGCCATAAACATTTAGGCTATGTTTGGTACAGCTCCAGCTCCACCAGATCTGTGGATCTGGTGGAGCTGGGTATTCCTAGCTCCACCAGATCTATGGAGCTGAAGCTGTGGGTATGTTAAGAGTGTTTAGGTGAGTCATCTTGTTTACATTTTAGACTAAAAATATAAACTTAATTCACTTTATTTTAGTCTGCAATTTTCAGATCTAAGGTGGAGCTGGGATCTGGAGCTCTACCAAATAGGGCCTTAACCACAACAAGATCCTTCTTGCCAAACAATCTGTACATGGACTCCCTATCCATATACTCCTAGTACCATTTTAAAAATGAGAAAAGCTACTATAGAGGAGGATTCACCAAGTCGTACACAATCAAGAATACATCTATTTAAATAGATTCATACACTCTGCAGAGGCTGTACATCTTTACCCACACGACATAAACATCCCATCATGTAAATACATGTCACATGATACTATTAGTGTCCGATTTGAGAGCCTATGACAAAGCTTTTACATTGATGGTCCTAACAATAAACCATCTGTTGATACTCTCTTTAGGATAAGGAGTACTCCTCCAATACCCCAAGAGCTCAAATATTGTGTTGGGGACACCACTCTTACCCAACAAGGTCCTTACAAGTAGATAGTACACCCTCCGTGCCTGCACAAGCCCAATTCCACCTATCAGCTACCACATGCGACTTTGTTGCTAGACCATGGTAACTTATTATGCTAGGGCCTTTCCATAAAAGGCACATATGGTTTGTACATTGGTTTTTGAATTTGACTACACCATAGACTCAGTCCTTAGTGACTCGGGCAAGAGAAACACACACCTGCATCTCGTGCACCAGCACCGGTCTCCACAACCATTCACCCAATACTAAAACATGTTTTTCATTTTATTTCTTAGCCAAAATAATAGAGGTATCATCTATGGTCTGTAACTTAAATATTTCCCATATGAGCATTTTGACCATAGTCTATCCAATATATGTGATATCGGTGTAAATAGGACTAAGCATCTATCATACGTTATACCAATTTTCCACATATAATTACTTGAGCAGTGGATAATAGTTGCTAATGTTTCAATGTTGGGGTATCAATTTATCAAGGTAGGGTATATGCAACAATTGGACATATCTACCGTTCCCATCAATATAGCGATTTTTATCGAGAATACTTGCATGGATAATAGTTTTAAACATATCAAACATAATAATAAAATATGGCATCAACATGCTCAAAGGGGTGCTTGCCTTGCTCACTTAAAACTTGGTCTTGCTCTGGTTTGTTGGTGCGATTTTTCGAGAGGTCGGTATCTACAAGCGAGACATTGAATAGTGTAATAAAAGCCAAAATAATTCAAATATTAAGCAAATGAAAATATTTTTTCCAGATTATGAAAGCTTATGATTTTAGAAAAAATTAGAAAGTAGTTCATTTAATTTGGAGTTCAAACACAAAAGTTATGAGTATTTGAATCTAACTCAGCTGGAAATTCAAAAAAGAGAGGGAAAACATTGTGCAGAGGGTGATGTTGATGAGATACTTCTCTAGATTACTCTTTCCTATGAAAAAACACATTCCTACAAAAATAAAGAAGGCTTTTCTATTTTTCTATATTTAGTTTACAGTGGGGTTCACCTATCAGATTTTTATCATTTTTACTATTTTTTCGCTGGTGGGTCATACCTGTTGGTCACACGATACCTTAAACTAGATTTAATTATAAAACTACAAGGGGTCCCTTCTGTCATACTCACATTAGTTACTAAATACACTAATTATTTTCTGAACCATAATTTAAGTGGCTAGCATGTGAGTCCTTGATGTCAGAGGGAGAAAGCAAGAGAATAGAAGAAAATAGAGGAGAGCAATGGAGGTCTCTGGCTAGGCTTGTCGGCAGTGAACGACATGGGGATTGGTGGTGGGAACCGCAAAACTGGTCGTGGAGTTGAAAATGAGGTCATCAGTGGCTACAGCACAGTACAAGGTGGTCAGAGTCGAGCTGACAGCGATGAAGAGCGACAGCGGAAGAAGCAGCAAGAAACTGGTGTGTAAGAGGGCTCAAACAAACTAAATGATGCATGTAGAAGCATCCTGGGAATTCCAGGTAACTACCCAAACGACATGTGGTGGGTGCGAGTTGTGGGGAAAGGTTATCAGGTAAACTCGAATGGTTGTGCTGGAACAGTGGTGAAGCTTTACAGCAGAAATCTATTGAAACTATGGTGCGTAGAAGGTTCCAGGGAAGACTAGTAGGGTGTAAAAGACCATATTCAAGTCTAAAGCACAACAGAGATAGGAGAACGACAATGGCGAGATTGATGGTGACAAGCTTCACATGGATAGGGCGTTGCAGAGCTGCAAATGACTACATGGTGAGATTCAGGACATCACAGAGATGCTCTAAAGGACCATGTTCATGTCAGAAACTACCAGGTAGTGATGGGGCTCTGGCGACAGTGGTGATCATAATTGGGAAGAAGACAAGGTTCCAACGATACATTGCACAAATCACTGAATTGATTATGGGGTATTGAAGATGAATCAAAATGGCATAATGTGACACGAGTGTCAAGGAGTTAGCTCACTAGGAATGGTGTGGTCCATGGCAGATCATGGCGGAGGGTGTACACCGGTGTTAAGGACTACAGTGGCATTCTAGCTAGCTCAGTGAGAGATAGGGGCTATGATCGGGCAAAAGGGAGACGATGAGCTTGGAGAAGAATGTCACTCTCAGTTAGGTTTTAAAGGGTGAGATGAAATGGCTTTTCTCGCTGATAATCGATGGTAGTGTAGGGGAAAACATGAGAAACTCAAGCAACAGAGGCTTGTGGTCGATGTCGTCTACATCTTGGAGGAGGGGACAACAAGGCGGGTGTCAGAGGGCAAAACAATGGTGGTGGAGTTAGAATCCGCGGGCTCAACAGTGCTCTCGGTGCTCACTCATGGCAGGCGAGGCATGTGGAAGAAGATGACTAATGAGTGGGCCTGGGATGTCAGCGAGAATGGGGAGGAGATAAGAGAGAAAATGGTTTCGGCGGAATACGCTTTTGCATGGGAAAAACGAAAAAGATAAGGCAACTTGGAGAGAGGCGACGCATGGGCTGGGGTCAGGCCAAACAGTGACAGGTCAGGCCGAAAGGATGGATTCGGCCCATCGGCGTTTAATTGATTTTTATTTGCTTTTCTTAATCAATTTAAATGCAGAAATTAAGTTTGTATTTCAAAAATTATCAAACCAACTACAAAAATTATGAAAATGTTTATAGAGGTTCCTGAGATTACTTAAAACTCAAATAATTATTTCTAGGCTCCGGACAAAATTTAGTTAAATTTTTTAAATTGAAAACATCATCTATATTTAAAGAATTTTTTCTTAAATTTAGAAAATATTAGAAAAAATAAAAAAAAGAAAAGAGAATTTGGAACATAGCATATAACTTTTTGAAATTTTTGGGAGTATGCCATCTATATCACCATGTGGACCAAACCTCACTTGTACTTTTATCCTCAATTTAAACAAAATGACTACGTGGTACTAAGTTATGCGGTGTTACTATTGGCACAGAATACATGACCGAAATAAAAGCATTGAAGAAGCACAAACACAACTAATACTTTTATTAGCTCTTTGCTTTCTTACTTGCTTTCTTGCTTATAAAACTTAGGACTACCTATGAATTTATACCCAAACCTACTGCTCTAAGAAACAAAATAGGATTCAACAATCCAAGTAGAAAAAGGATTCCACTTCCTTGTAGGGCTCGAATCCTAACCAGACTAAGATTAGTCCGAACAATCTCCCCCTAATCTAGTCTTAGTTGTATGAGATCTCTGACACCCAGCAGATCACACATCTCTTTAAACTTGACTCGTGCAAGTTCCTTTGTGAGAATATCCGCACGCTGTTCCTCTAGGCACACATGCTTGACAATAATTAGTCCCTTCATGCATTCTCTGATAAAATGAAATTGGGTCTCAATGTGTTTGCTTCTCCCATGAAACACCGGATTTTTCATCAAAGCGAGGCTGATTTGTTGTCAACGTACAAGACGAATAGATTTGGGGATTTTCTCACCGTCGCACTTAGCACACGAATAGATTTAGGGATTTTCTCGCCATCGCACTTAGCACACTTCGCAACCATATTTCTTGACATGCTGCTCCTATAGAAGCCATGAATTCAACTTCACATGATGACAGAGTGACACTTTTCTATTTTTGAGATGCCCAAGCGACTATATTCCCATTGAAGTAGAATGCCGTGCCGCTTGTGCTTTTTCTATCATCTATATCGCCCACCAAGTTGCTATCGGTGTAGTCTTCAATATTCACTTCACCTCCTCCTTTGAAATATACCATACCAAAGTTGGTTGTCCTGCTTTGAAATATACCAGACCAAAGTTGGTTGTCCCAAACCTGCAACTCTAAGAAACGGAATAGGATTCAACAATCCAAATAGGAAAAGGATTCCACTTCCTTGTAGGATTCGGATCCTAACCAGACTAGATTAGTCCGAACAATCTCCCCCTAATCTAGTCTTGGTTGTGCGAGATCTCTGACACCCAGCAGATCATACATCTCTTTAAACTTGACTCATGCAAGTGCCTTTGTGAGAATATCCACACGCTGCTCCTCTGTGCACCGTGCTTGACAATAATCAGTCCCTTCTCCGCGCATTCTCTGGTAAAATGAAATTGGGTCTCAATGCATTTGCTTCTCCCATGAAACACCGGATTTCTCATCAAAGCGATGGCTGATTTGTTGTCAACGTACAAGACAATTGGATTTAGGACTTTTTCCGTTATCTTACTTAGCACACTTCGCAACCATATGTCTTGACATGCTGCTGCTGTAGCAGCCATGAATTCAGCTTCACATGATGGTAGAGTGACACTTTTGGTTTCTGAGATGCCCAAGCGACTATATTCCCGTTGAAGTAGAACACCATGTCGCTTATGCTTTTTCTGTCATCTATATCGCCCGCCAAATTGCTATCGGTGTAGCCTTCAATGTTCTCTTCACCTCCTCCTTTGAAATATACCAGACCAAAGTTGGTTGTCCCTTTCACATACCTGAGGATGTGTTTCACGGCTTGCATGTGTAGCTGAGTAGGCTTTTTCATGTACCGACTCACAATCCTAACTGAATACATGATGTCCAGTCGGGTATGAGTCAAGTACCTTAGACTTCTAATAATGCTTCTGTACTTGGTCGCATCAATGTGGACTCCATCTTCATTCTTTCCACGCTTAAGTTTCAGCTCCGTGGGATATCTTGTCGGATAGCATTCACTCATCCCAGCTTGCAACAGGATTTTCTTTGCATATGCTGACTGCTTGTGGGTGATGGAACCTACCTTATACTCTACCTCAATCTAAGTTAATATGTAAGTAGTCTGAGATCGCTCCTCTTGAACTCCCTCTTCATTTGATTCTTGAATTGTTTGATTTTACGTACACTTGTGCCGGTGGCAATTAGATCATCTACATATACACCGATAATAAGTATATCTCCTTTATTGTACCTTTTGTAGACGGTTTGTTTTTGTGCACACTTCATGAACCCTAGGTTCTTGAGACTCTTGTCCAGCCAGATGTTCTACGCCCTTAGGGCTTGACATAGCCCGTAAAGCATCTTTGAGAGTTTATACATCTTGTGCCTCTCACCCTCTTTGATGAATCCTTCCGGCTGAGCAACATATACTTCTTCCTTGAGATCATCGTTCAAGAATGTTGACTTGACATCCAAGTGGTAGACTTCCCATGCAGGCGAGATAGACTCAACGCCTGTTCCACCTCCTGTGGCTGTTGGAGTACCCACAAGTGTTACTGTACCCATGCTCTCTATCTTCATGTCAGGGGTAGTGTTTGGTATTGCCACACATGGTGAATCAACCGATATTGCGCCTAGTGACTCCAGTGCTACTGGTTCATGTGGGACAGCCTACTGCTGCCCCTCATATTGATTTGTCTCGACAATGCCTGTATGGTTAAACACAGTAAACGTTGCCGAAGGAACATTAATTGTATTATCGGTGATGTCATCTTTTCACGACCATTCCTTTCCTTCCTCGAACACCACATCATGATTGATATAGAGCATCTTTCTTCAAGGATTGTAAAGACGATGAGCCTTGCTGCCAGGCTCCACGCCGAGATATACCATGGTAGTGTTATGGTCATCAAGCTTCTTCAAGTGTGGCTTTACCACCTTAGCATGCACGATGCACCTGAATACTTGCAAGTGCTCAATGTGTGGCTTCTTTCCGATCTAGGTTTCAACGGTGTGATCCTATCTAGGGATTTGGTTAACATGCGGTTAAGGAGATACACCGCATGTCGTACTACCTCCCCCCCACAACATTGCAGTTACATGCTTACTTTTGAGCAAACTCCTTGCATGGATAATACGGTACAATTCTGGCGTTTCACAACACTATGAGTATGGTGCCGTGAAGTTCCGTGCTATCCCTTTAGTATTTCAGAATGCACCGAACTAACATGACAAAAACTCTCCACCATGGTCTAATCTAAGGACTTTCACCTTAAGCTCTCTCTCATTCTCGACGAGTGCTTTGAACTTATTGAATGCGCTGAGAGCCTCATCCTTAGACTTCAGCATATGCGTCCACATGTATTTGCTAAAATCATCAACAAAGATTATGAAGTATTTGTTACCTACTTCCGTATGTGGAGTTATGGGTCTGCATAAATCTTTGTGTACAAGTTCTAGTGGTTTCTCCGCTTGATGGTGCGCCTATGAAGGGAACAGGTTTCTAGTTTGCTTCCCCACCAAGTAACCTTCACATAGCTGCGTTGGGTGGTCGATCTTCGGCAATCCTAGAACCATCTCCTTCTTTGCCATCTGCTTAGGGCATGGAAGTTCACATGCCCTAACCGCGCATGCCACCACCATGCAGGATCCTCCAAACTGGCTGTGAAACACATCGGGTTTCCTGTCTCTAACTAAATTGTGTACAGCTTATATTTGAATCTTTTCACATTCATGAGAAGTCTTTTGCTGCGCTCATAGACCCACAACCGTGCATGGTATAATACCGCACTGAAATCATCTTCTGCATGCTGTTCAAGAATTACAATATTATTACAAAGGCTCAGTATGAAGTATACCTCAGAGAGTACATGATGTTCTCATTTTTGCATTAGAGAAGGATTGAGCCCTTCTCCTTGATCTCCACTATGGATTCGTCACTGAATCGGATTTGTCCGTAGACGCTTTTATCTAGCTCATTGAGCATAGACCGTTGTCCTGTCTTGTTGCTAGCACCATTATCTAGGTATCATTTGTTGCATAAGTGATGTGCCTCACCATTGCTGCGAAGCCTTGGTGTCACCTTCTCCTCCTTCATCAGCACCATGTTATGCGCCTCCTACGCACTCATAGAAAGGAGAAGGGCATGGTCGTTGTCTTGTGCTTGAGTTAGATTAGCATCCTCATCTTGATCACGATTACGACGAGGTTTATGGCACCCCGATGCATAATGGTCTTAAATATCATAGTTAACGCATTTGATCTTGCTTTTATCCTTGCCACCTCCAGTGTTTCGGTTGGCTTTTCCCGATGGTGAGGTGTCGTCGTAACCACCCTTGCCACTCCTACGGTCACGACCACATCCTTCTCCATGGCCACGGCTATTGCTGTCGTTTTCGCTACAGCTATTGCTGCCGTTCCTGCCATGGCCCCTCGAGATAGAGGAAGATTCCCCTCCCCTGTTCTTCTTCATACGGGCCATCCACTCTGAGTGTGTGAGTAACAGGTGTTGCTGCTCTTCTGTCACTGTAGCTTTGAACCCTCTCTTTAAAAGTTTTGAGACGGCCGACCAGCTCCTCAATAGATATGATCTTGAGGTCGCTAAATTGCTCGATAGATATTACGATTGGTAAAAATTTTGCTGGAACTACCCAGAGGTATTTGCAGATGATGGTGATCTCCTCCACTCGTTCGCCTAGCGCTCGGATGCCATTGGCGATCGTCATCAGCTTCATGGCGAAATCATCCACTGACTCGCTTTCCTTCATATGAATCTCTTCTAAGCCACTCCTCAAGGTTTAGATCTTCCCCTCCTTGACATGATCAGATCGCATATGCATCGTTTTGAGTGTCTCCCACACTTCATTGGCAGAGTCTTTCTTAGCCAACGTTAGGAGTACGTCCTACAGTATGCTCTGACAGATGGCGGCGAGAGCCATCATATCCTTCCGATCGTTGACATCGTCACTCGTCACGGCATCCCACATGCCTTGTGCCTGCAGGTTGACACACATCTTCAACGACCACGCGGCATAGTTGTTCCGTGTGAGCAAACGGATACTGCAACTAGACATTGCTCTCTTTTCTCGTCATCATCCCGTCAACGGCACCTCTGCAGAGGAATTAAGATGATGCAGATCCCGAGCCGTGAAGCTCATAATCAGATTGCATGCACCTCGGCATCTGCTTCGGTATACTCCTGAAGCTCTGATACTACTTGTTGGCACAGAATACTGTTTGCACCCAGATTTGGCATGTGTTGGCACTGGATTTTGGCAAAGATTCAAGATGGCGTGGTAGATAGTGTAATCGGCTAAAGGCCACGTCGGCCAATTAAGGAAAGTAAAAATGGCTGACGTCAGCATATTCTAGAAAGACGATTTGCCAAGCTAAGTCCTGATTCAACACGCGAGCTTCGAATTCGGGTGATGGGCCCATCGGCCAGAGTTCCAGAAGATACTAAAGCCTGCAACTGTTGTATTCGGATATTAAGGAAGGAGTCTGGATCAAGCACGTAGTTTATAGATAGAAAGTTTAAAATAGGCAATCGAGTTTGTAAAATAGAGTCCTAGTCCGATTCCAATAAGTCAAAGTCCCGACTATAAATATAAGGGCATATGTATCATCCAAGGTATCCGCAATCAATAAAACTATCATCTTTTACCTTTTAGTCTTTTTCTTAGTCGTAGTTTATCTTCGTAATTTGTCTCATCTCGACGAGTTGCGCATCGCGGCTCGAGTTGGTCGTCACACCGTGACATCGGCCAAGGTAGGTGTTTCATCCATCTTCGTCGGCTTCACATAGTTATCGAAATACTATCTCGTACGAATAAGTTGCGGATCGCCGATTTCGTACAAGGTTAGGTTTCACCATCGACCATCGGCCAGTAGCTTGTACCCTGGTGGTGGTTCGACCTCTACTTTGTTGGCTTGTTGGCCGACATATCTGCTATAGTTTGGTCTTACGCCAAGTTCCTTAAAGCCGATCGACCAACCGCATGCCGGCTAGTTCCTAATCTCTTGCTAAGTGCTTTCAAGTTTAACAAATCCGATCTGGTCCTTCCTGTTTACAAGGTCAAAACAGGTGGCACGCCTTGAACCCTACAATTTTGATCCTACGGACCCTTAGAGGTCTAAGATCGCGTGTGTTCCGTGAGCCACATCCCCAGCGCGGATTTGGCGTCAACACACTTTTGGCACGCCCGGTGGGACACGAGATCAAACCCAGTAAGATCTGTTTTTTTAATATGAACCAATCTATCTACCAAGTGCCTATGTAGCCTACAGCGATCTACAGGCATCAGACCTACCCAGGGTCGATCAGTATGAATTATCAAGATTAATACGACCATATACATCAAGATCAATCTAGGGCTAGTCTCTATGGTCAAAATCGGCAGTATTATGGACATCAGGCTATTCCTCTGCCGATAAATACATACCAAGGCATGCAAGGGTGTGTCCAAAGTTCAGCTCAGATCTACAATCATCATTTATTGAATCACAGAGATCTGTACCCAAAGGCGACTCTTACGTATGCACCACCGATCGTATCAACAAGGCAAGATTTGCAAGATTGTGAACCTCAAGATCATACTCCAATTGAAGATCGATTCAAGGATATAATCCAGAAAGTCGGGGAGGCATTACAAAGGGATCTAGAAGCATACTTTCGGAGACAAAAAACTACAAAAGAACAAGGATTAACTCCAGAAAGGTATGATAATGATCAGGATTTTATATTGCAATCTGAATTGATAAACTCGACCGATCAAGACCCTCCAGTACTCGGGGGGCAAGTGGATGAATCATGCTGCAAAGGGCAGGAATCGGCTAAAAAGCCGACAAACCAATCATTGTTAGATTCATCTATGAAACTGGTCTCAGCGGTGACCGATTGTAAGGACCCGAATCCACTGATTCGAACCCACTGTGTTTACCGCACTAGTCCCAGGATCAACGCTAGTGCACACAGCTTAACATTGGTACATATCACATCATACTCAACGATAATAGAATAATAGTTCATTTATTGATATAGCTAAATGTATGATCTTATGACCAACTTACATTATTAAGCCACGCAGGGCAAGACTGGAAATATAAACTAATAATTATGCAGCGAAAAGTAGAAAACGTACATAGCTCATCAGTTCACCACAGGCAACCGACAAGGCTCGGACCCTAATGACTCGCGTCCTCCTGGACTTCCTCTTCCAACACAGGTGTGAATTCTTCAACTGTTGATTATTGTTGTTTGGCAAGGGTGAGTACTTCAAGCACTCAACAAGTTGTGCACAGAATGCAATTCTATATAACTATATGCAAGGCTTATTCCAATGGATAGGCTATCATGGCTATTTTGCAATAAGCAGCATTTATGAACAAATATAATAAATAGATTGCAAAGATCAGAAACAAATAACAATAGTAAATAAATTCAGGGTTTCTCAAGTAAACCAAGTTTCCAATCCTAAGTCAAATTCCATATTCCATATGGCATTCCGCCATCCCAACCAAGTTGTCCAATTAATTAAGCTAACCCTTAACTGTAATTCCCGAGCATTGCTCAATACCGCGAGCACGGCTATCCGAATAGTTTCACACTCTGCAGAGGTTATGCACTTTACCCACGTGATACAACCAAACACCACAAAGGCGAGAGATTATAACAAAGTCTTTACAATGCGCTGGATTAATCTGATACTACCCGCTAAGGTTTCAACACCGTGGTACTGGTTACCACTTCGTGGCCCCCTCTTGCGCCATGTGAATTACTCCATAACTCGAACTCACACCGACCACGATAGTACCAAAATTAAGACTTTGCAAATTACTCAGCTAGGCTGGCCCATACCAGACATGTGGTTGCATGATTGACTCAGGTCAAAGACTTGCAAGGTTAAGTCCTTAGTGTGATCAAGGCAAGACATCCACATACCCTCTGCCCATTGGGCCCACCTTGGCATCCTCGCCCCTTGTCACTTGCCCCGATCTAAGTGATTATCACCCAGTTGATTACCAAGCACCACGTGCCATCAACAATTCAACATCGCTATGTGACATGACTCGCCACAACAACTCAATCTCATCGTGTGATCCCACATGACACACAAGTTCATAATATTGTTCCATATTCCATTAATCAAGATTAATTATCAATGATTCTGACACATGTGATGACGTGGCATGACTAAGCAACTAGTACGGACTAAACCTCCAATGTTGATTGTAATTACTAACCAACTATATTGAACCAACCTAGGGTGACAATGGATCATGGCATACAATGACAAGGTAGGGTATAGATCAATCTGGTATATTAGCTAAGCCCAATCTAATTTGAAACAATTGTATATTTGAAATATATGCAATAGGGTAAACAAACATAGCAATTTTATAAACATGGGTTCAACTTGATCAAAGCACAACTTGCCTTGGAATAGGTCCTGATCTGGTTCTGGAACTTGCTCTTGAGTTACTGAATCTTCCTCCGAAGCGTCGCACAATTCAACGTCTACGCGTACCGAAGAAGAAAAGCAAATAAATACCAAAACAGAGAGCAAATGAACTCCAAAAATCAAATAAAATTCACCATTAAATAGATCTCAATTTTATAAATTTTTAGAAATTTGAATGACTCAAATCCGAGTTACGATGCAAAAGATATAGCCTTTTGAAATTTGAAATAAATACTGAAATTAACAAAAATCAGAAAATCAGAATTAACAAATTTATTTTTAAATTGAAAACGATTTATTGCGTCATCATGACGGCATGCTGACGTCAGCCCTGGCGCCAGCCAATCAGAGCTTGCCACGTGGTCCCGGTGCATAGACTCGGTCCACGGTTCGGAGCTAGTCCACCGTGAACCCGGTCCATGGCGCTTCGGGCTCTGCGCCTGACACGCGGCACGACCTGGTTGGACACCCGCATGGTTCGATCTGGTCCGAGGAAAACCGATTGGGCGGTCAGCGTTCACACGCGACGTGGCGGAACCTCAACCCTCCGCTACAGATCGGACGGTCCAAAGCTTACCCGACGACAATGGCGAAGCAGCTGCGAGGCAATCCACCGGAGACGAAGAAGAAACCCTGGCGACGGTGTTCCGGCGCGTTTCCGACGTGAAGAAGTGAAGTAGTCGCTGCGGCACACCTCGACGAGTTCGGATCTGGGACCAAAACGCCGAAAACCGACGAACCGGCGATGTTCTTTAGCAAAAACCTCGGCGGCTGCAGTGCTTCAACTCCGACGAGCTTCCGGGCACGCTCTACGACGATTCTCGCGAAACCCCTCCGATCAAAAGACGCGGCGCTCGACTGCGAACCTCGGGGTGCTACCCCCTCCTTTTATAGCCTCGGCGTTCGAGCTCTACACGGCGAAGAAGACCAGAGGCATTACGGCGGAGGGACTCCGAGTCCAGAACGGAGACGACGACGCTCCGCCGTACACACTTCGCAATCCAACGGCCACGACACGGCTTCTACGCGGCGCGATCTGGTCCGTTCAGATTGGATCGAACGGCTGCGCGAATTAGGGTTTCGCTGCGAACGGGCTGACTGGGCCGCGTGGGCTATCTGGGCCGCACAGCTGTGGGCCGGCCCGACACTGTTCAATGGCTTTTTAAAAGATTTCTCATTTAAAATAATTACATAAATTCATTTTATTTATTTTAAACGATAAAACTATTAGGAAAAATCCAAGAAAAATCTCAAAAATACTTTGAGACATTCTGGACTCAAATAAAATATTTTTGGCAAAAATTTATTTTAACTTTGCACAGATTTAAATAGATTTGAACAAAAGGCAATAAACTTGATTTGAAATTAATTCAAATAAACCCAGAAAAATCCAAATAAATTCCAGAAAATCATAAATGCACATTTAAGCAATAAAAACTTAATTAAGCCAAATTTTGGGGATGTTACAAACCTCCCCCCCTTAACAGAATCTCGACCCCGAGATTTAGGGCTAACTAGAGAAGAGGTTCGGGAATTCTGACTTCAAATCTTCTTCTCGCTCCCAAGTGGCTTCGCTTTCGGAATGATTGCTCCACTGAACTCTGCAAAGGCGAATAGACTTGTTTCTGATCTTGCGCTCCATAACATCCAAAATTCTTACCGGTTGCTCTTTGTAAGTCAAATCTTCTTGCAGCTCTATTGCATCCAATGGGGTTTGCTCTGTTGGCACTCTGAGATATTTCTTGAGCTGCGACACATGGAATACATCATGCACTCCTGCCAAAGACTGGGGCAACTCCAGCTGATAAGCTACCTCTCCTCGACGGCTCAGAATCTTGAACGGGCCAACATATCTTGGTGCAAGCTTCCCTTTAACATGAAATCTTTTAACACCCTTAAGAGGGGTAACCCTGAGATACACATGATCTTCTGGTTCAAAGCTCAAATATCGACGACGGTTATCTGCGTAGCTTTTCTGTCTTGACTGTGCTATCTTCAACCTTTCTCTGATCATTGCGACTTGACTTTCGGCTTCTTCGAGAATATCCGCCTAAAACCAAACGCTTCTCTGCTTGCTCCAATTCAACGGAGTACGACAAACACGTCCATACAACGCCTCAAATGGTGACATCTGCAAGCTAGCTTGATAGCTATTGTTGTAACTGAATTCCGCATATGGCAAACACTTATCCCACGTCGTAGTATAAGCTAAAGCACAGGCTCTCAACATATCCTCTAAAATCTGATTTACTCTTTCATCGACCATCCGTCTGCGGTGATATGTCAGACTAAAATTCAGACGGGTTCCCATTGCTTCGTGCAACTTATTCCAAAATCTCGAGGTAAATTGGGTACCTCTGTCTGACACAATCTTCTTGGGCACTCCATGCAAACACACAATCCTTGACATGTATAGCTCTGCTAAACGATCTTCGGAGTAAGTGGTCTTTACCGGGATAAAATGAGCCACTTTGGTCAAACGATCCACAATGACCCAAATGGAATCGTAGTCTCTCTGAGTTTTAGGTAAACCGGTGATAAAGTCCATTCCGATTTCCTCCCACTTCCATTTCGGAATTTTCAACGGCTGCAACAAACCAGCGGGTCTCTGATGCATGGCTTTTACCCTCTGACATACGTCACATAAAGCAACATGCTCAGCTACTTCACGCTTCATATCAGGCCACCAAAATCTCTCTTTCAAATCCTGGTACATCTTAGCACTTCCTGGATGAATCGAGTACTTCGAATCGTGAGCTTCCTCAAGAATCAGCTGTTTTAGTTCCTTTTTATCCGGCACACAAATCGGCCTTTGAAGAACATGGTTCCTTGCTCATCCAGAGTGAAATCTACGGCTAGGCCTTCTTCCTTTTTAGCCTTGATCTTAGAAATTTTATCATCATCCTTCTGGCCTTCTCTAATCTGGTCCTCCAGCGTTGGCTTTACTTCCAGAGCAGCTACCATTCCTTGCAGAACGACTTCCAACCTTAGCTTCTGAAATTCCTTGCATAATTCTGGTTGATCCTCCATTGTTAGCGTATTTGCACTATGGCTCTTTCGACTCAGAGCATCTGCTACCACATTGGCTTTTCCGGGATGATAATGAATTCCCACATTATAATCCTTAATTAGCTCTAGCCACCTTCGCTGTCTCATATTCAGGTCTGCTTGAGTGAATATGTATTTCAGGCTCTTATGGTCTGTATATATCTCACATCTATTTCCTATGAGATAATGACGCCATATCTTCAAGGCATGCACTACGGCAGCTAACTCTAAATCATGCGTTGGGTAATTCACTTCATGCGGTCTTAACTGTATTGATGCATAAGCAACGACTTTGCCTTCTTGCATTAACACGCACCCCAAGCCTTGCTTTGAAGCATCGCAATAAATATCAAATCCATTCGGCACATCTGGCAACACTAATACGGGGGCTGTTGTTAAACGCTTCTTTAATTCCATGAAACTTTTCTCGCACTCAGGCGTCCATGCAAACTTCTTTTCTTTCTTCAGCAACTGCGTAAGGGGTTTAGCAATTGTTGAGAATCCTTCTATGAACCGACGGTAGTATCCCGCCATTCTCAGAAAACTACGGATCTGAGTAACAGACTTCGGTTGCTCCCAATGCAACACTGCGTCCACTTTGCTGGGGTCAACTGCAACTCCTTTCGTAGTCATTACATGACCTAAGAATTCAACTTTCTCCTTCCAAAATTCACACTTGCTAAACTTAGCATACAGCTGATGCTCTCGCAGCCTGTCTAAAACCATCCTCAGATGCTCTGCATGCTCTTCCTCTGTCTTGGAGTAAACCAGGATATCGTCTATGAAGACTACAACAAACTTATCCAAATATTCCATGAAAACCTTATTCATCATGTTCATGAAATATGCAGGAGCATTAGTCAATCCAAATGACATGACTGTGAACTCATAATGTCCATATCGCGTAGAAAACGCAGTTTTAGGCACATCCTCCGCTCGAATCTTCAACTGATGGTATCCTGAACGAAGGTCTATCTTGGAGAAAACTCCAGCTCCTCTTAACTGATCAAATAAGTTATCGATCCTGGGCAATGGATACTTATTCTTGATCGTTACTTCATTAAGTGCACGATAATCGATGCACATTCTGAGGCTTCCATCTTTCTTCCGAACAAACAAAATCGGGGCTCCCCACGGTGATGAACTAGGTCTAATGAAGCCTTTTTCTTGCATTTCCTCAATCTGCTTCTTCATTTCTACTAACTCGTCGGTAGGCATCCGATATGGTCTCTTCGATATCGGTGCTGTACCTGGTGCTAACTCAATGACAAACTCGATATCGCGGTCTGGCAGTAGTCCTGGTAAATCTTCTGGAAACACATCTGGGTATTCTCTGACTACTGGCACATCTTCCATGCTGATGGCTTTCACGCTGTTGACCACTAACTGCCCACCACGAACTGCGGTCGCTTGAAATTCTACCTTCTTGCCTTTAGGGCCTTCCAATGTTACGATCCTTCGGCCACAATCCAAAACGGCCTTATGCTTAGACAGCCAATCCATTCCAAGGATGACGTCTAGGGATTGCGCATCTATCAAGATAAGACTTGCTAGAAATTCTATCCCATCCATAAGCAGCTTAGCTCCCAAACACCCAAGGCTAGATCTAAGCTCAGATCCTGGGGCTTGGACTAAGAGCACACACTTAAGATTCACCACTTTAAATCCATTCTTGGTTACAAAACTTTGAGAAACAAACGAATGCGAAGCTCGTAATCAAACAAAATCAGAAAGTCTGCACCGAGTTGACCAGGAACTTACCTAGTACGATATCTGTGGCCTCCTGAGCTCCATCTGCAGTGATGTGGTTGATCCTACCACGCACTGTTGATTGCGGGGTTGCTCCAGCTTGACCTGGCGCACGATTTCCTCCTGAGGCTGGTGCCTTGGCAGGTGTTGTTCCCAAGTTGAAACGAACTGGCGTGATGCCTCCCTTCTGTGGACACCTATTGGAAAAGTGCCCTGGCTCATTGCATGTGTAGCATCTTTTTACTGCAGACTGCTGACTCCCTCCTGGTGCATTGTTGCCCTATGCTGGAGTCTGAAAATTCTGATTAGCAGGGCGAGGTGCAGGGGTTGTTGCCTTATTCACAGCTGGCGGTTGGAATCTAGCAAACTGCTGTGGTGACATTCTCAGACTTAGGTGGTTTGGACGTCCACCCTGATTAGTGATCAAGCGCTTACGGTTTTCACCCAACTCTTTGCGCTTATCCTCTAGGATCAAAGCCTTATTCACTAGCTCCTGAAAATCTGGAAAATTATGGGTGATTAGTCCCACCTGCAGTCCTGAATTCAGTCCTTTCATGAAATGAGACTGCCTAGCTTTATCCGTCGCTACGTCTTCAGGGGCATAGCGAGCTAACTGAGTAAATTTGTTCAGGTATTCGGCCACTGGTTGGCCTCCTTGTTTCAGAGCCCTGAACTCTTCCTTCTTAAGGTCCTTCATTCCCTCCGGGACATGGTATTGGCGGAAAGCAGTGGTAAACTCCTCCCAGGTGATCTCTTGCGGGGCTCCATGTGCGGCACAGTAATTCTCCCACCATTCTGCGGCGGTTCCTTCAAGTTGATGAGAGGCATAAAGCACCTTCTCATTGCCCTCACATTGCGTGATGTGCAGCTTCTTCTCAATAGTCCTAAGCCAGTCATCGGCTTCCAAAGGGTTCACATTTCTTGAAAAAGTTGGTGGCCGAGTCCTCATGAAATCTGACAACTTGGAGTGGGGTCGAGGTCCACCATGGTTGTTCTGAGCTACAGGGTTGTTGTTAGATGCTGCTGCGTTGGTCATCTGCTGCATCTGCTGCATCATGGTCTGCATCAGTTGAGTCTGCGCGATGAGAAACGCTCCTAGATTCTGCATGTCTACTGGCGGTGGTTGAGGGCTGCCTCCGTCATTGGGGTTGTCACTCTGGCGCAGTCCACTTCCCGAAGCACCGTTGTTCCCTCGAGTATTCACCATCTGATGATTGCCTCTTGGGTTAGGAAAGGTAGATGTAGCATAGATAAGAAGCAAGAATTTCTAAAGCGGGGAGATAGGTTATACCCAACTGAAATAATTCTTTATTTAATGTTGGTATCGCTGCTTATTTAAGCCTACAAGCTTTGCAACACATACTGCACACTCAGCATTACAAAGAAGCAAACTAAACACGAAACCTTAATGTCAACTAAAGAGGTAAAGACTAACTTAAAGACGCGACTCACACTCGAGTCTCAACACAGCTCCAAGGCTGACTCTCACTCATCCAGCCACCCTGGCTGAGGCTGATCTGGCGCATACACCGGCGGGTGAGCTGGCATAGGAGTGAACCTATCCTGATGACTCTCTGCTGCTCCTCCGCAACCACGTGGTCCTCCTCCTCCTGCTCCCACTCGCGCTCCTCTGGATCCTCCTCGACTCTCACCGGTGGCTCCTAAACTCCTCGAGTCACGCGCCCAACTCGCCCTCGACCGCCTCTAGGGCTTCTCCCACTCGGTGATCATCCCGATGGTCAAGCACGGGTCACCTCAAGCTCCTGCTCTGCCACTCTGAGTGCCTCGTACACAGTCTCCAGCTCCTGAGTAGTCTCTCTCATATGATCCTCCTGGGCAAGGGCGAACTCCGCAAGGTGGACCACAGTGGCACACTCGTCCTCCATGATCCGTCGGCATCGGCACGCTTGAACGTCCGAGTGAAGTCGGAACACTGAGTCGTGAAGCTCGTCAGCGTAGTCGCGGCAGACACGGCGAAGAGCAAGTCGGGCAACCTCCTGAATTGCAAACCTCGTACGAGAATCTTCTGGCGGAGATGTTGATTGCCTGCTAGCTTCCTCGTTCTCCCGAGCGTAGATAATCAGCTTGCAAATAAATCCTCGGTGTACACCATTAACTGACTAGCTGCCTCCTTGGTAAAGCGGACGATAGAAGCCTTCGAGCGTCTGAAGAACTCTCCACAGCTCCATGGCGTAGCCGCCAGCTGACTCCTCAAAGGTCGGAACGATCGGCATCTGCTCCACAAGAACTTTGAATAAGTTCTCCTCCCGAAACGGCAAGTAAAAACGGTAAATTCAGCAAAGGCGAGAAGTAGAGAATGAGATGAGTCGAGAGTGTTTTATTAGTCAAGTTTAAATTTTTCTTTAGAAAATAGTTTTGGACACACACAGGACACCTCCATACTATCTAGGGCTAAGACCTACAACAAGATGCTCGATACCACCTCTCAGAAGGACCCGAATCCACGATTCGAACCCACCGTGTTTACCGCACTAGTCCCAGGATCAACGCTAGTGCACACAGCTTAACATTGGTACATATCACATCATACTCAACGATAATAGAATAATAGTTCATTTATTGGTATATCTAAATGTATGATCTTATGACCAACTTACATTATTAAGCCACGCAGGGCAAGACTGGAAATATAAACTAATAATTATGCAGCGAAAAGTAGAAAACGTACATAGCTCATCAGTTCACCACAGGCAACCGACAAGGCTCGGACCCTAATGACTCGCGTCCTCCTGGACTTCCTCTTCCAACACAGGTGTGAATTCTTCAACTGTTGATTATTATTGTTTGGCAAGGGTGAGTACTTCAAGCACTCAACAAGTTGTGCACAGAATGCAATTCTATATAACTATATGCAAGGCTTATTCCAATGGATAGGCTATCATGGCTATTTTGCAATAAGCAGCATTTATGAACAAATATAATAAATAGATTGCAAAGATCAGAAACAAATAACAATAGTAAATAAATTCAGGTTTCTCAAGTAAACCAAGTTTCCAATCCTAAGTCAAATTCCATATTCCATATGGCATTCCGCCATCCCAACCAAGTTGTCCAATTAATTAAGCTAACCCTTAATCAGAATTCCGAGCATTGCTCAATACCGCGAGCACGGCTATCCGAATAGTTTCACACTCTGCAGAGGTTATGCACTTTACCCACGTGATACAACCAAACACCACAAAGGCGAGAGATTATAACAAAGCCTTTACAATGCGCTGGATTAATCTGATACTACCCGCTAAGGTTTCAACACTGGTGGTACTGGTTACCACTTCCAGGGCCCCCCTCTTGCGCCATGTGAATTACTCCATAACTCGGGAACTCACACCGACCACGATAGTACCAAAATTAAGACTTTGCAAATTACTCAGCTAGGCTGGCCCATACCAGACATGTGGTTGCATGATTGACTCAGGTCAAAGACTTGCAAGGTTAAGTCCTTAGTGTGATCAAGGCAAGACATCCACATACCCTCTGCCCATTGGGCCCACCTTGGCATCCTCGCCCCTTGTCACTTGCCCCGATCTAAGTGATTATCACCCAGTTGATTACCAAGCACCACGTGCCATCAACAATTCAACATCGTTGCGTGACATGACTCGCCACAACAACTCAATCTCATCGTGTGATCCCACATGACACACAAGTTCATAATATTGTTCCATATTCCATTAATCAAGATTAATTATCAATGATTCTGACACATGTGATGACGTGGCATGACTAAGCAACTAGTACGGACTAAACCTCCAATGTTGATTGTAATTACTAACCAACTATATTGAACCAACCTAGGGTGACAATGGATCATGGCATACAATGACAAGGTAGGGTATAGATCAATCTGGTATATTAGCTAAGCCCAATCTAATTTGAAACAATTGTATATTTGAAATATATGCAATAGGGTAAACAAACATAGCAATTTTATAAACATGGGTTCAACTTGATCAAAGCACAACTTGCCTTGGAATAGGTCCTGATCTGGTTCTAGAACTTGCTCTTGAGTTGCTGAATCTTCCTCCGAAGCGTCGCACAATTCAACGTCTACGCGTACCGAAGAAGAAAAGCAAATAAATACCAAAACAGAGAGAAAATGAACTCCAAAAATCAAATAAAATTCACCATTAAATAGATCTCAATTTTATAAATTTTTAGAAATTTGAATCACTCAAATCCGAGTTACGATGCAAAAGATATAGCCTTTTGAAATTTGAAATAAATACTGAAATTAACAAAAATCAGAAAATCAGAATTAACAAATTTATTTTTAAATTGAAAACGATTTATTGCGTCATCATGACGGCATGCTGACGTCAGCCCTGGCGCCAGCCAATCAGAGCTTGCCACGTGGTCCCGGTGCATAGACTCGGTCCACGGTTCGGAGCTAGTCCACCGTGACCGGCCCATGGCGCCGGCTCATACCGACACGCAGCACGACCGGTTGGACACCCGCATGGTTCGATCCGTCCGAGGAAAACCGATTGGCGGTCGGCGTTCACACGCGACGTGGCGGAACCTCAACCCTCCGCTACAGATCGGACGGTCCAAAGCTTACCCGACGACAATGGCGAAGCAGCTGCGAGGCAATCCACCGGAGACGAAGAAGAAACCCCGCGACGGTGTTCCGCGCGCTCGACGTGAAGAAGTGAAGTAGTCGCCGCGGCACACCTCGACGAAGTTCGGATCTGGGACCAAACGCCGAAACCGATTTAACCGCGATGTTCTTTAGCAAAAACCTCGGCGGCTGCAGTGCTTCAACTCCGACGAGCTTCCGGGCACGCTCTACGACGATTCTCGCGAAACCCCTCCGATCAAAAGACGCGGCGCTCGACTGCGAACCTCGGGGTGCTACCCCCTCCTTTTATAGCCTCGGCGTCCGAGCTCTACACGGCGAAGAAGACCGAAGGCGTTACGGCGGAGGGACTCCGAGTCCAGAACGGAGACGACGACGCTCCACCGTACACGCGTCGCAATCCAACGGCCACGACACGGCTTCTACGCGGCGCGATCTGGTCCGTTGAGATTAGATCGTACGGCTGCGCGAATTAGGGTTTCACTGCGAACGGCCGATCGGGCGCAATGGTTATCTCGGGCCGCATACCGTGGGCCGCCCGACATCGCTCAAATGGCTTTTAAAAGATTTCTCATTTAAAATAATTACATAAATTCATTTTATTTATTTTAAACGATAAAACTATTAGGAAAAATCCAAGAAAAATCTCAAAAATACTTTGAGACATTCTGGACTCAAATAAAATATTTTTGGCAAAACTTTATTTTAACTTTGCACATATTTAAATAGATTTGAACAAAAGGCAATAAACTTGATTTGAAATTAATTCAAATAAATCCAGAAAAATCCAAATAAATTCAAGAAAATCATAAATGCACATTTAAGCAATAAAAACTTAATTAAGCCAAATTTTGGGGATGTTACACCGATCCTATCAATCGGCAAGAAAGGATCTTTGAGATATCGGCTGCCCAGATCATGAAGGTTTGGATGCATCATGTACAATCTTCTGCATTATCAATTTTTCCATCGATTACAGCTCAAAGTGGAGTTAAGCCGATGATGATTCCTATATCGGCCAAGCCGATTAAGGAAGGTAGTATCCACCGGGGGCAAGCCCTCCTTGACTCCTTAAATTCTGAAGATGATCGACAACTGGTGCCGAAAGATGAGTCATGCTACGTCGATCAACCTTACAAGATTGTTCAAGGTGAGGATAAGTTATTTAACTCCCAAATTAAATATTTATATCATCCTACAAAAACGATGTGTGTGTGGACTCCTATGGATTGTCGACCGATAAGAAACAAAACACCGAAGCATGATTTAATCCGGCACCTGGGATCAGCTGAGAGTGAACAATGTATTGATATAGAAACATCGGCTAAAAGAGTTGGGCTGATGAGTCCTGAGTCGCAGCGTACCCAAGTTATAGATGCATCGGCCGTCAAAATAACACCGAAAGCAAAAGCTACAAGAGGCCGGCGTTATCACAGTGAAAATCATCAGGGTTGTCCCTTTTACCAATTTTGTTTAAAGGAAAATCTGAGGCTACCATCAGCCAAAGATTATCCGTATCATATGAAAGGCCAGCGGGGATTTAATGAAGTTGAATCGGCCGAAAATCATAGGCCGATCAGCAAATATGTTGATCGCAAATGGAGCTCAAGATCGCTCCCACGGTGTTTGCCACAACAAGGAAGAAAACTAGTGTCGATCAAGGCTACCACCCGAGGGGCAAGTCAAAATTCCAAAAGGCACCCTCAATTTATAAAACAAGTTTGGCAACGCAAGGATCAGCTTGCATCGACCACTAGGAGTATGTATAAACAAAGGCCGGCGCAAGCGATGAGGACTACGCCATTATCGGCCATTAGGAGTACCTCTCAACAAGAGTCGATGCGGACAACGAAGAATTCAAGAGAAGCATCGGCCATTAATACGTATATATGGAGGCCAATGCAGGCAATGAAGACAACAGACAAAATGGAAGAGCTGACATCGGCTACTAATACTACTTTTACACAAAAGTCGATTCAGACAAGAGTGAAAACTAGAGCTAAAAGGATCATGAAAGTATGGATGCCAAAGAAAAACCAAGCAGTAACAACTCAAAAAATGGAGCATAGGCAAGACGGTGCGAAGGGAGAGGCCGATTTAATAAGGTCATCAGTTACAAAAATCGACCAAACCAATCCTGAGCCCCAGCAAGCACTATTCAAGAAGCCAATGGAAGGGAATCGGCATATTAAACCTACATGCTTCAAAGGTCTCATTGAATCTAAGCCGATATCTCGAATGTTGGTTGATGTTGGAATTAAGGTTAGTATCATGTCTTACAAAACGTACCAGCTATTGGGAAAGGTCGATCGATTGGCACAAACTAAAATTATAATAAGAAGTTTTGTTGGTGAGTCGACAGAGGTCCAAAAGGTGTACACTATGGAGCTTACAGTCGGCGAGAAGGCTTTGCCGACGAAATTTTACATTGCTAAAGGTCCAGGATTCTATAATACAATACTTGAGCAAGAATGGATTCATGATGATTGTTGTATTCCGTCGACCTTATCTCAAGAGTTACGACAATTGAATGGAAGTGGGATTGAAACTATAAAAGGTCGACTCCATGACGTATTTATGTTGATCTATCAAGGATCCGGCAACATACTGTCGGCTTATAGAGGTTGAATCCAAGTCTAAAGCAAAGGCCGGTTGATCTTTGAATCAATCTTTGGCCAAAAACTGACCATGGAAACATCGGCTAACTATACATCTGTTAAAAGTCGACGTAGTGCAAAATTATTATCGATGCTACAAGGTTGGTCTAAGTCCAAATCAAAGGCCAATTGACATCATAAATTGTAATGCCAGGACCTATCAAAGAAGGATCGGCTCAAATAAAAAAAAAGTTTAAAAGCCGATGCATAGAAGATTAAGAGGCACGAAGTCATACTACACAACCAAGTTAGTCACATGGCCGATTACAAGTGTTCAAAAGAGCACGCTCGCCGCGCTCGCCGCTGCCTTGGCAAAGCGGCAAGGCGGGCCGTGACATCGGCTAGGAGTTTCTCCAGTCTGCTCTTTTCAGCATGCAGGTTCTTGACAGAAGTATTCATGTTTTTGGTCGACAAGAGCCGAGCATCATAAGCCTCCTCCTTGGGCACACCATCGACCATCAGGGTATCCAAGATCTTTTGCTCAATCATACAGGCCCGCCACTAGTCGATCCTGCCCATGGCATCTTCAATCTGGCTTCGGCACTCTTGGAGGTGGCATGCATCCAACGGATCGGCAAAGATTGAGCCTTCCACGATAAAGTCCGCAGGGTATGAAGTTCCTTTAGCTTGGTTTTTACCATGGAGATTGTGTGAGCCGATGGAGTTGGTGCAGCTGGGACGGCTGGTGCGCATACACCAAGTCACTAGGAAAAATCTCTTCATCATCGATATCGTCGGCCAAGTCATCAACTGTAAGTTGGAAAAGTTTTCTAGAGGATGGTTGAGTAGGAGAAGGCTGTCCAAAGAGGCAGAACTTAGTAAAAAATAAACCTACAAAATGTGTCGGCCAAATATGAATGTGCTTGAGAAACAGGGAAAGGGGCCGACGCCAGGGAGGAAATAGTATGGGCAGCTTCGACTTCCAGTATCTGCTCGCAAAAGATGTTAGTTAAAATATTGGGACATCGGCTGTGAGAAAATAATACTTGCCTGATCAGAGGCTAAAGGGGTCATTGGCTGGCGGAGTGGCGTCGGAGCATGGCTGGTGCAAAATGATGAGTCAATGTTCCCTACAGAGCGAAAGTTTAGAACAAAGCGATCGAGAGTTGGAAGCACCTACTTGTTGGAAATATTAGGAATTTTCTCAATATTTTAATCCACAGAATTATGTAAATCATGATTAAACAAAGATGCATTTTTTGTTCAAAGCCAAAGGTACTAGATAACAAATTATCTATCTCATACGCAAAGACTAATGAACAAGAAATCAGCATGAATAAAACATGGTATAAGTTAATATACCCTTGAGCCGGTGCCACCGTTGGCACAGCCGCAGGCAGAACATTCTCGTTCGCCATGACGATCGAAGTAGACGATCACAGGTTGTCGCAGTGAAGCCTTGGAGCAGTGAAGCGGTTGATGCAGTGCAGATGCGCTTCCAGGAACACTTTTCGAGCAGTCGCGTGGTTGCTCCCCAAAAACCTTATCGGCCTTCTATCTCGAGCAAGATCTCAAGAAGGGCGAGATTCCGAGGCTGCGCCGCTCTCGCTACTTGTGCGCGCAAGAAAACAGAGGCGGAAATGCAAAGGACAAAGCAGAGAACAATGGAGTATGCGGAAGAGTCAAGCAGGTGAAGAAAAGCACAGCCGTGGCTCTCCTTATATAGCCTCGCGACATGCAACGGAAGGAGCAGGAGTTACCAGCCATCAACTCATGTAGCCGTTACTAGTAACCGACGATCATTATGCCAGCCATCAACCACGTCCGCTACGTAATCGACGGCGGCGATCGGTCACATTGATCACTGCGTTATCGGGTCATATTGACTATCAAACGGCAAAACAAACCGCCCCGCCAAAGACATCACGTCCGAATCGGCTCGCTCGCATCGCGCGACGCACGCCGTCTCGTCTCGTCTCGTCTCGTCTCGACTCGACTCGACTCGACTCGACTCGCACACGCACACGCACACGCACACGCACACGCACACGCCACGCCTCGGCTCGGCTCGGCTCGGCGCGCGCGCGCGCGTGTGGCACAGCCTTTACCCTTTTCCACCTTGCTAATTGAGAGACACACAACTCAACTATTTAAGTTGGTCAAACCTTCTCTCAATTATCCATATGGTACTAAACCAATTTCATGACTCCTAGTATTCTAATGGGCCTTTTGGAATTTCTATTAAATTAGTTATGGGCCAACCCCATAATAATCTAGCAATCCCCACCAAATTTCAAAGTCACATTTGAAATACTCTCAGTTCCAATGTAGTTTGATATACCAGTTTTTCGATGGAGACTGTTAAGTTGAATTTCCACCTAGAACAAAGGTTACACTCATCCACAACTAAACAATGGTCTATGCCTTGAATTGACAGTTTTGTGCGAACAAGTTTCACCAAAGTCCTTTACTGATACTAGGCTGCTAAATGCATCCCCTCGGTTTGGAGCTTATAAGTCATACTCCTTAGCCTTTCATGAGCCTCTAGAGATCACCCCCCAATCTCATAGACTGTGACTAGTAGTCGAACTCATATAGGTGTATTCCTCATAAGATGTTCTGTAGGACAACATCTCTGCTTATTAAAGCCACTCGGAATACATTAAGGTATAACCAACCTGCCATACAGAATAGGAGAGTTATTGCATCTCAAACGGAGTGGGCCAAGTACAGAAGTACTCTCCTCTCAGCCAGTCACTAGCTTGTCTCAACATCCTAATTCACGGGATCTCCGATCAAATAGGATGAGTTACCACTAAGACATGACTTTATGTGGGTCTCAAGCCCATCTCCCTCGATGCTTCATCTATCACATTGCGTGATAGTCCCTTTGTAAAAGGATCTGCCAAGTTTTTAGCCGTCTAGACATAGTCCAACGCTATAACTCTGGAGTTTCTCATTTTCCTGACAGACTTCAACCGCCTCTTAACGTGCCTTGACGACTTCATGTTATCCTTAGAACTGTTTACCTTGACAATCACCGTCAGATTGTCACAGTTCAAAAGAATAGCAGGCACCGGCTTCTCAACCACCGGTAAGTCCTTCACAAGTTCACGCAGCCAGTCGGCTTCCACAGAGGCGGTATCTAATGCTTGTGAGTTCGCTTCCATTGTAGACCTCGTTAAGATGGTCTGCTTGCAAGACTTCCAGGAAACAGCTCCACCACCCAATGTGAACACATATCCACTTGTGGCTTTTATTTCATCAGCATCAGATATCCAGTTTGAATCACTATAACCCTCAAGTACCCTAGGGTACCCGGTGTAGTGAATTCCATAACTTGATGTCCCTTTTAGATAGCGCATTACTCTCTCAAGAGCATGCCAATGATTATCTCCTGGTTTGAAACAAACCGGCTTAGTTTGCTCACAAAGAAACAAGATATCGAACCTTGTTGCACTAGCTAAATACATCAATGAACCAATGATTTGGGAATATCTCAATTGAACCTTTGCTATTCGTTGGTTCTTTCGTAATAGCACACTTGGATCATACGGCGTTGGAGCAGGTTTGCAATCGCTATAGCCAAAGCGACTCAACACCTTTTCCACATAATGGGACTGCTCAAGAGTAATCCCACCGTCACCTTCTCTTAACAATTTAATGTTTAAGATGACATCCGCTACTCCCAAATCTTTCATTTCAAAGTTTTCGGACAAGAAGTCCTTGACTTCCTTAATCACATTAAGGTTTGTCCCAAAGATCAGTATGTCATCAACATACAGACACATAATCACTCCTTCACCCCCACCATAGCGGAATACACACATTTGTCGACTTCATTCACAACAAAGCCGCAGATGTTAAAGTTCTGTCGAACTTCTCGTACCCGCTTAGGTGCTTGCTTAAGGCCATACAAAGACTTCAACAACCTACACACTTTTCCTTCATGACCCTTTACTACAAATCCATCAGGCTGATCCATATAGATTTCCTCTTCCAACTCTCCATTAAGGAAAGCCGTCTTTACATCCATCTGATGGATGATCAGACCGTAGGAGGCAGCCAAAGACAGTAGTACTCTAATAGTGGTCAATCTGGCAACAGGTGAGTAAGTATCAAAGAAGTCCTCGCCTTCTTTCTCAGGTATAACCCTTGGCCACAAGCCTTGCCTTGTACTTTTCAATCGTACCATCGGGCCTCGGCTTTTCTTGAACACCCACTTACATCCTACAGGTTTACACCCATATGGACGTTCAACAACTTCCCAAGTTCCATTGCTCAAGATGGAATTCATCTCACTCTGGACCGCTTCCTTCCAATAGTCAGCGTCCTGAGATGAATAAGCCTCCTCAATGGTTCTTGGAGTATCATCCACTAGATATACAATGAAGTCATCACCAAAAGACTTTGTAGCCCTTAGTTTCTTACTCTTACGAGTTACTTCATTGCCCTCATCTATTGGATTTTCCTCAAAAATGGGCTCAATTTGTATAGGAGTGGAAGGTTTAGGAGAGAAGATAGATTCTTGGCCAGATGAGCTAAGTGTCTCTTTCATAGGAAATAAGTCCTCAAAGAATGTGGCATCATTGGACTCAAAAATTGTACCTTCATTCATATCAGGTACTCCAGATTTCACTATTAAGAATCTATATTCAACGCTGTGAAAAGCATAACCAATAAATACACAATCAACGGTTTTTGATCCAAGTTTACGCTTCTTTGGAACAGGCACATTCACTTTAGCCAAACAGCCCCAAGTACGTAAATAGGAGAAATTTAATCTTTTCCTCTCCCATTCCTCGAATGGTGTGATTTCTTTATTCTTTGTAGGAACACTGTTTAGGACATGACATGCAGTCAATATAGCCTCACCCCACCATCCCTTGGAAAGTCCCGCTGTTTCTAACATGGCGTTAACCATCTCAGTTAGAGTACGGTTCTTTCTTTCGGCAACCCCGTTTGATTGGGGCGAATAGGGAGGCGTCCTCTCATGGATTATTCCATGTTCCTCGCAGAATAAATTAAACTCATTAGAAAAATATTCTCCACCATGATCTAACCTAACCCGTTTGATTTTTCTCTCAAGTTGGTTCTCAGCTTCAGCTTTATAGATCTTAAAATAGTGAAAAGCCTCATCTTTTGACTTTAATAAATACACATAGCAATATCTAGTAGAATCATCAATCAAAGTCATGAAATACCTCTTACCACCCTTTGTCAACTCCCCGTTCATCTCGCATAAATCGGTATGAACTAGTTCTAACGGTGCCAAGTTTCTCGCCTCTGCTGCCTTGTGAGGCTTGCGAGGTTGCTTAGATTGCACACATACTTGACACTTAGAACCTTTGACTTGGGTAAATTTTGGGATTAAATTCATACTGGCTAACCGCATCATGCAACCAAGATTAATATGACAAAGTCGTGAATGCCAAACATCAGTCTCATGATTACAAACATGATTCACAATTTTATTCATGTCCACAAAGACAAGCGGAACAAGCCTCCGCTCTCATAGCCTTTTCCAATAAAAGTTCCAATTTTAGAAACAACACATTTATTGGATTCAAAAACTAGCTTAAAACCGTCTCTACACAATAGAGACCCGCTGACAAGGTTTTTATTTATCACGGGCACGTGATGCACGCCTCGATCGCACGACTTTTCTGAAGTAAACTTCAAGTCAATCGTGCCGACTCCACGCAAGTGCTGCGACCCATTCCCCATCAACACGGAGGTAGCCCTCGCGACTGGTAAGAAGAGAATAAGGATCCACAAGACAAACATGTATATTGGCCCCGTGTCAATCCACCAATCGTGAACGACATACGATAGAACGGAAGGTATTGAAACATACCCGGATGTTCCCTCCTCAAGATTACCAATAACAACGCTAGCGGACTTTTACGCTTATTGTCTTTGCGATCGGGGCAATCCTTTGCCCAATGATCGCATACCATTACGCATAAAGCGCTTTCCCTTTCCTTTATTCTTCTTCTTCTTGAAGCTAGTAGTTTGAGCGGCCTTGTTCTTGTTCTCGTGCTTTTCAGACTTATTTTTATTCTTCTTGTTGAATTGAAAGATTTTCTTTGTACCACATTGGCACTAGAACTTTCTTTCCCACGTATATCTTTTGCCTCGCTTTCTCCTCAACATTTAGAGACCCAATGAGACCAAAGAACGCTGAACTCTTGTCTCTTGTGTTTTAGAGTAGTGGCAAAATTCCTCCAAGAAGGTGGCAGCTTCGCAATGATGCATCCCGCCACAAACTTGTCGGGTAATGCACATGTAAAATTCTCAAGTTCTTTCGCAAAAGCTTGAACCTCATGAGCCTGTTATACTACAGAGTGGTCATCAACCATCTTGTAGTCATGAAACTGCTCCATGACATAGAGTTCACTGCCCGCGTCAGAGACTCCGAATTTTGCCTCAAGTGCATCCCACATTTCTTTACCACTTGGCAAAATCATGTACACATCAACAAGATTTTCTCCAAGAACACTAATCACGGCTCCTCTGAACAAGTTATCCGCAGCCGTGAAGGCACTCTCCTGCTCAGGAGAGAGCCCACCCTCAGGCTGTGGCTTGCCTTGCGCAACGTGATACACGTTCATGGCAGTCAACCACAAAATCATCTTGGCGCGCTAACGCTTGTAATTTGCGCCACAAATACAATTGGCTTAAGCGCAAATAAACCAATGAGTTGTAAAATTCCTAGAATAAGTTTTTGGATTGTTGGAAATATTAGGAATTTTCTCAATATTTTAATCCACGAATTATGTAAATCATGATTAAACAAAGATGCATTTTTGTTCAAAGCCAAAAGTACTAGATAACAAATTATCTATCTCATACGCAAAGACTAATGAACAAGAAATCGGCATGAATAAAACATGGTATAAGTTAATATACCCTTGAGCGGTGCCATCATTGCACAAAGCGCAGTGTAACATTCTCGTTCGCCATGACGGTGAAAGTAGACGATCACAAAGTTGTCGCAGATGAAGCCTTGGAGCGATGAAGCGGTTGATGCAGTGCAGATGCGCTTCCAGGAACACTTTTCGAGCAGTCGCGTGGTCGCTCCCCAAAAACCTTATCGGCCTTCTATCTCAAGCAAGATCTCAAGAAGGGCGAGGTTCCGGAGGCCTGCTCGCTCTGCTACTTGTGCGCGCAAGAAAACAGAGGCGGAAATGCAAAGGACAGCAGTAGAACAATGGAGTATGCGGAAGAGTCAAGTAGGTGAAGAAAAGCACAGCCGTGGCTCTCATTATATAGCCTCGCGACATGCAACGGGAAGGAGCAGGAGTTACCAGCCATCAACTCATGTAGCCGTTATATGCTAGCCATCAACCACGTCCGTTACAGATAACTGACGGCAGTTACTGGTCACATTGATCACTGCGGTTACTGGTCATATTGACTACTGAAACGGCAAAACAAACCGCCCCCGCCCAGCACATCACGTCCGGACTGGCCTGGCCCGCGTGCACGTCTCGTCTCGTCTCGCACTCGCACACGCCTCGGCTCGGCTCGGCGCGCGCGCGCGCGTGTGGCACAGCCTTTACCCTTTTCCACCTTGCTAATTGAGAGACACACAACTCAACTATTTAAGTTGGTCAAACCTTCTCTCAATTATCCATATGGTACTAAACCAATTTCATGACTCCTAGTATTCTAATGGGCCTTTTGGAATTTCTATTAAATTAATTATGGGCCAACCCCATAATAATCTAACACTACTAAAGGAGAAGAATCCTCTATTTTTTCAGACCCCCTGTATCCAAAGAATGAGTTAATATCGGCCAAATAGTGCAGAAAAGAAAACACTGTCAAGTACCTCGGTGGCCGATGGAGCTTGCTTGCTGGTCACAACCTTATGTTTCTTAAATCGGCCAACTGGTTTCGAACCTAGGGGCAAATTGTAATCAGGTGATGAGTAAAGCATGAAATCAAAAGCATATCTGTTTAACTTTGCCTGTAGCCTTTTGTCAACGGGTTCTCTGAAGTTTTGGCCAGAGCGTCGATGGTGAGCAGATTCATTTGGGATGGCCGACCGCTCGCCAACCAATGGGTCTTGTTTCCTTGGGGAAAGTCGAGTGCTCGGACCAGCAGTGGCATCAGCCAACTTATCCTTGGGCACAGCAGGGTTTTCCACTATCATGCTACCAGTCGGCCTCTTCACCTCCATGGTAGCATCGGAAGTTGCTGGTGTGACCGACGACCTCTGTAAAGTAACCCTGAGAATTTCCTTAAAAAAACAAAAGGTAACGCAAGCTTAGCTTGATGACATAATGATTTGAAGCAAGGATGCATATATATATACATTATCAGAAGGATCATCAGATGATTCGGCCGACAAATTTGTTTCAATAGATCTGGCCAATAATTCTTTGATGTTGAGTTGCAAACTTGGGGGTGAAGCCGATCTTGACGGCGAGGGGGTCGAGCACCAAGACCTTCCTATACAGGTCATCGGCAAAGAGGTGCTCACGGATCTCTCGCCACTATTCGATGAAGGTGGGTAAAGACGCTCCTCTGCAAGTCATGACTTCAGGCAAGTTGCCCACAAAATACTTGCCAGCCGAACTAAGAGCAAGTTCTACCACTGACAATTTCTTCAATGGTTGTCGTGGCTGAATTTCATCAAAGAGAACGAATCTAGGCGGTTCATGTGATGGGTTCTGCATCTTAGATTTGATCGACATACTCGTTGATAGCACTGTGGGGAGTACATATTTCAAGAATTGTGTAGAAGGCTGATTCACCTTTTCACCGATTCTGAAGAAAGATGACACTAGGAAAGGACTGTATGCAAAGAAATCCCTGGGAGCAAACTTTTGTTCAATCGTTCGGAAAAACCTTAATCCGCCTCTGAATTGTTTGGCTGACATCGGCATTCCCTCGCACAGATTCAAGGATTCACCGATCGATCAGCAATCTCTAAAGGTCATCTCTTCATCTTCCCGGTAGTCATCTCAAGGAAATTGATCAGATAGGAGGATTGTGTACTTAAATTGCTAGCTGAACTGAGCATACAACTAGAGCTGGAAAAACAACATCGGACCTCCTATATTGCCGGCGAAGTATGAGCTGAAGCCAGTGGTCAATTTTACCCTGATAGCGTGCATCATATAATTTGTGGCACTAAGGAGGAGCTTCGCTATGTTTATCTAATCTCCTGCTATCAGACTCTCTACTATCACTGAAAATACTTGTTGAGAATCAAAAGAACCACAAAAGATGAATCGGTCAAGCCCTAAAGCTTTTACTCCAACCCTCTATATTATAACCGACAACCGACAATGGGAGATGAGGGATTTCTTTGTTTATAATCGTCAGACTTTGGACTTCCTATCGGTCCGAAGTAATATTGGTCATAGCTGTCAGGAATCGGGATGAGTACCTGGTTGGGATCCACTCAGCCGATCTTGGTAGGGAGATAACTGCCAGAAGATATGCTTTGAAGAATTTGTTAGCCAAGACAAAAAAGGCAATGGACGATGTTCAGAAAGCTCAAGCGTGGGAATGACCGTATGGGGGCCGCATATTTATACAAAGGGATGAAAAAGTGAAACGGCGGGAAGGATCTCGAAATGATGCTTGCAGTTAAAACCCGATGTCATCCAAAGCCGATGGTTAAGATTTTTGGAAGACAACAAGTTATCTCCCAAAAATAGGGGGCATATGTTTGCACCCAGATTTGGCATGTGTTGGCACTGGATTTTGGCAAAGATTCAAGATGGCGTGGCAGATAGTGTAATCGACTAAAGGCCACGTCGGCCAATTAAGGAAAGTAAAAATGGCTGACGTCAGCATATTCTAGAAAGACGATTTACCAAGCTAAGTCCTGATTCAACACGCGAGCTTCGAATTCGGGTGATGGGCCCATCGGCCAGAGTTCCAGAAGATACTAAAGCCTGCAACTGTTGTATTCGGATATGAAGGAAGGAGTCTGGATCAAGCACGTAGTTTATAGATAGAAAGTTTAAAATAGGCAATCGAGTTTGTAAAATAGAGTCCTAGTCCGATTCCAATAAGTCAAAGTCCCGACTATAAATATAAGGGCATATGTATCATCCAAGGTATCCGCAATCAATAAAACTATCATCTTTTACCTTTTCGTCTTTTTCTTAGTCGTAGTTTATCTTCGTAATTTGTCTCATCTCGACGAGTTGCGCATCGCCGGTTCGAGTTGGTCAGGTTACAACCGCGTGACATCGGCCAAGGTAGGTGTTTCATCCATCTTCGTCGGCTTCACATAGTTATCGAAATACTATCTCGTACGAATAAGTTGCGGATCGTCGATTTCGTACAAGGTTAGATTTCACCATCGACCATCGGCCAGTAGCTTGTACCCTGGTGGTGGTTCGACCTCTACTTCGTTGGCTTGTTGGCCGACATATCTGCTATAGTTTGGTCTTCTGCCAAGTTCCTTAAAGCCGATCGACCAACTGCTGTCGGCTAGTTCCTAATCTCTTGCTAAGTGCTTTCAAGTTTAACAGATCCGATCTGGTCCTTCCTGTTTACAAGGTCAAAACAGGTGGCACGCCTTGAACCCTACAATTTTGATCCTACGGACCCTCAGAGGTCTAAGATCGCGTGTGTTCCGTGAGCCACATCCCAGCGCGGATTTGGCGTCAACAAATACCAAGACCTAAATAAAAGCGTTGAAGAAGCACAAACACAACTAATACTTTGATTAGCTCTTTGCTTACTTACATGCTTACAAAACTCAGGACTATCTATGAATTTATACCCGAACCTACAACTCTAAGAAACATAATAGGATTTAACAATCCAAATAGAAAAATGACTCCACTTTCTCGTAGGATTCGGATCCTAACAGGACTGGATTAGTCCGAAACAGTTACAACATCAACAAATGCATGCACCATAGCCCAGGAGATTAAGAGCGGTAGTTGCATTAATTGGCCGCTTTAGATCGTTTGAAGGTGATAGTATGCCATCATGCGCTTTCTATATTCCTGATTCCTTACATCCCCAAATGTATCTCCCTCTCCTATTTTGCTCGGACATCGTATTCATCAGTGTGTTTATTATGGATCGCTGAAGCAAGGTTGGTGGTGGTATATAGCATGAGCCTATGCGTTGGCATTTAGATGGGTTAATCATATAACTTTTACAATTGAGAAGAACAACCGCGTTGTCCTTCCCAGCCTTGTGTGCACGCGACAGGCAAAATAGGTCTTCCCATGTGAACGGCAAACTATATGCTTTTGTGAAAACATGTTCACAGTTGATCAGATGGATGCACTATGAATTGAGAACAAACCATTGTTGTCTGATTGACGTCCCTGTTTGGTCTCGATGTTACTTACTCCGGTCACAAATATCGGCAGAAGCTAAATATTTTGCCTATCCGGCCCGTACTGTAAGACAAATGTCCGTATGGACTATTTTTGTAATGTGTATTAGACTATTAGTAAGTTTTGTATGATCATCTGAGATGCATGTATACGCATGCACTATCTACTGATCCAGGGAATAGTGCGATGGAACACAGAGAGATTAGGGATACTAACTAATTTAGTGGGAGCTTCTTCGAAGTGCCTAATTAATATACATATGGACTGATACATAGACCAATTACATGCCCAGATGGATACTGTTCATAAGCGGTTGATGAATTCATTTGGTGGTTGAAGGCTTGAAGAAGTTGTAATCACTTTCTTGCTGAGGTCGTTCCTGTAAAGGATGGTAGGAAGCCATTAATAAAGATTAGGGTGAGCACAAATCTAAACACACGTTAGAACAACGTTTATTTGAGGGCACCCTGACATTTGTGCACTTTTGGAGGTACCAACTGTCGTCCCTTTTTACTAGTAGTACAACCTTCCTTGTACATTTGCTGGCTACTAGTCCTAGATGGTTTTCCAAGAGGTTGAAAATTGTGGGCGAGATCCGGAAAAGTAGCTAATGGTATTGGGATGAAGAAAGAGGGATTACTCTCGACTCTGGTTCATGCTTGATGAACCTGTCTAAGTTGCGACCAGCTAATTCAATTTTCACATCCTAAAATAATACTCCCTCCGTTTAGAAATACAAGGCATAATTTAAATGATTTTGTTTAGAAATATAAGACATGTATATAGATTTAATAAGATTTTTTCTATTATATCCCTATTTATGTCTCATCTTCCAAGACAATTAAGTAGGATATCTTTACCATTTTCTCTCGAATCTTTCTTAATTTCATCACGACTTTAATCCTTATGCAAAGTTAAAACAGACCTTATGTTTCTGAATGGAATTGAGGGAGCATTTTGTAGTATTTGACCAAAGATGATGGCGAAACAGTTCAAGTACTGTAGAAATCCCAGAAGTTTCTCACGTTCCAAACGGCACCTTAAGGTGTGGCCTAACTCTGGTTTCAGCTTATAGGCTTACAGACTGAGTTAAGTTTGTTTTGTCTAGGGCCGTCAATTCACAGTTCATTTCGTATTTTGGCGAGGGCCAAGATTTCGGATCTTGGCGGAATAAGAAAAAATTGAAAATTGAAAATTACTACAATGATTTCAGGAAATTTTGGTTTTTTTTACCAAAATTACCACAAATTCGACCGGTTTTAATGTTTTTAGGACCGGATTTCACTTCAAATTTTTTGTGGAGAATTGTAATGTATTTTATAAGGAATACATGTGAAAATTTTGCAAAAAAATACACGTACAAATTAAAATGCTTCAAAAAATTGTTCTTTCATGATATATAAAACTATTCATTTCTTTCTGGCAAGTGCTCTTTTCATATCAGATGATGATTATGTCTGGGTTCAGGACTATCACCTCAAGCTTCTCCCAACATTTTTGAGAAAGAGGTTGCACCGAATAAAGCTTGGTTTCTTTCTCCATAGTCCATTCCCCTCCTCAGAAATCTATAGGATGCTGGCCGTAAGGGATGAGATCCTGAAGTCATTGCTTAATGCTGATCTCATTCGTTTCCAAACATTTGACTATGCCCGCCACTTCCTTGCTTGTTGTAGCAGATTGTTACGCCTGCATTATGAATCAAAACGTGGATATATTGGAATAGAGTATTTTGGCCGAATAGTGAGCTTGAAGATCCTCTCGGTGGGTGTCCATGTTGGCTGGCTCGAATGTATCTTAAAGTTGCCTGCTACATTTAGCAAAGTTTAAGAAATCGAACTAAGGTACAAGGGCAAGATGCTGATGTCAGGCGTAGATGACATGGACCAGGGTTAGAAATCTCGACGAGATTTCGCGAGATCTCGCCGAGATCTCGTTTTCCAGAGCTAGACGAAATTCAAACTAGGGACCGAATTCAAAAAATTTAAAAAATTCATTTGCTACAGTAATTTCGGAAAATCTCGACGAGATCTCGGTATTTTTTACCAGAATTTGATGTTTGACCACCGGATTTGCCAGAATTTGATCAATAACCCTTAAGAAAGTCACCTTCTATGAAAATTCGTTGAAAAACAGATTTTTGAGATATTTTTTAAAAATTTAAGAACACTATCAGATTTTTATAAAATTGTACGTGCCTTATCCTGATGTGAAAAATTTATAGTACAATCCTAATAAGTGTAGGATCATACAGTAAAATATTCAAAATAATTGAACCTCATTTGTTATCTTTAGAAAATAAAAAACATAATGAACATAATTGGGATAATAATATTGTTAGAATTTTATAAAATTTCTCGAGTGTGATCCTGATCCATAATTTTTATGAGAGCTTAATAATTGACTCAGTACAATTATATAAATTTTTTAAAAAAAATTCAACTTCTTTTGTTTGCTAATCAAATCTATGTATGCATTGAACTTCATTTGTTATATTTCAAAAATCAAAAACAGAAAGAACATAAATGGTACACTGCACTTGTCAGAATTTTATAAATTCACTGAAGTATGATCATGATTCTAAGTTTTTATGAGATCTTAAGCATTTCCTCAGAACCCTTGTGCAAAATTTTCAAAAATTTTAAACTTTTTTGGATTGCTAAAGCACTCTATGTATTGATCATCAGGCTTTTATGAGGAAGTAGCACTCTCAGAATTTTTGGAATTTCTTGAAGCGTGATCATCAGACAAAACTTTTATAGAACCATTGAAGATACATGAGTATCATACAAACAAAATTTCAAAATTTTCTAACGTGGTTTGTACCATTTATTATTTGGTTGAATTTTGCCGATAAAGCTTGTATCAGGATAGTAGCATTGTCCGAATTTTGAAACATTCAAGAAGCTTGATCATCATATGAAAATTTTATGGAAATATTAGAGATGCATCACAACCATGCACAAAAAATTTCAATATTTTATAATGCGGTTTTTTTAATTTTTCATTCGGTTCAAATTTGCCAGTCAGCGTTTTATCAGGACAGTAGCAATGTTTGAATTTTTAAAACTTCCTCAAATTTGATAATTATCTTGAAAGATCGAAATGGCGATCAGAGAGGGGTGAATGATCCCAAATAAAATTTCCCCACTCAAAGTACTCCAATCACTCTTGCAATAAAAATCTAAAGCACCCGAAGATTTTCGTTCAAACTGGTGCTTCTCAGATTCACACACCCTCCGAAATCCAGAATAATTAGACAACTATGTGTACCTCTAGATTGCATGGATAAAAACCATGAATCATGTGAGGGGTTTTTTTAATCACAATCCTGGTTGTCAAGTGTCCAAACAAAAGAGGAATCAATTCAAAAGACTTCTTTTCTAAAAGAGATAAAGCTAAAACACCAAAGTCTCTTTTCAGAAAAGTTAAAGTAGATTTTCAAAAATTGTCCTCTGTTGAAACAGGTGGTTGGTGAGATTCTGTTACTCTAAAATTTTTGAGAATTTTTATGCCTGTGAGCAGTTGAGTTGTGAAACACTCCACCAAAAATCACTTCAGAAAGCTTTGTAGAATAAGAATGAAAAATCAAACAATACAGATAGTCAGGAACTTCGACCAAAAAGTTTGAGGCTCGGTTTTCACTTCATAGCTCTCAAACGGTGCAACCAGTGGACTCAAGAAATTTTCTACAGATGGATATACGAGTCATGCACCATATACAATAAGAATCACTCAAAAATGAGTTCTATATATTTCTAGAAAAATCAAACACTGACTTCTGCGCGAAGAACAAGTTCTGGACAGATTTGCAATTTGATAAAAAACTTGATCTCTAGTCTATCCAAGGGTGTAAGAAAGATGTAGAATCAAATGAACACCCTCAAGACATCCTAGAAGAACAGCATTTAGAAAGAGGGGAGGCAAATCCAAATTGCATAAATGTAAATTGCAAGAATGTAAGTGCTGAATTTAATTGCGGAATTTAAGTGCATAATGTAAATTGCGTAATTTAAATAAGTAGTGTAAATGCACAAAGAAAAGAAATGATTTGAGGAAACATTTGATTTCTGGAAGGAGAGGTTACAAAGCCTCACATTCATGTGGGCAAAGCTCAAAGGAGCATCAAAAACCTCAAATCCTTCAAGGAGAGGAGGCTACCCCTCCACCCCTATTTGTACTACTCTTGGGCCACCTACCACCCTTGGATGAGTCCCTCAACCCTAGAGCACTCATCTAAGGGCTAGGATTAACCCACACACACAGCCATGCAAGGGCTAACCCAAAACCCACACACATATCGGATTTTCTTGCACGGTTTTCAAAGCATACTACCTAGACCCACTAACCTATCAACTAGACCTCAATCCGACGGCCCTCATTGATCCACGCGGCATCTAGCTAGCATCATCTCCTTTCCTTGTCTTCTTGACTTGCCCGGACTCCGTCTCCAATCATCTTCCGGCGATCTCCTAACCGTCTGGACCTCCGACGCTCCTCGCCTAGTCCCGGTCATCCTCCGTCTCACCATGACCTAGCACCGTCGCCCTGCAACCAGCAAAGACAAGGAAACACATCACATAGCAATGCCCACAATGATATGCAATAAACCATCCAACTCATCACTACCGCGCCCATACAGCCGGTAACTCAAATTGCTTCATTTTGAAAATCAATCCAAATCAAACTCAAACTTGAGCACACCTTGCTCAAATAAAGTCAAATGCTCATCACAAACATGGATGGACCTCCACATGGTCCTTCAATCTCCCCCTTAATGAGTATATTGACAAACCACACAAAAGGCATAAATTTGAGTTTGAATGAGAGAAGAAGAAAGCAATTTGATTGCAAAGCCAAACTTGGTCTAAAGAAAAAGATATAAAATCATGACCAAGTTGGCAGAAAGAATTTAGAGCAAGACCATGAAAAGAGCAAGTTTTCCACAAAAGCTCTAAAAACCAATCATAAGTGCCAAATGTGATTATGATCCATAAGGAATAGCAAAGATTTACAAAGATCATAAGAACCAACAAGCTTTCACATTTTTATCTCTTTTTTTTAATGATGCATTTTCTATATTTTCTCCCCTTTTGGCAATATAGGCATCAAAATGGAATTTTCTCCCTCTTTTTATGTATGCATGAAATGCAACCTAAGGGAGCTTTGAAGATTATCCAATTGATCACAATGACAAGATATGACACCAAGCTAGTCAATTTTTAAATTAGACTAGTTTAAAACATGTCCAAGTGCAAATACGAGCTTAGTTTTGAATATTTCATTTTTAGCAAGATTTCACAAGTGCAACACTTAGCTTTAGTTTCAAAAATAGAAGAATAGCCACTCTAAGGATCAAAAGGAAAACCTAGAGTTCAACCTACTCAACACTTTGGGGAATCTAGAAGAGCATACAAGGTCCTTCGGGCTCATTTATCACTTAATGCAAATTTTGATTTATCATTATACAAGACATAGCGGGGTGCAAATGTTTGACATTATTTGCATTCTTTACCCACATATGTCTTTGTTTTTAATTTATTTGCATTTTCTTTTGACAACCAATTGACTCAAGCCGTATGCGACCATCTCAAGATGAACTCTTAAGAGGATGGTCTAGGTCAAACACGATGTATTCCAAGTTCATCCCAAGTGCAATGGGAAGCGGTCTTGTGAATACAAGGTGTTGAGTCTTATGTGCACAAGAAGAGTCAATTTTGTTTAATTTTTATTTTTAGCACAATGATTTATGAGCAATTGAAGGACTCTAGCATGGATCAAACTAGTTTCACCCAAGTTGCTATAGGGACTCTAGAGAACTCCAAAATTTCTCAAATTATGGCACAATCCTCTAGAGAAGAAACCTAGCAAGTAAAAGCAACAAGTTTCATCAAGTTTTTTATTTAAGGCTTATTTAATTTTTAAGCTTAGCAAGTTAAATGAACTTGGACATATCGAAGCTAGTGATTTCCTCCATATGATGTAGCATGGTGTATAGCATGGAGAAGAAATCAATTGCATAATAGACAAAGCTCATTAAACAAGAAATACAGTCTAGATGAAATGCACGAACAGATTCCCAAACTCCCCCTCAACAAATGAATCAATTTTAAGCTCAAATCTGGTTAAAGTTGAGTTATTATCAAGATTAGACATAAAGAAAACCCGAATGAACTCAATAACAACCAGAAAAACAGAATAAGGAGAAGAAGTCGAGAAACTACAAAACTGGATGGCTCAGACTCGCTACGGCTCAGACTCGCTCTTATCTTCCCCAGTATCTGACATAGGAAAGCTGACTCTAGATCCCAACTAAGGAGTGCACACAAACCCTGTCTACCTAGGAGGCCCAATACCTACTAGACTTATAAGACTGTGAGGGAACTCAACCTAGAGAGAAGAGAGAACAGCTAATCACGCATGATAGCAACCTAAAGCACAAGATAAGAGGTCCATGCAAGGCATGCCAGAAGTCTAAGTGAGTGAACTCAACTCAAGAAAACAAGTCCAAAGTCACCCAGAAAAAACACAAAGAAAAGAAAAGCTGGAAGAAAACATATAATATATAATATACAAACCAGCTCCCCCTCACGAAAGGCCGTAAGGGCTCACGACTCAAGCTCACTCCTCAAGGCAACAAATCTGAGCTATCCAAAGGCTTGGTGAAGATATCGGCTAATCAAGGTCACTCTCTGAATCAAGCGCGATATCTCCCTTCTCCACATGGTCTCTAAGGAAGTGATATCTAATATCAATGTGCTTGGTCCGGAATGTTGCACTGGGTTTTTAGCAATGCAAATAGCTGAAGTGTTGTCACAGAAAAGTGGCACACTCTCTATCTCTAACACAAAGTCCCGCAAGGTCGATCTCATCCAGAGAACACAGCTACAAGAATCGGTCAGAGCAACATACTCGACCTCGGTGGATCAGGCAACCCCGGATCGCTTCCTAGATGACCAAGAAACAAGAGAAGTGCCAATGAATTGGCAAGTGCGAGTGCTGCTTTCCTATCTATCCTACAGCCAGCAAAGTCGGCATCGGAAAAGGCTCTAAGAGATAGACAAGAAGAAGAAGAGTACCAAATACCATAATCAGTGGTAGCACAAAGGTACCTGAAAATGCGCTTGACCGCCTGGCGGTAAGAGGCGCGAGGAGAAGCTTGAAATCGAGCGCACAGACACACAACGAAATGTATGTTCGGCCTCGAAGCAGTGAGGTACAAGAGGGAGCCGATCATGCTCCGAAACTCCTTTTGATCAGCAGGCTCACCATCCTCATGGGGCTCGAGGATAACAGTGGTGGCCATAGGAGTCATCACTGGCTTCCTATCAGACATATCGAAGCGCCTCAGGAGGTCATAGGTATACTTGCCTTGATGCAAGAAAATACCCTCCCGAGTCTGCTTGATCTGGAAGCCAAGAAAGTAGATGAACTCGCCCATCATACTCATCTCAAACTCTGTGCTCATCACCTTAGAAAACTGAAACACAAGCGAATAAGACAAGCCACCAAAAATGATATCGTCCACATAAATCTGGACGAGAAGAAAATGCGACTCATGGTGTCTGATGAACAGAGTCTTGTCTACTACGCCCATTTTGAAGTCATGGCTGAGAAGATAAGACTTGAGCCTCTCATACCATGCTTTGGGGGCCTGCTTGAGTCCATACAGAGCTTTGGAAAGCTTATATACGTGACTCAAAAACTTGGGTTCTTAAATCCTAGAGGTTGTTTGACATAAACCTCTTCCTCAATATAGCCATTGAGGAATGCACTCTTGACATCCATTTGATAGAGCTTAAAGCCCCGGGATGCAGAGAATGCAAGCAGGATCCTAATAGCCTCTAGTCTAGCTACAGGGGCAAAGGTCTCCTCAAAGTCAAGATCCTTAACCTGAGAAAAGCCCTATGCAACTAGCCTAGCCTTGTTGCGAATGACAACCCCATCCTCACTCTGCTTGTTTTTTAATACCCACTTGGTCCTAATGACATTATGACCAAATGGACGTTCTACAAGCTACCAGACTTTGTTTCTCTCGAAGTTTTCAAGTTCCTCATGCATAGCATTAGTCCAAGACTCGTCTGATAATGCATGAGTCACATCCTTTGGCTCAAACGAGGCAACAAAGGCAGAGTGAAGGCAGAAACTGGACAAACCTGATTTTGAGCGAGTGACTCGCTCAAATAGATCGCCGATGATCTGATCAGGTGGATGAGAACGCTGAATATGACGGGGAGGTCCCGAAGCAGAAGTGGCCTCTACCTCATGCACAGAAGAGGTAGGAGCAGAGCCACTAGCTGAATGAGAGTCAGAAGGCAAGGGCTGGTCATCCTGAGTGTAGAAATGGAAATAGGAGGCACCTCAGGTGTAGAGGGGATTGGATCAGGTGGAACACCATCATCTCCATCATCCTCATCCTCTACAAAGATGGTCTCAGAGGAAAAAGAAGAGCCTGAAATATCGGGTCTAGCTCCTGGGATAGCCTCATCGAAGGTCACTTCATAGGTTTCTATGATCCTATGCGCATCGCAACTCCAGACCCTATAGCTACGAGAAGAAGTCGAATAACCCGAAAAGATACCATCAGAAGAACGAGACTCAAACTTATCCAGGTTACCAGACTTCAAAATAAAACACTTGCAACCAAACACACGAAAATGAGAAACACTGGGCTTTCGCCCATACCTCAACTCGTAAGAAGTGCGGTGCAAATGTGCTCTCAAGAATACACGATTAGAAACATGGCAAGCAGTAGCTATAGCCTCAGCCCAAAACTTCCTAGGAGTACTGTACTCGTCTAGCATCGTCCTGGCCATTTCTACTAGGGTCATGTTCTTCCTTTCCACTACGCCATTTTGTTGAGAGACGTCGGGAGAGGAGAATTGATGCTCTAAACCAGACTCCACATAGAAACTCTCAAAATAGGAGTTCTTGAACTCCGTGCCATTGTCACTGCGTATAGCTCGTAGGGCACCAGGGAGCTCAAAAGACAACCTATGAACTAAACCCCTAAAATAGGTAAAAGTCTCATCCTTCGAGAACATGAAAAATACCAAAGAATACCTCGAAAAATCATCAACAATGACAAGAACATACCACTTCCCACTCACTGACTGCACTCTAGCTGAACCAACAGTGTCCATATGTAAAAGCTGTCCTAGTGCATCAGTCATCACAACAGTGACTAGGGGATGAGAAGTAGCAACCATCTTGCCATGTCGGCAGGGAGAGCAAACTAAGTCTTTGACCATTTTGAGTTTGGGCAAACCACGAATGAGATCGCGGCTGCTAACTCGGGTCAAATGATCAAATCCAATGTGACCAAGTCTCCTATGCCAGAATGAGAGATCACGGGACTCTGAAGCAATCAAACACCGAAGAGAGTCTCCAGAAGAAACAGAAAAATCAGCACGGAAGACTCTCCCAAATCTAGAAATCACGCAAACTAACCCTCCTGATGAATCGAGGATTCTACAGGCATTACTCTTCAAACTCACCTCGAAAGAGTCATCAATAAGCTGAGAAACAGAAAGCAAATTGTATTGTAGCTTACTTACTAAGACAACATCTTTAAGAATAAAATTGTCATAAATGCAAATGGTACCTTTAGCGATGACTCTACCTGAAGAAGCATCCCCGAAAGTGATCAACTCATCACCAGGGGCTCGAACTAGGGAAGAGAACCATCGAGAATCTCCGGTCATATGACGAGAACAACCGGAGTCGACAATCCAAACATCTCCCTTCCTCATCCGACGAACCTGATCAAGACACAAGAGAGAAATATGACTCTGTACTGGGATAGAGTGAAGACTTAGGAATCCAATACTGAACCATACGACTCCTTAGAGTACTAGTCATAGAAGAAGACTGGACTCGAGTATCTCTCTAACGTTTAACCCGAACAAGATCAGTAGCAACTCTAGTAGATAATCTAGGAGCTGAAACTGGGTTGGCATGCCGTGGTGCAAAAGCTGAACCACCCCAGTGAAGCTGCCTAAAACTCCTACCAAAAAACACATCACGCCGCTGATATCTACCTCGATGAGAAAAACAAGGAATATCAAGAGGACGGCGGAAAGACTGACTACGAACAGCTCTAAGACTAAAACTCGAAGAACCACAATGAAAATCGAGTCCTAGACGCTGCCCAAAAACAGGCGACTATCTAACCTGTCTAGAAGCAGTGTGTACCTTAGGAGCACTCAAAGTCCGGGATGACCTCAATACCCCTAAGAGCAAAGAACACGCTCACGCCGAGTGATCTTGGCACGCCTGAAGCAGAAATCTACTAGGTGACTATCCTTCTTACAGAAGGTGCATGTGTACTTCGCCTTGCTAGAGGCAGAAGCAACAGGAGTAACACCCTTCTAGTCAGAAGTCCTATGGACAACCCCAGCAGACCTAAACATGGTGGTGCTCACTCTGGGAGCTACCACAATCTCACCACTCTTGGAGCCGCGCACAATGGTGGGAGGATGCACCCGAGCGTGCTCCAAGGGATCAAATCCTAGATCTTGATTGAATCTACTAATCTTGGATTGGTCTAGAATAAGATTGAGCTTCTTCTTGCCTCCTACAAACTTCTCGAGAGTGCTCATAAGATACTGGCAATCTCGAAAGAAAGAGGCACAAGAAGAACAGGGGGAAGAAGAAGAAGAACCAGAAAGATGAGCTCTCTCAGCATGTGCATTTTTCTCCCTCAGCACGGCTGCCTCAATCTTGAGGGCCTCACAAGAAACGCAATACGTATTTCTAATACTATGGGTTTGGTCTTCTAATTTCTTCCTAAGCTCGACATGGATTTTATCCAAGTCCCCCTCAATCATAGAACATCGCAAGCAACTTTCTTGTGACTTATCTAGTAAGTCCTTAGCAAGATTAGCACACTTGACATTTAAGGATTTATTGTCAAGTTTTAGTTGCCTACAGCCCTCACATGAGCTGACTGGGTCCTTAGAAGCATGCATTTCAAGTTCATCGTTTCTAGAAGAAAGCTTCCTAAGGTGATCGCTCATGGCATCAATTTCGGCAAGCAATTTAGGGCAATTAGCACAAGAGGGAGTAGAGTGAGCATGAAGAAAACTAGCATCTACAGAAGGAGTATCAACAGATTCATTGCTAGCATTCTTCAACCTAAGACCATCTAGTTCAGATAACACACTATCATGTATAGTCCTTAGGTTCTCCAACTCCACAAGAAGTGCATCACACAAAGAACAGTCATCAGTGACTCGAGAGGGAGAAGATCTAAGAGAAGCTAACTCTCGATTCAAGGTACCTGCTTCCTTCTCTAGCTCCACACATATAGCTCTAGCTCTAGCATGAAATTTTCTTAATTTGCAGAAAGCTTCATTGAGCTGGTCATAGGAGGGTACCTCTTCCGTGTCGCTGTACAGCTCGGAGTCGTTGATGTCGTTGATGCCGTTGACGTCGGCCATGAAGCACATGCTGGAGAAGTCGTCGCCGCCTTTCTTCTCTTGCGGATCATCCTCGCCCTCGTCGCTCCATGTCTCCGTGTCAGAGATGTTGATGTCGTCAAGCGCGGCGAGGATGCGGTGGAAGAGCTTCTTGTTCTTGGAGAAGTTGCGGTACTTCTTCTCGTCGTCAGTTCACGAACTGGAGGCTTCTTGTTGCGGTTCTTGTCGGTGTAGTCGTTTTGCTCGAACCACCAACGCCGTTCTTGCCTTTCTCCGCTTTGGGGCAATTAGCCCAATGTTGTTGGGGCCACCACACTCAAGCATGTGATCATGCCACCTCTCTTTCTCTCTCACCCTCTTGTATGCATGAGAAAACTTGCGGCGAGAAGAGCAAGCTCATTTTCCGAAATTTTTCCAGTTGGTCATCGCTTAGCTCACAAAGGGCGGAAAGAGAGAAACTAATAGAAGGATCAGAAGAAGAAGATCCAATGGGATCGGTGACCAAGGCCATCGACTGAGATTTCGTCTTCCGTGAGACGACATCGATCTCATGAGTCTTAAGGCGGAATAAAGCCCGTCAAGAGTCGAGTCGACAAGTCGGTGGTGTCCTTGATGGTGGTCACCTTCATCTCCCAAACACGCAAATCGAGTGCGGTCAAGAAATGTTGAGCATTATCCAGAGTCGTATATGCAACCAATCGCTCAAGATCTCTCAAGATCTTGGTAAAACGATCAAGCACTCATCAAGACTCTCACCAGCGTCTTTGCTCAAACTTGTTGGACTCACGCTTGAATTGGTCCTGTCGAACCGTCTTGATTTGGGTAGTGCCCTCATGGTAAGCATCGAGGGTCACCCTGAAGGACCATGTGGAGGTCCATCCATGTTTGTGATGAGTATTTGACTTTATTTGAGCAAGGTGTGCTCAAGTTTGAGTTTGATTTTGATTGATTTTTAAATTAAAGCAATTTGAGTTGTCTCTGCCAGGAGTGGCAGTACCGGCCGTATGGGCGCGGTTGTGATGAGTTGGATGGTTTATTGCATATCATTGTGGGCATTGCTATGTGAAAGGTTTTTCCTTGTTTTTGATGGTTGCAGGGCGACGGTGCTAGGTCGTGGTGAGGCGGAGGATGACCGGGACAAGGCGAGGAGCGTCGGAGGTCCAGACGGTTGGGAGATCGCCGGAAGATGATTGAAAATGGAGTCCGGGCAAGTCAAGAAGACAAGGAAAGGAGATGATGCTAGCAAGATGCCACGTGGATCAATGACGGCCGTCGGATTGAGGTCTAGTTGATAGGTTAGCGGGTCTAGGTAGTATGCTTTGAAAACCGTGCAAGAAAACCCGATATGTGTGTGGGTTTTGGGTTAGCCCTTGCATGGCTGTGTGTGTGGGTTAATCCTAGCCCTTAGATGAGTGCTCTAGGGTTGAGGGACTCATCCAGGGGTGGTAGGTGGCCCAAGAGTAGTATAAATAGGGGTGGAGGGGTAGCCTCCTCTCCTTAAAGGTTTTGAGGTTTTTGATATTCCTTTGACCTTTGCCCACATGAATGTGAGGCTTTGTAACCTCTCCTTCCAGAAATGAAATGTTTCCTCCCCTCCTTCTAAATGTTCTTCTTCTAGTATGTCTTGAGGGTGTTCATTTGGTTTTACATCTTTCTTACACCCTTGGATAGACTAGAGATCAAGTTTTTTATCAAATTGCACATCTGTCCAGAACTTGTTCTTCGCGCAGCAGTCAGTGTTTGATTTGTCTAAAAATATAGAAAAAATCATTTTTACGTGATTCTTTTTGGAGAAGGTGCAGGACTCATATATACATCTGTAGAAACTTTCTTGACTCTATTGGTTAACCCGTTTGACAGCTATGAAGTGAAAACCGAGCCTTAAACTTTCTGGTCGAAGTTCCTAACTGTCTGTATTGCTTGATTTTTCATTCTTATTATACAAAACTTTCTGAGGTGATTTTTGGTGGAGTGTTTTAGGACTCAACTGCTCATGGGCACAAAAATTCCCAAAAATTTTAGAGCAACATAAACTCACCAACCACCTGTTCCAACTGAGGACAATTTCTGAAAATCTGCTTTAACTTTTCTGAAAAGAGACTTTGGTATTTTAGCTTTATCTCTTTTAGAAAAAAAAAGTCTTTTGAATTGATTCCTCTTTTGTTTGGATACTTGACAACCAGGATTGCGATTAAAAAACCCCTCATATGATTCATAGTTCTTATCCATGCAAACTAGGGGTACACATAGTTGTCTAATTGTTCTGGGTTTTGGAGGGTGTGCGAATCTGAGAAGCACCAGTTTGAACGAAAATCTTTGGGTGCCTTAGATTTTTATTGCAAGAGTGTTTGGAGTACTTTGAGTGGGGGAAATTTTATTTGGGATCATTCACCCCCCCCCTCTGATCGCCATTTCGATCTTTCACACCCAAATCTCGTGAGCGGAACGGAGGTGAAAAATCCTATCATACTCACTGCGGCTAAGACCCTGTATGAGAATGTTCCTTACCTTAGTGTTTGCCTCAACGTCAGCCATATTGCCGGCCGTGACGTTTTCATCAGCAGGAACCTCATACGGGAGTTTCACATTCTGTCATATCAGGAAGCCCTGGGCAGTGATGTATGACTCCATTCGAGATTTCCAAAAAGGAAAATCAACTCCAGAGAAAATAGGAGGCTTGGTGGAATACTTGTCCATCGCCATGACTCTTGAGATCGGTCAAGATCTATGGAAGAGCAAAACCGGCTCTGATACCAATTGAAAGATCGAAATGGCGATCAGAGATGGGGTGAATGATCCCAAATAAAATTTCCCCACTCAAAGTACTCCAAACACTCTTGCAATAAAAATCTAAAGCACCCGAAGATTTTCGTTCAAACTGGTGCTTCTCAGATTCACACACCCTCCAAAATCCAGAATAATTAGACAACTATGTGTACCCCTAGCTTGCATGGATAAAAACCATGAATCATGTGAGGGGTTTTTTAATCACAATCCTGGTTGTTAAGTGTCCAAACAAAAGAGGAATCAATTCAAAATACTTCTTATCTAAAAGAGATAAAGCTAAAACACCAAAGTCTCTTTTCAGAAAAGTTAAAGCAGATTTTCAAAAATTGTCCTCAGTTGGAACAGGTGGTTGGTGAGTTTCTGTTGCTCTAAAAATTTTGAAAATTTTTGTCCCTATGAGCAGTTGAGTCGTAAAAAACTCCACCAAAAATCACCTCGTAAATCTTTGTAGAATAAGAATGAAAAATCAAGCAATACAGACAGTCAGGAACTTCGACTAGAAAGTTTGAGGCTCGGTTTTCACTTCATAGCTCTCAAACGGTGCAACCAGTGGACTCAAGAAATTTTATACAGATGGATATATGAGTCCTGCACCTTCTCCAACAAGAATCACTCAAAAATGAGTTATCTATAGTTTTAGAAAAATCAAACACTAACTGCTGCGCGAAGAACAAGTTCTAGACAGATTTGCAATTTGATAAAAAACTTGATCTCTAGTCTAACCAAGGGTGTAAGAAAGATGTAGAACCAAATGAACACCCTCAAGACATCCTAGAAGAACAGCATTTAGAAGGAGGAGAGGCAAATCCAAATTGCATAAATGTAAATTGTAAAAATGTAAGTGCTGAATTTAATTATAGAATTTAAGTGCGGAATTTAAGTGCATAATGTAAATTGCGTAATTTAAATGCGTAATGTAAATGCACAAAGAAAAGAAATGATTTGAGGAAACATTTCATTTCTGGAAGGAGAGATTACAAAGCCTCACATTCATGTGGGTAAAGCTCAAAGGAGCATCAAAAACCTCAAAACCTTCAAGGAGAGGAGGCTACCCCTCCACCCCTATTTATACTACTCTTGGGCCACCTACCACCCTTGGATTAGTCCCTCAACCCTAGAGCACTCATCTAAGGACTAGGATTAACCCACACACACAGCCATGCAAGGGCTAACCCAAAACCCACACACATATCTGGTTTTCTTACACGGTTTTCAAAGCATACTACCTAGACCCGCTAACCTATCAACTAGACTTCAAACCGACGGCCCTCATTGATCCACGCGGCCCGAGAGAAATTTGAACCGACGGTTGCGGAGAATAGGTACAACGGAAAATCTTGGGAAAGCAGTGTAAACTCTTTACCCCAAGGTTGAGATTTTTTGATTAGCTAGCATCATCTCCTTTTCTTGTCTTCTTGACTTGCCCGGACTACGTCTCCGATCATCTTCCGGCGATCTCCCAACCGTCTGGACCTCCGACGCTTCTCGCCTAGTCCCGGTCATCCTCCGTCTCACCATGACCTAGCACCGTCGCCCTGCAACCATCAAAGACAAGGAAACACATCACATAGCAATGCCCATAATGATATGCAATAAACCATCCAACTCATCACTACCGCGCCCATACGGCCGGTACTGCCACTCCTGGTAGAGACAACTCAAATTGCTTCATTTTGAAAATCAATCCAAATCAAACTCAAACTTGAGCACACCTTGCTCAAATAAAGTCAAATACTCATCACAAACATGGATGGATCTCCACATGGTCTTTCATATCTAAAATTTATATGGGAACATAACTGATGTGTCAGGAACCTACAAAACAATTTCAAAATTTTTGGACATCGTTTGATCTATTTCTCACTCGGTACAATTTTGTCAAGATCTCAGCAAATGTCGCCGAGATCTCGACAAAACCGGACGAAATTTCAGTTTTCTCGGTAGAAAAAAAAACGGATTTGAATGTTGGTTTTTGTATTTCGTCCAAGATTTATCCGAAATTTTTAAATCTCGCAGAGAATTCGTTCTCTGACCATAGACGAGATTTGGAGCAAAACAAGATTTTGAACCCTGACATGGACATCTTCAAAGGAATCAGTCTAAAACTACTTGGGTTGGAGCTTCTTCTAGATAGTAATCCAAAACTTACAGGGACGGTTGTCCTTGTGCAAATTGTTAATCCAGCCAGAAGCACAAAGAAATACTTAGGGTCTTTTATATGTAAATACTTAGTATTTTGCATTCAAACAGACAGGAAACGTAGATAAATGCTTGCATGATTTTTTTCATAATTTTTCCTAATTTTTTCTAGTCTGGAGACCATTTGACAGGAGTTTGAAAATGACCTAAATTTCGGTGAAATCGCACAAAATTTCGGTTTTACCGGACCCGAAATTGCCAAATTTCAAATTTGTTTTTTGAGTTTTGGCCGAAATTTGACTGAAATTTCGGATTTCGGCTGACCCGAGATGTGATAAAAACAAGATTTGAAAGCGCACTTCCAACGATCCACTATTGGAATAGCCAGGATGCCATTTACAGAAGTTGTATCACAGTTGCACTCAAGGTTTTAAATTTCGGCGAAATTTCGTCCGGGAAAAAAAGTTAAAAAAAAATTCGAAATTGCTACAGTAAAAATCCGAAATTTCAGTTTTTCGGCGAAATTTCGCCAAATTTGGCCAAATTTTCGTGTTTTTTGGCCGGTTTTGAAAGTTTTAGGGCCGGATTTGGTCCAATAACCCTTAGGAAAGTCATCTCCTATGAAAATTTGATGAAAAACATAATTTTTTAAATATTTTAAAATTTTGGCAGAAACACTGTCCGATTTTTATAAAATTGTACAAGCTTGATAAAAATCTGAAAATTTTATGGTACTATACTTAGTAGTTTAGGATCATACATAAAAAATTTAAAAATAATTTATCTTCATTTGTTATCTTTAAAAAATCAAAAACAGAATGAACATAATTGGGACAGTTATATTGTCAGAATTTTATAAATTTTCTTGAGTGTGACTATGATCTAATTTTTTTTTGAGAGATTAATAATTGACTCAGTACCATTATATAAATTTTTTAAAAAATTTAAACTTTGTTTGTTTGGTCAATCAAATCTATGCAAGCATTGAACTTCGTTTGTTATATTATATTTCAAAAATAAAAAAGAAAAGAACATAAATGGTACTGTGCCTTGTAAGAATTTTATAAATTCACTGGAGTGTGATAATGAATCAAAATTTTATGGGATATTAAGAACTTCCTTATCACCGTTCTGTAAAATTTTCAAAAAATTTTATGGTTTACATAATTTTTAATTTTGTTCAAGTTTGCCGGTAAGTCTTTTAACAGGGCAGTAGTACTGTTCGAATTTTTAAAAATTTATACAGTTTGATCATCATCTGAAAATTTTATGAGAGCATTATAGATACATGATAACCATGCAAAAAGAAATTCAACAGTTTCCAACTTCATTTGTACCATTTTTCATTCGGATCAAACTTGTCGATCAGTGTTCTGTCTGGACAGCGCTACTCTCCGAATTTTTAAAAATTCTTCACATGTGATAATCAGCTGAAATTTTTATGATAATATTAGTTATGGATCATAACCATGCACAAAAAATTTCAACAGTTTATAACTTGATTTGTACCATTTTCAATTTCGATCAAACTTGTCGGTCAGTGTTTTATCAGGACAGTACCACTCTCCGAATTTTTAAAAATTCCTCAGATGTGATAATCAGCTGAAATTTTTGTGAGAACATCAGCATTGTGTCAGGAACCTCCAAACAATATTTCAAAATTTTTGGATAACGTTTAGACCACTTTTCAGCCAGTACAAAAAAAACCCGAAATTTCGAAAATTTCGCCCGAAATTTCGGGTTTTTTCGCCGAATTTCGGTTTTTATTTTCCGGATTGGACCGGATTTGAATTTTCAAATTCAAATTTCATCCGAAATAATTCCGAAATTTCGAAATTTCGCCGAAATTTCGAAATTTCGCCGAAATTTCGTTATCCGGCCTGAGACGAAATTCATTCCGAAACCGAAATTTAAAACCTTGGTTGCACAACAGCGTCAGCTCACGCATGAACAAAGAGAAGAAAGAAAGAGAACTGCTAATTCATTGAATGCAAAGCTATGCAAGTAAACTCATATGTCAATGGCTTCTCAATCTTACGAGGCTCGACATCATCGACATCAATGTGAACTTGGCCTATTTTTTTGCAAAACCACTGTTACTAATGGAGCTCCTTTGACCGAATCAAACATTGATGGAGATGGAGTCCCTATGTCAAGCGGTGTTGGTGGTGGTGACTGGTGAGAATGGAACATGATTCGGAGGAACACCAACAAAATAAAAATTCTCTGATCATTGTTTTTCCAATAGGAAAATGTTGGGGAATGGGAAATTCGATGGATGAGGTTGTTGTGGTAAAGGCGAAAATTGTGGATGTGTGAGTAATTTACGAAACCACCAGGTGGATGTGAGTCCATTCGCCTTAAATAAACAATAAACTACTCTCAAACAAACATTATTTTGTATATGCACATACAGACTCATAATCAATCTACCTCCTAAGCATTACACAAGCAACATTTTTGGTCCCTGTGATTCACTGTACTTACAGAGATAACCATCACATGATAGTAAAACTAACAACAATACTTAGTTGAAAAGATTAAAAAAAAGCATCGAAAAGATGACCACTACCATCCAAAAAAATGAATATTACTAAGATTTGTTGATATACAAGAATTGCAAAATTCGTTGAAGGGATTCATCACTACTTGTAATCTCAGTCGAACCCCAATCGTCCTGCTCATCGAAGCAAGAACGAAACATGTGTGGAGAACGAGAGATTGAACACAAAATTACTATTGATACGGACGGAGATGAGTTTCCACGAGAGGAATCAGCCTAGAAGGAGCTACCGGTGGACGCACCGTCCCACCAAGCAGCCGAGGCAGCCATACCTGAGCAGTCGATAGCAACAGGGGCAGACGAAATCGATGAGCTGGAATGAGGTGGCGCCGATGGTCCATGCTCATGTACATGTGTCCCCTTCTCCCGGCGAGCCATCCGCCAAGACGACTGGCAACGGAGGAAATCTGCGGCGGTGGAGGTAGAGGAAGTCGGTGACGTCGGTGGAGGGAGAGGAAAAAGGCGATGGTGGAAGTGTATCTAATATGAGTCGGTGGAGTCAGAAGAAATTGCGACAGGAGAGGAAATGGTGGTGGTGGCATCGGCGGTGGAGGGAGAGAAATTAGCAACGGCGGAAGGAGAAAAATCGGTGGCGGTGGAGCTAGAGGAATTCTATAGAGGGAGAGAAATCAGCAGCGGCGAAGGGAGAAGAAACTGGTGGTGGAGGGGAGAAATCGGTTGACGACAGAGGGAGAAGTAACCGGTGGTGGCAGTACTAGGGCGGGTAAAAAAAACTCTTCGGTGGGACCCATTGGCTCGGTTTAAAATTATTCTAATTACATTTATTCATTGGTTAAATATTGAAATGAGTCAATTTTGAATGAAATTGAATTTTGCTCTTGCTTAGCTTGGTTCGGCTCGTTAGCTCGATTCTAAAAATACTTTCAAACTATAAATAAAATAATATTAAATCAAACTGTATTAATTTTGAGAAAAGCTCAAAAAAAAATAAGGACTCTCGATTTCCACCCTGGCAGGGGGTTAATCCATGGAAGAAGAGAAGCCATGGGGAGTAGTAGTGGAGAAAAGAAGGAAGTGCATTTTCAAAGTCGTTCCTAACTCAGCGGTCCTCTCAAATTAGTTATGTCTTGCATGGGATACGGTTTTCATCTCTTAACTCATTAACTATCCCTCCACGTCACTTTATCTTATGTGACTCATCCTTACAAATGTTAAGAGCGCCAGGAGTGCCCTTAAGGTGTAATAAGTACCAACTCCATGACCTTTTGCAAAAAAGAGAATGAAACTGAACTTTCAGAAAAGAAAAGGGGAGTGAAACTACATGTCCAATTACTCCAATGCAATGTAGTTTCAGTCTAGTTTCTTAATCGCCTAACCAATTACATAGAATTGAAATGCATCTGATTTCTGAAAGCTGCAGACGTGCCAGGTTTCAGAAACACACGTAAGATTAAAATACAAAGAACACAACTACAATTCCAATGAATACATCAACTATTAGTCTATTACAGTACAATTACAAGGTTAGGGAAAAAAAGCAGCAGATGAAATGGGCTATTCGATCGTCACATGGACTGCCACATCCAAATCATATTGATAATATATATAGATCAAACATTGAAGAAATATACACATGAGGAAAAGAAGAAAATTAAGCTCAGTTTAGAAAATAAAAACAGAAAGGCGTCATAGTTCTCAAATTACAAAAGCATGTTGATGTTTTTCACACACAAGCGTTGCTACCCACATTTCACAGGAATAGCATTTTTTGAGACGAACAAGCAGCATCACATACAAGACAGATATAATGTTCCACCTTATCTGATGCAATTAGTATATCCCGAGGGGGTGTGATATTCAGTCAGCACACTTGACATCTGAAAGATACACCCGAGACTGTATGACACTAGTTCCAATCAAGAAACCAGGCATCACCACCAGGCCAACATTAGGCCTCTTTTCACTGTCATCCAAGATGACGTTCTTGAGTACACTTTCCATGTGAATCTCCGAGAGCTCGCTTCCCTTTTTTACTTGAAAGACCCTGACTTTCGGTTCGAACGAGTACGCTAGCCTGTGCAACAGCCATATGGACTTTGCTAACTTGAGAAATGCCTGATAGAAAGGTGTCCTTGGATGGCCACCACTCACGACATAGTTCCTCTGATCCATGTTACCGAAGAAAGAACCTTCCATTTTTGGGTGCACAAGTAATAGGTATTTACTTCTGCAGAATTTCCCAAAAATCGAATCAGGATTTTGGCTCAGGACATCCAAAGGATCCATGGCTCGTACTGCAAGGAACTGATGGAAGAAAGCCTCATAGGAAACAGTAACATTAGAAGCCTTGACAGAAAAGCTCTCTTCTTGGAATCCACTGAACATTCTTTGGCAAATATAGGACTCGAAGGCATACTTCTTGTGAGCCCTCCTTGTGTAAACAACATCAGGTTCAATTGCGTTAGCAGCTGCGTCAAGATCCCACCCTGCAGCTTTCATCATGTTGATCAAGGGCTTTGAAAAGTCATGTATTGATTGGTATGCATTATCAACAGCAGATATAAATAAACTTGGTGTCAACTCAATGGAAAAGTAGTTCTCTTCCTCATCAGATTCCTCAGATTCCTTCTTAAGTAAGGCCCTTTGTTTTAGTTTCTTCTCCAGCTTTGATTTCCGATGTTTAGCCTCATTGATTTGCTGCTGTAAATGTGTCATCTCAGTATCTCTGTTCTGGATCTGGGACTGGAACTTTTTTACCATGATTTCATATGTCTTCAACAAGTTCTGCTGCTCTTGTATTTCAGAAAGCAAGCGCATATCTTGGGGTGATGCTGCTACAGGCTTAGGATTTTTCTCTCTGTAAGTATGCTTGAGTTCTGAAAGCTTCGTGAGCTCTTCTATGACAAGCTTATCAGCAACTTGGATCTTGTCTGGGTCATATGGGGTGTGGGCTTCCTGCAGCTGAATGTATGCAGCCTTTAAAGATGATATGTTGTTGAATATTCTTCCGATCATGGTGTCCATTGGGTCCATGTTCTTATTCATATTTTCATCAATTGGTTGAGGATAAACTTTCTGGTTGTTGTTATCATAATTTTGTGATTCAGAGCCTGGCCGGATCATTACTTCTTGCCGTCAGGATCAACCAAGTTAGTTGTCTTCAAGCAACCAACCAATTGACATGCACCTGTAAAGCAATTCGGAATACAACAATTACCGAGTTTAGGTCATAATTTTACAACAACCGATACGAATTGCATAGAACACAGTTATAACCAGGCCAGAATAGGAATGGTTCAAATGTGACTTTATTTCAAAGTACTTCACATGCTAGCATAAGGAACAAAAAATTTAAACAAAGTAAACTACAGCAAGCTTTTGATTTCTGAGGATAACCACAACCACATATTTTCAACATTCAACGACAGATTTTCCACAACATGACCACCACCCCAACCCAAAATAGAACAAGATAAGAAAATTATGGAGTTGGATAGCTAACAGCAATCAAATGATCAGTCATCAGTCCAGATTCTTCAACATGAACGAGATGAACCTCATTTTACTCACTAGGGCCATATCTTATAAAGATAAGTCACATTTCCAAAGCCAAGAGAGAATTCATTTCAAATCATATGGTCTGTGGAACTACAAGTACAAGAAACTCCAATGCAAGTAGCCTATAGAGGGGAAACCAATGGCAACATAAGCGCCCAATCATAATCTCATCACACCTATCATCTCCCTCCCTCTTTACAGGTCGCTGACCCAGATTAACAAGCTTCACCATCACATATCCTACATGGATGGTGTTGGTTGCCTTATAAGCAAGAACCATGTGAACCCTAATCATACCTTCTTTTCCTCCCAAGTCTTTGTATATAGCATGATAATTTGCAGGCCTAATCTTAACAATCTTAAGATAAATGTATATAAGTGTTTTATTCTAAATTATTCTGTTAATGTTTCTCCATTTAACAGCCATCTACAGCAAACTTCCTGCAATAAACATTTTCTTGAGTAAAGAAACACACATCACAAAAGAAAGAACTCCTATGACAGCACCCAATTCTTGAAACCGGAAGCACAGATACCATATCACAATCACCTAGGCATGTAGCCAACCGAACCATGGACATAGGCACACAATAACTAATGGAATGGGGCAAGCTACTCGCGAACTAGGCGGGAAAAAAGCAGGACAAAAGAAAGAACTCCTATGACAGCACCCAATTCTTGAAACCGGAAGCACAGATACCATATCACAATCACCTAGGCATGTAGCCAACCCAACCATGGACATAGGCACACAATAACTAACGGAATGGGGCAAGCTACTCGCGAACTAGGAGGGAAAAAAGCGGGATCTGTCGATTATTACCAGTAAATACTTGCCAAGATATCCTATCCCATGCAGATCCGGGGGAGATCAAACTCAGTAGGTGGCAAATTGAGGAGGGCGGCTTCGTGGATTCCGCTGTGAGGAAGAAGTCGAACTGGTGGAGAGGAGAAAGATAGTATGTATGTCAATGTTATTAAGTTGTCAACTAATCGTGGATTCGAGGTAGCCCAAAGGGATCCTTCGGACATACCTTGTTGAGATCAGTATAATCAACGCACATGCGCCAAGTTTTATTCTTCTTTTGAACTAGTACAGGGTTTGCCAACCAATCTGGATGATACACTTCTTTTATAAAGCCTGCAGCTAAAAGCTTGGTGATCTCCTGCTTGATGGCGTTCTGGTGATCTGGAGCGAACCGCTGAAGCCTTTGCTTGATTGGCTTTGCCTTTTCGTCGACGTGCAGAGAATGCTCGATCACCTCCTCCCTAGGGACACCCGGCATGTCGGATGGTCTCAAGGCAAAGATGTCCTTGTTAGTCTGGAGGAAGGTGACGAGCGCACCTTCCTATTTATCCTCGTGCCCTAACCCGATTAGGGTCGTTTTGGATGAGTCGAATGGGGCAAGGATGATTCTCTTGGTTCCTTCGCCAGGCTTCATCCCTGATGTAACATCCCAAATTTTGCTTTATTAATCTTTTATTGGTTATTTGAGCATTTTATGTTTTACTGGAATTTATTGGATTTTTCTGGATTTATTTGAATTTACTTTAAATTAAGTATATTGACCTTTTGTTTAAAACTATTTAAATTTATGCAAAGTTAAAATAAAGTTTTGTCAAAAATATTTTATTTGAGTTCAAAATGCTTCAAAGTATTTTAGTAAATTTTCTTGGATTTTTCCTGATATTTTTATTGCCTAAAACCATTTAATCGAATTATCAGAATTATTTTAATTAATAAATCCGGAAAAAATCTTTTGAATGATTGTCGTCAAGCCCAACATCGTGCCTTTGCGCCTAGCGCCAGCGCGTGATTTCTCGAGCCGCTTGATTTCCATCCGACGATCGCGATCAAGGCCGAAACCCTAATCAATCTCGCGCGCTTGCTTTCATTGACGGCTCGGATCAAATTACACCGAGTGCATCGCGCTGCTCATCGTGCCACGTGGATGGCTATCCAACGTCGTCTTCGTGGAGTCCGTCGCGCCACGCTTATCGAGTCCTCCGCCGAGACGCTTTGTTTCTCGTGCTAAGCGCGGACTCTGAGCCTTTATAAACCTAGCCGATGACTGCTTCGAGGCCGTCGTGTTCTTGCGCACGATTGGTGGTGTGGTTTTGAGGAGATCGCCGCCATCCGTATTTTGAAGCTCACGGAGTTGGGCGCGAGACTCTTGGTTTTATTGGTTTTGGTCGCCGCCGAGCCGTCTTTGCTTTGCGCTTGGAACCATATCGCAATCTTCACGTCGGGCGCGTCGGGGCCACCGATAACGCCGTCGGGAACCTTTGCGTTGTCGCCGGAGAACCTTCGTCCCTAGCTCCGTGAATCATCGCCGTCGTGCCATTCTTTTCGCGCTAGCGAGCTCTTTGGCCGTCGGATGTTCATGGACCGTTAGATGGTCGCCGCGTGTCGATCAAAGGCACCGCGTATGCCGCTCGTGGGAAGTGTTGTGGACCGCCGATCAAAACGGAGGTTTAGATCGTGTCGCCATCAACCAATTGGATTGTGCCGCGTGGCGGTGCGTGCGCCGATCGCGCCATACGGGTTCACGGTGGACTAGAGGAGGTCTCGTGGACCGGGTGCATCGCCATGCCACGTGTCACCATCCGATAAGCTCGGGTCAGGACTGACGTCAGCATGACGTCTGCATGGCGCAATAATGTTATTTTCCTTTATAAAAGTAATTCGGAAAATTCGGATTTTTCTATTTTCTGTATTTATTCAAACTTCAAAAGGCTATATCTTTTGCATTTTAACTTGGATTTGAGTGATTCAAATTTCTAAAAATTTGTAAAATTGAGATCTATGTAATGGTGAATTTTAATTGATTTTTGGAGTTCATTTGCTCTCTGTTTTGGTATTTATTTGCTTATCTTCTTCGGTACGCGTAGACGTTGAATTGTGCGACGCTTCGGAGGAAGATTCAACAACTCAAGATCAAGTTTCAGAGCAAGATCAGAACCTATTCCAAGGCAAGTTGTGCTTTGATCATGTTAACCCATGTTTATACAAATGCTATATTGTTTTACTCTATTGCATAGTATTTCAAGTATAAAGTTGTTTTCAATTAAGTTGGGATTTAGTCATTATACCGTTGATCTATACCCTACCTTGTCATTTGTCTGCCATGATCTATTGTCACCCTAGATTGGATCACTATAGTTGATTGATATTGAAATCAACATGGGATGGTTAGATCGTCATAGTTGCTTAGCCGTGCCACGTCATCATATGTACATGAATCATTGATAATTAATCTTGACTAATGGAATATGGAACAATGTTATGAACTTGTGTGTCATGTGGGATCACACAACGAGATTGAGTTGTTTGTGGCGAGTTATGTCACGCAACGATGTTGAATTGTTGATGGCACATGGTGCTTGGTAATCAATCGGGTGATAATCACTTAGATCGGGGCAAGTGACAAGGGCGAGTGTGCTGGCGTGGGCTGATGGGCGAGGGTATGTGGATGTCTTGCCTTGATCACTCTAAGGACTTAACCTTGCAAGCCTTTGACTGAGTCAATCATGCAACCACATGTCCGTATGGGCCACCTAGCCGATTAATTTGCAATGTCTTAATTTTGGTACTATCTTGGTGGTGTGAGTTCCCGAGTTATGGAGAAATTCACATGGCGCAAGAGGGGCACTGATGTAGTAACCATCCCACCAAGTGTTGAAACCTTAGCGGGTGGTACCGGGTTAAGCCAACGCATTGTAAAGGCTTTGTCATGATCTCTTCGCCGACACACCAAAGTTAGTGTGTTAATTGCATGGCACCAAGAGACGATCATGTCGTGTGGGTAAAGTGCATAATCTCTGCAGAGTGTAAAACTATTCGAATAGCCGTGCTCGCGGTATTGAGCAATGCTCGGGAATTACAGTTAAGGGTTAGTTTAATTAAATGGAAAACTTGGTTGGGATGGCGGAATGCCATGTGGAAGATGGAATTTGACTTAGGATTGGAAACTTGGTTTACTTCAGAAATGCTGAATCTATCTATTATTGTTATTTGTTTTACAGTCTTTACAATCTATTTATTGTATTTGTTCATAAATGCTGCTTATTGAAAAATAGCCATGATAGCCTATCCATTGGAATAAGCCTTGCATATAGTTACATAGAATTGCATTCTGTGCACAACTCGTTGAGTGCTTTAAGTACTCACCCTTGCCAACAATAACATCACCAGTTGAAGAGTCTACATCAAAGCTGGAGGAAAGATTCCAGGAGGAGACGAATGTTTAGGGCGCAAGCCTTGTCAGTTGTCTGTGGTATACTGAGGGGTTGTCTACATTTTCATTCCGCTGCAGTGTAATATGTTGTTCAGCCTTGCGAGGCATAGTCATGTAAGTTGACCATAAGGTCATTCAACTAGTAGTATATATCATATGATGTCTTTCATAAAGCTTTCGCTATGTATAATTGTGATATTTACTTATGTTAAGCCTGTGTGCACTAGCGTGATCCTGGACTAGTGCGGTATACACAGAGGGTCCGGATTTGCATATTCGGGTCCCGACACCTGATGTGGCCTGCTTCTTGGACGGGACGTCGTCTTCTTCCTGCAACATGGCAGCCTCTGCCTAAATACTCTTCAGCTCGGTAGCTGCCTCCTGCAGTTCGGCAAGTTCACAATTTTCTCGGTCTCATTCCAGAGATCGCTTGATGTCGCTGCGAACCGTGATGACGTTTCTGGGTCCCAGCATCTTCATCATCAAGTAGGTGTAGTGTGGGACGGCCATGAATCTAGCCAGACCGGGCCTTCCCAAGATAGCGTGGTACGCTGTCTCGAAATCGCCACTCAAACTTACATACTCGGTCCGTAGTTGTCTTTGGTACCGAAGTAACGCAAAGAAATCGCCGAGCGAAGCGAAGACGCCCGTGGATCACCCCATGGAACTACCGAGTGCTCGGCCTTAGCTCGGAGCGGGGGATGTTCATATCGTCGAAGGTCTTGGCGAATAAGACGTTGAGTCCGCTCCCTCCATCGATCAATACCTTCTTAAGCTTTACACTGCGAATGACAGGGTCGAGCACTAGAGGGTACTTACCCGGATACAGAACCCGGTTGGGGTGATCTGAGCGATCGAAGGTGATCGGGACCTCAAACCACTTAAGGTACTGGGGGGTTGCTGGTTCCATCGCATTGATCTCCTGAGCGGTGAGCTTTTGCTTCCGCTTGGACTCGTATCCGGTGGAGCCTCCGTAGATGTAATTCAGCTCTTGCTCGGGCTCTTGGTAGTCGTCCTCGTCTGGAAGGTCTTTCTTCTTGGCCGCCTCATCCTTCGCTGAGGCCGGCTGCTTGTTGCTTACCCGCACAAAACGCTTCAGGGTGAAGAAGTCTTTGGCGGCGTGCTTTCCCTTTGGGTGGAAGAGACAGATCGCATCCATAACAGAATTATAATCGGGCGCCTCCCTCCGCATGGCTCGGGGCCAGTTGCGTTCTGTTACCGCAACTAGCTCCTCACCTTTCCGCTTCTTGTCTTTGTGCTTGGAGGACTCGGCTTTGTCGCCTTTACTCTTCTGTTGTGGGCGATCTTCTTAGCGCTCGGCCAGGGCGTCTGAGGCCATAGCGTAGCGGTCGGCCAATGCAAACATCTCCTTCACAGAGGCCGGGGGTTTCCTAGACATTTTCTTAATCAAGTCAGGATCACTTACCCCTTTCTGAAAGGCTGCCGCCACCACAGCGTCAGATACGTCCCTAATGGTGTTCTTCTTCTGCATGAAACGCCGGATGAAATCTCTCAGCGTCTCGTCCTTCTTCTGGTGAAGCTGGTATAGATCCCAAGGGGTGCCAGGTCTCTCATAGGTTCCCTGAAAGTTCGCGATAAATTGATCGCAAAGATTGCTCCAGGAGTCCACCGAGTTCGCAGGAAGTCCCGTGAGCCATGCTTGAGTCGAGGAGGTGAGATTGACTGGCAGATAATTCGCCATGACATTCTGATTGCCCCCGGCCGCTTTGACCGCTAGGGCATAGACCTGCAGCCAAGCTTCCGGATCTCGCTCCCCATCAAACTTGACGATGCCCTTGGGATGAATCCTTTGGGCCATACCACTCGGCGTAGCCGAGGAATGAACGCTCGGATCCCGTCAATGGATCTCTCATCATGATGAGGAGACCGGCATGGCGAGCCTCTGGCTCGGCGATTGTCTTCAACGCGTCGGGGTGGAGTTCGGCGCGACGAGTCCATGACTCGGCGATCGTCGTCGTTCCAACCCCGGCGATGATAGTCTCTGTGGTCGTCGTAGTCTTCGTACCTTCGATCACTTCGCCGACAGGGCCGGCCAAACGCCGAAGTCGCTTGCGGCGCCGCGTCGTTCTTCCTCGTCCCGCCTTGCCGTCGGCGGTGATGTCTTAGCGAGGTCGCGGTTGAGAATTTGGCGGCGCTCTCCGATCGGTGGTGTGAGGCGCCGATCGCTGGTTCGATCGTTGAGTCCGATCGCTAGCGACACGACCGGGCCGCGTGGGGCGTGAGTGTGCTTCCTAAACGCTTCTCCGATTCTTTGAATCGCGCCGCCGTCACCATGGCCTTGATCCGCCACGATCGAGGTCGCCGGCCGCGACGCAATCATTGGATCCGAGTATCAAGAAGCGTCTTGGAGGCGACGACGCTCGCGGCGGTGTATGGAAGACGGCTTGGTCTCCCAACTCGATCGCAGGATGTCCTCGCGACATGGCGGCCGTGCGATCGGGCGATCGCGTCTGCACTTCTCCTTTCCTTACGAAGACGATCTTCCTCCGCAGCCTTCTTGATCTTCTTGTTGGCGCTGAGATCGGTCCTCTGCTCCTCTATCGCGAAGACGCCACGAAGGTCGCAGCGATTCCTCACGATGCCGACTGGTTCGCTAGATGAGTCAGAGCGGCATACCTGAGATGGGTTGGCCTGATCTCCACCATATTGGATCAGACAGACAAGCTCTCCGCGCATATCTGCGACGAAGTCCAGGCTACCGAAGCGGAAAGCCTAGCCGGAGACGAAGGTGGCGATGATTTCGCCGATAGCTGCCATCGAGTCTGTAGGAAAAGATTTTAGCGCTCCCCCTACCTGGCGCGCCAACTGTCGACTTTTGTAGTCGGCAATAAATTTATGGGGCAGACGCTAGATCTCAAACTCGAAGGTCACACAATACAAGGGTTTAGACAGGTTCAGGTTCTCACGGAGGAGATAATACCCTAATCCTGTGTGCTGGGATTATATGGATCTCTTGGATCTAGGATTGCTCAAAGCGCTGTGTGCTCTGGGCGATATGCGATGTGTGGGCTATGGCTTGATAGCTCGATTGCTTGATCTCTATGTTGTTGCCCGCCTTCTCCCTTATATATCGGGGGTGGGGCGGCTTACAGAGTCCTGATCGGTTAGGAGATTCCGATCGGTTACTAGATTCTAGTCGGTTACAGGATAGAGTTTACATCTTTATCTAACCTATCAACGACTCGGATTCTGACAGTATCTTTATATCTAAATATACATACAATTGTCTATAGGATGTGCCCCTTTCCGCATTTCAGCAAAGAAGGCTTGGCACGGGGCTTATCCTTTGGGCCTTCTACTTGGGCTTGTCTTCTCTTCAGGTGATGCTTGGCCGACCATGAAGATACCCGGTTTCTTATATTCCACAGTCGGTGCATGGCTGATGACTAGGGTCCTCGACTCGATTGGAACTCCTAGTTAGAAGGCCAGATGACTAATCAATAACCAGCAATGATTAATCATGCATAGCTAGCCGTGCAACTTGATGGACCACTGTCACTTAACCCTAGCAGATCGAGCCCAATACCTCTCCACGACTAGCGGCAATGGCAACGTAGGTGCCAGCGAGGCAGAGGAGATAAGGAGGTGCAGTCCCAACGAGGCAAAGGAGCGGCGGTGACAGAGAGGCTAGGGCAATGGCAAGATGAGAGGCAGAGAAACTGGGCCTTGCTTACAAGGCATGGTCTATTTGTCCCATCACCAAGTTTGTTACGTCACTCCGACAAGTCACGGCGAGCCTTGGGCACCAGGACACCTAGGTGCCCGCCATGGTGAGAGTTAGACGATGTGCTTTATCTAATGAAAACCATGAAATACATGTACTAGTATTATATAATATATGTTGTGCTGGTATAACAATGGTCAAAGAAGATCCAAGCTCCTTGCTTTACGTGTTCATAGAATAAAATACAATACTACTCTACAAGGCTACATTGGTATGGTAGTCCAAGTGTCCATACATCCACTCACAAACACATTATAATATATACAACCCACTACCCTTGCCTCCTCAAAAGAAGAAAGAGAAAAAGTAATAAACAGCATGGTGCACATGTAGTTCCTGCTTCTCCCCTTCTTTCGATGGAGCAGCCATGGAGGCTCTTTCTATCTCTTCACCATATCTACTGCACTGGATCCTCTTCTCCTTCCTCCCCCTCTACTTCCTCGAATCTTTCATGCACAAAACAAGAGAGGGATGCTGAGAAGAGCAAGAAGGCGCGGGGAAGAAAGAGGACAGCAGAGCAACTGAGCAAGTGAGCAAATGAGATCAGCAGAGAGAAGTGCCGGATTGAGCTGCATCTAGCCTGATTGGAGTTATGGTGGCAGTGGCTAGTGTTTTCCCGCAGCTCCCCTCCCTCCCCACCCTAACCCCCTTGATTTTGACCTAGATCCGAAGTTCTGGAGTTGCCAGTCTAAGCGAACGACCATGGCGTCCACTGCCGGCTGACTCGACGCCTTGCCGTCGAGTAGGCGATGCCATGATAACTATGCCCATCACTAATGACTAAAGGGCAGGGGAGAGCAGCTCTTAGGTTTCCATCCCCACCACATAGCCACCGCACACAACTGGAGCAGCTAGAGTTTAGTACTAGTACTGGGGGCTGCTGCTGCCACATTGTGCGCTCGCTGCTGCCCCCTCTCACCTCTTCGCAGTCAGCAGCAGCAGCAGGAGGAGCACGAGAGGGAGCTGCACAGGGCTGCCAACGGCAACGGGTACTACTGATGGGGTTATTGATGGTGATGGCCCTTCGTCCTTGACCCTGGCTGCTGTCGGCAAGCGTGTTCGAGTGTTTAGACATGAAAAGCACAATTTACACTTGATTAAACAAAACTGATAACAGTAGATTATAAATGTATTTTAGGTTGGTAAGTACACCTTAAGCTAATTTTAAGTAAAACTTGATGAAACCATAATTTTAATTACTTAAAATTAAAATGGAGGCTGAAAATGAGGAGCAGAGCCCTACCAAACAGGCCCATATAACTTCTCACACCAGAACTCCATCCCATCCATAATCTACAGGCCCTTATATTCATTCATCAATGAAAAACTGCATAAAAAATTTATGTATAATATTGCTCCTGCACAAATATGACAAGTCTACGTATTCATTATGCACTTAATGCGTCCCATGAGAGCATGAATCCACATCTCATACATCTCACAAGAATTATGGCCTTCCCTGCCATTATTGTTTACCCGTTAGTTTCTCTCGAAGAATATAGCTCCGAATTCTTGTTTGGAGTAGCTGTAGCCGTGTCAACCGGTCTAGCTCCAAAAAAAATCGATTTCGGAGCAAGGAAGATCTAGTTCATTTTTCTGGAGCAGGCATAGGTTGCTCCCAGTACGGAGCTGCATGCACACCCCCAATCACTAAAATGGCCCATCGAGTTCAAGATTATTTACCCGCCACTTGCCATTCAACAACTCGTTCCACCCCCAATTTCCTCTCAAACCCTAGCAAGTGAACGCACGATGGAGGAGGCGACAACCGGCAAGTGTGACTCAGATTTGTCTCCTCCAGCCTCGGCAACATACTTCCGCGGTGACGTCTGCCCCAACACACACATCAACTTCTCTCCCCGGTCCCTCGGCGACCTCCTCCCTGGGCCGTCTCCTCCCACAGCGATTTCCTCCCCTTAGCGACCTCATCTCACGGCGACCTTGTCCTCTCTTGAGACTGGGGCCTGAAGGTCAATTCCCATGGCGAATTGAGCAAATGTTACCCAATGAGTAGATGTTAGTAGCTTCCATGTACATTGATTATCTTATTTGTACATTTGATTGTGTGCTATAAACTTTTGTGAATTATAACACTATCATGTCTATTTGTGTCAAGTTCATATGGGGCTGTTAGTTCATATTGATGCATGTAGGACTGTTAAAACATGCAGATGGCAGGTGCTTCTGACTGGAATGATGAGAACATTGTGATCGTTTGTCAGTTGTTTGCTGAACAAGATTTGGAATCGGCCACATACCCATTTGAGCAATTATGTTCAAGTAGAAAAGAGGCAATGTAAATGGGATAAATTAAAGACCAAAAATGGCCTTGTTGATGTCGGCTATCCGTTCCTAACCGGCTGGGGCACCTAGCCTATAGGGGGGAAGCCAATGGCAACATAAGACGCCAATCATAATCTCACAACACCTATTCGTATTCATTCTCCAGTTTTTCCCATTTGTTCTTAAATTGTATCTTTCTGTACTGCAGGCCAGTCTTCTCAAATGTTGCCATTACAGCAGCATACCCAACCTGGTTCAAGTGGATGTTTGGGCGATTTCCAGCTCTAACTTGTTGTGCGAACAGCTCACAAACTATCCTAAGATTCACATCACTCCACTCAGCGTTTGCCATCTGAAATTTTTTTCTTTCCACTAATTCATATCAAGCGGGCAAGCTGCTAGGTAATTTTGGCATGTCCATTGACATGCACAACCAAAGACCCTTGTATACACTACTGGTACAGCAAAAGGCAAGTAGTAGTATGACATGCGATAAGACATACAGCAGAAAGCATCCATTCATTGGTTCAATGGAAAAATTGAAGTTATTCAAGATGTTCAAAAACATGTGCAAGCAATGGAAAAAATTGTCCATGAACCAACTGCCATTAATCACAATCACACATAGTCATGCAGGCATCAAGAAATTAAAGCAAATAATTGCTCAAACAATACTAGCTAATGTCTAATTGCCCAGTACAACATCATGTTAGCATTCATTCAATATTCACATAAACAAGAACAAGATCAGATGACAAGTGATATTGTGTACATCCAACAATTTGGGGGAGGCTCAGATCTGTGCAAATCCAAACTAGGGCCGAATCCTAACAAATCACAACCAAAATAGCTCACAATATCCTCCACATTTTCCTCCAATTAGCAAATCCAACATAGATCTACACCAAACAAACCAAAGAGAAGGGAGGACAAAGAGCAAGCGCGGCGGCGAGCTCTTACCTCCACGGGTCCGAGGGAAGAAGCGGCGAGGGGAAGCGGTCTGCCGGCGGGGAAATCCGGCGACGAGGGGGCGCGGGATCAAGTACGCCGGCGAGAAGGAATAGTGGGGACCGGCGGCGAAGGGCTCCCAGCCGCCGGTGCTGGCCTCCCGAAGCGACGGCGGTTAGGGCATGGAGATGCGGGCAAGAGAGAGGAGATTGGTGATTGGGGGCGGATTCTTGTGGGGAGTGACCCAACCTCGTTACGACGAAATACACCTGCAATTTTTCTAGAGCGGAGCAGGCGCATATAAACCACCTATATATATAATATATACACTGAAAAATTAATTAAAAACTTCACAACATTCAGAGCAGGTATTCCATTTAAGTTGCATGTATACCCGTTTTTAATTAATAATCACCCGCGTCGAACCTAAGGTTTGAACATAGGTGGACACGAAGTTCGACGATGGTCTTGCTACGCTGATGGTTTCTAAGAAAATGTGAAGATGAGGTGTTTGGGTGGGCTTAAGCTATTCAGCTGAGAATTCGGGAGCACGAACTCTATTAAATAGGATCTTAGATTGATTATGATTGTCTGTTTGTAGGAGTTAGTCTAAAAGTTATCGATGCTTGGGGCATTTCTCATTGAAACATGACAAAAATCCCATCTCACTTTGAAATATGTTGTTGCTCGACAAAAATAGAATTCTAGATTTTTCTTTTTGAAGGCGTTGTTTGATACGGGGTGATATGATCTTATGATGATGATGATCATACAAGCAGCTATGATAGCTTTAAGATAGCAACACAATCTGAAGCTAAGGTAGCCATGTGTCAAGCACACGACGACCATAATAATAGCAATTGCACCACAATCCTCACAATAATCTAATTCACACAATCAACAAAGAGGCGAGTGCATGGAGAAGTTGACCACGACCGATCAATCCAAGCAATCTAGAAGAAATCGTAAGAACAATGGAGACAAGAATACTCGGTTCTAAAAATAACGACAAAACAATCTACTATATCAATTTTAAAACACAAATTCAAGGCCCTTTACATAGACATGCTACATTAGCTTATATAGCCCTCTTAAGATATCTAAAAATAGAATTGGACTTATGAGATAGAAACAGATTACAACTTTAAACTAAATTCAGCCAACCAGGAGGTTGAAGCTTGTCGGCCTAATTAAGGATAGAAGGAAGCAAAATTAGAACTTAATACAATAGAGAGATATGTAGTTAATCTTCTCAGCTTTCAAGAGGGTCTAAGAACGTCACTATCTGAGTTATGGCATGAGAATTGTGATATTTTTAATTCCGACTTGTCTAACAATCTGAGTTGAACTCTTTTGCTCTCTTAATCCAATTCAACCTTATCTCTTTCTTTTATTTTTGTCTTGGCCGAATTAGACTTGGATCATGCCCCCTTATCAAGTGGGCTTCTCACTCAGGCCCATGCACCTCCCACCTTTGGGTGAGTGGGTTTAGCCCATCTTTTTTGCAGCATGGCGAGTATGGCCATTGTGCCTCCCCTTTAGCCCTCTTTGGTCTAGCTGCATATGAGAGCTTGGCTTGACCACATGGTATGGCTTCCTAGTGACCCACATTGTCTTCTAATGCTTCTTCCTTGTGGCATCTTTCCTCCCATTCCTCCCGCTAGACACCGTCTTCTCTCTTTAATCCTAGTAAACAGTCAGCATATATGTGCTTAGCTATAAAGATGTCCGCATCATCCTCCCTCCCTTCAAGAAAAGCTGTCCTTGGCTTTAGCTCATTGTTAAGCTCAGCGAGTGATTGAGAAAATTGTTGTGTCTGTACATCATTGTAAACAATACTAGAAAAGGATGGTAAAGTGTTAGTTGCCTCACTCCTAGCATCTACTTCGAAATTATGCATTCTAACTAACAGGCAGATTTGGCTTTAGATTTTTCACCTTTTTTTGTGATTTTCTTTCTCATGTACATCATTAAGAGACCTAGGAATCAAAATGTATATTTTACCCTGAAGAGTACATGTATATTAATTTGTCTTACCGTCATGAATTGAACCACGATCATATTACCACGGTCGTCCCAATAGCATGTGACACATCTTCGTTGGTAGCATATCACATATCTCCTCATCTTTATACTTACCAATGGAAAATGGTACCCGAATAGCATGTGCTACATTAAGAATTCCACATTCATTCAACCATTTGACTTGGTATGCCTTTGGTTTCTTTATCATGTTTTAAGACTAGCAAGATTTTGGTTACTGCTATCATCAATAATAAAAGTCCCATACCTTGAATATGGAAGATGTTATTTCTTTGACTTGTGCCTAAGTGAAGGACCGAGATAGCGATCAGAGGGGGTGAATGATTCCAAATAAAATTTCCCCCCACACAAAATACTCCAAACGAGCCTTCAAAAAGAAACACTCAGAGGAAGCAAATAAAAAGAGTTAGCTGTTCTGTATGGGTGGTGCTACCGCTGGGAGGCGGGTAGCACCTCACCAGGGACGATAGCACTGGGCTCAAGAACAGCTGAAAAACCAGCACGAACTTCAAAAGCAAAATTTGATGAATCTTTTGATCGGCTGGACAAAAACTCACGAAACTTAGTGGATGTGATCCTAAGGATGTCAGGAACTTATTGCAACCTTTAATGGCAAGGATTGACGTCAAAGTTCAGACCTTTTTCACTTTGAAGGAAGAACACACCAAGTTTGAGAAAAACCTCGAGAACTTGATCTTGGACTTGCTCGTGAGGTTTTGATGATCAAGATGATCTTGGATAACCTCCTACACGTCACAGCAAGAAAGAACACAAGTTCAACACCCCACAAACGCGATCTAGAAGAATGATTCAACAAAGAACATAAGACCGGTTTCTTGCAAAAAAGATGCATTGATTGCCTAGATGATTGGGATATGATCTAAAGAAGATTCATTCATCAATCAACATCCTAGGCACAAGAAGCAAAAGCATTTAGAAGGAGAGGAGGCAAATCCAAAAGCATGTAGAAGGAGGGGAGGCAAATCCAAATTACATGAATGTAAATTGCAAGAATTTAAGTGCGGAATTTAAATACGTAAAGTAAATTCAAGCATAAGAGAAAATAATTTGTATTTCTGGAAAGGAGGTTTACAAAGCCTCACAACAAAGTGGGCAAAGCTCAAAAGAGCACAAAACCTTTAAAACCTTCAAGAGGAGGAAGGCCACCCCTCCCCCTTTATTTATACTACTCTTGGGCCACCTACCACCCTTTGATGAGTCCCTCAACCCTAGGGCACTCCATCAAGGGCTAGGATTGACCCACTCACACAGCCATGTAAGGGCTAACTCAAAACCCTCCACACAAATCGGGTTTTCTTGCATGGTTTTCAAAACACACTAACTAGACCGGCTATCCTATCAACTAGATCGCGATCCGACGGCCCTCATTGATCCAAGCAGCTTCTAACTAGCATCTCATCCGTTCCTTATCTTCTTGGCTTGCACTGACTCCGTCTCCAATCATCTTCTGGCGATCCTCGACTGTCTAGACCTCCGACGCTCCTCGCCTAGTCCCGATTATCTTTTGCCTCACCATGATCAAAACCCGACGTCCTGCAACCATAAAAAATAAGGAAAACCTATCATATAGCAATATCCAAAAAGATATGCAATTAAACTCCCAAAGTCACAATTTTTGGATCATTCTCGCTCATTAGGGCCGGTGCTACCACCCATAGGCCGGTAGCACCGCCCTACACCACACTAGAGAAAAACCACTCTCTGGAATTTACACACCGAGCATTTGGGTCGGTGCTACCGCTCGACCGGTAGCACCGAGCTGCCATGGCCGGTAGCACCGGCTTTTCTGATCCCCTAAAAACACCCTCTCGGGTTTTTCAACACCGCTCTGGGGTCCGGTTCTACCGCTCGGCTACTACCATGGTTGGTAGCACCGGAAAAAACAGATAGAGCTCAAATTGCTTCAAATTGAAAATCCAATTCAAATCAAACTCAAATCAGAACATACCAAGCTCAATTTTAGTCAAATACTCATCACAAACATGGGTAGACCTCCACATGGTCTTTCACTAAGCACTCTTCACCTTCCTTGTTTACTCGCTGAACAGTGGGTGTTGACCCTGGCTCATAAGATAAGTCATCATAATCCGACTCACTGTCACCATCAAATTTAGCTTCTTCTTTCTTTTCACCTTCTGAACAATACTCGTACACAATATGCCAAAACCTGTAATAGGTGACGGTCTATTTGTGGCGATTTTTTTCGAACCGCCACAAATATAATTATCAGTGGCGGTTCTATACTAAAAATGGCGGGAAGAATATCAGTGGCGGTTCGAGGATAGAACCGCCATTGATAACAAATACATCATTAGTGGCGGTTGGAGGATAGAACCGCCACTGATAAATAGGTTATCAGTGGCGGTTCTATCCTCAAACCGCCACTGATACTATTGTATTATCCGTGGCGGTTCTATCCTCGAACCGCCACTGATAATTCATTATCAGTGGCGGTTCTTGGATAGAACCGCTACTGATAATATTGCCTATAAATAGGTGGTCAGTAGTAGCACTGGTCTTCTTCCTCCCGAGAGCAAACCAAAACCTCTAAATTTCAAATTTCGTTTTCTCCTATTCTTGTGCTTGTACTTCCTCTAGTTGTTCCTTGGTGAGTTATTTTTTCTCCTCTCTTGATTTGTGTTAATATTGTTGCAATTTAATTTTTAAACCTAGTTTAATTAAGGTTTATATGTAGATGAGATGAAAAGTTTAGATTTTGTTTATTTTTATTTACCTACCATTTTGTAGTTGATGAATTTATTTCCTATCTAGGTTCATTAGATGATGTTGTGCTTCTTTTATAGATGATGAATTATGATCAAGCATATATTTAATATAAATTGCATTTTAAGTTAATTTGGTAGATGATGAATTTATGATCTAGCTTCTTTAGATGATAAGTAATTAGAATAGTTTTTTAATTACTATTAATTTGGTTCCATTAGTGTGGACATATATTAAATTTATTTAACTAAGATTATTGGATATTAATATAAATGAAATTTTAGTTAATTTGGTAGGTGGGTGCTCATCATTTTTAGATGATGAATTTATTATCTAGCTGCTTTAGAGGATAAGTATTCAGATTAGTTTTTTAATTACTATTAATTTGATTCCATTAGTGTACAGACATATACATCTTGCATATATTAAATTTATTTATTTAAGATTATTGGATATTAATATACATGAAATTTTAGTTAATTTGGTAGGTGGGTGCTCATCATTTTTAGATGATGAATTTATTATCTAGCTCCTTTAGATGATAAGTAATTAGATTAGTTTTTTAATCAATTTTTATATGTTAATTAATTTTAGATGGACCGGAGATGGATGTACAATGCGAACTGTTACAGCCGAGATTACATCGACGGGGTATCTACTTTTCTAAGGGCCGTTGAGGAGAACAAGTTGCACAAGAAGACGGAGTACATACATTGTCCATGCATTGATTGCAAGAATGAGAAAATATTTTCAGACAAAGAGCATATCCACTTGCACTTGATTCGAAGGGGTTTTGTACTTGGCTATACACATTGGACAAGTCACGGTGAAGAGAAAAACATACATGAAGGTGATAACGTATTGGATGATGGAGAAGGCATTATGGCAGCTGACATCGGTTATGGATCTGATGAGGATAGGTTGGACATTGATGGCGATAATAATCTTGCTCAGATGTTGCGTGATGAAGAAGGGAACTACACTAGTCAGAGAGAGTTTAATCAATTCAAGGGTTTGTTAAACGACTCGGACACACCTTTGTTCCCGGGTTGCAAGGAGGAATACACAAAGTTGCACACCGTACTTTCACTTCTAAAATTGAAAGCAAGCAATGGTTGGTCCGATAAGAGTTTCACGGCGCTATTACATCTCTTAGCGGACATCCTTCCAAATGGAAATGTATTGCCGATAACCACTTATTTAGCTAAGAAGGTTGTATGTCCATTGGGATTGGAAGTAGAAAGAATACATGCATGTCCAAACGATTGTATACTCTATCGCAAAGAGTATACAAACATGCATGTATGTCCGGTGTGCAAATCATCGCGATACAAGTGTAAAGGCCATGACAGCGAGGGCACCGTGGTGAAGAAAGGAGCTCCCGCTAAAGTGGTGTGGTATTTACCTGTAATACCTCGGTTGAAGCGTTTATTTGGAAACAAAAAGCATGCCCAATTGATGCGATGGCACTCAGAAGAGCGTAAAAGGGATGGAAAGCTGAGACACCCTGCTGATTCTGCCCAGTGAAGAACCATCGATAGGCTCTTTAGGAAGGACTTCGATAATGAACCGAGGAATATAAGGTTTGGGTTGAGTACGGATGGAATGAATCCTTTCGGTAACATGAGTAGTATTCATAGCACTTGGCCCGTGACTCTCTGTATCTATAACCTTCCTCCTTGGATGTGTATGAAACGAAAGTACATTATGATGTCGCTGCTTATCCAAGGGCCGAGACAACCTGGCAATGATATTGATGTATACCTACAACCATTGGTGGAAGATCTTGTGATACTGTGGAACGAAGGTGTACAGGTATGGGATGAGTACAAGCGAGAGTACTTCATCCTACGCGCATTGTTGTTTTGCACCATCAATGATTTCCCTGCCCTTGGTAACCTATCCGGTCGTACTGTAAAAGGGGCCAAAGCATACCCCCATTGCATGGATGAGCCCGCTAGTGTGTGGCTTAATAACTCGAGGAAAACTGTGTACATGCATCACCGTAGGTTCCTTCGCAGGAATCACCCCTACCGCAATATGAATAAACAATTTGACGGGACAAAAGAGGATGGTATAGCTCCAAGGCCTCGTCGTGGGGAAGAGGTATATGATATGGTTAAGGATATTAATGTTGTACTTGGAAAGGGAGAGAGTAATAATAAATCGAGGTCTCGTACTGAGAAGACCACGTGGAAGAAGAGATCGATATTTTGGAACTTGCCCTATTGGAAGGACTTAGAAGTTCGACACTGCATAGACGTCATGCACGTAGAGAAAAATGTATGTGACAGCTTGATTGGTCTTTTGCTGAATATTTCTAGCAAAACTAAGGAGGACTGAAGGCACGAAGGGACCTGAAAGATATGAAAATCAGAGCTGAGCTACATCCTCAAGACAACGGGAAAGGCCGACTTTACCTTCCCCCAGCTTGCTACACTCTATCGAAGAAAGAGGGAACAGACCTATGCAAATGCTTGCATGGTGTGAAAGTTTCGTCCGGTTACTCCGCAAGCATCAAGAAACTGGTCTCGATGAAAGATTTGAAGTTAACTGGCATGAAGTCTCATGATTGTCATGTGATGATGACACAAATACTTCCTATTGCAATCAGAGGTATTTTGCCTGGAAAGGTCCGAGAGGCAATAATGAGGTTGTGTTTCTTCTTCAACACGATTTCACAGAAGATCATCGATCCCATCGAACTTTCTGAACTGTAGAATGATGTGGTGAAGACACTATGCCAGCTAGAGATGTATTTTCCTCCATCATTTTTTGATATAATGGTTCATCTCATTGTTCACCTTGTGAATGAGATAAATGTATGTGGCCCCGTATTCCTGCATCAGATGTACCCGTTCGAAAGGTACATGAGTATTCAAGAAGTATGTACGCAATCGATCTCTACGGAGGGTGCATTGTGGAAGGTTATGCAACCGAGGAGGTTATCGAGTTTTGCGTGGATTACATGGAGGGGTGGAACCGGTAGGAGTGCTTGTATCTCGCCATGAGGGTAGGCTAGCCGGTAAAGGGACGATTGGAAGGAAATCAACAAATTCTTACGATCATGGATTGTTCAAAAGCTCATTTCACGATCTTGCAACAATCGGTTGAGGTGTCCTCGTATATGAACATGCGTAAGGATAAGCTACGAGAGGAAAATCGTGGACGATCAGAGGCTTGGGTAACAAAAGAGCATAACCGTTTGTTCAATCATTGGTTCAAAGAGCATATGACTGGGAAAGAAACGAGTGTTATGTTGAGGTGGTTGGCAAAAGGGCCATCAGGTACAATCTTGACATGGCAAGGATACGACATAAATGGATATACCTTTTACACGAGATCTCAGGATAGCAAAAGTACTTACCAAAATAGTGGTATCTGCATAGATGCCTATGACAATACAGGCAGTAAGAAGAGTAGCTTCTATGGGTTCATACAAGAGATTTGGGAGCTCGAGTATTGTATTTTTAAGATCCCGATGTTTCGTTGTCGTTGGGTACAACTCCCAAGGGGTGTCAAGGTGGACAAGTACAGCTTCACTACTTTGGACATCGAACATGTCGGATACAGAGACGAACCATTCGTACTTGCAAAGCAAGTAGCACAAGTCTTCTATATAATCGACCCGGCAGATAAGAAGTGCCATGTAGTTCTTCAGGGAAAAAGAAAGATCGTCGGAGTTGAGAATGTCATGGATGAGGATGAGTACAACCAGTTTGACGAGTTGCCTCCTTTCGTAGATGGCAACATTAGGCTCGAGGAAGAAACCACTCAGGAAGCTACCTATCATCGCGATGATTATGAAGAAGGGCAAATTGTGAAAGAAAATAATTAGCTATGTACTAGTAATGGAAATGTGATGTAAACAATATGCATTTGTATAGAGTAATGTAATTGTGGTCATTACTATATTAGGATTATATAGGGTATATAATATTTAGCAGGATTATATAGGGTATGTAATATTTATTAGGATTATATGTGGGTTATCTGTGGCGGTTACGTATCACGAACCGCCATCGATAACTTCTCGCTCGATGTGATTCGTGTGAAAAACCGCCACAGATAAGTGTATTAGTGGCGGTTCGTATAAAGAACCACCACAGATAACCCACATATAAAAGCGGATACAGCGGTTACTCTTCTCACCTTGCCCTAAACCTAAACTCTTCTCACCGAGCCCGACGCCGCCACGGCCGCCGCCGACGCCGCCGCCGACGCCGCGCTCGACGCCGTCAAGCGCCGCCTGCGTGCGACACACCGCGCTTGCCCGACGCGCCGATGCCGCCTAACGCCGCGCTTGACGCCACCCCCGATGTCGCCTAACGCCGCCCCCTACTCCGCCCGACGACTCCCACGAGGCCGCCCCATGCCGCGCCGACACCGCCGCCCCCGAAGTGTTTTGAGGTAACTCTTAGGGTTTGTTCAAAAGCTAGGGGAGGGGAACCCAGGGTAGAAAATCCCTAAGGGGGATTTGAAGGGCACATAGGATCCCCTCAATCACTTGGGGAAATGTTCCCTGCCATCGTTTGGAAGTCATAGGGATAAATATCCTAGGCATTGAAACTCTTTCAAAAGAATAGAAAAATCAGGAAAATCAGAAAAACTCCATGTGAGTGCGTTGTACCATCCAGATTAGAAGCCATTCGATGTACAAACAAACTCTTCTCATTTTAAGCTATGTGCATTTGGTTTTTGTTAGCTTTTGTAGATGATTGCATGCTGAGAATGGGAAAGAAGATAGTTCTTTAACCAAATAGATCAATCAATTATGGTTAATTGAATTGAACCTGCAAATGAGCACTATCTAGATGCAACTATAAGATAGTTCTATAAAACAGAAACAAGTATTACTTCAATTGACTTCAACAGGAATTTTGGATGCAATAGAACTGCAGGAAGATTTGACTTACAAGGAGCAGCCAATCAGAATTTTGGATGTTATGGAGCGCAAGACTAGAAGCAAGTCTATTCGCTTTTGCAGAGTTCAGTGGAGCAATCATTCTGAAAATGAAGCAACCTGGAAGCGTGAAGAAGATTTGAAGTCAGAATTTCCAAACCTATTCTCTAGTTAGCCCTGAATCTCGGGGTCGATATTCTGTTAAGGGGGGAGGTTTGTAACATCCCAAAATTCGCCTAAATATTATTTTATTGTCATTTGTGCATTTTATGATTTTTCTAGAATTTATTTGGATTTTTCTGGATTTATTTGACTTAATTTTAAATTAAGTATATTGGTCCTTTGTACAAAACTATTTAAATTTATGCAAAGATAAAATAAAGTTTTGCCAAAAATATTTTATTTGAGTCCAGAATATCTCAAAGTATTTTTGAGAATTTTCTTGGAATTTTCCTGATTATTTTATTGCTTGAAATAAATAAAATGAATTTCTGTAATTATTTTAAATGAGAAATTCTTTTAAAAAAACTAGGAACAGTGTTGGGCCGCCATGAATCGTATGCGGCCAGGCGCTCTGCGCACTTTCGCTTTGTCGCGGAACCTAACCCTAATCCGCCGACCGTTGCTTTCGCCGCGTCGCCGAGCGCTCAGGGCCGTTGGTTGAGCACCGCGTGGATGCTGGTGATGAAGCCGCGTCGCCTCTCTGTATCGCCGTCGGAGTCCGCCGCCGCCACGGAACCGCCTGCAAAATCCGCCACTGCGCGCGCCTCCCGTCGGCGCCTATTTAAGCGCCGCCCGTGGCGTTGAAACCCTCACCCGCGCCGCACTGTCTGTCGATTCGCGACGCCGAGACGCCCTCGCCTGCCCGTGCGAGCTCGCCGGAGTTGCCGAAGCCCCCGCCGTGGTTCCCGTCCGTTTTCCGCCGTCGTCACGCCGTCCCGAGCCGTGCCGGTTCCAAATCTGTGACCCTTGGACTGAGACGCACCTACCTCGCCGTTCCCTGTCGCCGGATCATCGCAGAAACGCCATCGCCGACGTCGTCTTCTCCGCTACCGGTGAAGCTGCGCCGCTGCATCGCCATCGCCGGGTTCGAGCTCTTCCAGCCGTTCGATCTTCGTTTGACGCTCCGGATTGTGCCGCGTGGGTAAGCGTCTTGGGTACCAGTAGCCGTCGAATATGAATCGGGCGATCGAGCCGTAGCCGCGTGTCCCTTTGCCCAGCGCCGTCCGATCGAACCTATGCATACCAGATCGCACCGGCGCCGCGGCCAACCGCGTGCTGCCGCGTGTCAAGCGCAGAGCCGTAGCGCCGTGAGCCGCGTCCACCGTGAACCGGTGCGGGTGGGTGGATTGGGTCCATACGCCCGAGACGCGTGGCAGTGTCTGATTGGCTGACATCAGGGCTGACGTAGTAATATGTTTTTCAATTTAAAAATAATTCGGTTAATTCTGACTTTCTGATTTCTGTAATTACAGTATTTATTCAAAGTTCAAAAGGCTATAACTTTTGCATCTTAACTCGGATTTGAGTGATTCAAATTTCTAAAAATTTGTAAAATTGAGATCTATTTAATGGTGAATTTTAATTGATTTTTGGAGTTCATTTTCTCTCTGTTTTGGTATTTATTTGATTGAGTTCATTTTCTCTCTGTTTTGGTATTTATTTGATTTTCTCCTTCGGTACGAGTAGACGTTGAATTGTGCGACGCTTCGGAGGAAGATCCAGCAACTCAAGAGCAAGCTCCAGATCAAGATCAGGACATATTCCAAGGCAAGTTGTGCTTTGATCATGTTGAACCCATGTTTGTAAAATTGCTTTAATTGTTTTACCCTATTGCATATTATTTCAAGTATATAGTTGTTTCAAATTAAATTGGGCTTAGCTATCATACCAAATTGATCTATACCCTACCTTGTCATCATATGTCATGATCTATTGTCACCCTAGTTTGGTTCAATATAGTTGGTTAGTAATGATAATCAACATGGGATGGTTAGACCGTATTAGTTGCTTAGCCATGCCACGTCATCACATGTGTTGGAATCATTCATAATTAATCTTGATTAATGAAATATGGAACAATGTTATGAACTTGTGTGCCATGTGGGATCACACGATGAGATTGAGTTGTTTGTGGCGAGTCATGTCACGCAACGATGTTGAATTGTTGATGGCACGTGGTGCTTGGTAATTAACTTGGGTGATATTTACATAGATTGGGGCAAGTGACAAGGGACGAGTATGCCAAGGTGGGCCCGATGGGAAGAGGGTATATGGATGTCTTGCCTTGATCACTCTAAGGACTTAACCTTGCAAGCTTTTGACCTGAGTCAATCATGCAACCACATGTCTGGTATGGGCCAGCCTAGCTGAGCAATTTGCAATGTCTTAGCTTTGGTACTATCTTGGTCGGTGTGAGTTCCCGAGTTATGGAGTAATTCACATGGCGCAAGAGGGGGGCCCTGGATGTGGTAACCAGTCCCACCAGTGTTGAAACCTTAGCGGGTGGTACCAGGTTAAGCCAGCGCATTGTAAAGGCTTTGTTATAATCACTCGCCTTTGTGGTGTATGGTTGTATCGCGTGGGTAAAGTGCATAATCTCTGCAGAGTGTGAAACTATTCGGATAGCCGTGCTCGCGGTATTGAGCAATGCTCGGGAATTACAGTTAAGGGTTAGCTTAATTAAATGGACAACTTGGTTCGATGGCAGAATGCTATGTGGAAGATGGAATTTGATTTAGGATTGGAAACTGGTTTACTTCAGAACTGCTGAATCTATTTATTATTATTTGTTTTAGAGTCTTTACAATCTATTTACTGTATTGGTTCATAAATGCTGCTTATTGCAAAATAGCCATGATAGCTTATCCTTTGGAATAAGCCTGGCATATAGTTACATAGAACTGCATTCTGTGCACAACTTGTTGAGTGCTTTAAGTACTCATCCTTGCCAACACCAATAATCAACAGTCGAAGAATCTACACCTGTGTTGGAGGAGGAGTTCCAAGAGGACACGAGTCATTAGGGTCCGAGCCTTGTTGGTTGCCTTTGGTGAACCGATGAGCTATCTACGTTTTCTACTTTCCGCTCCTTAATTCTTAGCTTATATTTCCAGTCTTGCCCTGCATGGCTTAATAATGTAAGTTGGTCATAAGATCATACATTTAGCTATATCAATAAATGAATTACTATTTCTATTATCGTTGAGTATGATGTAATATGTACCAATGTTGAGCTGTGTGCACTAGCGTTGATCCTGGGACTAGTGCGGTATACACAGCGGGTTCGAATCAGTGGATTCGGGTCCTTACAGAGGTGGTATCAGAGGATACTGACTGTAGGTCTTAGCCCTAGATAGTGTGGAGGAGTCCGGGTTGTGTCCAAAACTATTTTCTAAAGGAAAAATTTAAATTTGACTAATAACACACTTTTGACTCATCCCACTCTCTACTTCCCGCCTTGCTGAATTTACCATTTTACTACTGGTCCGGATGGAGATCTTATTCAAAGTTCTTGTGGACCAGATGCCGATCGTTCCGACCTTTGAGGAGTCAGCAGGTGGCTTTGTCATGGAGCTGTGGAGGGTTCTTCAGACGCTTGGAGGATTCTATCGTCCGCTTTACCAAGGGGGTGGTGCATTAGCGGTGTGCACCGAGGATTTGTTTGCAAGTTGATTATTTACGCCCGGGAGAATGATGAAGCTAGCAGGCCGATCAGCATTTCTGCAAGGAGGTTCTCGTACGAGGTTGCGATTTAGGAGGTTGCCCGACTTGCTCTTCACCGTGTCTACCGCGACTACGCCGACGAGCTTCACGACTCAGTGTTCCGACTTCATCCTGATGTGCAAGCATGCCGACGCCGACGGATCGTGGGGAGAGAGTGTGCTACTGCAGTACATCTTGCTGAGTTCACTATCGCCCAGGAGGATCACTTGAGGGACACTGCGCAGAGCCGGAGGCGGTGTCACGAGGCACCGAGGGTGGTGGCGAGAGCTTGAAGACTTGTGATCTTTGCGGCCGAGTCATCAGTGAGCTAGAGGAGGCCTTGCAGGTAGCCGAGGAGCTAGCGGACCAGGTCGTTCAGGAGCCGAACAAGGTCGCCGAAGAAGAAGACCCGAAGGAGCGTGAGTGGGAGCCTGAGGAGCCAGCAGAGGGTCACCAGGATAGGTTTGCTCCTATGCTAGCCCACCCGCCGGTGTATGCGTCGGATCAGTCTCAGCCAGGGTGGCTGGATGAGTGAGAGTCAGTCTTAGAGTTGTGTTGAGACTCGAGTGTTGAGTCACGTCTTTAAGTTAGTCTTTACCTTTTAGTAGACGTTAAGGTTTCGTGTTAGTTTGGTTCTTAATTATCTGCTGAGTGTGCAGTATGTGTTGCAAAGCCCTTAGGCAATGTAAGCAACCATACCAAGTATTAATAAAGATTGTCTAAGTCAGGGTTTAACCTATTCCCCCGCCTTAGAAACTCTTGCATCTTATCTATGCTACATCTATTTTTCCTAACTCAAGAAGCAATCAAGCAGATGGTGAACACCCGCCGCAACAACGGAGCTTCAGGAAGTGGTCTGCGCTCAGGCAGCAATCCCAACGAAGAAGCACCACCGCAACAAGCACCGCCAAATGGATATGCGTAACTTGGGGCTTTTCTTGCCGCACAGACTCAATTGATCACGCACCATGATGCAACGGATGACTAACATGGTCGCAAATAATAACAACCAAGTGAACCGAACAACAATGGTGGGCGCGGCCGTACTCCAAGTGTCGATTTTATGAGGACTCGACCACCAACCTTTTCAGAAATGCTAATCCCTTGGAAGCCGATGGCGGCTTAGGACCGTCGAGAGGAAGCTTCATATCACTCAATGTGAGGGCAATGAGAGGTGCTCTCGCCTCTCATCAATTGGAAGGAACACCGCAGAGTGGTGGGAAAACTTTTGTGCAGCGCACGAAGCCCCGAGAGATCACATGGGATGAGTTTACCACCGCTTTCCGCCAATACCATGTTCGGAAGGAATGATGGATCTCAAGAAAGAAGAGTTCGTGGCTCACGAAGCAAGGAGGCCAGCCGTGGCGAATATCCAACAAGTTTACTCGCTTAGCTCGCTATGCCCTGAAGACGTAGCGGCCGATAAAGCTAAGCGATCCGCTTCATGAAGGACTAAACTCGGGATCGCAAGTAGGTCGATCACCCACAATTTTCCGGACTTTCAAGAGTTGGTTAACAAGGCATTGATTACGGAGGACAAGCGCAAAGAGCTGGGTGAAAACCGGCGCTTGATGACTAATCGTGGGCGTCCCAACCACCTACGCCCGAGAATGTCACGCGGCGGTTTACGATTCCACCATCGGTACCGAACAAGGCATCAAATTTCGCACCTCGCCGCTAATCGAACTTTCGACGCCAAAGACAGGCGATAATGCACCGGGAGAAGTCGCAGCTTGCAATCAAGAGATGCTATACATGCAATGAGCCAGGGCACTTCTCTAATAGGTGTCCACAGAGAGGAGGCATCACGCCAGTTCGCTTTAACCTGGGAACAACACCTGCCAAGGCACCGGCTTCAGGAGGAACTCGTGCGCCAAGTCAAGCTGGAGCAACCCCTCAATCAACAGTGCATGGTAGGATCAACTACATCACCGCAGATGGAGCACAAGAGGCTACGGACGTCGTACTGGGTAAGTTTCTGGTTAACTCAGTACCTGCTACAGTTTTATTTGATTCTGGAGCTTCGCATTCATTCGTTTCTCAAAGTTTTGCAACCAAGAATGGATTTAAAGTGGTGAATCTTAAGAGTGTGCTGTTAGTCCAAGCCCGTGATCGAGCTTAGATCTAGCCTTGGGTGCTTGGGAGTTAAGTTGCTCATGGATGGGATATAATTTCTAGCGAATCTTATCTTGTTAGATGCACAGTCCCTAGATGTTATCCTTGGAATGGATTGGCTGTCCAAACATAAGGCTGTTTTGGATTGTGGCCGAAGGATCGTAGCACCGAAGGCCCGGTGGCAAGAAGGTAGAATGTCAAGCGACCGCAGTTCGTGATGGACAATTAGTGGTCAACAGCGTGCAAGCCATCAGCGTGGAGGAGGTGCCAGTAGTCAGAGAATACCCGGATGTGTTTCCAGAAGATTTACCAGGGATGCCGCCAAACCGCGATATCGAGTTAGCACCAGGAACAACACCGATATTAAAAAGACCATATCGGATGCCTACCGATGAGTTAGTGGAAATGAAGAAGCAGATTGAGGAACTGCAAGAGAAAGGTTTCATTAGACCAAGCTCATCACCATGGGGAGCACCGGTTTTGTTTGTTCTTAAGAAGGATGGGAGTCTTAGGATGTGTATTGACTACCGAGCACTCAATGAAGTAACAATCAAGAATAAGTATCCATTGCCCAGGATCGACGATTTATTTGATCAGTTAAGAGGAGTCGGAGTTTTCTCCAAAATAGATCTTCGTTCAGGATACCATCAGTTGAAGATTCGAGCGGAGGATGTGCCTAAGACTCCATTTTCTACGCGATATGGACACTATGAGTTCACAGTCATGTCATTTGGATTGACTAATGCCCCCGCATATTTCATAAACCTAATGAATAAGGTTTTCATAGAGTATTTGGATAAGTTTGTGGTAGTCTTTAAATACGATATCCTAGTTTTCTCGAAGACAGAGGAAGAGCATGCGGAACATTTAAGGATGGTTTTAGAGAGGCTGCGAGAACACCAGCTGTATGCTAAGTTTAGCAAGTGTGATTTTTGGAAGGAGAAGGTTGAATTTCTTGGTCATGTAATGACTGCTAAAGGAGTTGCGGTCGATCCAAGCAAAGTGGACGCAGTGTTGCATTGGGAGCAACCGAAGTCTGTTAATCAGATCTGTAGTTTTCTGGGAATGGCGGGATACTACCGTCGGTTCATAGAAGGATTCTCGACGATTGCCAAACCCCTTACGCAGTTGTTGAAGAAAGAAAAGAAGTTTGCATGGGCGCTGAGTGCGAAACGCGTTTATGGAATCAAGAAGCGTTTGACGACATTTCCGTATTAGTGTTGCGGATGTGCGTAATGGATTTGATATTTATTGCGATGCCTCAAAGCAAGGCCTGGGGTGCGTGTTGATGCAGGGTAGCAAAGTTGTTGCTTATGTGTCAAGGCAGTTAAGGCCGCATGAGGCGAATTACCCGACGCATGATTTGGAATTAGCTGCTGTAGTGCATGCTTTGAAGATATGGCGTCATTATCTCATAGGAAATAGATGTGAGATATATACAAATCATAAGAGCCTGAAATACATATTCACTCAAGCAGATCTTAATATGAGACAACGAAGATGGCTAGAGTTAATTAAGGATTATAATGTGGGAATTCATTACCACCCTGGAAAAGCTAATGTGGTAGCCGATGCTCTAAGTCGAAAGAGTCATAGTGCAAATACGCTGTCAATGGAGGATCAACCAGAGCTATGTAAGGAATTTCAGAAGTTAAAGCTGGAAGTTGTTCCGCAAGGAAGTGTAGCTACACTGGAAGTAAAGCCAACACTGGAGGATCAGATTAGAGAAGGCCAGAAAGATGATGAGAAAATCACTAAGATCAAGTCCAAGAAAGACGAAGGCCTAGCAGTGGATTTCACTCTAGATGAGCAGGGAACCATGTTCTTCAAAGGCCAAATCGTATAATGACAAAAGGAGCTGAAGCAACTGATTCTTGAGGAAGCTCACGATTCTAAGTACTCGATTCATCCGGGAAGTGCAAAAATGTATCAAGATTTGAGGGAGAGATTTTGGTGGCCTAATTTGAAGCGTGAGGTGGCGGAGCATTGCTCTATGCGATGTATGTCAGAGAGTAAAAGCCATGCATAAAAGACCAGCTGGTTTGCTGCAACCGCTGAAAATTCCTGAATGGAAGTGGGAGGAAATTGGTATGGACTTTATCACTGGTTTACCTAAGACTCAGAGAGGTTATGATTCAATTTGGGTTATTGTGGATCGGTTGACCAAGGTCGCTCATTTTATCCCGGTGAAGACCACCAACTCAGGAGACCGTTTAGCAGAGCTGTACATGTCAAGGATTGTATGTTTGCATGGAGTGCCCAAAAAGATTGTGTCAGACAGAGGTACCCAATTTACCTCAAGATTTTAGAACAAGTTGCATGAAGCAATGGGAACTCGCCTGAATTTCAGTACAACATATCACCCGCAGACAGACGGTCAGACTGAAAGAGTAAATCAGATTTTGGAAGATATGTTGAGAGCTTGTGCTTTAGCTTATGCTACATCTTGGGATAAATGTCTACCATATGCAGAATTCAGCTACAATAATAGTTATCAAGCTAGCTTACAGATGTCACTGTTTGAGGCATTGTATAGACGTGCTTGTCGTACTCCGTTAAATTGGAATGAGACGGGAGAGCGTTTGGTGTTTGGGCCAGATATTCTCGAGGAAGCAGAAAATCAAATTACGATGATCGAGAGAAGTTGAAGATAGCGCGATCAAGGCAAAAGAGCTACGCCGATAACCGTCGAGAATTGAGTTTGAGCCGAGGATTATGTGTATCTCGTGGTTACCCTCTTAAGGGTGTTAAAAGGTTTCACGTGAAAGGAAGCTTGCACCAAGATATGTTGGTCCGTTCAAAATTTTAAGCCGTCGAGGAGAGGTAGCTTATCAGTTGGAAATGCCTCAGTCTTTGGCAGGAGTGCACGACGTGTTTCATGTGTCACAACTTAAGAAATGTCTCCGAGTGCTAGCAGAACAAACCCCGTTGGATGCAATAGAACTGCAGGAAGATTTGACTTACAAGGAGCAACCAATCGAATTTTAGATGTTATGGGCGCAAGACTAGAAGCAAGTCTATTCGCTTTGCGAGTTCATGGAGCAATCATTACAAAATGAAGCAACTTTGGGAGCGTGAAGAAGATTTGAAGTCAGAATTTCCAAACCTATTCTCTAGTTAGCCCTGAATCTCGGGGTCGAGATTCTGTTAAGGGGAGGGAGGTTTGTAACATCCCAAAATTCGCCTAAATATTATTTTATTGTCATTTGTGCATTATATGATTTTTCTGGAATTTATTTGGATTTTTCTGTGAATCTCGGGGTCGAGATTCTGTTAAGGGGAGGGAGGTTTGTAACATCCCAAAATTCGCCTAAATATTATTTTATTGCCATTTGTGCATTTTATGATTTTTCTGGAATTTATTTGGATTTTTCTGGATTTATTTGAATTAATTTTAAATTAAGTATATTGGTCCTTTGTACAAAACTATTTAAATTTATGCAAAGCTAAAATAAAGTTTTGCCAAAAAATATTTTATTTGAGTCCAGAATATCTCAAAGTATTTTTGAGAATTTTCTTGGAATTTTCCTGATTATTTTATTGCTTGAAACAAATAAAATGAATTTCCGTAATTATTTTAAATGAGAAATTCTTTAAAAAAACCAGAACAGTGTTGGGCCGCCACGAATCGGCTATGCGGCCAGTGCAGCCGCATGACCGTTTCTGCCGCGGAACCCTAACCCTAATCCGCCGACCGTTGGATCGAGATCCAACGGCCGTGCTTTCGCAGCGTCGCCGAGCGCTCAGGGCCGTTGGTTGAGCGCCGCGTGGACGCTGGTAATGAAGCCGCGTCGCCTCTCCGTATCGCCGTCGGAGTCCGCCGCTGCCACGGAACCGCCATCGAAATCCGCGCTGCGCACGCCTCCCCGTGCGCCTATTTAAGGCGCCGCCGCGGGCGCTGAAACCCTCACCCCGCGCCGCACCCGTCTGTCAGTTCTCGCACACCGAGACACCCTCGCCTGCCCGTGCGAGCTCGCCGGAGTTGCCGAAGCCCCCGTCGTGGTTCCCGTCCATTTTCCGCCGTCGTCACGCCGTCCCGAGCCGTGCCGGTTCCAGATCCGTGACCCTTGGACCGGGACGCACCTACCTCGCCGTTCCCTGCCGCCGGATCGTCGCAGAAACGCCATCGCCGACGTCGTCTTCTCCGCTGCTGGTGAAGCTGCGCCGCCGCATCGCCATCGCCGGGTTCGTGCTCTTCTAGCCGTTCGATCTTCGTTTGACGCTCCGGATCATGCCGCGTGGGTAAGCGTCTTGGGTACCAGTAGCCGTCGGATCCGAATCGGGTGATCGAGCTGTAGCCGCGTGTCCCTTTGCCCAGCGCCGTCCGATCGAACCTATGCGTGCCATATCGCACCGGCGCCGCGGCCAACCGCGTGCTGCCGCGTGTCGAGCGCAGAACCGTAGCGCCGTGAGCCGCGTCCACCGTGAACCGGTGCGGGTGGGTGGACTGGGTCCATACGCCCGAGATGCGTGGCAGCGTCGATTAGGCGACATCAAGGTGACGTCATCTTGTATGATGTCTGTTTTCAATTTAAAAATAATTCGGTTAATTCTGATTTTCTAATTTTTGTAATTTCAGTATTTATTCAAACTTCAAAAGGCTATAACTTTTGCATCTTAACTCAGATTTGAGTGATTCAAATTTTTAAAAATTTGTAAAATTGAGATATATTTAATTGTGAATTTTAATTGATTTTTGGAGTTCATTTGCTCTCTGTTTTTGTCTTTATTTGCTTTTCTCCTTCGGTACGCGTAGACGTTGAATTGTGTGACGCTTCGGAGGAAGATCGAGCAACTCAAGAGCAAGCTCGAGATCAAGATCAGGACCTATTCCAAGGCAAGTTGTGCTTTGATCATGTTGAACCCATGTTTGTAAAATTGCTTTAATTGTTTTACCCTATTGCATATTATTTCAAGTATATAGTTGTTTCAAATTAAATTGGGCTTAGCTATTATACCAAATTGATCTATACCCTACCTTGTCATCATATGCCATGATCTATTGTCACCCTAGTTTGGTTCAATATAGTTGGTTAGTAATGATAATCAACATGGGATGGTTAGACCGTATTAGTTGCTTAGCCATGCCACGTCATCACATGTTTTGGAATCATTCATAATTAATCTTGATTAATGAAATATGAAACAATGTTATGAACTTGTGTGTCATGTGGGATCACACGATGAGATTGAGTTGTTTGTGACGAGTCATGTCACGCAACGATGTTGAATTGTTGATGGCATGTGGTGCTTGGTAATCAATTTGGGTGATATTCACTTAGATTGGGGCAAGTGACAAGGGGGGAGTATGCCAAGGTGGGCCCGATGGGCAAAGGGTATGTGGATGTCTTGCCTTGATCACTCTAAGGACTTAACCTTGCAAGCCTTTGACCTGAGTCAATCATGCAACCACATGTCTGGTATGGGCCAGCCTAGCTGAGCAATTTGCAATGTCTTAGCTTTGGTACTATCTTGGTCGGTGTGAGTTCCCAAGTTATGAAGTAATTCACATGGCGCAAGAGGGGGCCACGGATGTAGTAACCATCCCACCAGTGTTGAAACCTTAGCGGGTGGTACGAGTTAAGCCAGCGCATTGTAAAGGCTTTGTTATAATCACTCGCCTTTGTGGTGTATGGTTGTATCAGCGTGGGTAAAGTGCATAACCTATGCAGTGTGAAACTATTCGGATATTCGTGCTCGCGGTATTGAGCAATGCTCGGAATTCTGATTAAGGGTTAGCTTAATTAAATGGACAACTTGGTTGGGATGGCGAAATGCCATGTGGAAGATGGAATTTGATTTAGGATTGAAACTGGTTTACTTGAGCTATCTGAATCTATTTATTATTATTTGTTTCTGATCTTTACAATCTATTTCTTGTATTGGTTCATAAATCTCGCTTATTGCAAAATAGCCATGATAGCCTATCCTTTGGAATAAGCCTGGCATATAGTTACATAGAACCGCATTCTGTGCACAACTTGTTGAGTGCTTTAAGTACTCACCCTTGCCAACACCAATAATCAACAGTTGAAGAATCTACACCTGTGTTGGAGGAGGAGTTTCAAGAGGACGCGAGTCATTAGGGTCCGAGCCTTGTTGGTTGCCTGTGGTGAACCGATGAGCTATCTACGTTTTCTACTTTCCGCTGCTTAATTCTTACCTTATATTTCCAGTCTTGCCCTGCGTGGCTTAATAATGTAAGTTGGTCATAAGATCATACATTTAGCTATATCAATAAATGAATTACTATTTCTATTATCGTTGAGTATGATGTCATATATACCAATGTTGAGGTGTGTGCATTAGCGTTGATCCTGGGACTAGTGCGGTATACACAGTGGGTTCGAATCAGTGGATTCGGGTCCTTACAGATACCTACCAACCTACCTTTTATCATGCTGACCATTAATGCAGCCTTTGGACAAGGTTCTTTTCAATGTCACATGTATTTCTTTTTCAAAATGTTATAAGATTATGAAACACTTCTTCAACACAACTCATTAAGTTTCATCTTGCAACAAGATTTAGAATTTCCAAATTAAGATAGGCATGTGAAAAAAAGCTGCACCTCCTGATTTCAATATATAGACTAAAGAGCCATCCTATCTGTGGAGTTAAACATTGGACATGGAAAAGAAAGCTTCATGTATATCTTGTAGTGGCAATCTTTGGAGGAGGGTTAGTGATGTTAGATTATATATATATACATATATATATATATATATATATATATAGATGATCACCATTCATAAGAATAATTCATGACATAGATTTTGGTTGCTAGTTTTACTTCCTCTTGTAAAGGTCTTTGTTGTACCATTTGCTTGATGTTGATGGGAACATGGAAGGAAATTGGTAGCCATGGCAAGAAAACATTACATATCTTGCTTATTTGCACACTAGGATTTAGTTGGTGGAGCTAGTGATCTTCATACATGAATTATATTAATTGAAATGAGCACTAGAATGAATCTATAGTAGTAATGTCCATGGCCTACATGGTAGCCTCTCCTCCTCAGATCTTGGTGAATGATTAGTTCTACATTGCTTGCTCTAGATACATTGCTCACTGCAAAAGAACTTATACTGAAATCTTGGACTCTAGATACATTACTCTAGACACATCGTTCCTTTTAAACAATGCAAAGGTATTATTATTCTGTTATTTTAGAGATTGTTGTTTTGAAGCAAAAGATAATATATGTCATACCATACTAATAATATTCTATGATCTCACAAAAGAAATATTATTATCCCCTAAGAATGTTGTAGGGCATCCAATTAAAATATTTTTAGATCTTTATCTATTTTCTTAGAAGTATCTATGTGTTGTAGTCATGAATTAGTGGTCATAACCATTTATATACTCCCTGAGATCCAAAAAAAGTATATTTTTTTAGACCAAGGAGGTTATATTTTATTGGTCACCAGCAAGAGTACAATCTGATTGTGTAGACATAAAGAAAGAAATCCGGTGTTTCACGTCCAATTGATCAAACTCATAATCATGTATAGTCACAATGCTCAGTATAGTACTATTAGAACTACGTTTCACAACTAGAGAGATGTGAAATCAACACCTAAAATTTATTTCATGTGTCCTTTAGCAAAAGTCTTGCCTTGTACCTAACCTGTTCAGTTGGTGATATACTTTCTTTCTTCTTAAAGATCCATTTGCAACAGATAACCTTCTTCTCAATTGGTAACTTGACCAGCTCCTAAGTGTCATTCTTCTCAAGAAATTCTAATGGAGCCCGAAACCGAACCTATAATAGAGGAGAGCCCGAGCAGGTACCTTACCCTCCACCCAACCACCGAAGGTGCCGAGGCCTCCACCGCTGTTGCAGATGATGCTCCTGTTGCAAGACGCCGAGGACGAGGAAAAACTAAGAAGCCTGAAGGCCGGTACACCATCTCAGAGGTCTTACATACTGGGGCCCTGTTGCACCGAGAAAATCGTGACAAAATACAGAGTCAACATGCGGGTACATCGTAAGGGATAAAGTGCCAATCACCTATTCGGATTGGCATAAAGTGCCCCGAGCCACCAAAGAGGACCTGTGGAGGGAGCTCAAAGAAACCTTCGAATTCCCCGAAGGAGCCAAGACCTCGTGCATCGTGGCGCATTGATGACCATGGATGCGGCGTGGAGAAACTTCAAGCGGGATCAACATAAATTATGTGAAGCAAAACCGGTCAGCCATCGGAGAGTACCCAAGATTAGAGCCATATTGGGATGAGTTTGTGGCGATGAAGCAATCTGAAGCAGCAAGGAAGTCGGTGAAGACCACATTAGCATCGCAGAAGGAATACTCACCCCACGGACTTGGCACCAGTCGTGCACGCGTAAATTTGCTCAATGGGAGGCGAGAATTAGAAGCGGTCCAATTGGCTGGCACAAGTCCCTTGATCGGACTACCAAACCGAGTGAAGCACTACGTGCTAGCGAGGACAGATATCTTGTCTACTGGGGGTTTATCATTCAAGAGCAGCGAAGACGAAGCAATGACGCAAAGAGTTCATGAGTTTTACGCCCAGTCCACCCAAGGATCTTTTCACCCAGACGGGGAGAAAGGCGAGCTAACAAATGCCCTAGAAACAAAGAGCACCACAGTCGGACACGAGGCGTCGGGGTCAAGGTTCCATGGAGGAGTGGATTCCCTGAGCACGGAGACTCTTATAGGAGTCGGAAGAGAGCTAAAGAAGAGCGGGCTGAGAAGGAAATGGAAATGATGAAGGAAAGGGTTCTGCGAGAAATACAAGGCACCATTGAAGAACAAGTTGAACGACAAGTACAACAAGCCTTGAGCGATCGCGAGCCCCACAACGTTTTCTCGACCCTACAGTCGTCGCGGCGATTGCGCGTCCACGCCATTGGCGACGAACAACAACCATTATCCCGTGGGCGACATGCGGACCCCACACCTGTTAGCTCAGCGTGCTCGTGATGAACATATTTATGCAGTACGCTACAGGGTAGTTTATCCGTGCCAAGAAGGGTGTCTGCACAATACCCGATAGCGCCGAGTTATGCAAAGGTCGGTGGACACGGTACTTACAGCTTCTTTGAGATCGAGGCTAGAAAAACCCGCCAATGATGAGATAACAACTCTAGGAAGTGCCATCCACTCATTCATCCAGTGGCGCAAGCGTGACATCATCTTGGACCATGCAGTGCCAGCCTCTCCTACAGTACAATCCTCGCATCCATCACCAGCACCTGAGAGTGAAACGATGCAGAAGAAAGATGAGGTAGAAAAGAAATCCATGAGGACCCCATAAAGGTGGCCACTGTTAGTACTGCAAAGCATAAACCTATAACACCTGGTACTTCAAAGGACAAACCTAGAACCCCTGATCCCAAAAATTGGCATATTAGACAAGCTGTATCAGCCAGATCAAGCGAAGCCAGGACCGAGTATGATGTCGTGCGACAAAAAAGTAAGGGGAAGGCGAAGTCTGATGACCAAGATAATCAACAAAGATTGAAATTCGAGGTAGGGAAGCCCTTAGTCACCGCTTTGAAGTTAAAAAGTCTAACACCCATGATGCAGCGATTACATGCAAGGTACATGGATCGATCCAACCAAGACGTACTCCCGAAGGTGATCACTGCAATTTTCCGTGAGGAACATTTTCACCATGAGGGCCATGGCTACTTCTTAATAGAATTCGATAACTTGCACAACTTGTTCTATCACGACGCCCTCGACATATCTTTTTGAGATCTCTGGTCACTGTAAGTGTCTAATATATCAATCTTGGCCTACATTCACGTAATACCGATAAATGTCATGACTAACTATTTCGTTATATAGATACGAGATGATTGAATTACGAAGAACCAAGGGGCTAGTGGGATTCCTCGACCCGGGAATGGTTTGTCAATCTGAAATCAAAAGAGCACCAAAGGAGGTCGAGGAGTACGTATATAAAGTTTTGATTAAACTACAAGACAAGGAGTTTATACTTTTACCATACCATTTTAAGTAAGTTCCTCACTAGCTAGTTAAATTACTCGTTTATTTCGTTATTTACTCTGATGTAAGGACTAATGACTATGGCATCATGCATGTGTATGTAGCTTCCACTGGATTCTCGTAATAATTCATCCAGAAAAGAGCAAGATGCTGATCATGGATCCACTAGATAAACCTAAAAAAGACTTTGAAGTGATGACATATTTAATAAATGAGGCGTTCAAAAGATATTGTCAGAAGAGCTCGAGATACCGCCCATACCACAAATCCCTTACAATCCGTACTAAGTTTTCGGTATGCACGCAAGGAATATTCTAATATCGTATTTCATAGTAAATAGCTCCTTCGACGACATCTTAGTTCATTCGATTTTTGCAGTGTCACAATGTAAGGACCCGAATCCACCGATTCGAACCCACTGTGTTTACTGCACTAGTCCCAGGATCAACGCTAGTGCACACAGCTCAACATCGTTACATATCACATCATACTCAACGATAATAGAATATTACTCCATTTATTGATATAGCTAAGTGTATGATCTTATGACCAACTTACATTATTAAGCCACGCAGGGCAAAACTGGAAATATAAGTTAAGAATTAAGCAGCGGAAAGTAGAAAACGTAGATAGCTCATCAGTTCACCACAGGCAACCGACAAGGCTCGGACCCTGATGACTCGTGTCCTCCTGGAACTCCTCCTCCAACACAGGTGTAGATTCTTCGACTGTTGATAATTGTTGTTGGCAAGGGTGAGTACTTAAAGCACTCAACAAGTTGTGCACAGAATACAATTCTATGTAACTATATGCAAGGCTTATTCCAATGGATAGGTTATCATGGTTATTTTGCAATAAGCAGCATTTATGAACAAATACAATAAATAGATTGTAAAGATCAGTAAAACAAATAACAATAAATAGATTGACATTTACAAGTAAACCAAGTTTCAATTCTAAGTCAAATTCCATCTTCCACATGGCATTACGCCATCTCAACCAAGTTGTCCATTTAATTAAGCTAGCCCTTAATCAGTAATTCCCGAGCATTGCTCAATACATGAGCACGGCTATCCGAATAGTTTCATACTCTCTGAGGTTATGCACTTTACCCACGCGATACAACCATACACCACAAAGGCGAGTGATTATAACAAAGCCTTTACAATGCGTTGGCTTAACCCGGTACCACCCGCTAAGGTTTCAACACTGGTGGGACTGGTTACCACATCCAGGGTCCCCCTCTTGCGCCATGTTAATTACTCCATAACTCAGAAACTCAAACCGACCACGATAGTACCAAAAATTAAGACATTGCAAATTAATCAGCTAGGCTGGCCCACACCAGACATGTGGTTGCATGATTGACTCAGGTCAAAGGCTTCCAAGGTTAAGTCCTTAGAGTGATCAAGGCAACCCATCGGGCCCACCTTGGCATACTCGCCCGTTGTCACTTGCCCCAATCTAAGTGAATATCACCCAAGTTGATTACCAAGCACCACGTGCCATCAACAATTCAACATCGTTGCGTGACATGACTCGCCACAACAACTCAATCTCATCGTGTGATCCCATATGACACACAAGTTCATAACATCGTTCCATATTCCATTAGTCAAGATTAATTAAAAATGATTCAATCACATGATGACGTGGCATGGCTAAGCAACTAATACGGTTTGACCATCCCATGTTGATTATCATTACTAACCAACTATAATGAACCAAGCTAGGGTGACAATAGATTATGGCATACAATGGCAAGGTAGGGTATAGATCAAATTGGTATAATAGCCAAGTCCCAATTTAATTTGAAACAATTGTATACTTGAAATAATATGCAATAGGGTAAAACAAATATAGCAATTTTATAAACATGGGTTCAACATGATCAAAGCACAACTTGCTTTGGAATAGGTCCTGATCTTGATCTGGAACTTGCTCTTGAGTTGCTGGATCTTCCTCCGAAGCGTCGCACAATTCAACGTCTACGCGTACCGAAGGAGAAAAGCAAATAAATACCAAAAGAGAGAGCAAATGAAATCCAAAAATCAATTAAAATTCACCATTAAGTAGATCTCAATTTTACAAATTTTTTGAAATTCGAATCACTCAAATCCGAGTTAAGATGCAAAAGATATAGCCTTTTGAATTTTGGAATAAATACTGAAATTGCAAAAATTAGAAATTCAGAATTAACAGAATTATTTTTAAACTGAAAACAGATTTATTGCGCAAGCGTGACGTCATGCTGATGTCAGCCCTGACCCGAACCAATCAGGTTCTGCCACATGTCTCGGGGTATGGACTGAGTCCACGGCGCAGCGCTGGACCACGGTGGACTCGGTCCACGACGCCTCGGCACCCGTTCCCGACACGCGGCAGCATCCGATTGGTCCACATGCGCGGTTCAATCTGGTCTGATGAAGAAGGATTGGATGGCCCTGATTGCTCGCGACGTGGCAGCGCGTCAACCGAAGGATTTAGATCCGACGGCCCAGAGCTTTTTGGATCCAGCGATGGAGGCACGGCGGCGGAACTCCACCAGCAGCGAAGAAGACAACCTGGACGACGGCTCCCTGGCGCTTCCCGACGAGGTGAAGTTGCGGCTCGGCTCGGTGGGGAGGCGAATCGGATCTGGTTCTACGCGCGGAACCGTCCTAGAGCCGCGGAATCCGCGAAAACCCTCGGCGGTGCTCGCGACAACCTCCGATGAGTCCTTGCGGCGACGCGGCGATTCCAATGACGGCGGCGGGGAAAAAAGCGACACACCGAGACATCCTCGGGCCAGGGTCCGCGGCTTAAATAGCCCCTCGGCGTCCGTGTCCGAGGCGCGATCCTTCCGTCTGTGGCGCGATCCGAGTCCGACACGGCGACGAGTCCCGGAGAAGACGGAGTCTCGACCGTCCACGCGTTGTGAATTAGACGGACACTCGAGCGCATGACGTGGCGAAATCCGAGCCAACACGCGACACGATCCAACGGTGATGATAAAACGGAGTCCCGAACCGGTACGCTTCATCTTCGATCATCCGATCCCAATCCAACGGCACGGATTAGACCTTCTAGAAACGGGCTGAACGGGCCGCGCACTCCGGCCCACTCACGCACAGTATATGGGCCAAGCCCAATACTGTTCACCAGGCTTTTTTAAAAGATTTCTTATTTAAAAAATAATTACAGAAATTCATTTTATTTGTTTTAGGCAATAAAACTATTAGGAAAAATCCAAGAAAATTCCCAAAAATACTTTGAGACATTTTTAACTCAGATAAAATATTTTTGGTAAAACTTTATTTTAACATTGCACAAATTAAATAATTTTCAATAAAAGGCCAAAACACTTAATTTGCAATTAATTCAAATAAATCCTGAAAAATCCAAATAAATCCCAGAAATATCATAAAATGCACAAATGACAATAAAATAATATTTAGGCAAATTTTGGGATGTTACAAACCGCCCCCCTTAACAGAATCTCGACCCCGAGATTCAGGGCTAACTAGAGAATAGGTTTGAAAACTCTGACTTCAAATCTTCTTCACGCTCTCAGGTTACTTCACTTTCGGAAAGATTGCTCCACTGAACTCTGCAAAAGCGAATAGACTTGCTTCTAGTTATACGCTCCATGACATCCAAAATTCTGACTGGCTGCTCCTTGTAAGTCAAGTCTTCTTGCAGCTCTATTGCGTCCAACGGGGTTTGTTCTGCTGGCACTCTGAGAAACTTCTTAAGTTGTGACACATGAAACACGTCATGCACTCCTGCCAAGAACTGAGGCAATTCCAACTGATAAGCTACCTCCCCTCGACGGCTCAAAATCTTGAACAGACCAATATATCTTGGTGCAAGCTTCTCTTTAACGTGAAATCTTTTAACACCCTTAAGAGGGGTAACCCTGAGATACACATAATCCTTTGGCTCGAAACTCAAATCTCGGCATCGGTTATCCGCGTAGCTCTTCTGCCTTGATTGCGCTATCTTCAACCTCTCTCTAATCATAGCAACTTGATTTTCTGCCTCCTTAAGAATATCTGGTCCAAACACCAAACGCTCTCCTGTTTCGTTCCAATTCAACGGAGTACGACAAGCACGTCCATACAATGCCTCAAATGGTGACATCTGCAAGCTAGCTTGATAGCTATTATTGTAACTAAATTCTGCATACGGCAAACATTTGTCCCAAGATGTAGCATAAGCTAAAGCACAAGTTCTCAACATATCTTCTAAAATCTGATTTACCCTCTCAGTCTGACTATCTGTCTGCGGGTGATACGCTGTACTGAAATTCAGGCGAGTTCCCATTGCTTCATGCAACTTGTTCCAAAATCTTGAGGTGAATTGGGTACCTCTGCCTGACACAATCTTTTTGGGCACCCCATGCAAACATACAATCCTTGACATATACAACTCTGCTAAATGATCTCCTGAGTAAGTGGCCTTCACCGGAATGAAATGAGCGACCTTAGTCAAACGATCCACAATAACCCAAATCGAATCATAACCTCTCTGAGTCTTAGGTAACCCGGTGATAAAGTCCATACCGATTTCTTCCCACTTCCATTCCGGAATTTTCAACGACTGTAACAAACCAGCGGGTCTTTGATGCATGGCTTTTACTCTCTGACATACATCGCATAGAGCAACATGCTCAGCCACCTCACGCTTCATATTAGGCCACCAAAATCTCTCTTTCAAATCTTGATACATTTTGGCACTTCCCGGATGAATTGAGTACTTAGAATCGTGAGCTTCCTCAAGAATCGATTGCTTGACTCCTTTTATCCGGTACACAAATTCGGCCTTTGAAGAACATGGTTCCCTGCTCATCCAGAGTGAAATCCACTGCTAGGCCTTCGTCTTTCTTGGACTTGATCTTAGTGACTTTCTCATCATCTTTTTGGCCTTCTCTAATTTGGTCCTCCAGTGTTGGTTTTACCTCCAGTATAGCTATAATTCCTTGCGGAACGACTTCCAGCTTTAACTTCTGAAATTCCCTGCATAGCTCTGGCTGATCCTCCATTGACAGCGTATTTGCACTATGACTCTTTCGACTTAGAGCATCGGCTACCACATTAGCTTTTCCAGGGTGGTAATGAATTCCCACATTATAATCCTTAATTAACTCTAGCCATCTTCGTTGTCTCATATTAAGATCTGCTTGAGTGAATATGTATTTCAGGCTCTTATGATTTGTATATATCTCACATCTATTTCCTATGAGATAATGACGCCATATCTTCAAAGCATGCACTACAGCAGCTAATTCCAAATCATGCGTCGGGTAATTCGCCTCATGCGGCCTTAACTGCCTTGACACATAAGCAACAACTTTGCTACCCTGCATCAACACGCACCCCAGGCCTTGCTTTGAGGCATCGCAATAAATATCAAATCCATTCTGCACATCCGGCAACACTAATACGGGGGCTGTCGTCAAACGCTTCTTCAGTTCCATAAAACGTTTCACTCAAAGGCCCATGCAAACTTCTTCTCTTTCTTCAACAACTGCGTAAGGGGTTTGGCAATCGTCGAGAATCCTTCTATGAACCGACGGTAGTATCCCGCCATTCCCAGAAAACTACAGATCTGAGTAACAGACTTCAGTTGCTCCCAATGTAACACTGCGTCCACTTTGCTTGGGTCAACTGCAACTCCTTTAGTGACATGACCAAGAAATTCAACTTTCTCCTTCCAAAAATCACACTTGCTGAACTTAGCATACAGCTGATGTTCTCGCAGCCTCTCTAAAACCATCCTCAAGTGTTCCGCATGCTCTTCCTCTGTCTTCGAGAAAACTAAGATATCGTCTATAAAGACTACAACAAACTTATCCAAATACTCCATGAAAACCTTATTCATCATGTTCATGAAATATGCCGGGGCATTAGTCAATCCAAATGACATGACTGTGAACTCATAGTGACCATATCGCGTAGAAAACGCAGTCTTGGGCACATCCACCGCTCGGATCTTTAACTGATGGTACCCTGAACGAAGATCTATTTTGGAGAAAACTCCGGCTCCTCTTAACTAATCAAATAAATCGTCGATCCTGGGCAATGGATACTTATTCTTGATCGTTACCTCATTAAGTGCATGATAATCAATGCACATCCTAAGACTTCCATCCTTCTTACGAACAAACAAAACTGGTGCTCCCCACGGTGATGAACTTGGTCTAATGAAACCTTTCTCTTGCAGTTCCTCAATCTGCTTTTTCATTTCCACTAACTCGTCGGTAGGCATCCGATATGGTCTCTTTGATATCGGTCTTGTCCTCGGTGCTAACTTCGATAACAAACTCGATATCGCGATGCGTGGCAACCTTGGTAAATCTTTGGAAACACATCCGGTATTCTCGACTCATCGCACATCCTCTATCTTGGCTTGCATGCGGCTGTTGACCACTAACCGCCCATCACGAATCATGGTCGCTTGAAATTCTACCTTCTTGCCACTAGGGCCTTCGAGAGATACAATCCTTCGGCCACAATCCAAAACAGCCTTATGCTTAGACAACTAATCCATTCCAAGGATAACATCTAGGGATTGTGCATCTAACAAGATAAGATTCGCTAGAAATTCTATCCCATCCATGAGCAACTTATCTCCCAAGCACTCGAGGCTAGATCTAAGCTCCGATCCTGGGCTTGGACTAATAGCACACATTTAAGATTCACCACTTTAAACCCATTCTTGGTTGCAAAACTTTGTGAAACAAACGAATGCGAAGCTCCAGAATCAAATAAAACTGAAGCGGGTACTGAGTTAACCAGAAACTTACCTAGTACGACGTCCGTAGCCTCCTGAGCTCCATCTGCGATGATGTGGTTGATCCTACCGCGACTTTGTTGGTGAGGGTTGCTCGGCTTGACCAGCGCACGATTTCCTCCTGAAGCGGTGCCTTGGCGGTGTTGTTCCCAAGTTAAAGCGAATCGCGTGATGCCTCCTTACGTGGACACCTATTAGAAAAGTGCCTGGCTCATTGCATGTATAGCATCTTTTGATTGCAGTTGCCGACTCCTCTCGGTGCATTACGCCTGTCTTTGGCGTTTGAAAGTTCTGATTAGCAGGGCGAGTGTAGGGGTTGCTGTCTTATTCACGGCTGGCGGTTGGAATCGCAAGCTAACTGTGGTGACATTCTCAGCGTAGGTGGTTTGGGCGTCCACCGATTAGTCATCAAGCGCTTACGGTTTCACCTAACTCCTTGCGCTTATCCTCCAAAATCAAAGCCTTATTAACTAGCTCCTGAAAATCAGGAAATTGTGGGTGATCGGTCCACTGCAATCTGAATTCACCCTTCATGAAACGAGGCGCCTAGCTTTATCATCGCTACATCTTGAGGGCATAGCGAGCTAACTGGTAAACTTATTCGATACTCGGCCACCGGTGGCTTCCTTGTTTGAGCCACAATTCTTCCTTTTAAGGTCCATCATTCATTCAGGACATGATATTGGCGGAAGCGGTAGTAAACTCATCCCAGGTAATCTCTTGCGGGGCTTCATGTGCGGCACAGTAATTCTCCCACCATTCTGCGGCGGTTCCTTCCAGTTGATGAGAGGCGTAGAGCACCTTCTCATTGCCCTCGCATTGAGTAATATGCAGCTTCTTCTTAATAGTCCTTAGCCAATCATCGGCTTCCAAAGGATTAACATTCCCAGCAAAGGTTGGCGGCCGAGTCCTCATGAAATCTGATAGCTTGGAGTAAGGTCGAGGTCCACCATTGTTGTTCTGAGCTGCATGGTTGTTGTTGGTTGCTGCTACATTGGTCATCTACTGCATCATAGTCTGAATTAGTTGAGTCTGCGCGGCAAGAAACGCTCCCAGATTCTGCATGTCCACTGGCGGTGGTGGTTGGGGATGGCCTCCATCATTGGGGTTGTCATTCTGGCGCAGTCCACTTCCTGAAGCACCGTTGGTTCCACGAGTATTCACCATCTGATGATTGCCTCTTGGGTTAGGAAAGGTAGATGTAGCATAGATAAGAAGCAAGAATTTCTAAAGCGGGAAGATAGGTTATACCAGTGAAATAATTCTTTATTTATTCTTGGTATGGCTGCTTATTTAAGCCTACAAGCTTTGCAACACATACTGCACACTCAGCATTACAAAGAAGCAAACTAAACACGAAACCTTAACGTCCACTAAAGAGGTAAAGACTAACTTAAAGACGCGACTCAACACTCGAGTCTCAACACAACTCTAAGACTGATCCTCCTCAGGCTCCCACTCTCGCTCCTCAGGATCCTCCTCTGACTCCTCCTCGGCTGGCTCTTGAGCTCCTCGGGTCACACGTTCCAACTCGTCCTCGACCCCCTCTAGAGCCTCTCCTAGCTCGGTGATCATTCCGATACCTGTAGCACGGGTCTCCTCAAGCTCCTGCTCCGTCACTCGGAGTGCCTCGTACACTATCTCCAGCTCCTGAGTGGTCTCTCTCATATGCTCCTCCTGGGCAAGGGCGAACTCCGCAAGGTGTACCGCGGTAGCACACTCGTCCTCCACGATCCGTCGGCGTCGGCATGCTTGCACATCAGGGTGAAGTCGAAACACTGAGTCGTGAAGCTCGTCGGCGTAGTCGCGGCAGACACGGCGAAGAGCAAGTCGGGCAACCTCCTGGATCGCAACCTCGTACGAGAATCTTCTGGTGGAGATATTGATTGGCCTGCTAGCTTCCTCGTTCTCCCGAGCGTAGATGATCAGTTTGCAAACAAATCCTCGGTGAACACCATTAACGGTCCAGCTGCCTCCTCGGTAAAGCGGACGATAAAAACCTCCAAGCGTCTGAAGAACTCTCCACAGATCCATGGCGTAGCCACCTGCTGACTCCTCAAAGGTCGGAACGATCGGCATCTGCTTCACAAGAACTTTGAATAAGTTCTCCACCCGAAACGGCAAGTAAACGGTAGATTCAGCAAAGGCGAGAAGTAGAGAATGAGATGAGTCGAGAGTGTTTTGTTAGTCAAATTTAAATTTTCCTTTAGAAAATAGTTTTGGACACAACCTGGACTCCTCCATGCTATCTAGGGCCAAGACCTATAGTCAGTATGCTCTGATAACACCTCTGTAAGGACCCGAATCCACCGATTCGGACCCACTGTGTTTACCGCACTAGTCCCAGGATCAACGCTAGTGCACACAGCTCAACATCGGTACATATCACATTATACTCAACGATAATAGAATATTACTCCATTTATTGATATAGCTAAGTGTATGATCTTATGGCCGACTTACATTATTAAGCCACGTAGGGCAAAACTGGAAATATAAGCTAAGAATTAAGCAGCGGAAAGTAGAAAACGTAGATAGCTCATCAGTTCACCACAGGCAACCGACAAGGCTCAGACCCTAATGACTCGTGTCCTCCTGGAACTCCTCCTCCAACACAGGTGTTGATTCTTCGACTGTTGATTATTGTTGTTGGCAAGGGTGAGTACTTAAAGCACTCAACAAGTTGTGCACAGAATGCAATTCTATGTAACTATATGCAAGGCTTATTCCAATGGATAGGTTATCATGGTTATTTTGCAATAAGCAGCATTTATGAACAAATACAATAAATAGATTGTAAAGATCAAAACAAATAACAATAAATAGATTCAAATTTTCAAGTAAACCAAGTTTCCAATTCTAAGTCAAATTCCATCTTCCACATGGCATTACGCCATCTCAACCAAGTTGTCCATTTAATTAAGCTAACCCTTAATCAGTAATTCCGAGCATTGCTCAATACCATGAGCACGGCTATCCGAATAGTTTCTCACTCTGCAGAGGTTATGCACTTTACCCACGCGATACAACCATACACCACAAAGGCGAGTGATTATAACAAAGCCTTTACAATGCGTTGGCTTAACCCGGTACCACCCGCTAAGATTTCAACACTGGTGTGACTGGTTACCACATCCAAGGTCCCCCTCTTGCGCCATGTGAATTACTCCATAACTCGGAAACTCACACCGACCACGATAGTACCAAAATTAAGACATTGCAAATTAATCAGCTAGGCTGGCCCACACCAGACATGTGGTTGCATGATTGACTCAGGTCAAAGGCTTGCAAGGTTAAGTCCTTAGAGTGATCAAGGCAAGACATCCACATACCCTCTGCCCATCGGGCCCACCTTGGCATACTCGCCCCTTGTCACTTGCCCCAATCTAAGTGAATATCACCCAAGTTGATTACCAAGCACCACGTGCCATCAACAATTCAACATCGTTGCGTGACATGACTCGCCACAACAACTCAATCTCATCGTGTGATCCCACATGACACACAAGTTCATAACATCGTTCCATATTCCATTAGTCAAGATTAATTATCCATGATTCAATCACATGATGACGTGGCATGGCTAAGCAACTAATACAGTCTAACCATCCCATGTTGATTATCATTACTAACCAACTATAATGAACCAAGCTAGGGTGACAATAGATTATGGCATACAATGGCAAGGTAGGGTATAGATCAAATTGGTATAATAGCTAAGTCCCAATTTAATTTGAAACAATTGTATACTTGAAATAATATGCAATAGGGTAAAACAAATATAGCAATTTTATAAACATGGGTTCAACATGATCAAAGCACAACTTGCCTTGGAATAGGTCCTGATCTTGATCTGAAACTTGCTCTTGAGTTGCTGGATCTTCCTCCGAAGGGTCGCACAATTCAACGTCTACGCGTACCGAACGAGAAAAGCAAATAAATACCAAAATAGAGAGCAAATGAACTCCAAAAATCAATTAAAATTCATTATTAAGTAGATCTCAATTTTAAATTTTTTTAGAAATTTGAATCACTCAAATCCGAGTTAAGATGCAAAAGATATAGCCTTTTGAATTTTGGAATAAATACTGAAATTGCAAAAATTAAAAATTCAGAATTATTTTTAAACTGAAAACAGATTTATTGCGCAAGCGTGACGTCATGCTGACGTCAGCCCTGACCCGAACCAATCAGGTTCTGCCACATGTCTCAGGGTATGGACTGAGTCCACGGCGCAGCGCTGGACCACGGTGGACTCGGTCCACGACGCCTCGGCACCCGTTCCCGACACGTGGCGGCATCCGATTGGTCCACATGCGCGGTTCAATCTGGTTCGATGAAGACGGATTGGATGGCCCCGATTGCTCGCGACGTGGCAGCGCGTCAACCGAAGGATTTAGATCCGACGGCCCAGAGCTTTTTGGATCCGGCGATGGAGGCACGGCGGCGGAACTCCACCGGCAGCGAAGAAGACAACCTGGACGATGGCTCCCTGGCGCTTCCCCGACGAGGTGAAGTTGCGGCTCTGGCTCGGTAAGGGGAGACGAATCCGGATCTGGTTCTACCGCGGCGGAACACGTCCTAGAGCCAACGGAATCCCGCGAAAACCCTCGGCGGTGCTCGCGACAACCTCCGATGAGTCCTTGCGACGAAGCGACGGCGATTCCAGCGACGGCGAGCGGGGAAAAAGAAGCGGCACAGCTGAGACATCCTCGGGGCGGGGTCCACGGCTTAAATAGCCCCCTCGACGTCCGTGTCCGAGGCGGAGTCCTTTCCGTACGCGGCGGCGCAGTCCGAGTCCGACACGGCGACGAGTCCCGGAGAAGACGGAGTCTCGACCGTCCACGCGTCGTGAATCAGACGGACACTCGTGCACATGATGTGGCGAAATCCGAGCCCTCCACGCGACATGATCCAACGGTGACGATAAAACGGAGTCCCGAACCGGTACGCTTCATCCTCGATCATCCGATCCGAATCCAACGGCAGGGATTAGACCTTCTAGAAAACGGGCTGAACGGGCCGCGCACTCCGGCCCACTCACGCACAGTATATGGGCCAAGCCCAATACTATTCACCAGGATTTTTCTAAAAGATTTCTTATTTAAAAAATAATTACAGAAATTCATTTTATTTGTTTTAGGCAATAAAACTATTAGGAAAAATCCAAGAAAATTCCCAAAAATACTTTGAGACATTTTGAACTCAGATAAAATATTTTTGGTAAAACTTTATTTTAACATTGCACAAATTTAAATAATTTTCAATAAAAGGCCAAAACACTTAATTTGCAATTAATTCAAATAAATCCTGAAAAATCCAAATAAATCCCAGAAAAATCATAAAATGCACAAATGACAATAAAATAATATTTAGGCAAATTTTGGGATGTTACACACAAGCAGCCGTAAGGAACAAATTTATGTGGGTACTTCGTGTGCCACTACATGCGCGAAAACTTATCATGCACAATAAAAGACAATGACGTAGAGGTCAGTCACGCTGACATGACACATTGATTCACACCACTCAATTTCTATATACTCTCTTAATTATGTTTTTTATACTTATAGCGCCTCAAGTTGTCTACGTTAGGACTGCTTCCTTCCGAAATCCAAGCCATTCAGGGCTAGCTCGCCTACTTCATCATGAAGGAAGTAATCAACAAAAAAGGCGAGTTTTATGACGAAGACAACAACGATCCAGTCATCCATACTCTTCTCTCACATCACGTGTCTCCAACCTCCGAAGACCCGTATGCTTCTAGTTTAGGCTTTTGTTACTTCAATTTTGTTTCATTACAAAGTGTACATAACTCTTTGTTGCTTTCAAATGGGACCCCTTCTTTTGTCAATGCCACTTCTTTTGTCAGTGGTTGTGCTAGTCTGAATAATGCTCTGACCTTTAACTACAGTTTTATTCAAAATTGGGAGGTAATTTAGTCAAATTGGTAGAGTTCGGTATTGTATCCAGATTTCATATGAAAGCAAATAGTATATTGCTATTGTTGTTAGCAGATATTTACTACTCTTGTTATACCTTTTGGCTATATGCTTTTTACAAGTCAGCTCCTGTGTTTTAATGCTTATCATCTTTGATACATTTGAACTAGTTTTCCAAGTAAGTGCAAATGGTGTCGGCCTGCTTGATCCTCGGTCTTTGAAACAAGCGGTGTAAGTGGCTGTCCAATGACTTTAGTGTACTCATGTTTTAGTGCTATGGTATGCTGCTCAAGGAAATCACGCGCTTCTTCCCCGCCTCGTTGTTCTTGAATGAAGTTGTTTTGCAAAGGCATGGCTAGCGCTGCCTGAGGCTAGCCACAAATGCCAGTTTTTTATTTTCGTGTGTGGGATTATCAGCGGCGGTTTTTTCCTAAAACCGCTACTGACTTAATATCAGTGATGGTTCTCTCCAAAAACCGCCACTGATACTAGTCCTATCAGTGGCAGTTTTATATAAAATCACCACAGATAGTTGTATCAGTGGCAGTTCTAGCCAAAAACCGCCACTAATAGTCGTATTATCAGTGGCGGTTTTTGGGCTAGAACCGCTACTGATATTTGAGTATCAGTAGCGGTTCTATCAAAAAACCGCCACTGATACTTGGATTATTAGTGGAGGGTTTTGGCTAGAACCGCCACTGATACCCGAATATCAGTGGCTGTTCTAGCTAAAAACCGCCACAGATAGTATTATCTGTGGCGGTTTTAGAACCGCCACTGATAATCCTCGATTATCAGTGGCACTAAATCTGTGGCGGTTCAAAAACCGCCACTGATGGCAGTTATGAACCGCCACAGATGGCCTTTTTCAAGGTAGTGACATTTCGTTAACAATCATAGTATGCTTATTAGGGCATTCACTTATATTATGACCTTTACTGTGAAATTAAAACATGTAATATTGCTGGTTTTAGTTGTAGAAACAACACTACTATCAGTTGTACTCCCGGTTTTACTTACCAAACTTACCATTTTAGAAGCATCTCTTTGGAAATGTTGTGCTAGTTTGGAAGATGCCACTGGTTTGAACCATGAATTAGCACAAACTTCTTGCTTATTTGGATGCTTCCAAGTTGTTGGAGATGAGTAGGAGCAGTCACCATTGGATTTCCTTAGCACTTATTTTTTTAGACTGCATGCACTAACTCTTGGAGACTAGTGTACGGGTGCATCTCAACACGGTCCAAAATATCTTCATTAAACCCCTCCAAAAAATGTGCTATAGGAGCTTCCTCTTATTTCAATCGCTGTAGCTTAGTATGAATAGTTCGTGTGCAGTATGGTCACACAACCTTTCTCGTATGATGTTCTTCATCTCAGCCCAAGTCATCGGTCTTCTACCTTCCCTATTCAACTGATCCCGCCAAACCAAAGCATGTTCAGTGAATTCAATTGAAGCGGCACGTACCTTCTTTTCTTCAGAGAAGTTTTGACCATTGTATATTTGGTTAACCTGCATCACCCACTTTAGGGATCTCTCTAGGTCCGTTCTGCCTGTGAACGACGGTATAGAAATTTTGAGCTTTCCCAAACCATCATCCTCTTGACCTCATCCACCGCCATGTCGTGAATCACAGGAAGGATTTTTTTGTGCGGCAGAAATCACCACTTTTCTGCTCTTTTATTCAACTTAAATAGCAAAGAAACAACAACTAGTAACTGCCATGACTCAATGAAGAAACCGGCCATTAAAGACAAAATGTGAACAACTAGTAACTGACCCACTAAGTACTAGAAACTGCTCTAAGTAAAAACAAACTAGTAACTGACCCACTAAGTACTAGAAACTGCTCTAAGTAAAAACAACAAATAAATGAATGATGCCTTGATTATGTAACAATCTCCCCCTAATACTAGCATTGTTCATCTAAGCTTGGTGACGCCGATCCGCCCGCGAACTTCCTGGAACTTAACCCTTCCGAGTGGCTTCGTCAAAATGTCCGCGAGTTGCTCCTGAGTACCCGCGAACTCCAAGTCAATTGCCTCGCTGTTAACACACTCACGGATGTAGTGAAATTTGGTGTCGATATGCTTACTCCGATCGTGTAGAACGGGGTTATTGCTGAGAGCGATTGCAGACATGTTGTCCATCTTCAATTTCGGCGGGGACGACTTGACGCCAATCACGTCGCTGAGCAGCCACCTGAGCCAAACTCCTTGGCAAGTCGCCGCTGCACCTGCAATATACTCTGCCTCACACAATGAAAAAGTGATTACCCGCTGCTTCTGTGACTGCCAAGTCACCGGGTTATCGCCGAGAAAGAAAATGATGCGGATGTGCTCTTAGGTCATCTCGTCTCTGCCATGTTCTTTGTCGCCAGAGCCCACAAGATCGAGCTCGGCATCGCCTCGCGTGTACACCAAGCCGTAGTCGATCATGCCTGCGACATACCGGAGCAAGTGCTTTATCGCCGCCATGTGCTCCTGCTTCGGGTCCTCCATGAATCGGCTCAAGTATCCCACGGCGAACGCGAGATCAGGCCGAGTGTGCATCAAGTACCGCAGGCTGCCGATGAGACTGCGATACTCTGTCATGTCGACCGCTGGCGATGAAGACTGCTTGGACAGCTTGAGGCGAGTCTCCATCGGTGTCGCGCACAGATTGCACCTGCCCATGCCTCCTTTCTCGAGCAGCTTCTTGGCATAGGCAGCTTGACACAGTTCAATCCCGTGCCTCCCCTGTTTTAACTCAATACCAAGATAATAAGAAAGGGTTCCCAGATGAATCATCTGGAATATCTTCTTCATCTCTGCCTTGAATGAGTTGATTTCGTCGGCGAGCTCCCCCGCAATGATGAGATCGTCGATGTAGATGCCCACAACAAGCCTGGTTTGCTCGATGGCGCGCGTGTACAGGCCGTGCTCGCGCTTGCTCCGGGCGAACCCGAGTGTTTGTAGGCTCGCGTCTAGCTTGGCGTTCCACGCTTGCGGAGCTTGTCGTAGCCCGTACAAAGCCTTGTGCAACTTCAGGACTTTTTCCTCGTGTCCGGTGGCAGTGAAGCCAGGCGGTTGCGCGACGTAGACCTCCTCTGCCAGCTTGCCGTTAAGGACCACCGACTTGACGTCCATATGGTGCACGAGCCAGCCACGAATCGCAGCCACGGTGAGCACCACGCACACCGACTCCATCCTTGCAACAGGGGCGAACACCTCCTCGTAATTGATCCCCTGGCACTGCACGTACCCTTTGGCGATGAGGCGCACCTTGTGCTTCACCACCTCATCGTGTTCATCGCGTTTGAGCTTGAACACCCACTTCAAGCTTATGGCGCGCTGTCCATGAGGCAAGCTTACAAATGACCACGTCTCATTTTGCTCGATTGATGCCATCTCCTCCAACATCACCTTGTGCCATTCACCGCTCTTCTTCGTATACTCCACGGATGCAGGTTCGTCGTCGATCGCCACCATGAGCTCTTCAGCAAGCTCACGGTTAGCGTACCCTAGAGGCATTGCCGTACCAAGGACATTGTCCAGAGTGCGAAATCGAAGTGGTGCATCGTCATGATCATTATCCAGATCAAGTTCCCCGCTTGGTGGTGACACGAACTCAACCGTCGGTGAAGCTAGCGGTGTGCGGGGCTCGGATCGCGCGCGGGCATGGCATGGCGCCGCGAGTCATCGGCGGTGTAGACGTTGCCGGCATGTCGGTGTCGCTCTGTTCCGTAGGCACCGAGAAGAACTCGGCGCAGAACGGTTCAACATCCTCACCTGGCCCGGCTCCTTTGTCCTCCCCCCAATCCCAGCTACGCTCTTCCTCAAACATTGTGTCATGTGAAACGTGGACACGGCGCGAGAGCGGATTGTAGAACCAATACGCCTTGGTCCCTGGTCCGTAGCCCACAAACACCATGGGCGTACTCCTATCGTCGAGCTTGGCGAGGTGCTTGCTGGCCACCTTCACATGTGCAACACACCCAAATGTGCGAAGGAAATGCACTGGTGGCCGGGAGCCATGCCATACCTCGTATGGTGTCTTCCCATCGACACTTTGGGTCGGAGCGCGATTCAACACGAACACTGCCGTGGTCACCGCCTCCCCCCAAAACCAGCCTGGTATCGCCATTGCCTTCATCATGCTTCTCGCCATGCCCATCACCGTCTGGTTGCGCATCTCCACCACGCCGTTTTGCTGGGGTGTGTATGACGCGGTGAGGTGTTGCGCATCTCCACCACGCCGTTTTGCTGGGGTGTGTATGACGCGGTGAGGTGCCGCTTAATGCCCTGATCGGCACAGTAGTCGGCAAAGGCACGCGCCGTGAACTCCTCGCCGCGATCAGTGCGCAACGTGCCCATCTTCCTTCCTACATCCATTTCTGCTCTTGCTTGGAACCGCACGACCGTCGTCGCAGCTTGGTCCTTAGAGCTCAGTAGGATTAGCCACATGTAGCGGCTCAGGTCGTCGACGAGGAGGAGAAAAAACCGGTTGCCGCTTGGTGTGTCGCCGTGGACGAGCTCAAGTCGCTGCGTGGCACGATGACATTCCTCCGCTTGGAAACGCCGGTCTTGCTTTTCCGCAAAGGCGGTATGTGCGAACTTGATCAACATGATTAATTCGCAGTAGCCCTCGCACCATCCCCTCCTGCGCCAGCTTGCGGAGACCACGGAAGTTGAGGTGGCCGTACCTCACGTGCCACCGCCACGCTGCGCTGGTGCCTTGCGCCGCCAGACACACCAATCTGGCGATGTCCACTGTGAGCACGTAGAGGTGGCTAGGTGATCGGTGCACCTTTGCTAGTAGTCGACGTCGCTCGTCCCGAATCCGAAGCACGCCGTCGCCGATCTGGATATCAAAGCCGTCCTCATCAAGCTGCCCCAAACTGACGATGTTAGTGGTGAGGCGCGGGATATGGTACACCTCGATGAGTGCCTGGTGCCCCCCACTCTTGCACGTGAAGAGCACGATGTCACGCCCCTCAATGCCAACCACCGACCCGTCACCGAACTTGACAGTGCCGCACACTCCCGTGTCGAGCTCAGAGAAGGCAGACTTTGCGCAGGTCATGTGGTTAGTGGTGCCCGTGTCGAGTATCCACCTAGTGTAGTCGCCATCGCCCTTCACCCCCAACTGGACGAAGAGATGATCCTCAACAAGATCCACCGACTTTGTCATCACAGGTGCTAGGGAAGGATTTGACACCGGCGAAATTTGAGCTCGTGTGAGCGGGGATGCAGTGGCCATCAATAAAGTGGGCTCCTAGTCCTCTTCCGCCTGGGCCACATGGGCCTGCTCATCGCGCTTCTTCTTGCGACACTCATGGGCCCAATGGCCTATTTTGCTGCAGTACCGGCACTGGTTGCTAGCGACCGTGCCGCTCCCGCCATTTTCGCCGGCCTTAGACAACTTGAAGTTGCCACGTCCTCCATCGTCCTTGCCGCGGCGGCGCCCACGGCCCCTCCGTTGGCCCGAGCCTGGACTTGAGCCCATTTCGCTGGAGAGCTGCAGCCGCAAGGTGATGCGCGCGACCAACTCCTCCTCCGTGAGATTCAGCCTAGCGATGGAGCCGCCATTGGAACTGCTGCCTCTGCCTAGGTCATGGTGCTCCTCCGCCGCCTTGAGATGCCTGATGAGCTCCTCAACAGAGAGCCCGTTAAGGTCCATCAGCGTCTCGATTGCCATGGCGATCTGCGCATACCTTGACGGCACTACCTGCAAAAATTTGCGTACAATCTCTTCCTCGTCACAGGCGTCTCCAAGCACCGCGAGCTGACTCGCGATCCTGGTGATGCGGACGCTGAACTTGTCCACCGTCTCATCGTCGCGAAACTTGAGCGCGTCGAACTCCCGAAGGAGCGTGCTCACCTTCGCCTTGCGAACTCGCTCGACGCTGATGTTCATCATCATGATCGCGTCCCATGCGATCTGAGCCGTCTCCTTGCTTGCGATTACGCCCATCATCTCCGACGGCATGGCTTTCGCGATGGCCTCGAGAGCCATCCGATCCTCGACGTAGTCGTCGGTGCCATCGCTCACCGCCTCCCACAAACCCCGTGCCTGTAGCATGATGCGCATGAGCGCTGCCCAGTCAGAGTAGTTGGTCTTCGTGAGCATAGGGTATGCTGCCGACCCTCCAACCTCCTTCACAACACGCTGCCCAACGATCTCGCGGCCACAGGCATCACGGTGCCATGGTCGGCGCGAAGGAGGTGATGGTGAGCGTACCTGGCACCTCCTCAGAGGAGTCCTAGAACCACGAGCTGCAGGAGCCGACATGGCTCTGATACCAAATGTCGTGAATCACAGGAAGGATTTTTTTGTGCTGCAGGAATCACCACTTTTCTGCTCTTTTATTCAACTTAAATAGCAAAGAAACAACAACTAGTAACTGCCATGACTCAATGAAGAAACCGGCCATTAAGGCCACAATGTGAACAACTAGTAACTGACCCACTAAGTACTAGAAACTGCTCTAAGTAAAAACAAACTAGTAACTGACCCACTAAGTATTAGAAACTGCTCTAAGTAAAAACAGCAAACAAATGAATGATGCCTTGATTATGTAACACGCCATTGTTAAGCCCAAGGATGCCTCCTGCCATGTGACGAGCACCACGGTTACGGTGATTGAAACCACGCCGATGGCCATAATTGATGTAATTCCCATCAAAAGCTCCATCAGACATAGTAACAAAGTTATAGTGTTGTAAATCATCAACAAAATTATTTTTTACCTATGGACGTAGTCGTGGAGGAAGAATGGGGGCAGCAGTAGCTCTATATTCGGTTTGGAGGCCTTGGTCCCTCTCCAACCGCCGTAGAGAGTCCATAACAGCATTAAAGCAAATGGTAGTAGCATCCTCATGATGCCGGAATGCTTCCTCATGCCGTGTGAAGCAAGCATTTAGATTGCCCTCCACCTCAGTAATATGATTTCCCAGATCGGTCCGAAGATCTTGGATGCGTTGATTTGCACTTTCTTGTGAAAATGTTTATTCGATGCAACAAATTGCGCATGAATGTTTGGAGGAAGATCAGCTCCATAGTGCATTTCCTCCACCTCTTCATCGCATAGTTTTCATCGTTATGAGAAGTTCCTAGCATGGTGTTGGCGTCAGAAACTTGAGGTAGGGTTTACGACAAAGAAGACACCGCATTTAACACAGTTCAAGAGCGTGCGGTCGATTTGACTCAGAATCGACAAGGTAAAATATAAAATTCACTCAAAAGCCGATCGTAAAGATAAATCGGCTTAGACTTAATCAGCTTGAAGCCGATCAAGATCGAGGTAACAAGGTAAATCTAATTAGCCGATTAAGGCTAATCAGAGGATAAAGGTAGATCGATTCTGAAGAAGGCGATGCGCAACAAAATCAGAACAAATCAAACCTGGGGTGTAATTGACGAAGATCAACAATCGGCGATGCGCAACTTTATTGATCAAGATCGATTACACAGACTAAATTACAAAAGCTACTCCTAGTCGACAGGAAGGAAGAAAGTAAAAGCTGGTTGATTGTATTGTCTTTTTTTCGCAGCTCGCTCTGGTCCTTCTTTTATACCCTTCGGACGATCGTGTCCGACTACAACACATTCAAATTTTGATCCGTATCGGCCTTATCTCGGACAGTTATTTCCTTAAAGATCTTGCCGTTACCAAAATATCTCCAAACCTTTCCATCCTATCCGTTAATTCCGTATCTTTGACTTTATTTGCCGATTTTGACCAGACTTGCCAAATTTTGGTGCAAACATATGCCCCCATTTTTGAGAGATGACTTGTCATCTGTCAAAAATCGCAATTTTATCGGCCTTTTCAATCGGCTAACTGTTGAACTTCGCTCAATAACTATCACTTTATTCGCGCCGTAATTCTCTGACATGCAGGTAGTGCGTTTTAACTACTCGCGCCTTTTGAGATTCACTTCCCGCCGCTTCAAATTTTCACCACGCTATAAAATGCGGCCCCCACTTCAGTCATTTCTTACGCGCTCGAGCTCTCACGCATTTCGCAATCGGCTTCTTCCTTCTGCACCTTGCTCTCACTGGCATGCCAACTCTTTTGACTGAAATCGGCTTTCAACCTAAAATCGGCTGAATGGATTCCTCTCAGGTACTTATCCCAATTCCCAACAGTGTTGATCAATTCTTTCTCAGTCCATTAGGAAACTTAGACGCAGCTACAGTCATTGACCAAGAAGTAACTCGTCTCCCTTTATCGGCTAGAGGATATAATATTGAGGGTTGGAGTAAGAGTTTTAGGGCTTGGCCGATTGCACTTAATCGAGTAGCAGCCCAGAAAAGAGAGTCTTGGGAGAGAATGGGCATCGCAGAATGCATTCCCTTGAGTTTAGCCGATCCAGAGGCCAATGAGCCCTTGGTGGCCACGGCTTGTTATTTCTGTTCGGCCTTCAGTGCCAAACCCAAACATAAGCTTATCCGATCAAAAGGCGAAGGCTGGTCCAAGTATATAGCCAATAATAACAGAGTAAATGGATTAGTATCGGATGAGGAGCACATTGCTTTCCTTAACCTGTGGCTTGACCGATTTCTGTTTTGTGGAGATTCATTGGGACCAACTCAAGTGTATCAAACTATCGCTGAAGGATTAGTAGAGGGCCGTCGGCTTGCATTTGGAAAAACATTCCTCGGCAAGCGATATACGGATGATGCATGTCATTAGAGTCGGCTTTACGGGTTTTGCCGACTTCACCGTAGGTAACATAGGAGGTCCTTTATGGTTTATTCAGTGCGCTATGTTGCTTCTTGGTAGACCTTTTGACTTAGAACCTCACCAAGATCTGACTTTCCCAAGAGAAGACAATCCACGAGAACGCCATTCCCGGTATCAAGCAAGCCGATCTTTTGGCTAGCGTTTCATTATATGTTCGGTGGCGAGACAAAAATTACAAAGGTGATTCAAAGAAATATATGTCCTTTTTCCTTAATTTGAGTGACACGGATTTGAGGCGACAAGATTTTTCAGCTATAGCCAAGTGGCCGATTTTCCATGGCCTTCATTCCTTAGACTTGAAGCCGCGAGCTTCGAGATGTCTTGGAGACCCTCGGTTTGTATAGAATCTTTATTTCTCCTTGTATTCTTCATCTTTGGTCTCTACACAAGGAATCGGACATACCGACCATCATATGAATTCTACCATCCATCCATTTACGCAAGACAAGCTGGGATTTGGTCAATTGATTACGAGTCTTGACTTCTTGATTGGCTTGAGCCAAGGGCGAGTCCGTAATCTTTGTGTCGGCCGAGATTGTTCTTGAAGTGTCAGATGACTGCGGTCCAATCTTTACCGCATTTTTTCCCGAACACCGCACGAGCGCAGAGGCTATACTTAGTGGTGGTCGGTCATTGCGTAAGCTTCAGTATCGGTCAAAGTCTCCATCTAACATTGTTAATGAATTTTCCCAAACCTTTTGGAGCCGACGCTAGCATCTAGTGCCGATTCTAGCGTGAGGCAACCATTCGGATATACTAATACGAATGTAGATGTCTCTAGCGAGGTATCGGCTTTTATAGTCGAGATCTCCCATTTCGCATTCCATGAAGTTTCTTTGCATCTAACTTTGCTTCATGCGTGACAATCTTTGGAAAGGTGAAAGTTTAAATAAACGTCGCTCCGTGATAAGCTAGCCGATATGCCCAAAGTGATTCTGATAGAGTTGAGTGCCAATTCCTCGGCTTCTCATTGATCTTTCTTTTGATCAATTTAATCAGCGTTTTGTTGGATGACTCGGCTTGTCCGTTAGCCTGAGCGTAGTGTGGGGATGAATTCAACAATTTAATCCCCAGACTTGTTGCGTAAGCCTGAAACTCATTGGACATAAAAACCGTGCCTTGATCGGTTGTAATTGTTTGCGGTATTCCAAACCGATGAACAATATGTTCATTAACAAAACCGATGGCTTCAACGCTGGTTACTTTCTTAAGTGGTATAGCTTCAACCCACTTTGAGAAATAATCAGTTGCGGCCAAAATAAACTTATGGCCTTTACTCGATGCAGGGAATATTTGGCCGATTATATCTATTCCCCAACCTCTAAACGGCCATGGCTTGATAATTGGGTGCAAAGCCGATGTTGGTGCTAATTGTACATTGCCAAATTTCTGGCAAGTTTGACAACCTTTGTAGTATTTGAAACAATCTTCTAGCATTATCGGCCAAAAGTAACCTGTCCGTCTAAGCATCCATTTCATTTTATGGGCCGATTGATGAGAACCGCAAATACCTTCATGTACTTCACCCATCGCCACTCGTGCTTCTTCGGTCCCAAGACATCTTAATAGCAATCCTTCCATCGTCCGATAGTACAAAGTATCGTCCATAACAATGTACTTCAAAGCTCGTTGCCTAATTTTGCGTTCTGTCGGCTCAAATGGATCGACCAGGTATTTCTTTATTTGCGTCCTCCAATCCGCGACATCCACAAACATGACGGCTTTATCTATTAGCTCAGTCACTTGATATCGGTCGAGGTCTTTGTACCCTGATGCCTATTGAGCCAAGGTATTAGTTCTATTTTGCAACTCTCTAGGGACGTGACCGATAGAAAATGACGTAAATGAGCCGATGATCTCTATGCATTGCTCCAAGTATTTTAGCAGTATATCGTCTCGACATTGGTATTCTCCTTTGATTTGCTGTATAATTAGCATAGAATCCCCGTATGCCTCAACCGTACTTACTCCGATATTTTCCAATAACTGCAAACCTTTGAGCATTGCTTCGTACTCTGCCTGATTATTTGAGCATCGGCTATTTAGCCGAAATGCAAACTCGAAGTTATGCCCTTTAGGTGATATAAGCACTATACCAATTCCATCACCCTCTCTGCACAGCACCGTCAAAAACAATTGCCAAGGGCTCTGATACTAAACGATAGTAGTATCATGTCCTGTTAAAAAATCGACTAATACCTGCCCTTTGACTGCTTTGGCCGATTCATAGGACAGGTCGAACTCAACCAAGGCATAAGCCCATTTGCCAAGTCGACCTTGTAGGATTGGAGCTGACAACATATATTTTATAACATCGGTTTTACAGATTACTTTACAAGCCGATGCTAAAATGTAATGTCTTAGCTTTGTACATGAGAAGTATAAAGACAAGCATAATTTCTCAATGGAAGGGTACCTGACTTCAGCATCAAGAAGGCGTCAGCTTAAATAAAAGATAACCCTCTCCTTTCCATCAACTTCTTGTGCTAAAACAGACCCAATAGTCTCCTTTTCAGCCGATATATATAACTTGAATGGAACCCCCTTTTGTGGCGCGGCTAAAACCGGAGGATTGGCTAAATATTTCTTAACATCGTCAAAAGCCTTTTGCTGATCGGCTCCCCAAACAAACTCTTGATTATCCTTTAATTTCAACAGTGGGGTAAATGCGCGGATCCGTCCGGATAGATTCGAGATGAACCTTTGAAGATAATTAATTTTGCCGATCAACTTCTGCAACTCATTTTTGCACGTCGGGGGCATTGTATCGACTATGGCTTTGACCCTTGTTTGATTGACTTCAATCCCCCTCTCATGCACCATAAAACCTAAAAATTGTCCAGTCGACACGCCGAACGCACATTTGAAAGGATTCATCTTCAATCCATGCGATCTTATGTTCTGGAAAACTCTTTCTAGATCGGCCAAATGCTGCAAGTCCTCTGCAGATTTTACCACGACATCATCAATGTATATTTCAACGATGTGGCCGATTAAATCATGGAAAATTAAATTCATGGCTCGCTGATATGTTGCTCCAGCGTTCTTTAATCCGAAGGTCATAACCGTCCACTCAAATAACCCTATTGCACGGGACATCGAAAGTTTTTTTTGGTATATAAACTTCGCCATGAATATCTTATTGTATCCGGCATTCCCGTCCAGAAAACTCATGATCTTATTCCCTGACGCAGCATCGATAAGCATATCGACTATAGGCATCGGGTATTCGTCTTTTGGTGTCGCTTTGTTCAAATCTCTAAAGTCGACACATACTCGCAGATTTTCCGTTTTCTTCATCATTTGGAACAATGTTGAAACCCACTCTGCATATCGACAAGGTCTTATAAATTTAGCCTCCAACAATCGCTCTATCTCCTCTTTTATGATTTTGTGCAGAGCGGATTAAAACGCCTAGGTCTTGTTTAAACGGCCTATAACCTTGTATAATGGGTAGCCGATGTTCTACCAATTGTCAGCTTAAACCAGGCATTTCGTAATATTCCCAAGCAAAGCAATCTTTATATTTTCTAAGAATTTCGATCAATTTTTCTTTATATCTTACATCTAAATTTGCACTAACAAAAGTTGGTCTTTTTCTATCACCACTACCTATATCAACTTCTTCAAGCAGATCGGTAGACGTAAAGCCATGACCCAACTTTTCATTTTCTTGATAGTCTTCTATAGCTTCATAGCTATCCGTTATTTGCCGATAGCTTTGCATTTTATCTTGTAATGCCTTCACTGCTTTTCTTGTCCCCATCGGCGTAGCACTTCGTTTGCTCGATCGAATGTGCACGGCTTGACACCGATCGGCATAAGTCTGTCTTGCTCACGCAGATGAAATCGCAATCTTCTAATGTTTTCCGATATACACCTGCTTCTTCATGTTGCCAATTCGCGATCGGCGGCCATGGCAATGTGAGCCGATGTGTCGGCCGTGACAATTTCAACTTCTTCTCCGTTCCATTGAACAAGCGCTTGATGCATAGTTGATGGGATACAGTAGTTGGCATGAATCCAATCTCTTCCAAGCAAAATGCTGTAATTTCCTTTTGCGTCAATAACAAAAAATGCTGTCGGCAAAGTCTTACTGCCGACGGTCAGTTCTGTAACCATGACGCCTTTGGCTTCTGTGGGATTGCCTCTGAAGTCGTTCAAAACCATGTTAGTTTTAATCAAGTCTTCATCGGACTTACCCAATTTCTTGCAAGTCGTGTAAGGCATCAAGTTTACTGTGGCTCCACCGTCTACCAGCATCCTTGATATCGCTTTCCATTTATATACCCTTTTAGATATAATGGTTTCAGATGCCGATGATCATCTCTTGGTTTCTCGAATATTGCGTTTTGGACTCCCGAGCAAGATTGGGCAAAAGTTTCTTTAGCCGATTCAGTTTTGATTTTGAATTCGGCTGGCACTGCGAACACCATGTTGATATCCATTGGTGGTGTATCGTCCCTAATCATAGGAGAATCTAGATCATCTGCCGATTCAAAATCTTCTTCAGCTTGTTCTTTTTTCCTCCATTCTTTCTTGATAATTTTGACCAGACGAAGCTCATTGAAAGTTTCGTCCCTCTGTTTTTCTGCGTCGGCTTCTCGAATCTCTTGAGTCCTTAGCCTCTGAAGTCGCTGGCGTTACGATCGGCTAAGGCCAGACGGATACCATCTAGGCTTAGGCTCTACTGGTTTTCTTATCTTGCCGACGAGATTATCTTGGTCAGTGTTTGACCTCCGTTCTTCGACCTGGTTTGGTTCTTGCTTTGGTTCAGATATCCTTTCGTGAACGGGCTTTCTGAAACCTTCATTGTAACCTCGAGTTGGCCCAGACAGCCTATCTTTAGCCGATTGCCTTGGCCAATCGTCGCGGGGGTAATGTTCCATCGGGCACGTGTACGGGGATGGCAGTGCTATTCCCCTTTCCCAACAAAACTGCCAAAAAGGACATCTTCTATGGGCCCTTTCTACATTTTCAGTGTGATATAAATTATCCGACCGACGAGCAGGATATCGCGGTCGGCTATTCATCCTTTCGTATTTATCCATCAGTTGTGAGAAAGTTGGTCCTGACCTTTTGACCGATTGCTTTGATGGCGATTTTTCAGCTTTGTACCATTTACCCACCTGAGGATTGCCCTTGGGTTTAATGGTCCTTGAATTTTTTCCCTCGTGATCGGCTTCTATTTGTAGTGAGCCGATCGTAATTTTCAGCGTTTGACTAGCATTTGAATTCAGCTGCATATCGACCTGCCGATCCTTCTTTGGCTCATCATGCATTGGCTCCTTTCCTTTAGCCGAACATTGAACCATGTTGATTGGAAACGGGTCAGCATCGACTTGCATAGTCGGCTCGTCGAGAAATTTTAGCGATCCGTCCTCAATAGTATCGGATCTGTTGACAAAAAATATTGCAGTCATTAGTATTGTGAGAAAAAGAATGGTGCCACTTGCAATACCTGCGTTTCTTGATCTCGTCAGCCTATGGTATAATATGTCCCTCGGGTAACCGAATTATCTTTTCTTGCAATAATAGATCAAAAATACGATCACATTTGGAAACATCAAAGGTATATTTAACTTCCGACTTATTTCTAGTCGGCTTTAGCCAAGAACAGACTAAGGATTTTTTAGATCCCTTTACCCATTCAGCTATGTTTATTTCTGCTTCATCGTCATCTGAAGAATCACTAGGACAATATTCGACCATATTGACTTTGGCCTTGTCTTTCTCCTTATTATTATTGTTCTTGAATCTATCTTTAAACGCTTTACTATCAGGGAATCGGCTTTCTTGAGCCGATACACGATGAAGCAAGTGGCTCAGATCAGCGAACTCTTGCCCTCCAAACTTCTCCCTAAGCGGCGGAATCAACCCTTGAAACGCCAAATCAACAAGTTGATTATCGGGCAAAGTGATGCTAAAACATCGATTCCTAGTTTTCCTAAACCTTTTAATGTAATCAGTTACCGATTCCCCAAATTTCTGACGGACAGAGCTTAGATCGGAAATCCTGAGCTCCAAACTGCCTGAAAAGAAATATTCATGAAATCGGCTTTCCAAATCATTCCATAAGTGGACCGAATTCGGAGGTAAACCAGGTAAAAGCTGCTCCGGATAATGACAATGTGAATAGTCTTATTTTCAATCCATCGGACTGAGCCGCTTCGCCGCATTGAGCGATAAAGCATCTGATGTGTTCCAACGTTATAGTTGAATCATCGCCAGAGAATTTCGCAAAGTCTGGTATTCTGAAATTATGAGGGTATGGCATACGATCTATGTAATCAGGATACGGCTTTCTATAGCCAATAACCTTTCCCTTAGGCTGTATGCCGAACTGGTCCCGTAAAACAGTGGAAATCTGATCAACCCAATTTACATTATCGGCCATTGGCATAGCAGGCCCTTGATAATGTTGGTCATAGTTGGCAGCCTGCCCCCCGAGTGCAAGCTCGGGTTGCCAATTATGCTGCATCGTCAGCACACGACCATATTGATCATGCCGATTATGCTCGCTTGAGGTTCCGACCTTTGGGACAAACGGCTCTGAGTATGTCACTACCCTATGTTGACCTGGGTTTCTAAGCATGGTAGGATCTTGAGAGAATCTCTCGGAGTTAATCGGCTGTGGAACCGACTGGGGAAAAGCATAAAACGGAGCCGACGGTGGCAGATTTATCGATGCGTCTAACTTGGCGGCATCGGTGTAGGAATGGTAATGGCTTGCCCCACTTGTCCGAGGATCTCTAGGCAATATTACGGTCGGCTGAGTAGGCATCATTGTAGGGGGTGAGGTTATAGCCGATGGTTTAGGATCGGCTGTCGAGCTCTGCGTATTTTGCGCTACTGAAAAAACAGGATAATTTGGCAGAGCTTGTAATGGGTCAAGCAGACTTCCTGACGAGGCTAACTCCTGGGCTATAGATTTAACGCTATTTTCTATCATCGGCTTGAGCGTTGTTACGAGAGCCGATGATTGATTTATTAAGGCGTGGTGCACAGACAGATTGATCATAGCCGATAATTCGGCTTGAGCGGCGAATATCGGCTTACGGTTACGTGACACCCGCATCTCGTATGTTGACCGTCGGCGGGGCTGATTTTGAGTGGCGCCACGTCCGGTTTTACGATAACGACTTAGCATCATCTCCTCCAACGCAGATCTTCCGAGCTTCTATTTCCTGACGTTGTTCCGCGGTCAAAAAGTCCATTGTTGGGACGATTATGGCCTCGGCGTTCAGATCGGATGGTGGAATTGACTTTCCTAATGAAGACATCGGTCCCACCGGGCGTGCCAAGAGTGTGTTGGCGTCAAAAACTTGAGGTAGGGTTTCGACAAAGAAGACACCGCATTTAACACCGTTCAAGAGCGTGCGATTGATTTGACACAGAACAGACAAGGTAAAATATAAAATTCACTCAAAAGCCGATCGTAAAGATCAATCGGCTTAGACTTAATCAGCTTGAAGCCGATCAAGATCGAGGTAACAAAGTAAATCTAATTAGCCGATTAAGGCTAATCAGAGGATAAAGGTAGATCGATTCTGAAGAAGGCGATGCGCAACAAAATCAGAACAAATCAAACCTGGGGTGTAATTGACGAAGTTCAACAATCGGCGATGCGCAACTTTATTGATCAAGATCGATTACAGAGACTAAATTACAAAAGCTACTCCTAGTCGACAGGAAGGAAGAAAGTAAAAGCTGGTTGATTGTATTGTGTTGTTTTTTCGCAGCTTGCTTTGGTCCTTCTTTTATACCCTTCGGCCGATCGTGTCCGACTACAACACATTCAAATTTTGATCCGTATCGGCCTTATCTTGGACAGTTATTTCCTTAAAGATCTTACCGTTACCAAAATATCTTCAAACCTTCCCATCCTGTCCGTTAATTCCATATCTTTGACTTTATTTGCCGATTTTGACCAGACTTGCCAAATTTTGGTGCAAACACATGGTTAGCACAAATAAGAAAATATCAATAAAACAATAAAATAAATGTGGTGTTCACTCACAACTACTCTCACCTTCCAAAGTTCTTACACTTTCTCATGAGTTGCTCGTGTGTGCCACGGGGGTTCATGTGTGGTATTAGTAGTGAGAGATTAAATGGAGTGATTACCGCCGTAGAAATCAATGTATTAACACAAGTAATATGTGGAGCTTGGGTAGGCTAATCAAAGGAAGTAATCTGAATTCTAGACTATTGTCAAGTTAACTAATAATCCAAGATAGAAACCAATTGCCTATATTTACTGATCTTAAATATACAAGCGAATAACAATCGGAAACACCAGCACAAAGATAATGGAGCTTGATGCAATCAAAGATTAAGCTAATCAAAAGATATAAGCGACAATCAATAGCTCTATTGCATAAGTTATGGAGAGACGATAGCTGATTGCTTTAAACAAGCAGTAGGGCACTAGATTGCTCAAAGTTACAAATAAGCTCAATCTGAAATCATGCAAGAGCTACAGTGTGCTCTCCGTCAGGTTTTGATCTTCACACTTCTTTTCTATCTTTCAGCGCTTTTTGCTTCTTCCCGGCACTTTCTTTCTTCTTTTGTTTTCTTTTACGTGAGGCTCTTCTCCTTTTGTTTTCCTTTCCTTTTTACTCGTGACTAAACACAAGGAGAGTAGCACTTTGATGACCCTAGGACAGCAAGGATATAACACAAAATTGTGCTAATTAATGCAATATGAACAGCTCTAAAGCAATATCAAATAGCTAGTCTCGGTCGAAGTTCCACAAAGGAAGATTATTTTTTTGGTATTTTGAAGGTTTATGTGGACTCACAAGGTACTGGACTAAACAGGAAACATAGATGTCTAAAGATGGTACACAGTGAAAACCAAAACTAGAGCTCAAGACAATAGTATGCAAGGTTCAGAAGACACCCGACAATTGCACAACCAATTAATATGTGTAAGTAGCAGAATATGGAGTTATTCTCAAATAGCTTTCTGTAGAGCACTCTATGCTTTCTAACAAGTACTAGAACACATAATTTGGAGCATGGGTGTAAAAGTTATGGCCAGAATACTGAATTGAAATGTTGGAAACTCTAATTTGGAGCACCAATATTAACAACAAACTATTTTACAGATAAAGCCCGAATTTGGACAGGTGCCGAAAAGATAATTTGAAGATATTTTTGTAGGGTTTCAGGAAAGCACAAGAATGCAAAAATGTGAGTTCATATGTGAAAGTTACGATGAAAACAATGTACTGGACAGATTGAACCAAAATTAAATCTACATGAAGGAATAACGATCAACAACTTGAACAATGACTCTAATGGACAAAAACTTAACAAAACTCACTAAAATAACAGATTGAAACAAAAGGTTATTGAGAACGGTAACTAAACTAAAATATAGGATTTTTTTGGTAGGACAGAAAAATAAACTAACCTAAAGGATAGAAATCATAAACGCGTATTGAGCTCTGATACCAAGATGATATGGGGTGGCCCAATCTTGCGATGACGATGATCACACGAACAACTACGATAACTTTAAGATAGCAACAGAATTCGAAGATGAGGCAACCTTGTGTCAAGCACACAACCACAACAGCATCATTCACACCACAATTGTAACATTCTAAAATCTGCATATTTTGTTTGAAATGTTTAAATCTGAATTTCTGAGATTTTTCCTAAATTTTCTAGATTTTATAAATGCTTTTTCTTATTTTTAGATTTCAAAAAATAATTTACTCTAGAAAAATTAAAACTCCAATATTGCTGAAAATAATTTTATTAAGTCCCAAATGTCCTAAGGTACCTCCTTTCCCAAATTTGATGCCCAAATTTCGCGTTCTTTCCATTTCCAAAATTTCCATATCCGAGTCGATTTCCATCCAACAGGCCCTCCCTAAGCCTATTTAAGGTGAGCACCAGGATCCCCTCTCATTGCTTAACCCATTCCTCCGCTCGTTACAATCTTTTGTGCCTCTGTTTGGCCAGAACGCCACAAGACTCGGAGCGCGAACCGAACGCCGGCCGACGTACTCTAGCAATCTTCCTGACTCCTCGTACCTTCTCTTCCAAAACCGTTCGTGTCACTTCGTGCCACCGGTCTTCACGAAGGTAACCCCTCAATCGATTTTAAATTTGGTGCAATGTGGACGATGCGTTGCTGCGTCGCTATCCATGCCCCTCCGCCGTCTCTGGCCGCCTTTGAGTTCGTCACGTCGGGACCATTTCTGTGCTTCCTTCGGCCAGAGTTGAGCCTTTTCCCTTTGTCTTGCCTTCTATAGCCTTCCTTGCTTTCCTGCTTTGCCTTTGTTAGTTGCGTAGTCTCTGTTCTTGTTCTGTTCAGCAAACCAAGGAGCCGCTTGCTGTCGTGCCTTGGCCTTGTTCTTACCTTGCCCCTTCCTTGCCTCTCTGTTGTATGCATGCGAGTCTCAGCCATGCCATCTGTTCTACAGTACAGCAGCGCCCAGGAGCTAGCGATTCTAAAGTACACGATGGTACTGTAGCCGCATACGAGAGAGAGAGAGAGAGAGCGCATCAGAGAAAGCAAAATGAAAAGAAAAAGGAAAGAAGTAAAAAAATAAAATAATAATTTTTTAAAAAATTAAGATTCAGATTGCTTATCTATTATAGTGATTTGGATTTTTGTTTTTCTTTAGAAAATAATTTTAAAAATTCGAAAATCCTTTCTTTATTGCTTTATGTGATTTAAACCTTTAAAAATTTCGTTCTCCCCCTATGCGAGCTCCGATTGAGATGATTCTAATTCCTAAATTTTTTTAAAATTGAATACTATTTAATGGTAAATGTTATTTGATTTTTGAAGCTTGTTTGCTATCTAGTTTGTATTTATTTGTTGTTCATTCTTGTTTCGCGTAGACACTAAATCACCGGGAGTGTACGAGAGCGTCGAGGCAACTCAAAACTAAGGTCCAGACTAGGAGCAAGAGCTTGTCCGAGGAAAGTCTTCCTTGACCATGTTGATTCCAAATTTCTAAAATGTTTATGTTGTTTTAAATTATGCATGCTTATTTTTATGCAATGTATTTTAAATACAGTCTTAAGGTTTAGTTAAATTCCAAGATTGTTATGACCTCATTGGCATTGAACATTATGTACCATTGTCACCCTAGCTGGTATTAGCTATATTATTTGATAATGGTTAGTAGAGTAGCATAAAATAGTAGAATTGCTTAGTCCAGTTTAAACATTTCGATATTATGCCATTATGGGAATCATTTCAAAGCTTTGTTTACACTCATTTGTGAAGTTGCAGGAAGAGGTATTGTTGCTTTTATTTAAATCAAATAAAGTGGAAAGTTGGTTTAGACCAGGGTGGATGGATGATTGGCGGGTGCAGGAAGCACGAGACCTTGTAAAGTGAATGTTTCGCCCTAGTTGATTAAGGACCGAAGCGTGTGTTACCATGGACCGAGCACTACCGTACAACTACAAGTCTATATGGGTACGACCTGGCTAATTAATTTGTGTGTCTTGCTATTAGCTTCGCCAGTTGGTGCAATGTGTGTCAGAGGGAGACAGGCGCAAGTGGGGGCTTCCGACTGGGCAGATTGAACCCTTCGACGGTGAAACCTTAGCGAGCGAAGTTAATAGCGGGGTTGCACATTGTAAAGACCTTATTATGATCTCTCTGCAACACACCAAAGGAAGTGTGCTAATATCGATTGTACAAAAAGTTGATAATGTCTTGTGGGTAAAGCTGTACACAATCTGCAGAGTTAAAACTACTTAAGTAGCCATGCCCACGGTCAAGGGCAGGCGAGGTACGCTCTTTCACATTGTAGAATTTCTTGTTTTGTTTTAAGTAAAAATGGTAGTTTGGGAATCCGTGAGTGGATAGAACTCTCGGGTTATGGTTTGGTAAATGGAGCCAGTCAAGTAGATGGAACCTGTTATAGTTATCATATTAAATTCAATTATTACAACTACTTTTGGTCAATTGATGCTTTATAAAACTACTAGTTATATTTAAAGTTTAAATATTGCTTTACGCTAAATGAGCCATCCTAAGCCTTCAATTATTCAGCCTTGCATATAATTACATGCATTATGTTTCCAAGATTTGCGGAGTACATTTTGTACTCACCCTTGCCATATTCCAACTTTTCACAGAAGAGTGCGTAGAAGCAGAAGGTGACTACTAGTTCTTTGCTTGTGGTTACGATGAAGGCGATCTAGATTACTAGGGCATGTACCCTAGTTGATTGCCTATTGGGCAAATGGATGGGCTTATCCTGCTACTATTTATTTCGTTTTCACTGCTACTATATTGAACTCAAGCCATGTGGCTGTTTATTTGTAATGGTTGGTCATAAGGTTGGTACCCTTTTGTTTAAGTATTAATATTTGATTCGTGATATGGATATGTTGTCATCACTGTTTCCACTATATGCACTAGCTTGATCTTGGACTAGTGCAGTTATACACAGAGGGTTCAGATTTCGAAATCCAGTCCCGACAGAAGTGGTATCAGAGCCATATCGACTGTAGGTCGTATCCCTAGTTTTAGCATGGTCTTCTTAGCAAGAACTTCAAAACTATTTTGTAAATTAAACCAACGAATTAGTATTAAATAGATTATCTCCTCTCATCTCATTCTTAGGTTCTTACTCCTTTCCTGTGTTGAAATATTGTTTTAAAAGCTTAATACGATCTCATCTCATGAATCGTCTTAGAGTCTTTAGTCTTTTGCAACAATTCAAAGCAAGAAGAGGAGGATCTATATTTTTGAAGATCAGTGGAGGAGCTGCTGAAAAGGTCAAGTTGTTAAGAGAGTGCTCAAAAGGACTCCCATATAGGATAAGTTAATAGTGCTAAGTAGTGTTGGAGCATGTCATCTGTTTTTGGTTTAGTAACGTATAGTCCGAGTGTATTAGGATTTTTGTTGATTGTGTGCTAGGTAGGTTATATACTTGCCCTAGGCATTGTGTTATGGCCATACCTTAAGTTGAAAAATTCTCTTTATTTTTTAGCCTTTACGGCTATGTCCCTTGTTGACTTTTGTCCTTGGGTATTACTTGCTCCCTTAGATGATCTTACCACTCGTCTACTGCTTTTCCCTCTTACCTATTAAACCGTTGTGCTGCACCGTAGATGGTTGACAATCATTCTGGAACTGGTCACAGTTCGCTAGTAGATGCTAGTGCTAGTGCCAACGCCAACCCCAATACACTACCATCAGCACCTGCAATGATAGATCAGAACATAGGATACTTTTTGGCAACTCAGACTTAGCTCATGAAAACAATGATGCAGAACATGAACAACATGATGAACCAGTAAAATCAGATTGCCGCTGCTCTAGCCAACCTATTGAATCTGTTAGTGTTATGCCCTTGAGGCAATTATTTAAATGATTGTAACATGACTATGTTTATGAATAATAATATGATTATTGGTCCAATGAATGTATATCATTATATTGATCAACAAGTATGTGACTTGCTTATGAAGCTCTTTACTTATCGATGTAATTCGATAAATATCTCTGATCGGATATCATCGTATACGACAACGATGAATAGATCAGCACATGTAGTGATCGATGATCATGCTTCATAGATCATTGGATATGGAGATATCATCTATACATTGTGGACGCATGTTGAAGGACATGGGTTAGATAGACTCGTCATGGGACTCTGCGAGAATGTTAAATTCTTATGTGTCATCAGCGTATCTCATACATAGTAGATGTATGATCCTTAGACCTGAGATTGTCATATTCCCTACATGTATAATAGTTTTCCTTGGGGCTATCAAACACTACTTCCTAACCGGATAGTTATAAAGGTAGCTTTCATGTTTACTATGAAACGTGAAGAGGGAAGTGAGCAGTCAAGATGGAGTTTGCCACTCCAATGAAACGGAGATATATGACAAGGCCACTCGTGTGATATGATTAAGGAAGTGCATGGCTATGCAGTGATTGAGGAGTCAATCACAACTTATTAATATATCACGGATACGAGAGATGGATTGAATCATCAAAGGATGACATGCTTCTCGCCTTGAGTTCAATCTTCATATACTTGGCAAAATGATTATTACATGAGTACTTTTGATAGGTTCTGTCCGATTTGATCATAGTATGTTTGGGAGTTGGCATGCTTTGCAAGGAGCCGCTACCAACTATTGGATTAAAAAGGAGTTTTCCGAATCCATGTCCAAACGTACGTGAACCTACAGGGTCACACACTTAATGGGCTGGGACGCATTGATTTGGATTGGATCCGTAATTAATGAACCTCGTGGGCTTAGCACACAAATGGGCCCTGGTTTAGGGTTTCATCTCGTGGCTATATAAGGAGTGGAGGAGGGTGGGCGCAGCGTGTGCTTTCCACGGTTTAGAAGTGTTTCACCCGAAACTCTAGCCTCCTCCTCTCACTGCCCCTGCCGAGCGACCAGGTGCTTGCACACCGATGCACGGCGTTCCATCCTCGGACGTGTGGGCTACTGCGGTGACGCTGCTGCGACTGCGGTGTGGGAGGACGATCCACTCCATCGACGCAACGACTACGGCAAGGACGATCCACTACATCGACGCATGAAGGATTCCGCAACTGCGCGTCTAATGTAATCTAATCTATGATCCCCTTCTTGCGAGTAGCTTTCTGGTTGTGCGGTAGATTTTTTTTGTGCTAGTGTAGCATACCGCGTTCCTCTTCAGAATCAATAGAACCAAGCTGCTACGGCACCTCTTCAAGCTCTTTCGCAGTCCTAGCTAGAGGAATTCATGTGGGCTAGATCACACTATCTGCAGGAGCAACTACTCTCAATAAAGCAAGAACCAGGCTTCAGACCATAAAGGAGAATATCCCTCTTAATGATGTTGTGGTCACATCAAATCTAGATAAGCAAGCTACTCCTGTACCCTATAGTATATCTAGATTTTATCAACAACCAAACAAGTGAGAAGATCGAGCATGTATCCACTGTGGAACAATAGGACATACCGATGATGAGCATCCAATCAATTGTTCTAGCTATGAACAGAATCATCCACTTGTAGAATATCCGATAAGCAAGATTACATGTGTTCCTTTGTGAAGGACAAGATCATTACCCGGTGCAATGCCCTATGTACCCGGTATTGACCTCTGCAATTCAACAATAGCGAGAGAATTTTTGAAATGTTGCTGAGCAAGAATTAGCAAGGCAAGGAAAATTGTCATTCACATCCGCTGCGTCATTTGAAGATTTGCAACACCCCAACTATGGAAGTCTACCTCAAGGAAACAACAAGCTGACATCACCAATAACTTGTCTCTATTCTAACAAGGAGGGTTATTGGGACAAGAGACACGTAGAGGGGCAAGTATCAACCTCCAGCAAAGTCGACAAAACCACTATGTTAAGTGCAGCCCCAGAACGAGAATACAAGGTTATCTGTTTCAAATGTAGGGAGCTGGGTCATTACGCTAATCAATGCCCTAAAAAGCATAAGGCACCTATCCCACCCATATTCATCCTAGAAGTCACTTAAGTCAAGTTCATAACACCGAGAGCAGGTGGTAAAGTCCCCAGAGTCACCATCTTCAAGGAGCCAACTATGGTGAACCACCCCAACAACACCAATGCTCAGCCTCAGAAAGGAAACTCGAATGCTGCAGGAGTTTAATGTTCCACTGCCATCAGATGGGGCATTATACTAGCAACTGCCCTCAGAAGCGTCATCTAGTGACCCCAGTACCGTTCAACCTAGGATCAAATTCTGTGAGCTCCTACGCAAGGACAGGATGTAGAGCACCTCAGATGCCAAGAGCTCCAGAATCTTTTGGAAGAGGGCGAGTTAATCATGTGACCGCAAAAGAAGCTTAGGAGGCAAATGTTGTTCTAGATAAGTTCCTTGTAAACTCAATACCTACCTCAACATTATTTGATTCTGGAGCACCGCATTCCTTTATATCGAAGAATTTTATTGAAAAGTTTGGTTGGGAAACCTTCACTCTTAAGAACCCCATGATAGTTCAATCACCTGAGAAAGAGTTAAGAACTAGTTCAGTATGCCCAAGTGCAACAATAAAAATCAATGGTGTATAGTTCCTAGCGAATCTTATTATTCTGGATTCAAAAGGCATAGATTTCATCCTAGGGATGGATTAGCTAACCAAGTATAAAGGTCAAATAGATTGTGCCAGTAGAACCATCACCCTCACTAATTCGGAAGGCATTTGAGTGGAGTACATGCCTGATGAGTCGTGGTGCAGGAATACTGTCGGGACCCGATTTCTGAGAATCCGGACCCTCTGTGTATTCTGTGCCAGTCCAGGATCACGCTGGCACACACAGTCTTTACAGGGTTGAACATCACAGATATTACAACGATACAATATGAAATAGTGCAAACCTTAATATAAACTGAATTGTACGACCTTATGGTCTCCTTACATAAGATCAGCCACGCAGGGCTTACATTATCAGAGTAATAAAAGATAACAGCGGAAAGCAATAAACTTCGTGGAGTTCCATCAACTTGCCACAGGCAACCAACTGGGCTTGCCCCCCCTAATTGTCCGGCTCTTCGATGTACTCCTCCTCCCATGCTGGCGTAGACTCCTCCACTGATGTTGGGTTGATAGGCAAGGAGGGGTGAGTACTCAAGGTACTCAGCAAGTAATGCACATAATGCAGTACTATTACTATATGAAAGACCTAATCCAAAGAATTGGCTTACTTGGTTCATTTGCATCAAACAACATTTTTAAACCCATATCTTACTTATATTAAAAGCGGTGAAACAGTTAATAATAGTACTAAGTTCTTTAAACAGTTTTTCTCCACAAACATTGGCACACAACCTTAATTAGATTATTCTTGGCACTGGCACACAGCCACCCTTTCCACATTTTATTTTTGAAAATCTAAACCTTGACTGTAATCCCCGAGCAATGTCCAATACCGCGGACACGACTATTCGAATAGATTTGACACTCTGCAGAGGTTGTACACTTTATCTACAAGATACAGCCGCTCACCACACAGGTGATTGCCCGTAACAAAGCCTTTCAGGAACCTCTACCTTAACTAATGAACCTCTCCGGTATCGCCTTCGCTATCACTTCCCTTGCATAGAGCTGAAGTATAGAATAGGCTAACACCGTTGGATGGGCACCAAGCCGTAGCACAGGTACGCTCCCCCACACAAATACACCCCCGTGTACTATCACCCAGAGGTTTCAGAGGAAATATATCAGAACCCTAATCAACTAGGTCTGTCCCATACCAGACATGTGGTTGTACGGTTGACTCAGTTCAAAGACTTGCAAGGTGAAGTCCTTAGCTGACCAAGGCAAGACTTTCATCACTTAACAGTGGCACACAGCCCAATGTGACACACAGACTCACAACACTCGTCAACCCATTGCCACATAGGCCCACCTGGCACAAAGCCTCCTGCCACTTGCCCCAGTCTAAGTCATTTTCCTACCCATTTGATTATTGTGCAACACATGCCAATAATAACTTAACATCGGTATAGAACCACACAGGTTTCCGTACTTCAATTTCGTCACATGGCATCACCACACCATTTTTAAAATACATTCAATATTTCATTAGTCACTATTGTGGCATTTTCTGAAAGATCATTCATGACACGCTGTAGGGCTAAGCATCTAATCACGGTCTAGCCTCCCGTGTTGGCATCATATTAATATCCAACAAGTATGAATAATCTTAGGGTAACAATGATTTCAGGGCAATTAATAATTTCAAGGTGGTAATAACAATATGGGTTGATTAGCTACATTACCTGAATTAATTTAAATCCATTTTTAATTAACTTAGCATGCATAATTTCAAGCAAAATATATTTTAAAAACTGGGACCAAAATGGTCAAAGCATCACTTGCCTTCGAAGAGTTGCTGGTCATGTTCCGAAGCTTGATCTTGAGTGACGAACTCTTCCTCGAAACTTCCCGGCAAATTTGCGTCTACGCGTAAAAATCATATATGCAATAAATAACCAACACAGTAGACTATATAACCTCAAAAATTCAAATAAAATTCACCATTAAAAATAGCATAATTTTACAAATTTTTAGAGACTGGAATCACCTCAATCGGAGTTAAAATGCAAAAGTTATAGCATTTCAAAGTTTGCAAATATATTAAAAAGAATAAACCGAATTAATATAATTATTTTTCAACTGAAAACTCGATTTAATGCGTCAGCTGACGCGTGGCGCTTCCTAGTGCTGCCACGTCGCCTCGGTCCATGGACTGGGTGCATGGTCCGGCTCTAGTCCACGGTGGACTCGGTCCACATAACAGTGCACCTGGTCCCCCACCAGCTGACGTAAGCACTAACGTCACCTGACAAGCCTCGAGATTCGCGCCCAGATACGTGTCAGCATCTCGAGCGATCCCAGCCGACGGCCAGATCTCACCCACGTGGCGCAATCATGACCGTCAAAGAAAATCAACGGTTAGATCTCCTGCATCATCCGAAATGCTTCGAATTCCACGTGACACGTGTCACGCATCCGACGGTGCTCACGAATCCAACGATCAGCACCCGCGCGGTCCTGGCGACGCTTCGGCTCACGTGTAGACACGTGACAAAATCTCGGCGGTCTGCGTGAAACCAACGGCCAAGATTCGGTCGTCCCTCGGTCAACTCGCACACGCGTCCGCACAGGATTCGGCGGGGGTGCGGTGTCATCCGTGCTGCACATTCAAAAATGAATGGTGCCGATTCACGCGACACAACTCGAACTCACGAACACTGCACAGATCCAATCCAACAGCCCATGGTACCCGAGCGGTTTACTGTTCATCCTAGCGACATGGCACTATCTCACGCGTTCAAAAATGATCCAACGGCCTATATCGCATCTAACTCAAGAACCCAAGATCTAATCTATGACGTCTATACCAGATCTAATGATCATGATTAACACTAAGATTTAAACAGGAGAGGGAGGACGTGGACGAACCAGAATCGTGTGATGCGGATCGAACGGTCGACGGGGTTCGGCGAGGTCGGCGGTGTCGCAGAAGAGGAAGACTACCGGCGCTGAGGAAGACGACGTAGCCGACGGCACAACGGTGACTCTCTGGTGTGAAGAACTGGTCCACTCAACGCGGCTTGGCAAGGGCGTTACTCCGGTGACCTCGGCAACGGCGGGGATGAACCGGCGGTGGCGGAATGAGGCAAAAACAGCGGCGGAGCGGTACGGCTACTACGCCGAGCTTTTACGGGCAAACAGCGGTGGCTCGGGAGGCGTGCGCTAGGGCTACAGAAGCGTCTAGATGTGCGCAACACGGAGGTGACAGCGGCGCACTAAATAGCGCCTCGACGTGCGCGCAAACACCGGCGAAACGAGCAGAAACGCTCGGCGGTGTTAACTCCGGCGATAACGAGGGCGAAGGGACGTGGCACTATCCTGGACGTCTGCGCAACGATGATCCGATGGCGCACGCACACGGGCGACGCGGCGCAATAGCAACCGTTGGATCTCGATCCGACGGTTCGAACGCGCGGCGGCTAGGGTTTGGCGTGCTGGGCTGTCCTAAGCGCAGTGCTGGGCCGGTCCAGTACTATTCCTCGAGTTTTAAAAACATTTTCGATTTAAAATAAATCCGATAAATAAACAAAGCCGAAATAAATAGCAAAAATACCCGAAAAAATCCAAAAAAATTCTGGAAAATATTTGGGACATTTTGAACTTAATTAAAATATTTCCAATAAAATTTTATATAAACTTTTACATTATTTTAATAAATCTCATGAAAGTCCATATTTGAATAAATTCCAATTAATGTCCAAAAATTCTCAAAAATCAAAATAACTCCAAAATTTTAAATATGGCAAATTTTAGGGTGTTACAAATACCCAGATGTATTTTATGAAGAATTACTAGGTATGCCGCCTGATTGGGATGTAGAGTTCAACATAGAACTAGTCCCTAGTACGTCCCCCATTTCTAAGAGACCCTACCGCATGCCAGCCAATTAACTCATCGAGATGAAGAAGCAGATCGAGGAGTTTCAGCCTTTGAATTTGGAACTAGTGGAGGACGGTTTCGTAGCTGCTTTGGAGGTTCAACCAACCATCAGATCAGAAAGTGTAGAAATCAAATAAAGAAGCTGCTAAGTTTAAGGACAAAATAAAAGAGGGTAAGGCCCCAGGATTTTCAGAGGATGAAGAAGGAACCATTTGTCTTGGGAAAGGTATCTATGTGCCAAATCAAAAGGAAATCAAGCAGTTGATATTAAAGGAGGCGCATGAGTCAGCATATTCAATTCATCCAAGCAATACCAAGATGTATTAGGATCTTCATGGTAGATATTGGTGGCCAATGATGAGGAAGGAAATTGCAGAGTACATAGCTGTATGTGATATATGCCAACGAGTTAAGGCTGAGCATTAGAGACCTACTAGATTTATACAACCACTAAAGGTATCTGAATGGAAGTGGGAAGAAATTGGAATAGATTTCATAACAAGACTTCCAAAGACCAGATCAGGTCATGACTATATGGGTTGTAGTGAATTGATTGACAAAAATTTGCACATTTCATTCCTGTGAGAACAACCTACCAGGGATATAAACTTGTAGAGCTATATATGTCAAGAATTGCGTGTTTACACGCGGTGCCAAAGAGGATTGTTTTAGATCGAGGAATTCAATTCACTTTAAGATTCTGGCAAAAGTTGCAAGGAGCATTGGGCACCAACCTGAATTTCAGCATAGCCTATCACCCTCAGACTGATGGATAGACTGAGCGAGTGAATCAAATCTTTGAAGATATGTTAAGATCTTGTGCATTGTATAATAAGACAAGTTGGGATCAAAGATTACCCAATGCAGAATTTTTATACAACAACAGTTACCAAGCAAGCTTACAAATGTCGCCATTTGAAGTCTTGTATGGAAGAAAGTGCAGGACACCTCTATATTGGAATGAAACTGGAGATCACTGAGTCTTTGGTCCTGAAATTTTGCAAAAGGCTGAAGAACTAGTTCGAATGATCCAAGAAAGATTGAGAACAACGTAGTCCAGGCAAAAGAACTACGCTGACAATCGTCGAAGAGAGTTAACCTTTGCTCCTGGTGACCATGTGTACCTAAAAGTCTTACCACTCAAAGGGATGCGTCGATTCCGAGTTCATGGAAAGTTAGCACCAAGATTCATTGGACCATTCCCTATCCTAGCCAGAAGTGGAGAAGTGGCCTATCAGTTGGAGCTACCACCGCAGTTGTCTAATGTACATAATGTGTTCCATGTGTCATAACAAAAAAAGTACCTTAGGGTACCAGAAGAATAGATGCAGATCGAGAACTGTCGGGACCCGGATTTGCAAATCCAAAACCCTCTGTATATACTGCACTAGTCTAGGATCACGCTAGGGCACACAGTGGAAACATAGATGAAATATCATTCTATACAACGAATTAACTAAGAAAGAGGCAAATTATTATTAAATAAAGTATCAGACCTTATGGTCAAAGTTTACACCACTATGCCTTTAGGGCTTAAGAAATAAATAAACTGTTGCAGCGAAAAAAATAACTTGGGCCATTCGACATGCCACAGGCAATCGTCTGGGGAACGCCTTCCTATTCCACATAGTCTTCATAATATTCCTCCTCATGATATTCATTATTTCCTAGTCCTTCCTCAACAACTAATCAACAAAGGTATAAAGCCATGAGTACAAAAAAGTACTCAGCAAGCCGTAGAGAAATGATGCAATATTCATGCAAGGCTTGACAAAGGATAGTCGTATTGTTAATTTGCGGAAAACAATAACTTGAATTGAAATACAGTAAATAGATTGAAAGCACATTTATGAAAAGATAATAAATAACTGGTATATCAATGGTACACAACATGAACAGAATGACAAGGCATCACCCTACACCATCCAAAACAATTATCAACCACCAAATTAAACAGCATAACTTTAGACAATAAAATAACAGTGAACTCCCCGTTCACATCCCAACAATTCCACCTTCCAACATTTCATGGAACATCCTATACCTCATGTGAAATTCTCGGGCATTTCCATGACCGCGAACGCGGCTATTCGAATTTTTTTACATTCTGCAGAGGTTATACAACTTTACCCACAAGACATAAATTCTCATATTGCCATGCGATAAACACACTTCCTTTGGTATGTCGGCGGAGAATCATGACAAAGTGAAGGACCATGTGGAGGTCCATCCATGTTTGTGATGAGTATTTGACTTTATTTGAGCAAGGTGTGCTCAAGTTTGAGTTTGATTTGGATTGATTTTCAAAATGAAGCAATTTGAGTTGTCTCTGCCAGGAGTGGCAGTACCGGTCGTATGGACGCGGTAGTGATGAGTTGGATGGTTTATTGCACATCTTTGTGGGCATTGCTATGTGAGGAGTTTCCTTGTCTTTGATGGTTGCAGGGCGGCGGTGCTAGGTCATGGTGAGGCGAAGGATGGCCGGGACTAGGCGAGGCGTCGGAGGTCCGAGACGGTTGGGAGATCGCGGAAGATGATCGGAGGCGGAGTCCGGGCAAGTCAAGAAGACAAGGAAAGGAGTTGATGCTAGTTAGATGCCGCGTGGATCAATGAGGGCCGTCGGATTGAGGTCTAGTTGATAGATTAAGCGGGTCTAGGTAGTATGCTTTGAAAACCGTGCAAGAAAACCCGGTATGTGTGTGGGTTTTGGGTTAGCCCTTGCATGGCTGTGTGTGTGGGTTAATCCTAGCCCTTAGATGAGTGCTCTAGGGTTGAGGACTCATCCAAGGGTGGTAGGTGGCCCAAGAGTAGTATAAATAGGGGTGGAGGGTAGCCTCCTTCCCTTGAAAGGTGTTGAGGTTTTGATGCTCATTTGAGCTTTGCCCACATGAATATGAGGCTTTGTAACCTCCCTTCCAGAAATGAAAGTTTTATCCATCCACCTCTGAATTTATTTTGCGCATTTACATTATGTCTTTACTTTACATAATTTAAATTCAGCATTTACTTTCCATAAATACATTCCCGCAATTTACTTTCAAGTAATTTGGATTTGCCTCCCCTCCTTCTAAATGCTGCTGATCTTGGATGTTTTGAGTGTGTTCATATGGTTTTACATCTCTTTTGCACTCTTGGATTGAGTAGAGAACATCTTTTCTTTCAAGTTCCAACTTTGTTCAGAACTTGTTCTTCGCGCAGCAGTCAGTGTTTGATTGTTTTAAAAATATACAAAAATCCTTTTTGAGTTATTCTTGTTGGAGGAGGTGCGGGACTCTGATATACACCTACAGAAAAATTTTGGAGTTCACTTGTTGCACCGTTTGGGCGCCATGAGGTGAAAACCGAGCCCCAAACTTTCTGCTCGAAGTTCTTGAGCATACTTTGTTATTAGATTTTTCCTGTTATTTCTGTAAGGATTTTTGAGGAGAAATTTGGTGGAGTTCTTCACGACTCCGATTCTCATAGGGAGAAAAATTCTCAGAATTTTGTGAGCTGCAGAAACCCACCAACCTCTTGTGCAAATTGAGGACAAGTTCTGGAAATTCTGCTTTTGCTTTTCTGAAAGTGACTTTTGTGATTTGAATTGATGTCCTTTCTAAAAGCAAGAGTTTGAATTGATTCCTCTTTATCTTAGACACTAGACAACCAGGATTGTGACTCAAAAATCCCCACATATTTTATGGTACTTATCCATGCAAGTTTGGGGTACACATAGTTGTCTAGTTTTTCGGGTCTTTCACAATTTCCTTTGAGCGATCTTGTTGAGGTTTTTGTTGAAGTATTTTGGGGGAATTTTTATTTGCGACCATTCACCCCCCCTCTGTTCGCCATCTCGATCCTTCACAAAGCCTTTACAATGCACTGTCTAAACTCGGTACTGCCCGCTAAGGTTTCGCCCCGTAGGGCCCCCTCTTGCGCCTTGCGAATCTACCCATCCATCCCGGAACCCACACCACCAATTGGCAGTACTCAAGGCTAGACATTACAAATTAATCAGCTAGGTCAGTCCCATACCAGACATGTGGTAGTACGGTTAGGCCCAGTTCAATGGCGCACAAGATTAAGTCCTTAAGTTGTCTCAGGCAAGGCATCCACATCCCATTGTGCTACAAAGCACCCCTTTACTGCACGATCACTTGCTCGAGGGAAAACAATTCGGTCAACCAAGACCAATGGCAAACCCCGCCATGGTACAACAAATTTTACAACAGCGGCTATTAGCCACAAGTCAATATCTCATTAAGTCAAGATTAACATTATTCAACATGTGATATGAATCCCATCGTACAACTAAGCATGTCTAAGCATAGCTACGGTAACCCAGTGTTGGTAATATGATTATGTCCAACTAGTACTGAACCAACCTAGGGTTAACAATGGATACATGTTATCCCAATAATCAAGGTGGTATAATGTCAACTAGGTACATAGCTACTCCCGACAAATAATCATTATACAGAAATAGCATGCAATTGTATAAAGCAAAGTACTTTTGCAAATATAGGTTCAATATGATCAAAGGTTACAACTTGTCTTGCTTATCTAGTGCTGAGACTTGGTCTTCGAAGTCTTTGTTCGCTCCCTCGGAATTAGCGTCTACCGGAAAAGAAAGCAACAAAACCAAATAAATACCAAACAGAGACTCAAACAAGCTTAAAACTGAAAATAAATGGCTCTGGAAGGTAGAGCTTGATTTTAGAAAAATTTAGAAACTTGAATCGCTTCAATCGGAGTTCGTATGGGAGAGAACCGAATTTTGGAAGTTTAAATCGCATAAAGCAATAAAGAAAGTATTTTCCAATTTTTAAAATTATTTTTCATGAGAAAAATAAAAATCCAAATTTCTATATAATCTCTAATACTTCTAATTATGACTTGGTGGCAGTGATCCGTTCTCCATACCCTCTCTTTCCTTCTATTCGCTCAGCCCGCCCCCACCCCCTTTCCTTCTGTTCGCTCAGCCTTTCCTTCTCGCTCAGCCTTTCCTTTTGTTCGCGCAGCCCGTCCCCCACCCGATCCAGATTTCCTCTATTTTATGGAAATATTACTGATCACATCTCCATAAAATGGAAGGATTTTATTCATATCTCTTATAAATGAAAGAGTTTCCTCATCATATCCCGCTTGGATGGAATGACATACTCACCATATTCCATAACATGAAAAATCCTATTTCATTGTATCTCACTCGGATGGAAATGTAGAAATTAAAAAGCAAGAATTGCATAATCAAATCACGTGCCAATCCTGGAGATCACAAGGCACCGTATCATAGAGGCTGAGCACTCACACGCCTGGCTACCCTCTCCACCTATAAAAGGCCACCTTCATCTACATCATAGAGGACATACAAAGAGACGCAATGTAACACCCTAAATTTTGCTCTAATTTAAATTTTCGAGTATTTTTGATTTTTGAGAATTTCTGACAATTTATTAGAATTTAAATTGGATTTATTCATTTATGACCTTTCTTGAACTCAATTAAGTTCATGCAAAATTTAATGCAAAGTTTTATGGAAAATATTTTATTTGAGTTCCAAATGTCTCAAAGTATTTTCAAGAATTTTTCTGATATTTTTACTATTTTCTTTGGCCAAAACTATTTTCTCGAATTATTTTTATTCGAAAAGGAATTAAAATCCGCGGAATAGTGATTGGGCCGAAACCTTCGGTCCGGCCCAGCCGTGTCACCGGCCCGCGCAGCCCGCCCTGCCGAAACCCTAGCGCCGCCCCAGCTCGAGCCGTTCGATCTTGATCGAACGCTTGCGAGTGTGCCACGTCGCCTCGCGATGCGGGCCATCCGATCCAATCCACGCGGACGCGCGGGATTTTGCCACGTTGCCCGCCGACCATTTCCGGTAACGCCGTCGTCATCCGTTACGATTGGAGTTTTCATTCGCCATTACCGCCGGTGAGTTAATGCTTCCTCTTCATTACCCGGCGCGCCGTGTAGAGCATCTTCTTCTGCTTCTTTTGCGCCATTTCTCTCTTCCCGAAACTCGCCGTAGCAGCCGTACGAGCTCGCCGAAGTTCCGAGACACTTCGCCGTCTGTAGCGCCGCCGTTGTTCACTCTCCGCTGTGCCTGAGGTCACCGTCGAGTCGCCCGTGCCGAGGCGCTCCAGCCACGTCACTTCGTGTTGCCGGTGAAGCCCCGCAACGCCGTCGCCGTGGTCGTCTTCCTTAGCTCCGACCGTTTCTGCCTTCTGCGCCGCCGTCGCCTTCGCCGAGCTTCGTCGTCCGTCCGATCTTCATCGCACGATCTTGGTTCGTCCACGTCTCGGCCCATCTCTTTTGCCTAGAGTGATCAAAGACGTCGGATCTAGGATGCATGGCTTGGATTAGTTCTAGGGTTGCGTTTTAGTTAGACCTGAACCGTTAGATTTCGGATGGACGTCACGGATGGCGCCACGTCGCTAGGTTCCACAGTAATCAGCTCGGATAACATGCACCGTCGGATCAAGTCTGTGTGGTATAAGATCTAGTGTTGCTGCGTGGTTGGGTCGTAGCCGTTCGATCGAAGAAGAGTGATAGAGATGCGTCCATGTGTCGGGCGTTAGCTGCGTTGTGCGCGAATCTCAGCCGTTCACTTTGAACCGAGCGGACGAGATTGCGCCACGCATCGAGCCAGTCCTATGTCGACGTGTGTCGCGTGGAAACCAAGAAATCAGCGTCGTCGTTTCTGTCGACATCGTCCAATTAATCGTAGCCATTTGATCGGGATCCAAGGGCCACGGTGAAGCCACGTGTTGGCTCCGGGGTAGATCTGAGTCAAAAAGTCGCATCAATCTCGGCCGTTCGTTGTAAATCAGATGGATGAGATTGAATCGAGTTTCAGTTATTAGTTTAGCGCCGCGTGTCACAAGGGGATTGGTCGTGCTTGCGTCATCTGGTGCACAGACTCAGTGCCGTCGGTTCACGGTGGACCAACCCGAGCCGTGGACCAAGTCCATAGACCTGAGCGACGTGGCAGCCCCAGAGCATGCTACGGGTTAGATGACGTCATGCTGACGTCATTTCTCCAGAAAAATATTTTGGCCGAAATTCTTTTCTATGCTGACGTCATCATGATGCGATGCTGACATCATAAATGCAATTTTTCAGTATAAAAATAATTCGAAAAAATCAGATTTTCTAATTTCTGTATTTTCAGATTTTATTCAAACTTCAAACGGCTATAACTTTTGCATTTTAACTCGGATTTGGGTGATTCAAATTTCTAAAAATTCATAAAATTGTGATCTCTTTAATGGTTAATTTTATTTGAATTTTTAAGGTCATTTAATCTACTGTATTAGTTTTTTATTGCATATATTGTTTGTACGCGTAGACGCAAATTTACCGGAAGGTTTCGAGGAAGAGTTCGTCGCTCAAGACAAAGCTTCGGAACACGACCATCAACTCTTTGAAGGCAAGTGATGCTTTGATCATTTTGATCCCAGATTTCAAAATGTAATTTATGCTTTGAAATTATGCATGCTAATTTATTTAAAGTGAATTTAAATTAAATTGGGTATTGTAGCTAATCAACCCATATTGTTATTGTCACCATGAAAGTATTATCTGTATGTCCTGAAATCTTTGTCACCCTAAGTTTGATTGTATTAGTTGGATGTTAATATTGTGCCAACACGGGAGGCTAGACCGTGAGTAGATGCTTAGCCTTGCAACGAATCATGAATGATCTTTCGGGAAAATGCTACAATATTGATTAAAGAAATATTGAATGTATTTTGAAAGTGGTGTGATAAAGCCACATGATGAGATTGAGGTACAGAGACCTGTGTGGTTCTGTACCGATGTTGAGTTATTTCTGGCATGTGTTGCACAATAATCAATTGGGTGGGAAATGATTTAGACTGGGGCAAGTGGCAAGAGGCTGTGTGCCAGGTGGGCCTGTGTGGCAATGGGTTGATGAGTGATGTGAGTCTGTGTGCCAGTGTTAAAAATGAACTGTTAATGCTGTGTGCCGAGAATCTTCGAAGAAAAACCATTTGAAGAAATTAGTATTATTATAACTGTTTCACTGCTTTAATCTAAATAAGATATCGCTTTAAAAATGCTGTTTGAAGAAAAAAGAACCAATTAAGCCAATCCTTTAGAATAAGCTTTGCATATAGTAATAGCGCTGCATTCTGTGCATTACTTGTTGAGTGCCTTGTGTACTCACCCCTCCTTGCTTATCAACCCCAACATCAGTGGAGGAGTCTACACCAGTGTGGGAGGGGGAGTATATTGAGGATCCGGACAATTAGGGGGCAAGCCCAGTCGGTTGCCTGTGGCAAGATGAAGGCTTCCACGATATTTATTTTATTCCGCTGCTATTTCCTTTACTCTGAATAATGTAAGCCCTGCGTGGCTGATTTTATGTAAGGAGACCATAAGGTCGTACAACTCAGTTTATATAAATGTTTGCACTATTTATTCTTATATCGCTGTGAATGTGTGTAATGTGTAACCCTGTAAGACTGTGTGTGCTAGTGTGATCCTGGACTAGCACAGAATACACAGAGGGTCCAGATTTGCAGATTCGGGTCCCGACAGAGGTGGTATCAGAGCAGGCTGACTGTTGGTCTTGACCCTAAACTAGATTAGCTGTGTCTGGTGGATAAAACTATTTTCTAAGAATTTAACAACTTGATCAAGAATATCAATGAAATCTCGACTTATCCTTTCTCTCTTGCTTCATATCTATGTTGAAATTTTATTTTTATTATATGTTTAATTTAAATGAGTTTTGTTTTGGCAGATGAGGATGATCCACACCTATGGAGAGCGCATTGGAGGATTCGCCGCTGAGTTATGGCGTATAATGCAGCTGCTCGGAGGTTTCGACAGGCCGCTTTATCAAGGGACCACTGTAGTGCGGGCAGGACTTGATATCGCCTGGGATGTCAAGATCATCGTATATGCCCGGGAGAGGACAAGAGCGAGCCATCCTATCTACATCACCACCAAGAGGACTTCTTTTGAGGCCGGGATCCAGGAGACGGCGCGTCTTGCGATGCGGCAGATTGCCCGTACCTACTCCGCCGAGTTGGAGGGCACTGTTTTTCGTCAACACCCACGCCGAGATAATCGCTATGATAGGATGGAGCTCTTGGAGGAGGACGCCACGATCACTCACCTGGCGAGGTATGTCATCGCCCAGGAGGACGCCATGGATGAGATAGTCCAGGAGCTGCAGAGGACCCTTGACGAGTTCACGGAGGCGAGGACTCAACTGCGGGAGGGCTTAGCTCTCTCCATGCAGAAGATCTAGGATCTGAGCCGAGATGGCCTCAGATAGACTGAGCACGAGCGATCCCGAGCCGCATGATCCGGACCGGAGGAGCAGGCAGAGGCACCAGTCAGAGCCGTCGGCAGAGGCGAGCAGCCACAGGACCAGATGAGTCGATGGGGTCGTTTGCACCAGCTGCAGTAGGTCATCAGGACTAGTTCGCCCCGATGCCAGAGCACCCGCCGGTGTATGCTCCGGGGGAGCCGCAGCCGGGTTGGCTCGATGAGTGATCGAGTCTAGTCGCGTGTAGTGTCGAGACTCGAGTGATTGAGTCGCGTCTTTTGTTTCAGAGTCACCATTAGGTGTGAGTCGTTGTGGAGTCCTATGTTTGTTTACTTGTTTTTGGTTGTGAGTGTTTTGTATTTGTTGCATTGCCCTTAGGCACTTGTGAGCAACCATACTACCTTATATTATATCAATAAAGTTGCTAAATAATTTAAGTTACACCTGTTTCCCCCGCATAAGTTCTTTTACTTGTCTATGCTTTCTTCTTTTCTTAACCTTGGAAGTTTGCAGCAGATGGTGAGGACTCATGAAACACTTTGAGCCAGTGAGTGGAGCTAATCAGGCTGACAACCAGAATGAGGAGCCAATTCCTCAACCACCGCAAGTTGATATGCAGAATCTGGGAGCCTTTCTGGCTGCCCAAACTCAATTCATGAACACGATGGTGCAGACCATGCAGCAGATCTCCAATCAAGCTGCTGTGAATGTTCAACCTGGGGGTAACCATGGACCACACCCCTATTCAAGGTTGTTAGAGTTTATGCAAACTCGTCCACCCACCTTCTCAAGCAACGCCAATCCGTTGGAGGCGGACGATTGGCTAAGGACAATCGAAAGGAAGCTGCACATTACCCAGTGTGTAGGACATGAGAGGGTGCTCTATGCCTCTCATCAACTGGAAGGAACTGCCGCAGAATGGTGGGAGAATTTCTGCGCTGCACATGAGAATCCCCAATAAATCACTTAGGAGGAATTCGCTGGTGCTTTCCGTCAATACCATGTGCCAGAAAGTATCATGGATCTCAAGAAGGAGGAATTCCGGAATCTTAAGCAGGGTGGCCAGTCAGTGGCCGACTACTTGAATAAGTTTACCCAGATGGCACGCTACGCACCAGAAGATGTAGCTACGGACAAGGCCAGACAATCCCGCTTCATGAAGGGATTGAATGCAGGGTTACAAGTGGGACTGATCACCCACACATTTCCAGACTTCCCAGAGCTGGTTAACAAGGCTCTTATTCTGGAGGATAAGCGCCGAGAGTTGGATGACAATCGGAAGCACAGAATGGCGCAATAAGGAGGACGTCCGGGCCAGCAGAGGCAGAGGATGGCACCCCAACAGCTCATCCGGTTCCAACCCAGAGGCAGTGACAGGGCACCACTGCTGGCAAATCGTCGATGGGCGAGAATGCGGACTCCGGCGAATCGTAGTACGGTGGAGGAACCTCACGAAACGGAAGGCGTTGTTATCAACATAACGATTGGGGCACTTCGCCAACAATTGCCCGAAGAAGGGAGGTGTCACCCTAGTCCGATTTAACCTGGGGAATATGCCTACAAGGAATCCTGCACCAACTGTGAACCGCGGAGCATCGACATCATCAACTCCATCTCAAGGAACTGCACGAGGCCGAGTCAACCACATTACAACAGATGAAGTCTAGAACACCTCAGACGTTGTACTGGGTAAGTTCCTAGTAAACTCAGTACCAGCTACTGTTTTATTTGACTCCGGAGCATCACATTCATTTGTTTCTCGAGATTTTGCTGTTCGCAACAATTTGGATATTGTGGAACTTATGTGTGTACTTGTAGTCCAATCCCCTGGATCAAAACTCCGATCCAATGTAGGATGTTCTGGGGTGAGACTAATAATTAATGGAATAGAGTTCCTAGCGAACTTAATTATATTGAATACCCAAACCCTGGATGTTATCCTGGGAATGGATTGGTTAACCAAATACAAGGCGATCTTTGGATCATGGAAAAAGAGTTATATCAATCGAGAGCCCAGAAGGGAGAAGGGTTGAGTTTGAAGCAAAAGTAGTACGAGATGGACAATTAATGGTCAACAGCATGAAGACTGTCAGCTTGTAGGAAGTTTCCATAGTCAATGAATATCCGGATGTTTTCCCGGAGGATTTACCTGGAATGCTGCCAGATAGAGATATCGAGTTCGTGATAGAGCTTGTTCCAGGGACAGCTCCAATAGCTAAGAGACCTTACAGGATGTCCACGGAGGAATTAGTGGAAATGAAGAAGCAAATTGAAGAGCTGTTGGAAAAAGGATTCATAAGACCTAGTTCATCGCCATGGGGAGCGCCTGTCTTGTTCGTTAAGAAGAAGGACGGGAGTTTTAGGATGTGTATAGACTATCGTGCACTTAATGATGTGACGATAAAGAATAAGTATCTGCTACCTAGGATCGATGATCTATTCGATCAGTTGAGAGGAGCAGGAGTCTTCTCCAAGATTGATCTCCGATCGGGATACCATCAACTGAAGATCCGATCAGAGGATATTCCAAAAACCGCATTTTTGCCAAGATATGGACATTACGAGTTTATAGTGATGTCTTTTGGTTTGACAAATGCACCAGCATATTTCATGAACTTAATGAATAAGGTTTTCATGGAATACTTGGATAAGTTCGTCGTCGTGTTTATAGATGATATCCTTATTTATTCCAAGATGAAGGAAGAGCACGCCGAACATTTAAGGCTAGTCCTTGAGAAGTTGAGGGAACAACAGTTGTATGCTAAATTTAGCAAGTGTGATTTCTGGAAGAATAAGGTGGAATTTCTTGGACATATAATGACTGCGGAAGGAATTGCGGTAGATCCAAAGAAAGTGGAGGCAGTATTACATTGGGAACCACCGAAGACGGTAAACCAAATCTGTAGTTTCCTTGGAATGGCGGGATATTACCGTCGTTTCATCGAAGGATTCTCCACGATTGCGAGACCCCTTACGCAATTGTTGAAAAAGGAAAAGAAATTCTTATGGACACCTGAGTGTGAGAAGAGTTTTTAGGAATTGAAGAAACGATTAACATCAGCACCTGTATTAGTTTTACCTGACGTTCATCAAGGCTTCGACATCTATTGTGATGCATCGCGTCAAGGATTGGGATGTGTATTGATGCAAAACCAAAAGGTAATCGCATATGCATCAAGGCAATTGAGGCCGCATGAGGAGAACTATCCGACTCATGATTTGGAATTAGTCTAGTAGTGCATGCCCTAAAAATATGGCGTCACTATCTCCTTGGAAGCAGATGTGAAGTGTATCACGATCATAAAAGTCTTAAGTATATCTTCACGCAAGCTGACCTAAATATGAGGCAAAGAAGATGGCTAGAACTAATCAAGGACTACAATGTTGGAATTCATTACCACCCGGGTAAAGCCAATGTTGTGGCTGATGCCTAGAGCCGGAAGAACCACAGCGTAAATATGCTGTTAGAACCAAGTTAGACTGAGTTGTGTAAGGATTTCCAGAAGCTAGGATTGGAAGTGGTACCAGAAGGATTTTTTGCTACCTTGGAAATAAAACCTACCCTGGAAGATTAGATGAGGGAAGGGCAGAAAGACGACGACAAAATCAAGAGAATTAAGGACAAGATGGATACAGGCAAGGCAAAGGATTTCAAACTGGATGAGCAAGGTACTATGTGGTTTAAAGGGCGCATTTGTGTGCCGAATAAGAAAGAGCTGAAGCAGCTAATTTTGGAGGAAGCCCATGACTCCAAGTACTCAATTCATCCAGGAAGTGCAAAAATGTATCAGGATTTAAAAGAAAGATTTTGGTGGCCAAGCATGAAGCGAGAAGTTGCCGAATATGTTGCATTATGTGACATATGCCAAAGAGTCAAAGCTATGCATCAGAGGCCAGCAGGATTATTGCAGCCCCTAAAGATACCTAAATGGAAATGGGAAGAGATCGGTATGGATTTCATAACCGGTTTACCCAGGACTCGGAATGGATATGACTCTATATGGGTTATAGTGACCAAGGTTACACATTTTGTACCTGTGAAGACCACTTACTCGGGCGATAAGTTAGCAGAACTCTATATGTCAAAAATTGTTTGCTTGCATGGAGTGCCGAAGAAGATAGTATCGGATAGAGGTACCCAATTTACCTCAAGGTTTTGGGGAAAGCTGCATGAAGCCATGGGAACTCGTCGAACTTGATCTGACATACCATCCATGAGATGGATGGTCAAACCGAGAGAGTTAACGAATCTTCGGAAGATATCTTTGAGAGCATGTGCTTTAGCATATTCTACTTCATGGGACAAGTGTTTGCCTTATGCTGGGTTCAGCTACAATAACAGTTATCAAGTGAGTTTACAGATGTCTCCATTTGAAGCTCTGTATGGTCGATCCTGTCGAACACCCTTGAATTGGAATGAGACTGGGGAACGGCATGTTTTTGGACCGGATATTCTTCAGCAAGTGGAAGAACAGATCGCTATGATAAGAGAAAGATTAAAGATTGCACAATCAAGGCAGAAGAGTTATGCCGACAATCGTCGCAGAGAATTGAAATTTGAACCTGAAGATTATGTATACCTTAGAGTTACACCACTCAAAGGAGTCAGGAGGTTTCATGCAAAAGGGAAGCTTGCACCCAGATATGTCGGACCATTCGAGATCTTGAGCCGCAGAGGTGAAGTTGCGTACCAGTTGGAGTTGCCACAGTCCTTGGCAGGAGTGCATGATGTATTCCATGTATCTCAATTGAAGAAGTGTCTCCGAGTACCATAAGAACAAACGCCTTTAGAAGCAATCGAGCTGCAAGAAGATTTAACCTATAAAGAGCATCCGGTGAAGATTCTAGATACGATGGACAGAAAAACGAGGAACAAGTCTACACGCTTTTGCAGAGTTCAGTGGAGCAACCACTCAGAAAGTGAAGCAACGTGTGAACGCGAAGAAGATCTAAAGAAGGAGTTTCCTGACCTATTTCTGTAGTCAGCCCTGAATCTCGGGGATGAGATTCTGTTAAGGGGGGAGGTTTGTAACACCCTAAATTTTGCTCTAATTTAAATTTTGGAGTATTTTTGATTTTTGAGAATTTCTGACAATTTATTAGAATTTAAATTGGATTTATTCATTTCTGACCTTTCTTGAACTCAATTAAGTTCATGCAAAATTTGATGCAAAGTTTTATGGAAAATATTTTATTTCAGTTCCAAATGTCTCAAAGTATTTTTCAGAATTTTTTTGATATTTTTACTATTTTCTTTGGCCAAAACTATTTTCTCGAATTATTTTTATTCGAAAAGGAATTAAAATCCGTGGAATAGTGTTTGGGCCGAAACCTTCGGTCCGGCCCAGCACTGTGCTCCGGCCCAGCCGTGTCGTCGGCCTGCGCATCCCGCCCCGCTGAAACCCTAGCGCCGCCCCAGCCCGAGCCGTTCGATCTTGATCGAACGCGTGCGAGTGTGCAACGTCACCTCGTGATGCGGGCCATCCGATCCAATCCACGCGGACGCGCAGGATTTCGCCACGTCGCCCGCCGACCGTTTTCGGTAACGCCGTCGCCGTGCGTTACGGCCGGAGTTTTCGCGCGCCATTACCTCCGGTGAGTTAATGCTTCCTCTTCATTACCCGGCGCGCCGTGTAGAGCATCTTCTTCCGCTTCTTTTGCACCATTTCTCTCTTCCCGAGACTCATCGTAGCAGCCGCACGAGCTCGACGAAATTCCAAGACCCTCCGCCGCCTGTAGCGTCGCCGTCGGTCACTCTCCGCCATGCCTGAGGTCACCGCCGAGTCACCCATGCCGAGACGCTCCAGCCGCGCCACTTCGTGTCGCCGATGAAGCCCCGCAACGCCGTTGCCGCGGTCGTCTTCCTTAGCTCCGGCCGTTTCTGCCTTCTGCGCCGCCGTTGCCTTCGCCGAGCTTCGTCGTCCGTCCGATCTTCATCGCACGATCTCGGTTCATCCACGTCTCGGCCCATCTCTTTTGCCTAGAGTGATCATAGCCATCGGATCTAGGATGCATGGTTTGGATTAGTTCTAGGGTTGTGTTTTAGTTAGACCTGAACCGTTAGATTTTTGATGGACGTCTCGGATGGCACCACGTCGCTAGGTTGCACAGTAATCAGCTCGGATAACGTGCACCGTCGGATCAAGTCTGTGTGGTATAAGATCTAGTGTTGCTGTGTGGTTGGGTCTTAGCCGTTCGATCGAAGATGAGTGATAGAGATGCGTCCACGTGTCGGGCGTTAGCTGCGTTGTGCACGAATCTCAGCCGTTCACTTTGAACCGAGCGGACGAGATTGCGCCACGAATCGAGCCATTCCTGTGTCGACGCGTGTCGCGTGGAAACCGAGAAGTCAGCGCCGTCGTTTCTGTCGACGTCGCCCAATTAATTGTAGCCGTTTGATCGGGATCCAAGGGCCACGGTGAAGCCACGTTTTGGCTCAGGGGTAGATCTGAGTCGAAAAGTCGCATCAATCTCGGCCGTTCGTTGTAAATCGGATGGACGAGATTGAATCGAGTTTCGGTTATTAGTTTAGCACCGCGTGTCGCAAGGGGATTGGTCGTGCTTGCGTCATCCGGTGCACAGACTCAGTGCCGTCGGTTCACGGTGGACCAACCCGAGCCGTGGACCAAGTCCATAGACCTGAGCGACGTGGCAGCCCTAGAGCATGCCACGTGTCAGATGACGTCATGCTGACGTCATTTCTCCGGAAAAATATTTTGGCCGAAATTCTTTTCTATGCTGACATCATCATGATGCGATGCTGATGTCATAAATGCGATTTTTCAGTATAAAAATAATTCGGAAAAATCGGATTTTCTAATTTCTGTATTTTCTGATTTTATTCAAACTTCAAACGGCTATAACTTATGCATTTTAACTCGGATTTGGGTGATTCAAATTTCTAAAAATTCATAAAATTGTGATATCTTTAATGGTTAATTTTATTTGAATTTTTAACATCATTTAATCTACTGTATTAGTTTTTTATTGCATATATTGTTTGTACGCGTAGACGCAAATTTGCCGGAAGGTTTCGAGGAAGAGTTCGTCGCTCAAGACCAAGCTTCGGAACACGACCAGCAACTCTTTGAAGGCAAGTCATGCTTTGATCATTTTGATCCCAGATTTTAAAATGTAATTTATGCTTTGAAATTATGCATGCTAATTTATTTAAAGTGAATTTAAATTGAATTGGGTAATGTAACTAATCAACCGATATTGTTATTGTCACCATGAAAGTATTATCTGTATGCCCTGAAATCTATGTCACCCTAAGTTTGATTGTATTAGTTGGATGTTAATTTTGTGCCAACACGGGAGGCTAGACCGTGAGTAGATGCTTAGCCTTGCAACGAATAAGGAATGACTTTCGGGAAAATTCTACAATATTGATTAAAGAAATATTGAATGTATTTTGAAAGTGGTGTGATGATGCCACATGATTAGATTGAGGTACAGAGACCTGTGTGGTTCTGTACCGATGTTGAGTTATTGCTGGCATGTGTTGCACAATAATCAATTGGGTGGGAAATGATTTAGACTGGGGCAAGTGGCAAGAGGCTGTGTGCCAGGTGGGCCTGTGTGGCAATGGGTTGATGAGTGATGTGAGTCTGTGTGCCAGTGTTAAAAATGAACTGTTAATGCTGTGTGCCGAGAATCCTCGAAGAAAAACCATTTGAAGAAATTAGTATTATTATAACTGTTTCACTGCTTTAATGTAAATAAGATATCGCTTTAAAAATGCTGTTTGAAGCAAAAAGAACCAATTAAACCAATCCTTTGGAATAAGCTTTGCATATAGTAATAGCGCTGCATTCTGTGCATTACTTGTTGAGTGCCTTGTGTACTCACCCCTCCTTACTTATCAACCCCAACATCAGTGGAGGAGTCTACACCAGTGTGGGAGGAGGTGTACAATGAGGATCCGAACAATTAGGGGCCAAGCCCAGTCGGTTGCCTGTGGCAAGATGAAGGCTTCCACGACATTTATTTTATTATGCTGCTATTTCCTTTACTCTAAATAATGTAAGCCCTGCATGGCTGATTTTATGTAAGGAGACCATAAGGTCGTACAACTCAGTTTATATAAATGTTTGCACTATTTATTCTTATATCGCTGTGAATGTCTGTAATGTGCAACCCTGTAAGACTGTGTGTGCTAGCGTGATCCTGGACTAACACAGAATACACAGAGGGTCCGGATTTGCAGATTCGGGTCCCGACACGCAGGAAGAGACAGAGGAGAGGAAGACTCATACACATAGAGGAGAAAGAGAGAAAGAAGCAATACAAAAGATTCAAGGGGGGCGCAAGAAACAATATGGAAGGAGGCCATGACCATGGCTCCTTTTCTCTTTTTTTTAAGATAGTTAAAGCTGTGATTAAATTATGAGAATAGAAAATAAAGTTTAAAGTTACAAGGTGCACAAGACTGCACTCGAGACAAAAGCGGAGGAGGAAAAAAATAAAAAAGACCAAATTCTTTAAAGATGTCGTTGTACTATCATGTTGAGGTTTTTTAAAATTATACTAGAATGAATGATTAACTGATAATTTGAAGCACTCTTAAGTAGCTAACAAGTTCGATTCATACATGTCTTTCTCATCAACCAACTTGGCTATTGCTTTGAAAAACTTTTCTTAATAAGGTTGTGTTTAAGAATTTTCGTAGCAACGCACGGGCACTTAACTAGTATCAGTAACGTGAATCTTAAATTTCACAAAAATAAATTTATATTTTTTTCTTCCTTTTCTTTTTAGGCTAATATACTCTCTCCTGCGCTACTACAGTACCGTCGCTACTGTAGCACCGTGAGAACTGCTTGCTACGCTGGCTCTGGACAGGCTCGGCTTCACAGCACAGACAACAAACACACCAACCTTCAGAGGGCATGGAAAAGAGGCAAGGTGCAGCAAGGTTAGAGCAAAGGACAAGGAAGGTAGGGGGTCTGGTCAAGGCACTGCCGGCCATGGCGGCTCACCGGCGAACGGCCGAGACAAATGACATGAATGACGACGAACACACTTAGTGAATTCGCAAAAATTATCGTGAACGGCGAACCATTCTTGAAATCTATTGAGGGTTTACCTTTGCAATGGCCGGTGGAACGATGTGACGTGAACGGATTTGGATGAGGATGTCCGAGGAGTCGGGAAGCTTGCTAGGGCACGTGGACTGACGTTCAGTTCACGCTCTGGGCGTCGCGGCGTTCGGAGCAAACGAAGGCACAAGAGATTGGAACAAGTGGAGAAACGGGTAAAGAAATGAGAGAGGATCCCGATGCTCTCCTTAAATAGGCTCGGGGTGACTCATAGAGATAGATACGGTTGGTTCAAAGAAGAGTTCGTACCGAATTAAACTCAAATTTCTCCTGAAATAGAAGGGATTAGGATGAGAGAATCACGGGGATTAGTTGAGGATAAGATGGCACACGTTTTGGACATGAATTCGGAAGCAAAAACATGTTGGATTGAAGGTCCAAAATCTTGGCCATGGAGAAAGAGAGAGACATGGCTTGGGGCAGCTTCTTGCTGGAGGTTGAAGACAACATATGACATGTGGGCCCTCTAATAATCATTTTCAAATTTAATTAATTCTGAAAATAAAAAGGATTTGGAACATAAGTAAATAAGGTTAAAAAATTATGGAACAATTCTCAAAAATACTTTGGAATATTTTAAACTTACTGGAAAAGTTTCAGAAATTTTCGTATTATAATATCACTACAGTAAATCTTTTTGTAAAACTGAAAATAAAAAAGCAGTTTTATAAAATCGAGAAAAGTCAGCAAAAATTTCAAGAAATTATAAATAAGTAATAAAATATTATTTTATAAATTTTGGGATGTTACAAGAACATTGAGTTAAAAGAGGATCTCACATACCTAGAGTACCGATCATAATTCTGGATAATGTAGAGCGCAGAACGGGGAGCAAGATGATCAAGTTTTGCACGGTTTAGTGGAGCAACCATTCAGAAAACGAAGCAACTTGGGGGGGCGTGAAGAGGATCTTAAGACCGAGTTTCCCGACCTATTCTTCAGTCTGCCCGAATCTTTGTGTCAAGATTCTTTTTAAGAGGATAGGTTTGTAATGTCCTAAAATTTGCATATTTTTGTTTGAAATATTTAAATCTGAATTTCTGATATTCTCCCTAAATTTTCTAGATTTTATAAATGCTTTTTCCTATTTGTATAAAAATAAAAACTCCAATATTATTGAAAATAATTTTATTAAGTCCCAAATGTCCCAAAGTATTTTTGAGAATTTTTCCAGAATTTTTGAACCTTATTTGCTAACTTTTCAAACATACTTTTCTTTCATTTAATAAAGATAAACAATGGATCTACCTATTAGCGTAGTAACCATCTTCTTGCTCAAACCGACTAGAGCTGACTGCTCTTCTCTCCTCCAATGCTAAAAATTTGGAGCTTTGGAATCTCGTGATTTCCTCATCCATTCTTTCCAAATTTTTGCCAAATCAATCCCCAGATCTTCATGTTTCGATTCCCGACCTCCTTTCCCAAATTTGGTGCCCAAATTTCGCGTTCTTTCCATTTCCAAAATTTCCATATCCGAGTTGGTTTCCATCCAACCGGTGCTCTCTGAGCCTATTTAAAGTGAGCACCGGGATCCCCTCACATTGCTTAACCCGTTCCTCCGGTCATTCCAACCTTTTGTGCCTCCGTTTGTCCGGAATGCTGCAAGACCCGGAGGGTGAACCTAACACCGGCCGACGTGCCCTACCAATCTTCTGACTCCTCGGACTTCCTCTTCCAAAACTGTTCATGTCACTTTGTACCAGCAGTCATCGTGAAGGTAACCCCTCAATCGATTTCACGTTTGGTGCATCGTGGATGACGCGTTGCTGTGTCGCCATCTGTGACCCTCCGCCGTCGCCATGGCCGCCTTTGAGTTCGTCATGTCGTGACCTTTTCTGTGCTTCCTACGGCTAGAGTTGAGCCTTTTCCATTTTCCTTGCCCTCTATAGCCTTCCTTGCTTTCCCTGCCTTGCTTTTGTTAGTTGCATAGTCTCTGTTCTTGTTCTGTTCAGCAAGCCAAGGAGCCATCGCTGTGGCCGTGGCCTTCTTGCTGCTGTGCCTTGGCCTTGTTCTTTCCTTGCCCCTTGTCCTTCTTTGTCTGTCTGTTGCATGCATGCGAGTCTCAGCCGTGCCCTCTGTTCTCTGGTACATGAGTACATCAGCGCCCAGAAGCTATCGATGCTACAGTAGCAGCGCAGAAGAGAGTATCAGAGAAAGCAAAAAGAAAAGAAAAAGGAAAAAACAAAATAATAATAATAATTTTAAAAATTTAAGATTTAGATTGCTGATCTTTTACAGTGATTTGTATTTTTATTTTTCTTTAGAAAAATAATTTTAAAAATTAAAAAATCCTTTCTTTTTTGCTTTATGTGATTTTAACATTTAAAAATTTCATTCTCCCTCATACAAGCTCTGATTGATGTGACTCCAGTTCCTAAATTTTTTTAAAATTGAGCACTATTTAATGGTAAATTTTATTTGATTTTTCAAGCTTGTTTGCTCTCTAATTTGTATTTATTTTTTGTTCATTCTCGTTTCACGTAGTCGTTGAAGTACGAGGAGTGTACGAGAGCGTCGAGGCAACTCAAAACCAAGGTCCAAACTAGGAGCAAGAGCTTGTCTGAGGCAAGTCTTCCTTGACCATGTTGATCTCAAATTTCTAAAATGCTAATGTTGTTTTAAATTATGCATGCTTACTTTTATGCAATTATTTTAACTACAGTCTTAAGGTTTAGTTAAATTCTAGAATTGTTATGGCCCATTGGCATTGAACATTATGTACCATTGTCACCCTAGATGGTATTAGCTATATTATTTTATGATGGTTAGTAGAGTATCATAAACGGTAGAATTGCTTAGTCTAGCTTAAAAGTTTCGACATTATGCTGTTATGGGAATCATTTCAAAGCTTTGTTTAAACTCATTTGTGAAGTTGCGGCAAGAGGTATTGCTGCTATTAATTAAATAAAATAGAGTGTAAAATGGTTTAGGTCGGGGCGAATGGACGATTGGCAGGTGCAGGAAGTACGAGACCTTGTAAAGTGAATGTTCGGGCCTAGTCAATTAAGGACCAAAGCGTGTGTTAGCATGGACCGAGCACTGTCATTCAACCACAAGTCTATTTGGGTACGACGTGACTAATTAATTTGTGCATCTCGTTATTAGCTTCGCCAGTTGGTGGAATGTGTGTCAGAGGGAGACAGGCGCAAGAGGGGGCTTCCGACTGGGTAGATTGAACCCTTTGGCAGTGAAACCTTAGTGGGCGAAGTTAATAGCTGGGTTATACATTGTAAAGGACATGTCATGATCTCTCTACGGCACACCGAAGGAAGTGTGCTAATATCGATTGCACAAAGAGTTGACCATGTCTTGTGGATAAAGTTGTACACACTCTGCAGAGTTAAAACTACTTAAATAGCCATGCCCACAGTCAAGGGTGGGCAAGATACGCTTTTACATTGTAGAATTTCTAGTTTTTTTAAATAAAAATGGTGGTTTGGGAATTCGTGAGTTGATGGAACTCTCGGATTTTGGTTTAGTAGATGGAGTTAGTCTGGTAGATGGAACCGTTATAGTTGTCATATTAAATTCAATTATTATAACTACTTTTGGTCAATTGATACTTTATGAAACTACTAGTTGTATTTAAAATTTAAATATTGCTTTATGCTAAATGAACCACACTAAGCCTTCAATTGTTCAACCTTTCATATAGTTATCATGCATTATAATTCAAAGACTTGCAGAGTACATTTTGTACTCACCCTTGGTACATTCCAACTTTCTTTAGAAGAGTGCATAGAAACAGAAGGTGACTATGAGTTCTTTACTTGTGGTTACGATGAAGGCAATCCAGATTACTGGGATGCGTACCCAAGCCGATTACCTGTTGGGCAAATAGATGGGCTTATCCTGCTGCTATTTATTTCGTTTCTGCTGCTACTTTATTGAACTCAAGCCATGTACTATTTATTTGTAATGGTTCGCCATAAGGCTGGTACCTTTTTGTTTAAGTATTAATGTTTGATTCGTGACATGGATGTGTTATCATCACTATTTTCGCTGTGTGCGCTAGCTTGATCCTGGACTAGTGCAGTTATACACAGAGGGTTTAGATTTGGAAATCCGATCCCGACAACAACCGTCAGAATAATGTAATCCACACAACCAGCATGAAGGCAAGAGCACAAAGAAGTTGACCATGACTGATCAATCATACAACCTTGAAGAAATAACAAGAACAATGGAGGCAAGAACACTCGGTTCTATAAGTAATGACAAAACAATCTACTATATCAATCTCAAAACATAAATTCATAACCCCTTTACATGGACATGCTTCATTGGTTTATATAGCACTTATAAGATATCAAAAAATAGAATTGGACTCAAGAGATAGAAAGATATTACAACTTTAAACTAAAATAAGCTAACTAAGAGGCTGAAGCTTGTTGGCCCTATTAATGATAGATGGAAGCAAAATTACAACTAAACATAATGGAGATATATGTAAATAATCTTCTCAGCTTTCAAGAGAGTCCAAGGATGTCACGATCCGTATTCGGACATGAGAATTATGACATTTTTAATTTCGGCAAGTCTTACAATTTGAGTTGATCTCTTTCGCTCTTCAAATCCAATTTGGGCTTATCTTTTTTTTTCCTTTTTTATCTTAGCCAAATTGGACTTGGGCCTTGCCCCTTTGCACCTTTATCAAGTGGGCTTGTTTCTCAAATCGGCGCATGCACCTCCCACCTTTGGGCGAGTGGGCTTGGCCCATCTTTTTTGTTGCATGGCAATTATAGCTATTGTGCCTCCCCCTTTAGCCCTATGTAGTCCAGCCACATGAGAGAGTAAAGGACCAAAAATGGCTACTAGAGAGTGCTGAATAGGAGCCATATAAAATTTCCCCCTAAAAATTCAAACCACATCGCTAGCTAAAAGAGCAGGTTGGATGAAAAGTACACTGGTATAGAAAATCTTATCATAGACAGTTCAAAATGTCATCACAGATGGTTTTGGGAACCGTCTATAACTATGTGTTAGTGATAATAATGGCACATCACAGATGGTTTCTGAACTTTCTATAAAAGTCACATCATAGATGGTTCTTTGTAGAAACCGTTTGTGATACCTACCTGTGATGTCCTAGACTCCTAGCTATCACAGATGGTTTCTAAGAAGAACCGTCTGTGATATTATTTTGTATTAATGATGTTTTTTTGTTTACTGGCTAGCCTCTGGAAATGCTAGCCATGCCCTCTGAAACAAGCAGATTACAGATTACATCACAAGCATATTATCACATCCATTTCAGACATCAACTCAGATTACATATTACACCATATACAACACATCCATTTAGCACAAGGTTCACAAATTAACACATGTGGTAATTTACAAATTCACAACTCATCTGGTCAGGCAAAGTGGCACTCACCTTCTAGCTTTATGACCTCGCCATCAAGAAGGTACAAAGTTGTCCTCGAATTTCTAACAGATTAGCCTGTTCCAATGTAGATTCAGCGTATTTCCAAACTTGTCTATGGGAAGACTAAAGTCTTGCATGTATATAAATTGATAAGTATGAAACAATTATTGCAAGATTGACAAACCTACAAGTCATTGGTATTCTTTTTATCGATGATGAGTTGTATGTTGTGGCAAATGTAGAATCCACATGGTTAGTGCCCTTTGGCTGTTGGTGGCACTGCCAAAATAGAATTGGTTAGTTCTAGAGGCTTTATTATGGAGTGTGATATAAGATTATTATGTACTAGTGGATACCAGGAACTTATAATCATGCTTCAATTTCGACCCGTACTTGGATGTCATTCTACGAGCTTTGTACACTTCGAATGACCTGTCGAGTAATTTTGCAATAGGCTTTAAGTCGTGGGTCCCATCCTTTGAGTAATCAAGGTACATTACCTGGTTCTGTCTTGGCATAATTACAATTAGAACCCAATGAAACCTACACAGGTATACGTCATGGCCATGCAACCTAACTTCGAGTTGCGTGTAAAGTATAAATCAATAAGTATAGCAACTAATGAAGCACTTACCTCGGGTTGTGGGGTAAAAGTATGTATTTTCTATCGTGTTGAGCCAGCAATGCGTTTTCCATGTACTCCTGGATGACTTGTAAATTGTCATCCATGATTTGCTTGGACACCATGTGTGTGTCCAAGAAACCCGCCAGTTCCAGTTCTTTCTTGCTTTTTGCTTCAAGGATCATGTATCTATATATACAAAAGAAAGGAGTTATATATATGACATTTATCGGTATTACATGAATGTAGACCATGATTGCACACACTTATAATGTCCAGCTTCTTAAGAGTGAGGCGTCGAGGGTGTTGAGGTTGTAGAGATCGAATAAGTCACTGAAGTCGACTCTGAAGAAGCCCCTAGATGACTGGTGGAAGAAATGCACCTACTTGAACCTGACCGAGATGTTCGATATCCATTCTGTCACTGGATTGTTGGCTTGTTCCATGTACCAATTTTGCAATATAGCGCAAGCATATGAAAGTGTTTTTAGGCGATATTCCGGTACTAACGCTAACGGTTCTTTTAGCTTGAATTTCTAGGCCAACAGGGCCAACGAAAAGTATTTAGAGTCAATGTCATAATCCAAATGATCAATTATCAGACCATAGACAGTTTGGCCAGCAAGTAAATTAATAACCGAACTGACAGTGGTACGAACAGAGCAATCAATATACTTAGCAGTAATCAAAAGTGCATCACAATGAGTATTGAATAAATCGATCAAGCTAAAAGACAGTGAAGCAATACTTTCTAGCATTAACAAAAAGCAATAAAATCATTTCAAGGCCAGATTTACAACTTTAATTGTTTTAGTTCATCAAGGACCCATTGCATCTTAGAGCAATCAAGTGTTTAGTCATTTTCATTATATACACTCAATTTCAACTACAAGTGTGACATTACCTGCACGTATTCTAGAAGTATATAAAAAGGAATGCGCTTTGAAATCATAGCTTATTTCAATTTGAAATTAATGATACCAAAATATTAATTGTAAAGATTTTAATACTAAAAGTTCAGAACTAATTTATGATTAGTCGAATTTAAGTAAAACTAATTAAAAATTTTAAAAATATTGTCACTAAAATCATTATTCAAACTAGTTGAATACCCGTGCTTTGCTATGTATAAAAAACATGTTACACTAGTACATCAAGTGATCGTTATCTGGCTCAGCCTACTTCATGCCATCGGCTGTGCCACTGAGCTTGGCCGAGCTCTACTCAGGTGTAACATCCCAAAATTTGAAGTTTTGGAATGTTTGAATTCAAAATTTAACCATTTGCATTCTCTTGAATTAACTCCAGCTTAATTTGAATTTCTAAATAATAAAAGGATTTAATTTGGCTAAACTATTCATCAAACTTAAGAATTTCAGTTCTTGTTGGGTTCCTTGTGCTCGAAGGAATTTTTCTGTATTTTTGGGGATTTTTCTGAATTTATTTGCTATTTATTTGAATTTATTCGCTTTTATTTGAATTTCTGGATTTTTCTTAAATTTCAAAAGGTTTTATTTCGAAAACCCTCTCGGGCGAATCTGCTCGGCCGGTTTTCAGCTCCTTCGCCCGGCCCGATTTTCCCTCGCGGCCCGACCGACCAAGCCATCACGGCCGTCCGATCTGCTGACAGCGTGTGGGCTGCGATTGCGCCACGTCGCCGCCTCGCGAAACCCTAGCCGCCGTCGCCGCCGTCCGAGTTCGTGTCGGCGCCGTCTTGAGTCCGTGCCCGCACCTCCCGAGGGCTATAAATGCAGCGCGCGCGCCCGAGGTCCGCCGTCTCGCGCCGCACCTGCCGCCTCTTCGCCATCGCTCGGAAGCCCGTCGTCTTCGTGTGAGACCTCGCCGTAGCTCCGCCGCCAAAACCGGCTTTTCCCGTCGTCTCGCCGCTCGGTGCCTCTCCGCCGCAGCCGCGAAGTCTCGTCGAAGTTCGCCGCGACGTCCTCTTACGATCCGCAGCCGCGCGCGTCCGATCCATCGCGTCTTCGCCGTCGCCGCGTCTTCTTCCCGAGTCCGGTAAGCCTTGCGTCGTCGCCGCGCCGTCGACCTCCGGCGGCCGCGCTCGCCGTTGATCTCTAGCCGACGCGGGGATTGCGCCACGCCTCTCCTCCAGCAGCGGCGCCCGCGTGGCCGTTCGATCGCTCCCTCGTCCGATGCGCGCGACACGTGGCTACCTCGTCGGCCGCGCTGCGTGGCGCCGACGTCACCGCTGCGTCGGCGCTCGCGTCGGCCGAGCCGCCCGCGTCGGCGCTTACGGCGTCGGCGTCGCGGTGCCGCGGTGAACGGCGCAGCGCCGTGGACCTTGTCCACCGTGAGCGGATGACGTCGGCGTTGCGCAATAAATCGCTTTTTCAAGATACAAAAATAAATCCAAAATTCCGATTTTCGATTTTCTGTATTTTCTCTGAATTTAATCTTTGGAGGCCCGTTCTCGCTCATACGAACTCCGATTGAGGCGATTCAAGTTTCTAAAATTTTCTAAAATCAAGATCTATCTTCCAGAGCCATTTATTTTCAGTTTTGAGCTTGTTTGAGTCTCTGTTTTGTATTTATTTGGTTTCATCGCTTTCTTTTCCGGTGACGCTAATTCCGAGGAGCAAACGAAGACTTCGAAGACCAAGATTCAGCACTAGATCAGCAAGGCAAGTCGTAACCTTTGATCATATTGATCCTATGTTTGCAAAGTAATTTATTTTATACACTTGCATGCTATTTACGTATCAATGTTTATTTAATGGGAGTAGATGTATGCCTAGTTGACATTATGCCACCTTGATTCGTTGTATGCCATGTATCCATTGTTAAACCTAGGTTGGGACATTACTAGTTGGACATAATCATAATACCAACATTGGGTTATCGTAGCTATGCTTAGACATGCTTACATATACGTTGGGATTCATGTCACATGTTGAATAATGTTAATCTTGACTTAATGAGATATTGAATCGTGGCCGTTAGCCATTTGTTGTAAAATTTGTTGTACCATGGCGGGTTTGCCATTGGTCTTGGTTGAACAATTGTTTTCCCTCGAGCAAGTGATCGTGCAGTAAAGGGGTGCTTTCTAGCACGTTGGGATGTGGATGTCTTGCCTGAGACAACTTAAGGACTTAATCTTGTGCGCCATTGAACTGGGTCTAATCGTACTACCACATGTCTGGAATGGGACAGACCTAGCTGATTAATTTGTAATGTCTAGTCTTGAGTACTGCCAATGGTGGTGTGGGTTCCGGGATGGACGGGTAGATTCACATGGCGCAAGAGGGGCCTTATGGGCGAAACCTTAGCGGCGATCTTGAGTTTAGACAATGCATTGTAAAGGCTCTGTCATGATATCTCTGCGACACACCAAAGGAAGTGTGTTAGTAACGTTTGCACAAAGAGATGTTCATGTCTTGTGGGTAAAGTTGTACAACCTCTGCAGAGTGTAAAACTATTCGGATAGCGCGTCATGATCATGGACAAAGCCCGAATTTCACACGGGTATAGAGTGTTTCATGAAATGTGGAATGTGGAATTGTTGGGATGTGAGCGGGAGTTCACCGTTGTTTTGTTGTCTATCATTGATCTATCGCTTATTTATTTATGTTTTCATAAATATGCTTTCAATCTATTTATTGTATTTCCATTCAAGTTATTGCTTTACGCAAAATAAACTATATAGCCATCCTTGTCAAGCCGTGCATAAATATATTGCATCAATTCCCTACGGCTTCTCGAGTACCTTTGTACTCACGGCTTTATGCCCTTGTTGATCGATTCTTGTCAAGGAGATAATGAATCTCATGAAGAGGAATTCTATGAAGACTACGTGGATTAGGAAGGCGTTCCCAGACGATTGCTGTGGCATGTCGAATGGTTCAAGTTATCTTTTCCATTGCAATAGTATTTGTTTCTTAAGCCCTTAAGGCACAATGGTGTAAACATTGACCATAAGGTCGTTTGCTTTATTTAATAATAATTTGCTTCTTCTTAGTTAATTCGTTGTATGGAATGATATTACATCTGTGTTTCCACTTTGTGTGCACTAGCGTGATCTGGACTAGTGCAAGTATACACAGAGGGTTTGGTTTGTAAATCCGGGTCCCGACAGAGATGGTATCAGAGCCATATCGACTGTAGGTCGCTATCCTAGTTAGCATGGTCTTCAAAATTATTTTCTAAATTAAACCAACAAATTGGTACTTAATAGTTTTCGTCTCCTCTCAACTTATTCTTAGGTTCTTATTCCTTTCCTTTGCTGAAACATGGTTTCGAAATTTAAATTGATCTTATCCTATGAAACTTCTCAAAGCCTCGAGTCTTCTGCAAGGAATCAAATCAAGGAAGATGATGATCAAGCCATCGAGGTTATGCCAAAAAGCCTACCAAATAAGATAGGTTTTTGGTGCTCAGCGGTGTTTGAGCATGTGTTACCCTTTTCAGTTTAGTTACGTTTAGTCCGCGTATACTAGGATTTTTCTTGCTGGAGCGTCTGGTATGTTGTACACTTGCCTCAAGCACGGTGTTACAACCATACCTTTAATTGAAAAAAAAAAAAAAACTTTATTTGCCTCCTTAATTTGAAGCCTTTCGGTTGTATCCTTTTGTCCACGGTATTACCTTCTCCCTAGATGATCTTACCACGCATCTCTCGCTTTTCCTCTTACCTATCAAACCCTTGCGCTGCACCTCGGATGGTTGACACTGCTCGAGCGGTCGTGGATCGCCAAATGGATGCCGATGCGGTGCCAACACCAACTCCAACCCCAATGCACCACCGCCACCACCAGCAGTGACAGACCAGAATATGGGACATTTTCTAGCAGCTCAGACTCAGCTTATGAACACAATGATGCAGAACATGAACAACATGATGAATCGCCAGAACTGCATCGCAGCTTGCTCTAGCCAACTGTTGAACCAAAGAAACCAAGCTGCTGCTGCACCTCCTCAAGCTCGTCTCGAGTCCAAGCTAGCAGAATTTATGAGGACTCGTCCGCCAACTTTCTCCAACTCTTCAGAACCATTGGACGCCGATGATTGGATCCGCTCCATTGAGAAGAAGCTTGAAATTGCCCAGTGCACCAATCGTGAGAAGGTTCTCTATGCCGCTCATCAGCTGGAGGCACCGCCGCTGAATGGTGGGAGAACTACAGTGCTGCCCATGATGATCCTCAGACTATCACTTGGGCGAGTTTTCCACCGCCGCCACGCCATATCCCCGATGGCAAAGTTGAAATGAAGAAGAATGAGTTCCAGACCTCAAGCAAGAAGGGATGTCAGTGAGTGAATACCTCAATAAATTCACTCAACTCGCTCGCTACGCACCAGAGGATGTAGCCACAGATGATGCTCGCCAAAAGAAGTTCAAGCGTGGGCTCAATCCTGGTTTAAAGGTGCAAGTCATTGGCAATGACTATGCGATTTCCAAAGACTGTAGACAAAGCTATGCTTATTGAGGAATCTCGTCGGGGTTGGAAGAATCCGTAAGAGAAAGATGATGCAACATGGAGCCCATCGAGTCACCAAGAGAGTCGAAACAAATGCTCAACGACCGCTCGCTTCACTCCTCCGAATACATTCAGGACCCCTGCACCAGCACCTCGCCCAGCTCCTTCAGGCAATCGCAACCCTAGCGCCAACAGCAATCCACCTCAGAGAAACAGTAATCCAGCTGCAGGAGTCACATGTTTCAACTGTCATGAACTTGGTCACTATGCCAACAACTGTCCAAGGAAGCAAGCTGTGACGCCGGTTCGTTTCAACTTGGGATCTACGCCAGCCAAGACCCCCGCACCAGGATCAGGACGTGGAGTGCCCCAAACTCCTAATCAAGCCACCAGACTCCGCCACCGGAAGAGGCGCGTGAATCACGCCACCACCGAGGATGCCCGACCGCACGGGCGTCATACTAGGTAAGCTCCTAGTCAACTCGGCATCCGCCATGGTTTTGTTTGATTCGGAGCTACGCATTCGCTTGTTTCTCGGAGTTTTGCCGCAAATCATCAATTAAAGACAATGCCTCTTAAGATCGCTTTATTAGTGCAATCTCACGGTTCGATTTGAGTACGAACCAAGGCTGCCCGAAGTTAAGATATTAATTGGAGGGTAGAATTTCTAGCCAACCTTATTGTCCTAGACACCAAGTCCCTAGATGTGATCCTAGGAATGGATTGGCTCTCCAAGAACCAAGCGCTTTTGGATTGTGGGAATAGAGAGATCACCTTAACCACCCGGATGGATCCAAGTTAAAAGTTCAAGCCGCTTGGATCGGTCAGAAGGGATTAAAGTTTGTAGTGCCAAAGGAATAAGCTTGGAAGATGTGCGATCGCGTAATTTCTGACGTGTTTCCGATGAGTTGCCCGGGATGCCACCGGATCGAGATATAGAGTTCTTGATAGAACTAGTTCTGAACGCCACCCATTTCCAAGAGACCTTATAGGATGCCCGCTAATGAGTTAGCCAAGTAAAGAGATGATTAAAGAGCTGCAAGATCAAGGATTTGTTCGACCAAGTTCTTCGCCATGGGGAGCACCAGTTCTTCTAGTTGAAAAGAAAGATGGAACCCGAGAATGTGTGTAGATTATCGCTCACTCAATGAGGTCACCATCAAAATAAGTACCCTCGCCAAGAATCGATGATTTATTTGACCAACTTCAAGGAGCCGGAGTGTTCTCAAGATTGACTTAAGATCGAGATACCACCAGTTGAAGATTCGTCAAGAGGATATACCCAAAACAGCTTTTGTTACTCGGTATGGACGGTATGAGTATACAAAGTGATGTCTTTTGGATTGACTAATGCCCCTGCCTACTTCATGACCTTGATGAATAAGGTATTCATGGAATATCTGGACAAGTTTGTTGTTGTTTTCATTGACGACATTCTAATCTACTCCAAAAGTGAGGAAGAACATGAGGAGCACTTGCGCCAAATTTTAACGAAGCTAAGAGAGAATCAGCTTTATGCAAAGTTTAGTAAATGTGAGTTCTGGATGAAAGAAGTTGCTTTCCTAGGACATGTCATATCAGGAGAAGGAGTCGCTGTTGACCCTGGAAAGGTACGAGATGTGCTAAGTTGGGAGTCACCCAAGACGGTACCCCAAATCCGAAGTTTTCTTGGAATGGCAGGATATTATCGCCGTTTCATAGAAGGGTTTTCTAGAAAAGCTAGACCGCTCACTCAACTTTTAAAGAAGGAAAAGAAATTTGTTTGGACATCGGAGTGTGAGCAAAGTTTTCAAGAATTAAAGAAGTGTTTGACAAGCGCCTCAAAGGCTTATTCGCGGATAATAGGAAGGATTTTGAGATATTCGTGATGCATCCCGACAAGGACTCGGTTGTGTGCTAATGCAAGATAAGAAGGTTGTAGCGTATGCTTCATGCGACAACCGAGGCCACATGAAGTTAACTATCCAACCCATGATTTGGAATTAGCGGTAGTAGTGCATGCTTTAAAGATTTGGCGTCACTATCTCATTGGTAATCGTTGTGAAGTTTATCACGATCACAAGAGTTTGAAGTATATTTTACCCAAGTGACCTCAATATGAGACAAAGAAGATGGTTGGAATTGATCAAGGACTATGACATTGGGATTCATTATCATCCGAGCAAGGCCAATGTCGTAGCCGATGCTTTGAGTAGAAAGAGCTCTTGCAACACTCGATGATTAAGGAAAGTCACCACCCTCTATAAGGAATTTGAAGCTTAGTTTGGAATTGATTCAGAGGGTATTTAGCTACTTTGGAAGTCGCCCTACGTTGGAAGATCGATTCGAGAAGCACAGGTAGATGATGCCGACATTAAGGAGATTAAGAGCAATATGAAGAAAGGAAAAGCCTCGTGTTTCTCTCAAGATGAACAAGGTACTATTTGGTATGAGAAGCGTATTTGCGTACGGATCGAAAAGAGCTTAAGGAGTTGATTCTCAAGGAAGCGCATGAGACTTTATACTCCATTCATCCCGAAGTACCAAGATGTATCAAGACCTCAAGGAAAGGTATTGGTGGCCTAGTATGAAGCGTGAGATTGCGAATATGTTGCACTTTGTGATGTCCGCGAAAGGTCAAGGCGAGCATCGAGGCCAGCAGGATTGCTGCGACCATTGAAGATTCAGTGGAAGTGGGAAGAAATTGGTATGGATTTCATTACGGATTTCCTAAAACCCAAGCGTGTTATGACTCGATCCGGTAATAGTGGATCGATTGACTAAGGTAGCTCACTTCATTCCAGTTAAGACTACCTATGCAGGAGATAAATTAGCAGAGTTATATATGTCAAGGATCGTCAGTCTTCACGGAGTGCCTAAGAAGATAGTGTCTGATAGAGGAACCCAGTTTACCTCTCGTTTTTGGCAGAGTCTGCACGAAGCCATGGGAACTCATCTCAGATTCAGTACTGCCTATCACCCTCAAACCGATGGACAGACTGAGCGTGTGAATCAGATTCTTGAGGAGTTATCAAGCCAGTCTGCAAATGTCGCCTTTTGAAGCCTTATATGGAAGAAAGTGCAGAACTCCTCTCAACTGGAAGGAGTCAGGAGAAAGACAATTGTTTGGTCCTGCCATATTGCAAGAAGCCGAAGAGCAAGTTCAGCTAATTCGAGACAGGTTGAAGATAGCTCAAAGCAGACAGAAGAGTTATGCAGATAATCGTCGCAGAGATTTGAGTTTCGAGCCCAATGATTATGTTTATCTCAGAGTCACCCCTCTCAAAGGAGTTAAGAGATTTCAAGTAAAGGAAAGCTTGCCCCTAGATATGTGGGACCGTTCAAAATCTTGGAGCGAAGAGGCGAGGTTGCCTACAAGTTAGAATTGCCTCGATATTTTCTTTGGAATCCATGATGTGTTCCATGTATCGCAATTGAAGAAATGCTGCGTGTGCGGAAGAACAGATGCCATTGGAAGCCATTGATTTGCAAGAGGATCTTACCTACAAGGAGCAACGGTGAGAATTTTGGATATAGCAAGCGTATCACGAGAAGCAAGATCATCCGTTTTGCAAGGTCGGTGGAGCCATCATTGAAGAGGAAGCAACTTGGGAGCGAGAAGAGGATCTGAAGTCCGAGTTTCCCACCTAGTCCTAGCTTGGCCCGAATCTCGGGTCGAGATTCCATTTAAGGGGAGGTTTGTAACATCCCAAAATTTGAAGTTTTGGAATGTTTGAATTCAAAATTTAACCATTTGCATTCTCTTGAATTAACTCGACTTAATTTGAATTTCTAAATAATAAAAGGATTTAATTTGGCTAAACTATTCATCAAACTTAAGAATTTCAGTTCTTGTTGGGTTCCTTGTGCTCCAAGGAATTTTTCTGTATTTTTGGGGATTTTTCTGAATTTATTTGCTATTTATTTGAATTTATTCGCTTTTATTTGAATTTCTGGATTTTCTTAAATTTCAAAAGGTTTTATTTCGAAAACCCTCTCGGGCGAATCTGCTCGGCCGGTTTTCCAACCCGCTTCGCCCGCCCGATTTTCCCTCGCGGCCCAGCCCGGCGCAGCATTTCATTGGCCGTCCGTCTTGTGACGCAGTGTGGCTGCGATTGCGCCACATCGCCGCCTCATGAAACCCTAGCCGCCGTCGCCGCCGTCCGAGTTCGTGTCGGCGCCGTCTTGGAGTCCGTGCCCCGCACGCCTCCCGAGGGCTATAAATGCAGCGCTGCGCCCCGCCCGAGGTCCGCCGTCTCGCGCCGCACCCGTCGCCCCCTTCGCCATCGCTCGGAAGCCCGTCGTCTTCGTGTGAGACCTCGCCGTAGCTCCGCCGCCAAAAACCGAAGCTTTTCCCCGTCGTCTCGCCGCTCCGGTGCCTCTCGCGCAGCCGCGAAGTCTCGCCGAAGTTCGCCGCGACGTCCTCTTCGATCCGCGGCCGCGCGTCCGATCCATCGCGTCTTCGCCGTCGCGCGTCTTCTTCCGAAGTCCGGTAAGCCTTGCGTCGTCGCCTCGCCGTCGACCTCCGGCGCCGCGCGCTCGCCGTTGGATCTCTAGCCGACGCGCGGATTGCGCCACGCCTCTCCTCCGCAGCGCGCCGCGTGGCTGCTTCGATCCGGCTCCCTCGTCCGATCACGCGACCGTGGCGACCTCGTCGGCCGCCGCGTGGCGCCGACGTCACCCGCTTGCGTCAGCGCTCGCGTCAGCCGAGCCGCCCGCGTCAGCGCTTGCGTCAGCCGTGCGCCGGGTGCACGGTGAACCGGCGCAGCGCCGTGGACCTTGTCCACCGTGAGCCGGATGACGTCAGCGTTGCGCAATAAATCGCTTTTTCAGTACAAAAATAAATCCAGAAATTCCGATTTTCTGATTTTCTGTATTTTCTCTGAATTTAATCTTTCGAGGCCCGCTCGCCATACGAACTCCGATTGAGGCGATTCAAGTTTCTAAAATTTTCTAAAATCAAGATCTATCTTCCAGAGCCATTTATTTTCAGTTTTGAGCTTGTTTGAGTCTCTGTTTTGTATTTATTTGGTTTCATCGCTTTCTTTTCCGGTAGACGCTAATTCCGAGGGAGCAAACGAAGACTTCGAAGACCAAGATTCAGCACTAGATCAGCAAGGCAAGTCGTAACCTTTGATCATATTGATCCTATGTTTGCAAAGTAATTTATTTTATACACTTGCATGCTATTTACGTATCAATGTTTATTTAATGGGAGTAGATGTATGCCTAGTTGACATTATGCCACCTTGATTCGTTGTATGCCATGTATCCATTGTTAAACCTAGGTTGGGACATTACTAGTTGGACATAATCATAATACCAACATTGGGTTATCGTAGCTATGCTTAGACATGCTTACATATACGTTGGGATTCATGTCACATGTTGAATAATGTTAATCTTGACTTAATGAGATATTGAATCGTGGCCGTTAGCCACTGTTGTAAAATTTGTTGTACCATGGCGGGGTTTGCCATTGGTCTTGGTTGAACAATTGTTTTCCCTCGAGCAAGTGATCGTGCGATAAAGGGGTGCTTTCTAGCACGTTGGGATGTGGATGTCTTGCCCGAGACAACTTAAGGACTTAATCTTGTGCGCCATTGAACTGGTCTAATCGTACTACCACATGTCCGGAATGGGACAGACCTAGGTGATTAATTTGTAATGTCTAGTCTTGAGTATCGCCAATGGTGGTGTGGGTTCCGGATGGACGGGTAGATTCACATGGCGCAAGAGGGGCCTTATGGGCGAAACCTTAGCGGCAAGATCTTGAGTTTAGACAATGCATTGTAAAGGCTCACATGATATCTCTGCGACACACCAAAGGAAGTGTGTTAGTAACGTTTGCACAAAGAGATGTTCATGTCTTGTGGGTAAAGTTGTACAACCTCTGCAGAGTGTAAAACTATTCGGATAGCGCGTCATGATCATGGACAAAGCCCGGAATTTCACACGGGTATAGAGTGTTTCATGAAATGTGGAATGTGGAATTGTTGGGATGTGAACGGGAGTTCACGTTGTTTTGTTGTCTATCATTGATCTATCGATTATTTATTTATGTTTTCATAAATATGCTTTCAATCTATTTATTGTATTTCCATTCAAGTTATTGCTTTCGCAAAATAAACTATATAGCCATCCTTGTCAAGCCGTGCATAAATATATTGCATCAATTCCCTACGGCTTCTTTGAGTACCTTTGTACTCACGGCTTTATGCCCTTGTTGATCGATTCTTTCAAGGAGATAATGAATCTCATGAAGAGGAATTCTATGAAGACTACGTGGATTAGGAAGGCGTTCCCAGACGATTGCTGTGGCATGTCGAATGGTTCAAGTTATCTTTTCATTGCAATAGTATTTGTTTCTTAAGCCCTTAAGGCACAATGGTGTAAACATTGACCATAAGGTCGTTTGCTTTATTTAATAATAATTTGCTTCTTCTTAGTTAATTCGTTGTATGGAATGATATTACATCCGTGTTTCCACTTGTGTGCACTAGCGTGATCTGGACTAGTGCAAGATACACAGAGGGTTTCGGTTTGTAAATCCGGTCCCGACAGAGATGGTATCGAGCCATATCGATCGTAGGTCGCCATCCTAGTTAGCATGGTCTTCAAAATTATTTTCTAAATTAAACCAACAAATTGGTACTTAATAGTTTTCGTCTCCTCTCAACTTATTCTTAGGTTCTTATTCCTTTCCTTTGCTGAAACATGGTTTCGAAATTTAAATTGATCTTATCCTATGAAACTTCTCAAAGCCTCGAGTCTTCTGCAAGGAATCAAATCAAGGAAGATGATGATCAAGCCATCGAGGTTATGCCAAAAAGCCTACCAAATAAGATAGGTTTTTGGTGCTCAGCGGTGTTTGAGCATGTGTTACCCTTTTCGGTTTAGTTACGCTTAGTCCGCGTATACTAGGATTTTCTTGTTGAGGCGTCGGTATGTTGTACACTTGCCTCAAGCACGGTGTTACAACCATACCTTTAATTGAAAAAAAAAAAAACTTTATTTGCCTCCTTAATTTGAAGCCTTTCGGTTGTATCCTTTTGTCCCTGGGTATTACCTTCTCCCCTAGATGATCTTACCACGCATCTACTGCTTTTCCCTCTTACCTATCAAACCCTTGCGCTGCACCTCGGATGGTTGACACTGCTCGAGCCGGTCGTGGATCGCCAGTGGATGCCAGTGCCAGTGCCAACACCAACTCCAACCCCAATGCACCACCGCCACCACCAGCAGTGACAGACCAGAATATGGGACATTTTCTAGCAGCTCAGACTCAGCTTATGAACACAATGATGCGTAACATGAACAACATGATGAATCGCAGAACTGCATCGCAGCTGCTCTAGCCAACTGTTGAACCAAAGAAACCAAGTCTTCTTTGCACCTCCTCAAGCTCGTCTCGGTCAAGCTAGCGAAATTTATGAGGACTCGTCCGCCAACTTTCTCCAACTCTTGAGAACCATTGGGCCGATGATTGGATCCGCCCATTGAGAAGAAGCTTGAAATTGCCCAAAGGCACCAATCGTGAGAAGGTTCTCTATGCCGCCATCACCGGAGGCACCGCCACGAATGGTGGGAGAACTACGATCTTGCCATGATGATCCTCAGACTATCACTTGGGCAGAGTTTTCCACTGCTTTTCGCCACGCTCATATCCCTGATGGCAAAGTTGAAATGAAGAAGAATGAGTTCCGAGACCTCAAGCAAGAAGGGATGTCAGTGAGTGAATACCTTAATAAATTCACTCAACTCGCTCGCTACGCACCAGAGGATGTAGCCACAGATGATGCTCGCCAAAAGAAGTTCAAGCGTGGGCTCAATCCTGGTTTAAAGGTGCAAGTCATTGGCAATGACTATGCAGATTTCCAGCACCTGGTAGACAAAGCTATGCTTATTGAGGAATCTCGTCGGGAATTGGAAGAATCCCGTAAGAGAAAGATGATGCAGCATGGAGCCCATCAGAGTCACCAGCAGAGAGTCAGAACAAATGCTCAACAGCCTGCTCGCTTCACTCCTCCGAATACATTCAGACCCTGCACCAAAGACTCGCCCGACTCCTTCAGCAATCGCAACCCTAGCGCCAACAAAGAATCCACCTCGAGAAACAATAATCCACCGCAGGAGTCACATGTTTCAACTGTCATGAACTTGGTCACTATGCCAACAATCGCCCAAGGAAGCAAGCTGTGACGCCGTTCGTTTCAACTTGGGATCTACGCCACCAAGACCCCGCACGAGATCGGGGCGTGAGTGCCCCAAACTCCTAATCAAGCCACCAGACTCCGCCTTTCTTTGGAAGAGGCGCGTGAATCACGCCACCACCGAGGATGCCCGATGCACTGCACGTCATACTAGGTAAGCTCCTAGTCAACTCAAAGATCCGCCATGGTTTTGTTTGATTACGGAGCTACGATTCGCTTGTTTCTGAGTTTTGCCGCAAATCATCAATTAAAGACAATGCCTCTTAAGATCGCTTTTATTAGTGCAATCTCACAGTTACGATTTGAGTACGAACCAAGGCTGCCCGAAGTTAAGATATTAATTGAGGGTAGAATTTCTAGCCAACCTTATTGTCCTAGACACCAAGTCCCTAGATGTGATCCTAGGAATGGATTGGCTCTCCAAGAACCAAGCGATTTTGGATTGTGGGAAGAGAGATCACCTTAACCACCCGATGGATCCAAGTTAAAAGTTCAAGCCGCTTGGATCACCAGAAGGATTAAAGTTTGTAGTGCCAAAGGAATAAGCTTGGAAGATGTGCGATCGCCAAATATTTCTGACGTGTTTCGGATGAGTTGCACGGATGCCACCGATCGAGATATAGAGTTCTTGATAGAACTAGTTCTGGAACGCCACCCATTTCCAAGAGACCTTATAGGATGCCCGCTAATGAGTTAGCCAAGTAAAGAGACAGATTAAAGAGTGCAAGATCAAGGATTTGTTCGACCAAGTTCTTCGCCATGGGGAGCACCAGTTCTTCTAGTTGAAAAGAAAGATGGAACCCAGAGAATGTGTGTAGATTATCGCTCACTCAATGAGGTCACCATCAAAAATAAGTACCCTCGCCAAGAATCGATGATTTATTTGACCAACTTCAAGGAGCCGAGTGTTCTCAAGATTGACTTAAGATCGAGATACCACCAGTTGAAGATTCGTCAAGAGGATATACCCAAAACAGCTTTTGTTACTCGGTATGGACAAGATGAGTATACAAGTGATGTCTTTTGGATTGACTAATGCCCCGCCTACTTCATGACCTTGATGAATAAGGTATTCATGGAATATCTGGACAAGTTTGTTGTTGTTTTCATTGACGACATTCTAATCTACTCCAAAAGTGAGGAAGAACATGAGGAGCACTTGCGCCAAATTTTAACGGTTAAGAGAGAATCAGCTATATGCAAAGTTTAGTAAATGTGAGTTCTGGATGAAAGAAGTTGCTTTCCTAGGACATGTCATATCAGGAGAAGGAGTCACTGTTGACCCTGGAAAGGTACGAGATGTGCTAAGTTGGGAGTCACCCAAGACGGTACCCCAAATCAAGTTTTCTTGGAATGGCGGGATATTATCGCCGTTTCATAGAAGGGTTTTCTAGAAAAGCTAGACCGCCACTCAACTTTTAAAGAAGGAAAAGAAATTTGTTTGGACATCGAGTGTGAGCAAAGTTTTCAAGAATTAAAGAAGTGTTTGACAAGCGCCCGAAAGGCTTATTCTCGCGGATAATAGGAAGGATTTTGAGATATTCTGTGATGCATCCCGACAAGGACTCGGTTGTGTGCTAATGCAAGATAAGAAGGTTGTAGCGTATGCTTCATGACAACCGAGGCCACATGAAGTTAACTATCCTACCCATGATTTGGAATTAGCGGTAGTAGTGCATGCTTTAAAGATTTGGCGTCACTATCTCATTGGTAATCGTTGTGAAGTTTATAACGATCACAAGAGTTTGAAGTATATTTTACCCAAGTGACCTCAATATGAGACAAAGAAGATGGTTGGAATTGATCAAGGACTATGACATTGGGATTCATTATCATCCGAGCAAGGCCAATGTCGTAGCCGATGCTTTGAGTAGAAAGAGCTACTTGCAACACTCGATGATTAAGGAAAGTCACCACCCTCTATAAGGAATTTGAAGCTTAGTTTGGAATTGATTCAGAGGGTATTTAGCTACTTTGGAAGTACGCCCTCGTTGGAAGATCGATTCGAGAAGCACGGGTAGATGATGCCGACATTAAGGAGATTAAGAGCAATATGAAGAAAGGAAAAGCCTCGGGTTTCTCTCAAGATGAACAAGGTACTATTTGGTATGAGAAGCGTATTTGCGTGCGGATCGTAAAGAGCTTAAGGAGTTGATTCTCAAGGAAGCGCATGAGACTTTATACTCCATTCATCCCGGAAGTACCAAGATGTATCAAGACCTCAAGGAAAGGTATTGGTGGCCTAGTATGAAGCGTGAGATTGCGAATATGTTGCACTTTGTGATGTCCGCGAAGGTCAAGGCAGAGCATCGAGGCCAGCAGGATTGCTGCGACCATTGAAGATTCCAGAGTGGAAGTGGGAAGAAATTGGTATGGATTTCATTACGGATTTCCTAAAACCCAAGCGAGTTATGACTCGATCCGGGTAATAGTGGATCGATTGACTAAGGTAGCTCACTTCATTCCATTAAGACTACCTATGCGGGAGATAAATTAGCGAGTTATATATGTCAAGGATCGTCGGTCTTCACGGAGTGCCTAAGAAGATAGTGTCCGATAGAGGAACCCGGTTTACCTCTCGTTTTTGGCGAGTCCGCACGAAGCCATGGGAACTCATCTCGATTCAAGATCGCCTATCACCCTCAAACCGATGGATGACCGAGGCGTGTGAATCGATTCTTGAGGATATGTTAAGAGCTTGTGCCTTAACTTATGGTGTCAAGTGGGACAAGTGTTTGCCCTACGCCGAAGTTTTCGACAACAATAGTTATCAAGCCATCGCAAATGTCGCCTTTTGAAGCCTTATATGGAAGAAAGTGCGTAACTCCTCTCAACCGGAAGGAGTCGGAGAAAGACAATTGTTTGGTCCTGCCATATTGCAAGAAGCCAAGAGCAAGTTCAACTAATTCGAGACAGGTTGAAGATAGCTCAAAGCGCATGTAAGAGTTATGCGATAATCGTCGCGAGATTTGAGTTTCGAGCCCAATGATTATGTTTATCTCGAGTCACCCTCTCAAAGGAGTTAAGAGATTTCAAGTAAAAGGAAAGCTTGCCCCTAGATATGTGGGACCGTTCAAAATCTTGGAACGAAGAGGCGAGGTTGCCTACAAGTTAGAATTGCCTCAGTATTTTGCTGGAATCCATGATGTGTTCCATGTATCGCAATTGAAGAAATGCCTGCGTGTGCCAGAAGAACAGATGCCATTGGAAGCCATTGATTTGCAAGAGGATCTTACCTACAAGGAGCAACCAGTGAGAATTTTGGATATAGCAGAGCGTATCACGAGAAGCAAGATCATCCGTTTTTGCAAGGTCCAGTGGAGCCATCATTCAGAAGAGGAAGCAACTTGGGAGCGAGAAGAGGATCTGAAGTCCGAGTTTCCCCACCTAGTCCCTAGCCAGCCAGAATCTCGGGGTCGAGATTCCATTTAAGGGGGGGAGGTTTGTAACATCCCAAAATTTGAAGTTTTGGAATGTTTGAATTCAAAATTTAACCATTTGCATTCTCTTGAATTAACTCCAGCTTAATTTGAATTTCTAAATAATAAAAGGATTTAATTTGGCTAAACTATTCATCAAACTTAAGAATTTCAGTTCTTGTTGGGTTCCTTGTGCTCCAAGGAATTTTTCTGTATTTTTGGGGATTTTTCTGAATTTATTTGCTATTTATTTGAATTTATTCGCTTTTATTTGAATTTCGGATTTTCTTAAATTTCAAAAGGTTTTTATTTCAAAACCCTCTCGGGCGAATCTGCTCGGCCGGTTTTCCAACTCCCTTCGCCCGGCCCGATTTTCCCTCATGGCCCGGCCAACCACTGCGCACCAGGCCGTCCGTCTGATGCGCGACAGCGCTGTGGCTGCGATTGCGCCACGTCGCCGCCTCGCGAAACCCTAGCCGCCGTCGCCGCCGTCCGAGTTCGTGTCGGCGCCGTCTTGGAGTCCGTGCCCGCACCCTCCCGAGGGCTATAAATGCAGCACGCGCCCGCCGAGGTCCGCCGTCTCGCGCGCACCGCCGCCTCCTTCGCCATCGCTTCGAAGCCCGCTCGTCTTCGTGTGAGACCTCGCCGTAGCTCCGCCGCCAAAACCGGCTTTTCCCGTCGTCTCGCCGCTCCGGTGCCTCTCCGCCGCAGCCGCGAAGTCTCGTCGAGTTCGCCGCGGCGTCCTCTTCGATCCGCACGCGCGTCCGATCCATCGCGTCTTCGCCGTCGCGCGCGTCTTCTTCCCGAGTCCGGTAAGCCTTGCGTCGTCGCCTCGCCGTCGACCTCCGGCGGCCGCGCTCCGCCGTTGGATCTCTAGCCGACGCGCGGATTGCGCCACGCCTCTCCTCCGCAGCGCGCGCGTGGCGTTCGATCGATCTCCCTCGTCCGATCGCGCGACACGTGGCGGCCTCGTCGGCCGCGCGCGTGGCGCCGACGTCACCGCTTGCGTCAGCGCTCGCGTCAGCCGAGCCGCCGCGTCAGCGCTTGCGTCAGCCGTGCGCCGGGTGCACGGTGAACCGGCGCAGCCCGTGGACCTTGTCCACCGTGAGCCGGATGACGTCAGCGTTGCGCAATAAATCGCTTTTTCAGTACAAAAATAAATCCAAAATTCGATTTTCGATTTTCTGTATTTTCTCTGAATTTAATCTTTCGAGGCCCGTTCTCGCTCATACGAACTCCGATTGAGGCGATTCAAGTTTCTAAATTTTTCTAAAATCAAGATCTATCTTCCAGAGCCATTTATTTTCAGTTTTGAGCTTGTTTGAGTCTCTGTTTTGTATTTATTTGGTTTCATCGCTTTCTTTTCCGTGACGCTAATTCCGAGGAGCAAACGAAGACTTCAAGACCAAGATTCAGCACTAGATCAGCAAGGCAAGTCGTAACCTTTGATCATATTGATCCTATGTTTGCAAAGTAATTTATTTTATACACTTGCATGCTATTTACGTATCAATGTTTATTTAATGGGAGTAGATGTATGCCTAGTTGACATTATGCCACCTTGATTCGTTGTATGCCATGTATCCATTGTTAAACCTAGGTTGGGACATTACTAGTTGGACATAATCATAATACCAACATTGGGTTATCGTAGCTATGCTTAGACATGCTTACATATCGTTGGGATTCATGTCACATGTTGAATAATGTTAATCTTGACTTAATGAGATATTGAATCGTGGCCGTTAGCCACTGTTGTAAAATTTGTTGTACCATGGCGGGGTTTGCCATTGGTCTTGGTTGAACGAATTGTTTTCCCTCGAGCAAGTGATCGTGCAGTAAAGGGGGTGCTTTCTAGCACGTTGGGATGTGGATGTCTTGCCTGAGACAACTTAAGGACTTAATCTTGTGCGCCATTGAACTGGGTCTAATCGTACTACCACATGTCTGGAATGGGACAGACCTAGCTGATTAATTTGTAATGTCTAGTCTTGAGTACTGCCAATGGTGGTGTGGGTTCCGGATGGACGGGTAGATTCACATGGCGCAAGAGGGGCCTTATGGGCGAAACCTTAGCGGCGAAGATCGAGTTTAGACAATGCATTGTAAAGGCTCACATGATATCTCTGCGACACACCAAAGGAAGTGTGTTAGTAACGCTTGCACAAAGAGATGTTCATGTCTTGTGGGTAAAGTTGTACAACCTCTGCAGAGTGTAAAACTATTCGGATAGCAGCGTCATGATCATGGACAAAGCCCGGAATTTCACACGGGTATAGAGTGTTTCATGAAATGTGGAATGTGGAATTGTTGGGATGTGAACGGGAGTTCACCGTTGTTTTGTTGTCTATCATTGATCTATCGCTTATTTATTTATGTTTTCATAAATATGCTTTCAATCTATTTATTGTATTTCCATTCAAGTTATTGCTTTACGCAAAATAAACTATATAGCCATCCTTGTCAAGCCGTGCATAAATATATTGCATCAATTCCCTACGGCTTGTCGAGTACCTTTGTACTCACGGCTTTATGCCCTTGTTGATCGATTCTTGTCAAGGAGATAATGAATCTCATGAAGAGGAATTCTATGAAGACTACGTGGATTAGGAAGGCGTTCCCGCACGATTGCCTGTGGCATGTCGAATGGTTCAAGTTATCTTTCCATTGCAATAGTATTTGTTTCTTAAGCCCTTAAGGCACAATGGTGTAAACATTGACCATAAGGTCGTTTGCTTTATTTAATAATAATTTGCTTCTTCTTAGTTAATTCGTTGTATGGAATGATATTACATCTGTGTTTCCACTGTGTGCACTAGCGTGATCCTGGACTAGTGCAGTATACACAGAGGGTTTCGGATTTGTAAATCCGGGTCCCGACATCAGGCGTTACACTTCTGTGGTCGTGCTCGGCCAACAATGTGCCCTTAGCTCCGCAGCCACACCTAATTGAGTTTCTTTATGGCTTGCATCGTGCACCGTTCCATTAGAGATGTTTTAGAAGGTGGTTAAGTTAATTTGTTTGGGGACATTGTTTTTGTGTTTAAGTTAGTTAATTTGTAATTTTTTGTTAGAGATGTTTTAGGATATAGGCCCATCTATTGGCATCAAACTTTTTGTGAGAGTGGGGCTGAATCACTCTGTGGGATTTGGAAGAGTGATTGTAGATCCTTTTGTTCTACGTGACCTAAGGTTAGTAATCGGTTCTAATTGCATTATATTCAAGATCTATCTTGGTAAAGAGGGAGTTGAAGATGGTTTAGATCTAGATTAGTGTAGATCTATTTGTTCTTTGTGATCTAAAGTAGTAATTGATTCTAATTGTTGGCTCAATGCGAAAAAAAATACATACGTTTACCCCACAACCCGGGGTAAATGCTTCACTAGTTACTATACTTGTTGATTTGTACTTTATACGCAACTGGAAGTTAAGTTGACTGATCATGGTGACATACCTGTGTAGGTTTCACTGGGTTCTACTTGTAAATATACTAAGACAGAATCGGGTAATTTACCTTGATTCTAAAAAGGGTGGCACGCATGACTTGATACTTGTCGCAAAATTACTTGAGATTTCGTTCAATGTCTACAGAGCTCGTGGAGGGCCACACAAGGACTTGTCGCAGCTGAAGCACGTTCATAAGTTTCTGGTATCTGCTAGTACGCAATAATCCTATATCACACTCCGTAATAATACATCTAGAACTAACCAATTCTATTTTTGAAGTGCCACCAACAGTAAAGGGCACTAACCAATGTGGATTCTATGTTTGCCACAACATGCAACTCCTCACACATAAAAAGACTATCAATGACTTAGAGGTTTGTCAATCTTGCAATAATTGTTTTGTACATATCAATTTATATACATGCAGGACCTTAGTCTTCCCATCAACAGGCTTGGAAATATTCTACAACTGCGTTGGAACAGGCTTATCTGCTAGGAATTCGAGGATAACTATGTGCCTTCTTGCTGTGTGAGGTCATAAAGCCAGAAAGGTGAGTGCCACTCAGCCTGACCTGATGAGTTGTGAATTTGTTAGTTACCACTAGGGTTAATTTGTGAACCTTGTGCTGTGAATTTGAGAATTGTAGTTATGGATTCAATTGGTTAATATATCTGTGTTGATTTCTGAAATGGATGTGCTATATGTAACGACCCCCATTTTCACATAAATGCAAAAATGGAAATCTAATGCACATATAGTACTACTCCCATGATCAGTGGCTAGTACGCATATTTTCAACAATTGGAATCACAACCATATATCATTTTATTAACGTGGAAGCTATTTGTACAATATATTCTTACATCTCAGAGTATATAAATAGAGCAACAGATGAAGCAAAGCCTTGTAGTGTGCCCATCCAATCCCTCAGGCAACTGACAAGGCATAATCCCTAGAAAGGTCGCTTTATTGAAATTCCCGCATCCTGCGACAAAAAGAGATCTTTCGAAGCTTCGCTATCTTTTTCCACCTAAAATAGCATAATAAGTAAGGGTGAGTACTTTACGTACTCCGCAAGACTTTAGCAAAACCTATGATATATGCAGGCCATTTCAAAGGAAAGGCTTCTACAGTTGATTTGCATAAAGCGAAATTGAATTTGTAAATCAAGTTGTCATTTGCAAACGGAATTTAATAAAGCAAGTTTGACTGATAAGAAATAAGTAAAGCAGAAGTATTACTCACAGTCCTTCAATAGTATTGAGTAATTCAATGATCCAATAATCCAATCCTGCCATAATCATTCCTTGCCAATACGTGGCATAAGCATAATCTTTGCCAAAGCAAGGCACATCAGGTGAAAATCATCCCATTTTGAAAATAGTAAAACTTCTAACCATGTGATGACGTTACCAAGTGCTTTTGACCATAGGCGCGGCTAATTAATTAGATTTACACTCTGCAAAGGTGTACAGCTTTACCCACAAAAAATGATCAGCTCTTTGTGCAAGCTATTAGTACACTTCCTTTGGTGTGCCGTAGAGCGATTATAACATAACCGTTACATTACCTAGATATAGCTTTTCACCAGCCCAATGACGTTGAATCCTTGTTATGGAAGAAGAAACATAATTAAGTAAAACATGACATTCCATCTCTGTATATATATCAATAACATTGGTAGTCCATCTCTGCAAGAAACGGTTTCTTCCCATAACAAGACGTACATTGTTGTACCGATATGCATTTACCCACACCGCGGTGTGAAAACCCCTCATAAGAAAGCCTATAAGGGATTGCTCATACTATCTCCCGCCTATCAATGTTCAAAGTCAGACCTAAGCAACTTAATAGGTTAAGGCTGCCCATAACAGCACCTGTGGTTGCACGGAGTTCTTGGCTTGAAAACAACCCATAGCTTGGTCCTTAATCCGACACGGGCAATAATCTCCCCCTACACTATGTACAAGTACATCTCTTGCACAACTGGCTATTGCCAATAATTGTCCGCATCCAAACCATAGTTTTATTTTGGGGTTTTTAGTCAAAATACCAACAACTGACATCATGTCATAACCAACCTTTTTCAATTCTCAAGAATCAATTTTGATCTGATCATATTCAACGTTGGTTCTAAAGCATGGCTAAGCATGGTTAATAATTGCATATACCCAAGTTGACATTATGTATTGTCTAACCTGTTTATATGGTTATCAAGGTTCACATGTCCACACTTATCAAGGAAGTTTCATGAGACAACAGGTATATCTACCAGTATCACAATAGCGAATTTACAGAAAATAAACGCATGCATGAAACATTTTGATAAGCACAATGAAAATTAAATACTAGGATCAATATAATCAAAGGGGGTGCTTGTCTTGTTTAATTGTTGTTTATGATGAAGTCGCGGATGCAACTGGTGTGGTTGACGACAGAATTAATGACGTCGGGTTCTACACATCGTTTAATGGAAATATAGCGAACAACATATTTCAATAAGGCAAAAAGAAGACAGACAATATATCAAATAAAGACTTGGTATAAAAACCAGACGCAGATTCTTTTATAGATTATTTATTCTTGTTTTTTGAATTCAAGAGGCTAAAATTATGTATTCTTGTATTTATAACTTCGAATTCTAGATGCTAAAATTATTTGGATTAATAGAATTAAGACATTAGTTATCATGTTATATATGAGTAGTACTTAATCTTTAACTGACTTTGTATAAGAATTCGTTTTAAATATATATACACACACACTAGATCTGTTAGGTTGGGCTATTGGTTACTTTTTCTTGTTTTAAAGAAGGTCTTGGTTAAAACAAATATCCTAAGCATTGATTCTTATTTATTATTAAAGCTCGTTTATTCATATTACGGATTACGGATTATGGAGATCATAATACTTAAGGTTATTTGGATGACAGGATTTATATGCAGAACATGATGAAACAAGATTATTTCTTCAGAATAAGGTAGTCTATACTTTGGGAGAAATCCTAAGCTGATTTCAGAAATTTTAGATTTAGACGAGATGTTTTATTTATTACTGAAATAGCTTAAATGGCATTAAGGTTTCCGATGACCATAACACTTAAGGATATAGAGCTTGCAAGATTCAGATGCAAAGCAAGTTTTAAAAAGAATATTTTTCCATATTAGGGTAGAACATATCTCAAGGATAATTTTTGGGCTGTTCTTCATAAAATTTACATTTAGACGAGTTGTTTTATGAGTTGCCGAAAAGGCTTAAGCTTTTCTGAAAAAATAATACTTAAGGTTATTTTGCTATCAAGATATATATGCAAAGCATGACTAAATGAGGTTCTTTCTTCAGAAGATTGAAGTATTTTCTTTGTATAGTATTACTAAACTGATTTTATAAATTTTAGTGCTTAGACAAGACATTTTATTTGCTGCTAAAATAGCATAAATGATCATTCTGGAATATATGCATGTACATATCTTTTACAGAGTGGAAGGGGAGTGAGGTGCGGCTTCTTGCGATCCTGGGGGTGGTATTTATAGCCGTAGAGTTGCTGTAGGAAAGCTCGAATAGCAAGTATGAACGCAGTGGGAGTTTTGCGGCGCTGAATAGAGATTGGTATGTCTGGGTTTCGGGAAATACGGGCAGGGCAACCGCGTTGCGGCGAGGAGGTTGTTTAGGCACTGGCCGGGCGACGCAAGTTGCAGGAGCTGGCGCGAGCCACAAGGATGGCGGTTACTACATGGAGCGTGCTCTGTTTCAGGTCGCCAGAGGCTAGAGGAAGAAGAAGGCGTAGAGCAGAGGCTCTCGTGTGGGCCGCACAGTGAATTAGGTCCCACTTGGCAGTGAAAGGAACGGTGACCTCAAGCATTTCTGCGATCACAACTGGGTTTGGTTCAAAGAATCGGTTACCTATCTTGTCGTAAAATTAATGAAACTTTTATTGTATATACTAGAGATATGGAAGATTATCCTGTAAAAGTTTCAGCTTAATATATTTTGTTTAGAATTTATAAAAATTCTGACAATTTACTGTGCACAAATTTTAGTTTTCTAGATTTAATTTATCTGGGCATTTATAACTTATCAAATATTTATGAAACTTTTTGTAGAGGTTATTTATGGTGACATTAGGCTCCTAAAAAATATTCAGATCCTAATTATTTTTATTTCAGTTCCTAAAATTCTGACATTTACATTTCTAGATTTTCTATTTTTGAATTTTTATAAATATCTAATTTAATCATTATTTCTTGATATTTTTACTGTTGATGGTTCTATCCAGGATGAAGATAATATAAAAATTTTCACATTGAATTTATGATAATTTAATTTCTGACATATTTACTATTGTTAGTCATGATTCATTAAATTACCTTTCTTTTCATCTTTTAATACTTTGACACGACTTTTAATTTATATTTTAGGGTTCTCGATAGCTCCAAGAATTTTACAGGGATTTTTCTTATTTTTTTATTTTACAAATCTTTTCTTATTACTTATCCCATGTTTGGTTATTTATTAAAAAGGAATTCTCTTTTCAAACAATAATCAAAGAAATCCCATAAAAGTCAATAAAATCCAGAGAATTCAGAAAAAGCATCAATAACAATAATTAAATGTTTAAGGTTTAATTCCTCATTATGTTTTGCATTTTGCATTGAGGGGAAATAGAAATCAATACAATAAAAGATTTCTGAAGAACCAAAAATTAAAGAAGAAATTCAGATTGAATGAAATTTCAAAGTGAACTTATATTTACAATTCATTTCCATATTTTTTGTTGATTTGAAGTTTTATTATGCAACACATCCTTTTATTATGGTTGGATTTCAAGCTATTGAAATAGAATATAATATTTTAATTCATTCTTAACATTCTAATTAAAAATTCTATTCAATTTCATTTTCTAATATTTATATTTATATTTATATTATTTAGAATTTTTGGGATGTTACAGATCTACCCACCTTACAGAAATCTCGTCCTCGAGATTTGCAAGGACTAGATGGGTTTAGGGAATTATTCCTTGGAGGTGATCTTGTCGTTCTTATCACTTCATCTTCTGTGTAGCTGCTTCACTGGATCTTCTTCTTGTGATTCCGAAGTGATGTGTCAAGAATAGAAAAGACTTCTATTTGAGTTTTGTATATGTAGATGAGAGGTATTAGCACTTCTTATGTATATCTTTTGATTGAATAACCAATTCTTATCCAAGATAATTAGCAAGGTTAAGCTATTTTTTAGGAGAGGTATGGAATATGATAGAAAAGAAAAGATGAATAGCAACTAGAATTATTTGGGAAGTACTTGGTGTTGACATCAGGGAGAATATTTAAATATAACGGGCTAATTTGGATAACTCAACAAGGATTGATGATTTTAGTTGCGAATAAATTTGGTTTGGGCTGACTTTCAGAAGCATAAGTAGAAGGTAGCTAAAGTCAAGATGTTTGCTTTTTCATTGATTAAGGAATTGATGGAGGATTTATCGGGTAATGGTTAAAAATGAAAATTGAAAGTTTAGCACTTATCCTTTTACCAGATATTTGGAAGGATTAAGATAAGATATATATTGATTAGAGTTTAGTTAGTTTATATGGCAACATTCTGCTTATCCAAACATTACTTTAAGAATAATTTCTATATGAATTTTCAGTTAACTTCAAGTAGATCTAAAGTGACAAGATGATTTCAAATTAATCTTATTTCAAGTAGAAACTTTATTTATAAGGGATGTACCTGGCATTGTTTCAGGTATGCTATATTTGATGTTTTGAGTTGGAGTAGATGCAGAGCTAGGGCTTGTTGGCCTTCGAAATCTTGAGGTCGTCTTTGCAGTTGATGTATAGCTTCATGGGGTTGAGCATAAGGTTGATTTCGCTTCTTCTTTGGGCACTTGTTGGCATAATGCCCACGTTCATAATAGCAAAAGCAAGTAACATTGATTGCCTGGTTTTGAGCACCAGACAGTTGTTCATTGGTGTTGTTGGAGGTATGAACAGATGGTGATTGAGATTGGGAGTGGAATTGAGTAGAATTCTTCTTGGGGCAAGTGTCTTTGTTCAAGCGTTTCTTCTTTAACTGATTCTTCGGGTGACCTGCTTCAAATCTTATTCCTCCTACCCTTGGAGTTATAATCTTAACTGATGTAACTTCTGGTATGACTATAGCTGCAGGAGGTATTTGTTCTTCTTGTGGGAATTTATTAGCAAGATGACCCTTTTTGTGACAGTTGAAGCACTCACGTTTCTCTCGTGACGCTTTGCTGGGAACAATTGCATGTTCCATGATGTTCTCCTTCAGAATCTTAACTTGTTGATGATTAGGGCATTCCCTTGCCCAATGACCTTCTTCACCACACGAGAAGCATGCTGTTGGCGATGGCCAATTACTGCTTTCTTGATGATGATTGACAAGGTTGAAATGCTGCTTCTCCAATTCTTCTAATGATATTTCTTGTGTAGCTTCTCTTCTATTTGCCAATTCTTGAGCAACTAAGGCTCAGAGTTTTTCATGCTGATGTTGAACTGCGGCGATGACTAGTGGATCAAGGGGGCATTGGGATGGGCAATGATCTTCACTTTCGCAAAGGTAACAAGTGATATTATTCAGGGGACATTTTCCAGGAGAATAGAATGATTTCCTTCAAAGCTGGAGCAATTGATTGCATACTCATCAGCAGTATGTCCTATTTCTCCACAGGAATGCAAGCATGATCTTCAGATTGGTTGGGTTGACAACATTTTAAGGAACAACGTTTAGGTATCGAATAAGTTGTAGAAGCAAGTTTCTGATTTGAACCATTTTCTTTTCTGGCGAGAATTGCGCCAAGGATGGAATTGATCTGCGATAGATGCTGAAGAAGAAGAGTGTGTGTCTGGCAATTTTGTTCAATTAGGGCGAGCATTTGCGCCACGATTGGAGATTTTAGCAATTGCTCTTCTGAGTTAGATTCTTGCGAACCTTGAGGAGGTAGGGAGCTATGCTGATTGCTATGCTGAAAGGGGAGTGCCTTAGCTGAATGTTGAGGATTTGGTTGAACTAGGGTAGGATTATCATCTCTTGGTGGTTGAGAATCTTGCGCGATTTTACTTTTCATGATTTTGCTGAGAGACCTTGTCACATGCATCTTGCAACAACGCTTGACAAGATGTTGGAATCAGAGAGAGATGGTCGGATAGGGGTTAACCAGGCCACGAGGCAACATTTCATTCTTTAAAATTTTATTAATTAAAATTTCTTATTAAAGAAGGGTTGGCACATCGTAAATTTCAACCTCATGATTTAACATTTACAAGAGTAACCCAGAAAGCAATACAAAAGATTTACAACAAAAATTCAATAGAACATTAAATCTATATATTCAACATAGTACTTGGGAGGGACGTCTTAAAGTTTTTCTTCTACTAGCCTAACCATAAGTATTTCTGCACAAGAGTTTGCTATGCGACTAGAGTAAGGTATAATTTGGATAGTATTATCTTTCAAAATAAGCTATTTAGCGACGAGTTTCTTTTAACCTTTACACCTCTTATTGAGATTAGCATTCCAAGGCTTCTAGTTAATGTTGTCCATCTATCATCTTTTTAAAAGGAAAGAGGTTAGAATGATAATTTAGATAAGAAAGAGATTTAAAATGAGAGGAAAAGAGTTATCATAATCATATTTGTGCAACATATAATGTCTTTTGAAGGTTCATGTTCTAAAATAATATTGTATGTTTAATGATTTCATAACTATGGGTTTTATATTATTTTGAGTCTTCTCGTCGTAACTCTTCAACCTATTGGTTAAGTGTTACGAGAGTATCCCGTAAACAATACATGCAAAAACTTTCAACTGGTCAAAAGATTATACACTTTTATTTTGTTATATAGGAGTTATACATCTCCTTATATTACAACAAAAGTTTTCACTACTACTTCTTATTACTATATGGTCATATCTTCTATTCTATTAATAAAGGATTAACTAAAGATTCTATGGTAAGAGCACTTCCCAAAGTAGGGACAGAGGTAGTTTTGCGGTGTTAGATTACTAAAGAATCCTGAGAGCAATAGGTGCTGGTACTTTTTGGACTAGTTCTTTGAATATGGATGAAACGAGGATAGTTGGCAATGCCTGTCATACGAACTTGGCGAAATTTGGTTGGTTTCGCAATTTGTTGATCATGGAAAATTGTGGCGGCATTTCCTTAGCAGTTCTCTGTTATGATCGAGAAAGAGTGAAAGGAAGGGGAGTGGTTTTGGTGTGATTGAGCAAAGGAAATAGAATGAGCTGGCCTTTTCCATAGTTGTCAGGTGTAAAGATGAGTTCACTGGAAAGAATCTTGGATAGCGATGTTTACTAACTGAGTTGGCATGATTCTTTTTGCCGAGGTAGTGTTTGTAGTGTTGTGGCAGTAATGGGCGACGATGCATGGCTAGAGCAAGGTGCGGCTGCATTTCTGTTTTTGCGATCGTAGCCGAAGATTCAGAGCCGAGCTCTGTCATGGCAGCAATTTCGTACTCGGTTTGATGTCGTGGTAGCTAATCAACAGGGAAAAGAACCTAGTTTGGCTGAACTCTAGCATTGCCATGGCACCGTTCAGGGTTATTTTCATTGCTATGGTAGAGAAAAAGCTAGTAGGGGCATGCTTCTTTGACTGGTTTCAGTGCAAAGGAGAGAAAGCAAGATGGCTTGGTTTTTCAGTGTCCAAATGAGAATATAAGGTGATTATAGTTGTGACTCGGATGGTGACAGGCTTTGGTTGTCAGGGCAAACGTTTTACTAGTTGAAAATTCATTTCTTGGCTTGGCTGGTGGCTATGGCAGACAAAGCAAAAGAGCTTAGCTGTCTTGCTGAAGACAAAAGGTGGGGTTGTGCGGCTGACGTGTGGGGATCGAACCCAACTGGTAGAGAGTAAAGAGATGACTGGAAAAAAAGAGCTATGTTATTAATCCTGATGAAACTGGATTTGCGAGGAGGACTAGAAATTTTTAGAAGGATACTTTGATAAGAATTTCTACAGAAGCAAGGATAAGCTTGACAGAAATTTTATAAAAGAAGAGAAACTCTTTATGAAAATTTTCCTTCTAACCTACATGTTAGGGTTTCAGAATTCATATATATATATTTAGGAGCAATTTATCATAAAACTTTAACCTAAAGGTTAAGTTTATACGTAAATCGTCCAGACAAGGAAAAACAAAATAGCAAGATATGAACATTACATAAGAATGCTTTATATAGCTAAAGTAGAATGATACTGCCACGAGTAAGGATTCCTATCTTAAGGGGAATCTAATCTATTCTTCTGCATTTTACTGTTGGGTGATGTCGACTCTTCATGAAGTAGGATCTTCATACTTTACTTCGGCCTTGCCAGATGTAGCGAGGCGTCGACGCTATAGTCTTCTTTAGCTCGGTATGAAGGATGGATGAAGGATGATAGCGACATATCTTTGATGTCATCGAAAGCAAATGATGAACATGAATCGTAGGCGAGGACTACTTTTAAGGAAAGAGAAGGTTGATATAAAACAAATTGAGAGTGGGGTAAGGACAAGATCTTAAGAAAGAGGAAAGAATAGCAATGGCTATATTTTGCAAATATAGTAGCTTCTGAAAATAAGGTTTTGAATTTGATTATTCTAATGCTAATGACCATTCTAGCTCGGGTTTATCCTATGGTCAGTATAGCTCTGATATCAACTGTAACGACCCCCATTTTGACATAAATGCAAAAATGGAAATCTAATGTGCATACAGTACTAGTGTAACATCCCAAAAATTCTAAATAATAAAAATAGAAATATAAAAATTAGAAAATGAAATTGAATAGAATTTTTAATTAAAATGTCAAAAATGAATTAAAATATTATCCTCTATTTCAGTAGCCTGAAATCCAACCCTAACAAAAGGATGAGTTGCATAATAAAACATCAAATCAAACAAAATATGGAAATAAATTGGAAATATAAGTTCACTTTGAAATTTCATTCAAACTGAATTTCTTCTTGAATTTTTGGTTCTTAAGAAATCTTTTATTGTAATGAATTCTGTTTTCCCTCAATGCAAAATGCAAATCATAATGAGGAATTAAACCTTAAACATTTAATTATTATTATTGATACTTTTTATGAATTATCTGGATTTTATTGATTTTTTTGGATTTCTTTGATTATTGCTTGAAAGGAGAATGCCTTTTTAATGAATAATCAAACATGGGATAAGTAATAAGAAAAGATTTGAAAAATAACAAAATAAGAAAAATCCCTGTAAATTCGTGGATATATCCAGAACCCTAAAATATAATTTAAAAGTCATGTCAAAGTATTAAAAGATGAAAAGAAAGGTAATTAATGAATCATGACTAAAAATAGTAAATACATCAGAAACTAAATTTTCATAAATTCAATGTGAAATTTTTATATTATCTTCATCCTGGATAGTGTCATCAACATTAAAAATATCAGGAAATAATGATTATATTTGTTATTTATAAAAAATCAAAAAGTGATAAACTGAAAATCAAGAAATGTCAATGTTAGAATTTTAATAAATAAAATTAACGAATTAGAAGTTTAACATTTTATATAGACTAATATGGCAATAAGTAAACTTCAAAAAAAGTTTCATAAATATTTAACAAGTTATAAAAGCCCAAATAAATTAAATATAGCAAACTGAAATCTGTGCATAGTAGATTGTTAGAATTTTTATAAATTCTACACATAATATCTCGAGCTGAAAATTTTACAGGATAATCTTCCTTATCTATAGTACATGCAGTAATTTCTTCATTAATTTATAGACAAGATAGGTAACTGATTCATTTGACCCAACTCCCTTCTGTTCTTAGTCAAGCTCTGAATTTTGCTTAGCATCACCATTCCTTTCATGCCAAGTGGGACTCGATTGCCTGTGCGCGACCCACACAACAGCCTCAGCCCTCAGTCATCGTCTTCCTCGGTGCACTAAAGTCCCAAAGCAAAGAAGTAGAGCGCGCCGCCCTTGTAACCGCCGAAGCTGTAGCTCGCGTCATCATCTGCAAATTGCGCTGCCCAGCCAATGCCTACCTGCCACGGCTCTGCCATGTGGCCGTCTCCTCTGTGTTTCCTGCTGCACGACCATGCCTCCTCCTGTACAGCCACCGTGAGCCTTCTCGGCCGTGCTCCCCTGAGGCTGGGCTCATCCACTTCGTCTCATCGCCTATAAATAGCACCTCGAGTTCGCAAGAAGCCACGCATCACTTCCCCTCTGCTAGTTCCGACCAAGAAGCCTCTGAGCCGCCCCAATTCTGCCATTACCGTGAGCTCCAGAGCTCGGGCAAAAGCAAAAAATCTAATGAACCACTCAACTAAATCCAAATTGCTTTGAACCATAGCATCAAGAAACCATAAGGATCAAAACCCCTCAAAAACATTTGGAGTTCTTCATGCAAAAAACTGCCGCCATTGTGGCCCTTCTTCCTCACGGCCAGCCACTAGTGGCGCAGCTCCTCCGTTCATCTCCACTTTGAATAACAGGTAAAATGGAACCTCTAGCATCCATTAGTGCCTAATGTGCTACCGATTCGATCTGTCATACCTCTGTTCATCTTCCCCGACGTGGCACCTTCTTTGCCGCCGTGGGCTCTCAGTGGCAACTCACCTCGAACCACCTTTGGCCGAATTGGTACCACTATCGGATGCGCCTTGTCAGGCTCATGCTCCCCGTGTGCTCGCCTTCGCCAGAGCTCCGCTGGAACGGCGCCACTGGCAAGCCCTTAGGCGAGCTCTACTTTGGAGTCTCTGACTGGTGGGTCCCCCTCAACATCCAGCACGAGCCACTCCAGTTCAAAGGGGTAAAGCCGCTACCTCTATACAAGAAACGTATTTCGTATTTATTTGATTTTCCTGAATCGGCCCATAATCAAGTATTCATATATCTACATTTTAATACCAAATCCAGTGAAAAAATTTCTAAATTAATCTAAAATTAATTAATTTCAGAATATGCAATAATATTTTGAAATTGATCTCTGAGCGAATTTGAAATTTAAATTTGAATAAAAGGACTAAAGATAGGCTTCACATAAAAAGTTTACAAACAAACTCAGAATTGAATGAAACCAATTTTATTGGAATCCTTAGACCTCTAGCAACCCAAATATATAAAAATATTTAAATATCATCTTTGTTTGAATCATTTTCTATTAAAAGTTGTTCTCAATATATTAAATGTTCAAGAATGTATAAATTGTGCAAAAGAAATATAAAATGAACAAAGTTGATTTCTATATACTAGTATGACAGTAGGTTAATTTAATATGCTAAAATATTTAAGTTATAAACTAGACTTTGAATTGTTTCATGATTAAGAATGAGACCCTAGTATACAAGGTATGTTCATGCATATATTCTAGAATGATCATTTATGCAACTTTAGCAGCAAATAAAATGTCTCGTCTAAGCATTAAAATTTATAAAATCAGTTTAGTAATAATATACAAAGAAAATACTTCAATCTTATGAAGAAAGAACATTTAGTCATGCTTTGCATACATATCTTGATAGCAAAATAACCTTAAATATTATGTTTTCAGAAATGCTTAAACCTTTTCAGCAACTCATAAAATAACTTGTCTGAATGAAAATTTTATGAAGAAGAACCCAGAAATGATCCTTGAGATATGGACTACCATAATCTAGAGAAATATTATTTTTACATCTTACTTTGCATCTAAATCTTGCTAGCTCTACCTAAGTGTTATAGTCATCAGAAACCTTAATACCAGTTCAGCTATTTCAGCAATGAATAAAGCATCTCGTCTAAATCCTAAAATTTATGAAGAAATAATCTTGTTTTATCATGTTCTGCATATAAATCCTGTCATCTAAATAACCCTAAGTATTATGATCTCCATATCCCCAAAGTATAGACTACCTTATTATAAAGAAATAATCTTGTTTTATCATGTTCTGCATATAAATCCTGTCATCTAAATAACCCTAAGTATTATGATCTCCATATCCGTAATATGAATAAACGAGCTTTAATAATAAATAAGAAATCAATGTTTAAGATATTTGTTTTAACCAAAACCTTGTTGAAAACCAGAATATGTAACCAATAGCCCAACCTAACAAGTCTGGTGTGTATATATATATTTAAAATGAATACTTATGCAAAGCCAGTACCACTCATGTATAACATGATGACTAATGTTTTAATCCTATTAATCCAAATAATTTTAGCATCTAGAATTCGAAGTCATAAATACAAGAATACATAATTTTAGCCTCTTGAATTCGTAAAACAAGAATAAATAATCTATTAAAGCATCTGCGTCCGTTCTTTATAGCAAGTCTTTATTTGATATATTGTCTATCTTCTTTTTGCCCTTATTGAAATATGTTGTTCGCTATATTTCCATTGAACGACGTGTAGAACCCGACGTCACTAATTCTGTCGTCAACCATGCTAGTTGCAATCGCGACTTCGTCACAAACAACAATTAAGCAAGGCAAGCACCCCCTTTGATAATATTGATCCCAATATCTAATTTTCATTGAGTTTATCAAAATGTTTCATGCATGAATTTATTCGCTCTACATATGCTACTTTGTGGTATTGGTAGATATACTTGTTGTCTCAAGAAACTTCCTTGATAAGTATGGACATGTGAACCTTGATAACCATATAAACGGGTTAGATAATACATAATATCAACTTGGGTATATGCGAATATTAACCATGCTTAGCCATGCTTTAGAACCAACGTTGGATATGATCAGATCAAAGTTGATTCTTGAGAATTGAAAAAGGTTGGTTATGACAAGATGTTGTTTGTTGGTATTTTGACTAAGAACCCCAAAATAAAAACTATGGTTTAGATGCGGGCAATTATTGGCAATAGCTGGTTGTACAAGAGATGGACTTGTACGTAGTGTAGGGGGAGATTATTGCCCATGTCGGATTAAGGACCGAGCTATGGGTTGTTTTCAAGCCAAGAAAATTGTACAACCATGAGTGCTGGTATGGGACAGCCTTAACCTATTAAGTTGCTTAGGTCTGGCTTTGCACATTGGTAGGCAGGAGATAGTATGAGCAATCCCTTCTAGGCTTGCTTATGAGGGGCTTCCACACTGAGGTGTGGCTAAATGCATATCGGTACAACGACGTACGCCTTGTTATGGGAAGAAACCGTTTTTGCAGAGATGGACTACCAATATTATTGATCTACATACAGAGATGGACTGTCATATTTTACTTAATTATGTTTCTTCTTCCATAACAAGGATTCAGCGTCATTGGGCTGGTGCAAAGCTAGGTCTAGGTAATGTAAAGGTTATGTTATGATCTCTCTGCGGCACACTGAGAACAGGGCCTCACCTTGTGGCTTGACGTCGTTAAAGCAGCTCGGGGAAGGTTCGGTCAGCGGTGCAGGGAGCTTCAGGGAGCTGAGGCGCACCCGTGGATGGTACCGATTCGGCCGGAATCGAGCCGAGGTGAGCTGCCACCGAGAGGAGGCGGCGGCAACAATGGCAGATCGCTGGAGATGAAAAACAGTGAATCTCAGTCCGAATGAGTGACGTGGTGAGTAACAGGGAGTGAAGATGAATCCATTTTGCTGCTCACCTTGGTCAGAGATCAACCAGAGCAAGCTGCCACCAAGTGGCCGGATCTGGAGAAGAAGGGTATCGCGACGGCGGATTTCCACGCGAATATTCTTAGGAATTGTTGAGGGGTTTTGATCTTTGGAGCTTGTTGATGCTACGGCTCGAAGGAATTGCTAAATGAGTTATTGAACTGGCCTTATTTGGTAATTTCCCAAGCTTAATGTTTTTGCGGGCAATGGCGGTCCAAGACGAATTGAGGCTATTCGGTGGAGAGAGCTAAAGAAGAGTGGAAGGGGAGTGAGGTGCGGCTTCTTGTGATCCTGGGGGTGGTATTTATAGCCGAAGAGTTGCTGTAGGAAAGCTCGAACAGCAGGTATGAACGTGGCAGGAGTTTTACAGCGCTAAACAGAGATCGGTATGGTAGGGTTCCAGGAAACACGGGCAGGGCAACTGTTTGGCGGCGAGGTGGCGATTAGGCACTGGCCGGGCGACGCATGTTGCAGGAGCTGACGCGAGCCACAAGGATGACGGTTACTACAGGGAGCGTGCTCTACTTCGGGGCGCCAGAGGCCAGAGGAAGAAGAAGGCGTAGAGGAGAGGCTCTCGCGTGGGCCGCACAGTGAATTGGGTCCCACTTGGCTGTGAAAGGAACGGTGACCTCAAGCATTTCTGCAATCAGAGCTGGGTTTGGTTCAAAGAATCGATTACCTATCTTGTCGCCAAATTAATGAAACTTTTATGGCGTGTACTAGAGATAAGGAAGATTATCCTGTAAAATTTTCAGCTTGATATATTTTGTGTAGAATTTATAAAAATTCTAACAAAGTACTATATTTAATTTATCTGGGAGTTTATAACTTATCAAATATTTATGAAACTTTTTGTGGTGGTTATTTATGGCGATATTGGTCTCCTGAAAAATATTCAACTTCAAAATATTTATATTTTATTTTCTAAAAGTCTCACATTGACATTTCCAAATTTTCTGTTTTTCTATTTTTGAATTTTTATAAATATCAAATATAATCATTATTTCTTGATATTTTTGTTGTTGATGGCTCTATTCAGGATGAAGATAATATAAAAATTTTCACATCAAATTTATGAAAATTTAATTTCTGACATATTTACTATTGTTAGTCATGATTCATTAAATTACCTTTCTTTTCATCTTTTAATACTTTGACATTACTTTTAAATTATATTTCAGGGTTCTAGATAGATCCATGAATTTTATAGGGATTTTCTTATTTTTTTATTTTACAAATCTTTTCTTATTACTTATCCCATGTTTGATTATTTATTAAAAAGGAATTCTCCTTTCAAACAATAATCAAACAAATACTAGAAAACTCAATAAAATCCAGAGAATTTAGAAAAAGCATCAGTAACAATAATTACATGCTTAAGGTTTAATTCCTCATTATGTTTTGCATTATGAATTGAGGGGAAACAGAAATCAATACAATAAAAGATTTCTTGAGAACCAAAAATTCAAGAAGAAATTCAGATTGAATGAAATTTCAAAGTGAACTTATATTTCCAATTTATTTCCATACTTTGTTTGATTTGAAGTTTTATTATGCAACTCATCCTTTTACAATGGCTGGATTTCAAGATATTGAAATAGAAGATAATATTTTAATTCATTCTTAACATTCTAATTAAAAATTCTATTCAATTTCATTTTCTAATTTTTATATTTTTATTTTTATTATTTAGAATTTTTGGGATATCACAGTTGTGTAATATGTAATCTGAGTTGATTTCTGAAATGTGTGTCATAATAAGCTTATGATGTAAATTTTGTAATCTGAAATGACGATTTTGAACCATCTGTGATGAGATTTTCTGTAGTAGAGAATAAGCATGTAGTAGAGAATAGGCATGTGCAGATGCACATGTTGACAAGTTGTTAACCAAAAAAAAGTGGGGAGTAGGAAGCTGCCTGTATATATGTGTGTGTGTATATATACACACACATTACTACAAAAGGACTCATATTAGACCCCTAATCACAGACGGTTTTTTGCAAAAGCAAAGTGATGAGTCTCATGCTCATCACAGAAGGTTTTTGCTACAATCGTCTATGATGAGACTCACATCACAGACGGTTTTAGCCAAAAACAATCTATGATGATCCCGTGCCCATCACAGACGGTTTTTGGCTACAACAATCTGTAATGTGGGCCTCAACACAGACGGTTTTGGCCTCAAGCCCAAAACCATTTTGATAGCTTGATTAAATCTACCATTGTTATGCGTGATGTGTCCAACACATCCCTATCATCTATTAAGATAGCCATTGATATACTACTTTGTCAGTCATATCAATAACGATCTAAATTCTTGATAGGTGCAACAATTGGATGGACATTTTGATTTAAAATTTTTAACTATAGGGATGAACAATATCTACTATGAACATGGAATCACATGCAATGAGCATAAAGAAAATAGCAAGGATTAAACACACATCCACAGAAAAACAAAATAAGCTGTGAAATAGCATGGCCCTTAGCATTAAGATCTCCATCATCATACTTGTTGGTTCACCTAGCCACCTTGCTTGATTGTTCACCTAATCATAATGCTTGATACCATCGTCTTCATCATTATGGATGCAACGCCTTACAACTTTTGATAATGAATTTTACATGAGGGTTTGAAGCATGTCTTCTATCAAAGGAAAACACCCTCAAAATTTCGACGGATCAACCAGATTGACCCAATCTGATCTAATCTGATTGGCTTGGTCCCATATGGTTACGTTTCAAAAACCCTGATGGCGGTAACCCGACCGGTAAGGGTAACGTCGTACCATGAATGGACTCACCGAAAACAAGATTGAATCGGTTTGCACTTTCCATGGATCAACCAGATTGACCCAATCTGACTCAATCTGATTGGCTTGGTCCCATATGGTTACGTTTCAGAAACCCTGATGGCGGTAACCCGACCGGTAAGGATAACGTCGTAACATGAACGGACTCACCCAAATCAAGATTGAGTCGATTTGCACTTTCCTCAAACCCTAAACCGATCGATCTCATCGATGGCTGTCGTCACCAATTCATCACATGAACCAGCTGAACATGTAATAGATCCAATTTACCAACCTCACACATCATATGTGCAACATCCAGATCACAAATCTATACTAGATGGCTCTGATACCACTGAAGAGGAACGCGGTATGCTACGCTAGCACAAAAAAAATCTACCGTATAACCAGAAAGCTACTCGCAAGAAGGGGATCATAGATTAGATTACCACTAGACGCGTAGTTGCGGAATCCTTCACGCGTCGATGTAGTGTATCGTCCTTGCCGCAATCGTTGCGTCGATGGAGTGGATCGTCCTCGTCTCGCTGTGGATCGTCCTCCCACGCCACAGTCGCAGCAGCGTCACCGCAGTAGTCCACACGTCTGGGGATGGAACACCGTGCGTCGGTGTGCAAGCACCTGGTCGCTCGGCAGGGGCAGCGAGAGGAGGAGGCTAGGGTTTCGGGTGAAACACTTCCAAACCGTGGAAAAGCACACGCTGCGCACACCCTTCTCCACTCCTTATATAGCCATGAGATGAAACCCTAAACCAGGGCCCATTAGTGTGCTAAGCCCACGAGGTCCATTAATTATGGATCCAATCCAAATTAATGTGTCCCAGCCCATTAAGTGTGTGACCCTGCAAGTTCACGTACGTTTGGACATGGATTCGGAGAACTCCTTTTCAATCCAATAGTTGGTAGCGGCTCCTTGCAAAGCATGCCAACTCCCAAACATACTATGATCAAATCGGACAGAACCTATCAAAAGTACTCATGTAATAATCCCTTTGCCAAGTATATGAAGATTGAACTCAAGGCAAGAAGCATGTCATCCTTTAATGATTCAATCCATCTCTCGTATCTGTGATATATTAATAAGTTGTGATTGACTCCTCAATCACGGCATGGCCACGCACTTCCTTAATCATATCACACGAGTGGCCTTGTCATATATCTCCATTTTATTGGAGTGGCAAATTCCATCTTGACTGCTCACTTCCCTCTGCACGTTTCATAGTAAACATGAAAGCTACCTTTATAACTATCCGGTTAGGAAGTAGTGTTTGATAGCCCCAAGGAAAACTATTACACATGTAGGGAATATGACAATCTCAGGTATAAGGATCATACATCTACTATGTATGAGATACATTGATGACACATAAGAATGTAACATTCTCGCAGTGTCCCATGGCGGGTGTATCTAACCCATGTTCTTCAACATGCGTCCACAATGTATAGATGATATCTCCATATCCCATGATCTATGAAGCATGATCATCGATCACTACATGTGCTGATCTATTCATTGTTGTCCTATACGATGATATCCGATCAGAGATATTTATCGAATTACATCAATAAGTAAAGAGCTTCATAAGCAAGTCACATACTTGTTGATCAATACAATGATTTACATTCATTGGACCAATAATCATATTATTATTCATAAACATAGTCATGTTACAATCATCTAAATAATTGCCTCAAGGGCATAACACTAACACTAGCTTGGTAAAGAGGGAAATGAAGATGTTTTCTAGATCTAGCTTGGTATAGATCCATTTGTTCTTTGTGATCTAAAGTAATAATTGGTACTAATGACATTATACTCAAGATGTAGCTAGTAACGAGAAAGACATGGAAGAACTTCAAGAGCATCCTTGTCACTAATTATGTGAACAAGGAAACGACTCCGTTCCAGAAGTATGGGTTCATCACTGAGGATGTCTATAAACGATCTGTTGAGATGAAGACGATAGAAGAATTTGTGCGTCAAAGTGCAGCGCACAATACTATCTATGCAAAAACGCCCACCTGCACAGACTCAGCTCCACTGAGTAGGAGGGTAAGGTCGCACAATGGAGGAGGGAGGACGACGAGGCAATCCAGAAGGAGGCCTCGCTGCCATTTGCCTTGATCTTGGACCTGCACGTCCAACACTAGGTAGGAGCGTGGTAATGTCCCACGTCTTCGGGCGACGTATCCTTTGCCAACCCTGCAGATGAGGAAGTGTCCCAACGCCTGGTAAGATATCGAACTACATAGTTTGTAGAAAGACCATATATGCCTTCATATGTGAAATAACGTGTTGGGATGCAGGTAGCGTTGCACATTAAATCTTTCTAGGTCTCTTTCACTTCAGAAAGAGATAAAGATATACTATCCACGGTCTTGGGAAACAAGGAGCACCCGGGGCACACGCTAGGAATATGTGTTTTCATTCCCTGTAAAATGGGATTCCCGCAAGACTCTGACACGTACTGGAGTAGGCAGAGAAGCAAAGCTGAGCGCGAGGAATGGCTAGTAACCCTCATTGAGGAAAGTGAAAGACCATCTGGAGGTCTATCCTTGTGTGTGATGAGTATTTGACGAGTTTTGAGCTTGGTTTGATTTGAATTGAATTGGATTTGAAGCAATTTGAGTGTTGGTTGCTCTTCTTAGTGCTACCGGCCTAGGGGTAGTAGCACTGGACCATTGAGAGCAATTATGATCGATTAATGATTTTGGGATAATCATTGAATATCTTTGTAGGCATTGTTATGTGAAAGGTTTTTCTTTGTCTTTGATGGTTGCAGGGCGACGGTGCTAGGTTATGGTGAGGCGGAGGATGACCGGGACTAGGCGAGGAGCATCGGAGGTCCAGACGGTTGCGAGATCGCTGGAAGATGATCGGAGATGGAGTCCGGGCAAGTCAAGAAGTCAAGGAAAGGAGATGATGCTAGCTAGATGCCGCGTGAATCAATGAGGTCCGTCGGATTGAGGTCTAGTTGATAGGTTAGCGGGTCTAGGTAGTATGCTTTGAAAACCGTGCAAGAAAACTCGGTATGTGTGTGGGTTTTGGGTTAGCCCTTGCATGGCTGTGTGTGTGGGTTAATCCTAGCCCACATGAAAGTGAGGCTTTGTAATCTCTCCTTCCAGAAATGAAAGTTTTATCCATCCAACTCTGAATTTATTTTGCGCATTTAAATTATGTCTTTACTTTACACAATTTAAATTCAGCATTTACTTTCCCGCAGTTACATTCTCGCAATTTACTTTCACGCAATTTGGATTTGCCTCCCCTCCTTCTAAATGCTGTTGATATTGGATGTTTTGAGTGTGTTCATATGGTTTTACATCTCTTTTGCACTATTGGATTGAGTAGAGAACATCTTTTCTTTCAAGTTCCAACTTTGTTCAGAACTTGTTCTTTGCGCAGTATTTAGTATTTGATTTTTATAAAAATCTAGAAAATAATTTTTAAGTGATTATTGTTGGAGGAGGTGCGGAACTCTGATATCCACCTGCAAAAAAAATTTGGAGTTCACTTGTTGCACCGTTTGGGCGCCATGAGGTGAAAACCGAGCCCCAAACTTTCTGCTTGAAGTTCTTGACTGACTGTTCTTCGTTTTTTCCTTTTTTTTCTATAAGGCTTTTTGAGGAGAAATTTGATGGAGTTCTTCACAACTCTTCTGCTCACAGGGAGACAAATTCTCAAAATTTTGTGAGCTGCAGAAACCTACCAACCTCCTGTTCAAATTGAGGACAATTTATGGAAATTCTGCTTTTGCTTTTCTGGAAGTGACTTTTGTGATTTGAATTTATCTCCTTTCTAAAAGCAAGAGTTGGATTGAATCCTCTTTATCTTGGACACTAGACAACCAGGATTGTGACTCAAAAATCCCCACATATTTTATGGTACTTATCCATGCAAGCTAGGAGTACACATAGTTGTCTAGTTTTTTGGGTTTTTCACGATTTCCGTTTGAAGGACCGAGATGGCGAACAGAGGGGGGGTGTGAATGGTCGCAAATAAAAATTCCCCCAAAATACTCCAACAAAAACCTCGACAAGATCGCTCAAAGGAAATTGTGAAAAACCCAAAAAACTAGACAACTATGTGTACCCCAAGCTTGCATGGATAAGTACCATAAAATATGTGGGGATTTTTGAGTCACAATCCTGGTTGTCTAGTGTCCAAGATAAAGAGGAATCAATTCAATCTCTTGCTTTTAGAATGGACATCAATTCAAATCACAAAAGTCACTTTCAGAAAACCAAAAGCAGAATTTCCAGAACTTGTCCTCAATTTGCACAGGAGGTTGGTGGCTTTCTGCAGCTCAAAAAATTCTGAGAATTTTTATCCCTGTGAGCATAAGAGTCTTGAAGAACTCCACCAAATTTCTCCTCAAAAATCCTTACAAACAAAACAGGAAAAATCTAAGAACACAGTATGCTCAAGAACTTCGAGCAGAAAGTTTGGGGCTCGGTTTTCACCTCATGGCGCCCAAACGGTGCAACAAGTGAACTCCAAAATTTTTTTGCAGGTGTATAACGGAGTTCCGCATCTCCTCCAACAAGAATCACACAAAAAGGATTTTTTTATATTTTTACAAAAATCAAACACTGACTGCAGCGCGAAGAACAAGTTCTGAACAAAGTTGGAACTTGAAAGAAAAGATGTTCTCTACTCAATCCAAGAGTGCAAAAGAGATGTAAAACCATATGAACACACTCAAAACATCCAAGATCAGCAGCATTTAGAAGGAGGGGAGGCAAATCCAAATTACTTGAAAGTAAATTATGGAATGTAATTGCGGGAAAGTAAATGCTGAATTTAAATTGCGTAAAGTAAAGACATAATGTAAATGCGCAAAATAAATTCAGAGGTGGATGGATAAAACTTTCATTTCTGGAAGGGGAGGTTACAAAGCCTCACATTCATGTGTGCAAAGCTCAAATGAGCATCAAAAACCTCAACACCTTGAAGGGAAGGAGCCTACCCCTCCACCCCTATTTATACTACTCTTGGGCCACCTACCACCCTTGGATGAGTCCCTCAACCCTAGAGCACTCATCTAACGGCTAGGATTAACCCCCACACACAGCCATGCAAGGGCTAACCCAAAACCCACACACATACCGGGTTTTCTTGCACGGTTTTCAAAGCATACTACCTAGACCCGCTAACCTATCAACTAGACCTCAATCTGACGGCCCTCAATGATCCACGCGGCATCTAGCTAGCATCAACTCCTTTCCTTGTCTTCTTGACTTGCCTGGACTCCGTCTCCGATCATCTTCCGGCGATCTCCCAACCGTCTGGACCTCCGACGCTCCTCGCCTAGTCCCGGTCATCCTTCGCCTCACCATGACCTAGCACCGTCGCCCTGCAACCATCAAAGACAAGGAAACTCCTCACATAGCAATGCCCACAAAGATGTGCAATAAACCATCCAACTCATCACTACCGCGTCCATACGACCCAGATCGCCACTCTGGCAGAGACAACTCAAATTGCTTCATTTTGAAAATCAATCCAAATCAAACTCAAACTTGAGCACACCTTGCTCAAATAAAGTCAAATACTCATCACAAACATGGATGGACCTCCACATGGTCCTTCACCATTGAGCGATCTTGTCGAGGTTTTTGTTGGAGTATTTTGGGGGAAAATTTAATTGCGACCATTCACCCCCCCTCTGTTCGCCATCTCGATCCTTCAATTGGTATCAGAGCCGGTTCTGCTCTTTCTAGATCTTGACCGGTCTCAAAAGCCATGGCGACGGACAAATATTCCACCAAGCCTCCCATCTTTAATGGAGTTGATTTTCCTTTTTGGAAGTCCCGGATGGAGTCATACATCACTGCCCAGGGCTACCTGATATGGCAGAAGGTGAAACTCCCGTATGAGGTTCCTGCTGATGAAAATGTCACGACTATCAATATGGCTGACGTTGAGGCGAATGCTAAGGCAAGGAACATTCTCATAGAGGGTCTTAGCCGCGGTGAGTATGATAGGATTTCTCACCTTCGCTCCGCTCACGAGATTTGGGTAACCCTCGATGCTTACCATTGAGACTGTGAGGCAGGACCAATTCAAGCGCGAGTACAACAAGTTTGATCAATGCGCTGGTGAGAGTCTCGACGAGTGTTTTGGTCAGTTTACAAAGATCTTGAGCGACCTCCAAGCAGTTGGTTGCATATACCCTGACTCGGACAATGCTTGGCATTTCTTGACCGCACTCGACCTTCGGGTTTGGGAGATGAAGGTGACCACCATCAAGGACACCACCGACTTATCGACTCTGACTCTTGACGGGCTTTATTCCCGTCTCAAGACTCATGAGATCGATGTCGTCTCTCGGAAGACGAAATCTCAGTCGATGGCTTTGGTCACCGATCCCAATGGATCTTCTTCTGATTCTTCTGTCGGTCTCTCCCTCTCCACCCTTTGCGAGCTAAGCGATGACCAACTGGAAAAATTTCCAGAAAATGAGCTTGCTCTTCTTGCTCGCAAATTCTCTCATGCATACAAGAGGGTGAGAGAGTGGAATAGAGGTGGCATGATCACCTGCTTCGAGTGTGGTGGCCCCAACCACATTCGGGCGAACTGTCCCAAGCTGGAGAAGGGCAAGAACGACATTGGCGGTTTGGGCAAGAACGACTACACCGACAAGAACCGCAACAAGAAGCCTCCAGTTCGTGAACTGGCGCACGAGAAGAAGTACCGCAACTTCTCCAAGAAGAAGAAGCTCTTCCACCGCGTCCTCGCCGCGCTTGACGACATCAACATCTCCGACACAGAGACATGGAGCGATGAGGGCGAGGATGATCCGCAAGAGAAGAAAGGTGGCGACGACTTCTCCGGCATGTGCTTCATGGCCGACGTCAACGGCATCAACGACTCCGAGCTGTACAGCGACACGGACGAGGTACCCTCCTATGACCAGCTCAATGAAGCTTTCTGCAAATTAGAAAAATTCCATGCTAGAGCTAGAGCTAGGAGTACGGAGCTTGAGAAGGAAGTAGGTACCTTGACTCGAGAGTTAGCTTCACTTAGATCTTCTCCCTCCCGAGTCACTAATGACTGTACTTTGTGTGATGCTTTGCTTGTGGAGTTAGAGAACCTAAGGACTATGCATGATAGTGTGTTGTCTGAACTAGATAGTCTTAGGTTGAAGAATGCTAGCAATGAATCTGTTGATACTCCTTCTGTAGATGCTAGTTTTCTTCATGCTCACTCTACTCCCTCTTGTGCTAATTGCCCTAAATTGCTTGCCGAAATTGATGCCATGAGCGATCACCTTAGGAAGCTTTCTTCTAGAAACGATGAACTTGAAATGCATGCTTCTAAGGACCTAGTCACCATGTGAGGGTCAGAGGCAACTAAAACTTGACAATGAATCCTTAAATGTCAAGTGTGCTAATCTTGCTAAGGACTTACTAGATAAGTCACAAGAAAGTTGCTTGCGATGTTCTATGATTGAGGGGGACTTGGATAAAATCCATGTCGAGCTTAGGAAGAAATTAGAAGACCAAGCCCATTGAATTAGAAATGCGTCTTGCGTTTCTTGTGAGGCCCTCAAGATTGAGGCAGCCATGCTGAGGGAGAAAAATGCACATACTGAGAGAGCTCATCTTTCTAGTTCTTCTTCTTCCCCCTGTTCTTCTTGTGCCTCTTTCTTTCGAGATTGCCAGTATCTTATGAGCACTCTCGAGAAGTTTGTAGGAGGCAAGAAGAAGCTCAATCTTATTCTAGACCAATCCAAGATTAGTAGATTCAATCAAGGTCTAGGATTTGATCCCTTGGAGCACGCTTGGGCGCATCCTCCCACCATTGTGAGCGTCTCCAAGAGTGGTGAGATTGTGGTAGCTCGCAGAGTGAGCACCAACGTATTTAGGTCTGCTGGGGTTGTCCATAGGACTTCTGATCAGAAGGGTGTTACTCCTGTTGCTTCTGTCTCTAGCAAGGCGAAGTACACATGCACATTCTATAAGAAGGATGGTCACCTAGTAGATTTCTGCTTCAGGCGCGTCAAGATCACTCGGCGTGAGCGTGTTGCTACTCTTAGGGTATTCTGTGGTCATCCCGGACTTTGAGTGCTCCTAAGGTACACACTACTTCTAGACAAGTTAGAGAGTCGCTGTTTTTGGCGCGTCCGGACTCGGTTTTCATCTTTGGTTCTTCGAGTTTTAGTCTTGGAGCTGTTCGGTAGTCAATCTTTCCGCCGTCCTTTTGATATTCCTCATTTTTCCCATCGAGGTAGATATCAGCTGCGTGAGGTGTTTTCTGGTAGGAGATTTAGGAAGCCTCACTGGGATGGTCTGGCTTTTGCACCACGCGCGAGCTAACCCAGTTCCAGCTCCTAGATCATCTACTAGAGTTGCTACTGATCATGTTAAGGTTAAACGGTAGAGAGACACTCGAGTCCTGTCTTCTTCTGTGGCTGGTACTCTGAGGCGTCGTGTGGTTCAGTATTGGGTTCCCAAGTCTTCACTCTATCCCAGTACTTAGTCATCTTTCTCTCTTGTGTCTTGATCAGGTTCGTCGGATGGGGAAGGGAGATGTTTGGATTGTCGACTCCGGTTGTTCTCGTCATATGGCCGGAGATTCTCGATGGTTCTCTTCCCTAGTCCGAGCCCCCGGTGATGAGTTGATCACTTTCGGGGATGCTTCTTCAGGTAGAGTCATTGCTAAAGGTACCATTTGCATTAATGACAATTTCATTCTTAAAGATGTTGCCTTAGTAAGTAAGCTGCAATACAATTTGCTTTTTGTTTCTCAGCTTATTGATGACTCTTTCGAGGTGAGTTTTAAGAGTAGCGCCTGTAGAATCCTCGATTCTACAGGAGGGTTAGTTTGCGGGATTTCTAGATATGGGAGAGTCTTTCATGCTGATTTTTCTGCTTCTTCTAGAGACTCTCTCCGTTGTTTAATTGCTTCAGAGTCCTGTGATCTCTCCTTCTGGCATAGGAGACTTGGTCACATTGGTTTTGATCATTTGACCCGAGTTAGCAGCCACGATCTCATTCGGGGTTTGCCCAAACTCAAGATGGTCAAAGACTTAGTTTGCTCTCCTTGCCAACATGGCAAGATGGTTACTGCTTCTCATCCTCCAGTCACCATAGTGATGACTGATGCACCAGGACAGCTTTTACATATGGACACTGTTTGTCCAGCTAGAGTGCAGTCAGCAGGAGGGAAGTGGTATGTTCTTGTCATCATTGATGATTTTTCTAGATACTCTTGGGTATTCTTCATGGCCTCAAAGGATGAGACTTTTTCTCACTCAGGGGTTTGGTCAGTAGGTTGTCTATTGAGCTCCCAGGTGCATTACGAGCTATACGCAGTGATAATGGCACGGAGTTCAAGAATTCCTACTTTGAGAGTTTTTGTATGGAGTCTGATTTAGAGCATCAGTTCTCTTCTCCCTACGCCCCTCAGCAGAATGGCGTAGTGGAAAGGAAGAACAGGACCCTGGTTGAGATGGCCAGGACGATGCTAGATAAGTAAAGTACTCCTAGGATGTTTTGGGCTGAGGCTATAGCTACTGCTTGCCATGTTTCTAATCGCGTGTTTTTGAGCGCACATTTGCATCGCACTTCTTATGAGTTGAGGTATGGGCGAAAGCCCAGTGTGTCTCATTTTCGCGTTTTCGGTTGCAAGTGTTTCATCTTGAAGTCTGGTAACCTAGATAAGTTTGAGTCTCGCTCTTCTGATGGTATCTTTCTAGGTTACTCGACTTCTTCTCGTAGCTATAGGGTCTGGAGTGTTGATGCGCATAGGATCATAGAGACCTGTGATGTGACCTTTGATGAGGCTAGCCCAGGAGCTAGACCTGATGTTTCAGGCTCTTCTTATCCCTCCGAGACCATCTTTGTAGAAGATGAGGATGATGGAGATGATGGTGTTCCACCGGATCCAGTCCCCTCTACACTTCAGGTGCCTCCTATTTCTATTTCTGCACCTCAGGGAGATCAGCCCTTGCCTTTCGACTCTCCTTCAGCGAGTGGCTCTGTTCCTAACTCTTATGTTCAAGAGGTAGAGGCCACTTCTACTTCTGGTCCTCCCCGAAATATCCAGAAAGCTCATCCACCTGATCAGATCATTGGTGATCTGTTTGAGCGGGTCACTCGCTCAAAATCAGGTTTGTCCAGTTTCTGCCTCCACTCTGCCTTCGTTGCCTCCTTTGAGCCCAAGGATGTTTCTCATGCATTATCCGATGAGTCGTGGATTAATGCTATGCATGAGAAACTTGAGAACTTTGAGAGAAACAAGGTATGGCAGCTTGTCGAGCCCCCATCTGGTCATAATGTCATTGGGACCAAGTGGGTGTTCAAAAACAAGCAGAGTGAGGATGGGGTTGTAGTTAGAAACAAGGCTAGACTAGTTGCACAGGGCTTTTCTCAGGTTGAGGGTCTTGACTTTGAGGAGACCTTTGCCCCTGTAGCTAGGCTAGAGGTTATCTGAATCCTGCTTGCATTTTCTACATCCAAAGGCTTCAAGCTTTATCAAATGGATGTCAAGAGTGCATTCCTCAATGGCTATATTGAGGAAGAGGTTTATGTCAAGTAACATCCAGGATTCGAGAACCCCAAGTTTCCGAGTCATGTATACAAGCTTTCCAAAGCTCTGTATGGACTCAAGCAGGCCCCCAGAACATGGTATGAGAGGCTCAAGTCTTATCTTCTCAGCCATGACTTTAAAATGGGCATAGTAGACAAAACTATTTTCATCAGACACCATGAGTCTCATTTTCTTCTTGTCCAGATTTATGTGGACGATATCATTTTTGGTGGCTCCTCTCATTCTTTTGTCTCTCAGTTTTCTGATGTGATGAGTACAGAATTTGAGATGAGTATGATGGGCGAGTTGAGCTACTTCCTTGGCTTCCAGATCAAGCAGACTCGAGAGGGCACTTTCTTGCATCAAGGCAAGTATACCCGTGACCTCCTGAGGCGCTTCGATATGTCTGATGGGAAGCCAGTGATGACTCCTATGGCCACCACTGCTGTCCTCGAGCCCGATGAGGATGGTGAGCCTGCTGATCAAAAGGAGTTTCGGAGCATAATCGGCTCCCTCTTGTACCTCACTGCTTCGAGGCCGGACATACATTTCGCTGTGTGTCTGTGCGCTCGATTTCAAGCTTCTCCTCGCGCCTCTCACCGCCAGGCGGTCAAGCGCATCTTCAGGTACCTTCGTGCTACCACTGATTATGGTATTTGGTACTCTTCTTCTTCTTGTCTATCTCTTAGAGCCTTTTCCGATGTCGACTTTGCTGGCTGTAGGATAGATAGGAAGAGCACTTCTGGCACTTGCCATTTCATTGGCACTTCTCTTATTTCTTGGTCATCTAGGAAGCAGTCCGGAATTGCATAGTCCACCGCTGAGGCCTAGTATGTTGCTGCAGCCAGTTGCTGTAGCTAGGTGCTATGGATGAGATCGACCTTACGGGACTATGGGTTAGAGATAGAGAGTGTGCCACTCTTCTGTGACAACACTTCAGCTATTTGCATTGCTAAAAACCCAGTGCAACATTCCCGGACCAAGCACATTGATATTAGATATCACTTCCTTAGAGACCATGTGGAGAAGGGAGATATCACGCTTCAGTTCGTAGAGAGTGACCTTCAGTTAGCCGATATCTTCACCAAGCCTTTGGATAGCTCCAGATTTGTTGCCTTGAGGAGTGAGCTTGGAGTCGTGAGCCCTTACGGCCTTTCGTGAGGGGGAGCAGGTTTGTATATTATGTATTATATATTTTCTTCCAGCTTTTCTTTTTTTTTTGTGTTTCTTCTGGGTGACTTTGGGCTTGTTTTCTTGAGTTGAGTTCACTCACTTAGACTTCTGGCATGCCTTGCATGGACCTCTTATCTTGTGCTTTAGGTTGCTATCATGCGTGATTAGCTGTTCTCTCTTCTCTCTAGGTTGAGTTCCCTCACAGTCTTATAACTCTAGCAGGTATTGGGCCTCCTGGGTAGACAGGGTCTGTGTGCACTCCTTAGTTGGGATCTAGAGTCAACTTCCCTATGTCAGTCTCTGGGGAAGATAAGAGTGAGTGTGAGCCATAGTGAGTCTCTTCTATCTTATCTATGCTCAATAGCCATCCAGTTTTGCAGTTTCTCGACTTCTTCTCCTCATTATGTTTTTCTGGTTATTATTGAGTTCATTCGGGTTTTCTTTATGCCTAATCTTGATAATAACTCAACTTTAACCAGATTTGAGCTTAAAATTGATTCATTTGTTGAGGGGGAGTTTGGGAATCTGTTCATGCATTGCATATAGACTGCATTTCCTGTTTAATGAGCTTTGTATATTATGCAATTGATTTCTTCTTCATGCTCTACACCATGCTAAATCATATGGAGGAAATCACTAGCTTAGATATGTCCAAGTTCATTTAACTTGCTAAGCTTAGAAATGAAATAAGCCTTAAATGAAAAACTTGATGAAACTTGTTGCTTTTACTTGCTAGGTTTCTTCTCTAGAGGTTTGTGCCATAATTTGAGAAATTTTGGAGTTCTCTAGAGTCCCTATAGCAACTTGGGTGAAACTAGTTTGATCCATGCTAGAGTCCTTCAATTGCTCATAAATCATTGTGCTAAAAATGAAAATTAAACAAAATTGACTCTTCTTGTGCACATACAACTCAACACCTTGCATTCACAAGACCGCTTCCCATTGCACTTGGGATGAACTTGGAATACATCGTGTTTGACCTAGACCATCCTCTTAAGAGTTCATCTTGAGATGGTCGCATACGGCTTGAGTCAATTGGTTGTCAAAAGAAAATGCAAATAAATTAAAAACAAAGACATATGTGGGTAAATAATGCAAATAATGTCAAACATTTGCACCCCGCTATGTCTTGTATGATGATAAATCAAAATTTGTATTAAGTAATAAATGAGCCCGAAGGACCTTGTATGCTCTTCTAGATTCCCCAAAGTGTTGAGTAGGTTGAACTCTAGGTTTTCCTTTTGATCCTTATTGTGGCTATTCTTCTATTTTTGAAACTAAAGCTAAGTGTTGCACTTGTCAAATCTTGCTAAAAATAAAATATTCAAAACTAAGCTCATATTTGCACTTGGACATATCTTAGACTAGTCTAATCTAAAAATTTACTAGCTTGGTGTCATATCTTGTTATTATCAATTGGATAATCTTCAAAGCTCCCTTAAGCTGCATTTCTTACATACATAAAAAGAGGGAGAAAATTCCATTTTGATGCCTATATTGCCAAAAGGGGGAGAAAATGTAGAAAAGGCATCTTCAAATGAAAAATGTTAATCCACTTTGGTTCTTATGATCTTTGTGACAATTGCAAATTTTTATGATCATAAGCATATTCGAGTGTTCCTTGTGAGTTTTATTGGATCTTTTAGAGCTTTTGTTGAAAACTTGCTCTCTCTAAAGTTTAGCTCTAAAATCCTCTTTCTGCCAACTTGGTCATGATCTTATTTCCTTATTCTGGACCAAGTTTGGCTTTGCATTCAAATTGCTTTCTTCTCTCTTATTCAAACTCAAAACTTATGCCTTTTCATGTGTTTGTCAATATACACATCAAGGGGGAGATTGAAAGACCATGTGGAGGTCTATCCTTGTGTGTGAAGAGTATTTGACGAGTTTTGAGCTTGGTTTGATTTGAATTGAATTGGATTTGAAGCAATTTGAGTGTTGATTGCTCTTCTTAGTACTACCGGCCTAGGGATAGTAGCACTGAACCATTGAGAGCAATTATGATCGATTGATGATTTTGGGATAATCATTGAATATCTTTGTGGGCATTGCTATGTGAAAGGTTTTTCCTTGTCTTTGATGGTTGCAGGGCGACGGTGCGAGGTCAAGGTGAGGCGGAGGATGACCGGGACTAGGCGAGGAGCGTCGGAGGTCCAAACGGTTGGGAGATCGCCGGAAGATGATTGGAGACGGAGTCCGGGCAAGTCAAGAAGTCAAGGAAAGGAGATGATGCTAGCTAGATGCTGCGTGGATCAATGAGGGCCGTCGGATTGAGGTCTAGTTGATAGGTTAGCGGGTCTAGGTAGTATGCTTTGAAAACCGTGCAAGAAAACCCGGTATGTGTGTGGGTTTTGGGTTAGCCCTTGCATGGATGTGTGTGTGGGTTAATCCTAGCCCTTAGATGAGTGCTCTAGGGTTGAGGGACTCATCCAAGGGTGATAGGTGGCCCAAGAGTAGTATAAATACGGGTGGAGGGGTAGCTTCCTCCCCTTGAAAGTTTTTGAGGTTTTTGAATGCTCCTTTGAGCTTTGCCCACATGAAAGTGAGGCTTTGTAACCTCTCCTTCCAGAAATGAAAGTTTTATCCATCCAACTCTGAATTTATTTTGCGCATTTACATTATGTCTTTACTTTACGCAATTTAAATTCAGCATTTACTATCCCGCAATTACATTCTCGCAATTTACTTTCACGCAATTTGGATTTGCCTCCCCTCCTTCTAAATACTGTTGATCTTGGATGTTTTGAGTGTGTTCATATGGTTTTACATCTCTTTTGCACTCTTGGATTGAGTAGAGAACATCTTTTCTTTCAAGTTCCAACTTTGTTCAGAACTTGTTCTTTGCGCAGCATTTAGTATTTGATTTTTATAAAAATCTATAAAAATCCTTTTTAACTGATTATTTCTAGAGGAGGTGTGGGACTCTGATATCCACCTGCAGAAAAATTTTGGAGTTCACTTGTTGCACCGTTTGGGCTCCATGAGGTGAAAACCGAGCCCCAAACTTTCTGCTCGAAGTTCTTGACTGACTGTGTTCTTCGATTTTTCCTTTTTTTTCTGTATGACTTTTTGAGGAGAAATTTGGTGGAGTTCTTCACAACTCTTCTTCTCATAGGAAGACAAATGCTCAAAATTTTGTGAGCTACAGAAACCCACCAACCTCCTGTTCAAATTGAGGACAATTTGTGGAAATTCTGCTTTTGCTTTTCTAGAAGTGACTTTTGTGATTTGAATTGATCTCCTTTCTAAAAGCAAGAGTTGGATTGATTCCTCTTTATCTTGGACACTAGACAACTAGGATTGTTACTCAAAAATCCCCACATATTTTATGGTACTTATCCATGCAAGCTAGGGGTACACATAGTTGTCTAGTTTTTCGGGTTTTTCACGATTTCCTTTGAGCGATCTTGTCGAGGTTTTTGTTGGAGTATTTTGGGGGAAAATTTATTTGCGACCATTCACCCCCCTCTGTTCACCATCTCGATCCTTCAGAAAGGGTTGAAGAAAGGCTGAGAGCGTAGTTCGATATTCAGCTAAGAAGTCTTGAGGAAAGAATGGAGCAAATGGTGGCTACGGAGAGGCGTGCAAGGAATGTGCAAGCCCCAGAAGCACATACACAGTTTAGCCTAATTAACCATCAGAGCAGATGCGCGTCAGCCCTTGAGACGGACATGGACGATGCCAGATTTTCTCCCGACTACACCCGGGTAATATATATGTCTACAGTGCTCCTTACACAAACCTTTTGGACATGTTAGCTAATTCTGTACCCTTATGTAGGTAGCCACGACGTGCAATTTCCAAGTGAAGCTTGCAATGGCTCCATTTTGCTGCAGGCTGCTTGGGGGCACGCATATCCATCCAGCCTCTATCGGGACCCGAATTAACCACTTCGGACCCTTTGTGTATACTGCACTAGTCTAGGATCACACTAGTGCACACAGGCTCAACATCGATAAATATCACATACACACCGATATGATATAAAGACTCCATTTGTTAAATATAACTAATTATATGATCTTATGACCAACTTACATTATTAAGCCACGCAGGGCTAGACTTTAGACAAAGCGGCAGAAATAAAAGATGTAGACAACCCATCAGTTTACCACAAGCAACTGACAAGGCTCGAACCCTAATTACTCGTGTCCTAGTAATCCTCCTCCAAGATAGGGGTAGACTCCTAAACTGTTGATGTTATTGTTGGTAAGGGTGAGTACTTGAAAGCACTTAACAAGTTGTGCACAAATGCATTTCTAATATTCTATATGCAAGGCTTTATTGCAAAGGAATGGCTAACATGGCTATTTTGTAATAAAGCAGCATTTATGAACAAGTACAATAAATAGATTGTAAAGATAGTAAAACAAATAACAGTAAATAGTAATTTCAACATTTCTCAAGTAAACCAAGATTTCCAATCCTATGTCAAGTTTCTAACTTCCAATGGCCACCTGCCATCCCAACCAAGTTCTCATTTTGCAAAATCCAACCCTTTACTGTAATTTTCGAGTTATGCTCAATACCGCGAGCACAGCTATCCAAATAGATTTACACTCTATAGAGGTTACGTACTTTACCCACATGATACAACCATACACCACAAAGGCGAATGATTATAACAAAACCTTTATAATGCCTCACCTTAACCCAGTACTATCCGCCAAGGTTTCAACACTGGTGGGACTGGTTAGCACATCAAAGGCCCCTCTCTTGCACCACGTGAGTTAACCTGTGAACCCGAGACTCACACTACCACTGATAGTACTAAAGCTAAAACATTGCAAATTAATCAGCTAGGCTATCCCATACCAGACATGTGGTTGCATGATTAACTCAGGTCAAAGGCTTGCAAGGTTAAGTCCTTAGAATGACTAGGGCAAGATTTCCACATAGCCTCTGCCCTTTGGCCCACCTTAGCACACTGCCCCTTGCCACTTGCCCCAATCTAAATGATTACCACCCCAATTGATTACCAAGCACCACGTGCCATCAACAATTCAACATTGTTGCGTGACATCCCTCGTCACAACAACTCAATCTCATCATGTGACAACACCTGACACACCAATTCATAATCATGTTCCATATTCCATTAGTCAAGATTAAACATTGATGCTTCAAGTACATGTGATGACATGGCATGGCTAAGCATACTAACACGGTCTAACCAACCCACATTGATTTTAGTATTAACCAACTATAATGAACCAATCCAGGGTGACAATAGATCATGGCATAAAAATAACAAGGTAGGGTATAGATCAAATTGGTAAAGTAGCTAAGTCCCAAATTAATTCGAAACAGTTTTATACATGAAATAATAGGCAAATAGGTAAAAAACAATATAGCGATTTTACAAACATGGGTTCAACATGATCAAAGCATAACTTGCCTTGAAAAAAGTCTTGATCTTGTTCTAGAACCTGCTCTTGGGTTGACTGATCTTCCTCAGATGCTTCGCACAATTCAACGTTTACGCGAAATGAGAGAGAGAGCCAAAATAAATACCAAAATAGAAAGCAAATAAACTCCAAAAATCAAATAAAATTCACAATTAAATAGATCTCAATTTTAATTTTTTTTAGAAACTTGAATCACCTCAATCAAAGCTTGTATGAGGGAGAACGGGCTCGTGGAAGATTTAAAAATCTAAAAATCAGAAAATTGAAAAATAAAATAAATAAACCGAATTATTTTAAAATAGAAAAGGCTATTTGAAGGACCATGTGGAGGTCCATCCATGTTTGTGATGAGTATTTGACTTTATTTGAGCAAGGCGTGCTCAAGTTTGAGTTTGATTTGGATTGTTTTTCGAGCTAGAGCAATTTGAGTTACTGGTTGGAGACCAGTCGTCCGACCCCGAGTGGTCGGGTTGTCCGACCTGAGTGGTCGGGGCTTTGCTGGTTGGAGACCAGTCGTCCGACCCCGAGTGGTCGGGTCGTCCGACCCGAGTGGTCGGGCTTTGGTCAGTTGCAGACCACCGTCCGACCCCGAGTGGTCGGGTCGTCCGACCGAGTGGTCGGGGCTTTGGTCAGTGTTGCATCACCGTCCGTCCGGCCGAGTGGTTGGGTCGTCCGACTCGAGTGGTTGAGACTCCGAGTGATTGAGTCGGAGACCGGTGAATGCACCTCGAGTGGTCGGAATGGAGACCGATGGTCGGACCATGGTTGGTCGGGATGGAGACCGATGGTCGCACCACGTGTGGTCGGGTTTTTCTTGGTCGACATAGTGTATATCTTTCGTTGAGATGGATATGTGTTGTTGGACATTGCTATGTGATGTGGTTTCCTTGTCTATGATGGTTGCGGGACTTTGGAGCTAGGTCAAGGTGAGGCGGGGATCGGGACTAGGCCGGGAGAGCCGAGGTCCGGATGATCAAGGTGTCGCCAAAGATGACTGAGGCCATGGAGTAGCTGCAAGCCGAGAAGACAAAGGAATGGATGAGATGCTAACTTGGAGCTGCTCTGATCTAGGAGGACCGTTGGATCGCGGTCAGGAAGATAGAGTAGCGGGTCAAGTTAGTGTGAGTTGAAAAGCGTGCAAAACCCGTTGTGTTGTTGGGTTTCGGGTGAGCCCATGCATAGCTTTGTGAGTGGGTAAAATCTCACCCTTGATGGAGTGCTCTAGGGTTTAGAGGCTCATCCAAGGGTGGTAGGTGTTCCAAGCTTGCTATGAATAGACAGGAGAGGGGTGTCTCCTTGGGGTGAGCAGTGAGGAAAGTGTACGTGAGTAGTTGAGAGTTGTTGAGAGTGATGTGTAAGGATCAAATCTGGCTCTTGGATGTTGGCTTAGGATTGAAGCGAACATCCAAAGGTGGGAATTGATCCTGTGTCACTATAAATAGAGGGTAGGGCAGCCTCCTCTTTGAAGGTTCGAGGTTTTTGCTGCTCATTTGAGTTTTGCCCACTTCGTTGTGAGGCTTTGTAAACCTCCCTTCCAGAAATGAAATGTTCTTCATTTATATTCTTGTTTCATTTCCCTTACGTGTATACATTACGCACTTAAATCCTGTTATCTAAATTTCGCATTTACTTACTTGCAATTTATTTTACGTAATTTGGATTTGCCTCATCTCCTTCTACATGCTATTGAGTCTTTGTTGAAATTCATGATTGATGAACTCTTCTCTGGACTTGGTGCTTTCAATCATCTAGGCAATCCTTGCATTCTTGTTGCAAGTTAGTAAATCTGTGTGTTCTTAAAGTGCGTAAACGTGTGACTTGCAGTTCTTTAGTCTTGATTGGCTTCTGGTTCTTGTTGCCAAGGATGAAAGATTGCTGGATGAATCTTCTATAGATCATATCCCAATCATCTAGGCAATCTACAACCTCTTCTATTCAGTTTTGCAAGATACCAATTTATGTGCCTAGTTTTCAGATAGTGTTTCTATTTGTTTGAAGGGTTGTTTCTTCGTGAACTTACTTGCTATGATTTGTGGAGAGTCATCCAAGGATTTCTGACCATCAACTCCCATCAGCAAGTTAGGGGTGAAGTTTGTGTTCGTGACTCTGTTTTTGGTGTTGCATTTGTTAAACTGAAAAGGACGGAACCTTGGTATTAATTCTTTCGATTGTTGATTGAAATAGGTTCCTAACATCCTTTGGGAGGTGCACACCAATTTTCACTGTTTTTGGATCAGCCGATCAAAAGTTACATCTAATTCTGTTTTTGAGATCGTGCTGATTTTTCTATTCACCCGAACACTATTCACACCGAGTACTGTTCATCCGACCTCCGCAGGTCGAGGGGTACTGCTCGTCTGCAGTCGGGGGGGTACTGTCACCTCGAACACTATTCACCGAGTCTTGTTCATCCGACCTCCGCAGTGAGGGGTATCTTGCTTATCCGGTCGGGTGGTACTGCTCACCCGAACACTATTCACCCGAGTCTTGCTCATCCGACCACTTCGGACGGGAGTACTGCTCATCCGACCACTTCGTGTCGGAGTATCGTTCATCCGACCTCACGTAGGTCGGGTATCGTTTCATCCGACCGAAATACCCGAGTAGTGCAGTTTCTTTCTGGTCTTTTGGTGGTTTGAATTTTAGGGGGAGAGTTTATTCGAAAATTTTATTTGGCTCCTATTCACCCCCCCTCTAGTCGCCTTTTTCGATCTTTCAATTCGTATCAGAGCCGGTTCTGCTCTTTCTAGATCTTGACCGGTCTCAAGAGCCATGGCGATGGACAAGTATTCCACCAAGCCTCCTATTTTCTCTGAAGTTGATTTTCCTTTTTGGAAATCTCGGATGGAGTCGTACATCACTGCCCAGGGTTTCCTGATATGGCAGAAGGTGAACCTCCCGTATGAGGTTCCTGCCGATGAGAACGTCACGGCCGGCAATATGGCTGATGTTGAGGCAAATGCTAAGGCAAGGAACATCCTCATACAGGGCCTTAGTCGCAGTGAGTACGATAGGATCTCTCACCTTCGTTCTGCTCATGAGATTTGGGTGACCCTCGATGCTTACCATGAGGGCACTACCCAAATCAAGACGGTTCGACAGGACCAATTCAAGCGTGAGTTCAACAAGTTTGAACAACACGTTGGTGAGAGTCTTGACGAGTGCTTTGGTCGGTTTACGAAGATTTTGAGCGACCTTCGAGCAGTCGGTTGCATATACCCTGACTCGGATAATGCTCGACATTTCTTGACCGCGCTCGATCTTCATGTTTGGGAGATGAAGGTGACCACCATCAAGGACACCACCGACCTGTCGACCTTGAATCTTGACGGGCTTTATTCCCGCCTCAAGACTCATGAGATCGACGTCGTCTCACGGAAGACGAAATCTCAGTCGATGGCTTCGGTCACCGATCCCATTGGATCCTCTCTTTCTGATTCTTCTGTTGATTTCTCTCTTTCCGCCCTTTGCGAGCTAAGCGATGACCAACTAGAAAAATTTCCAGAAAATTTGCTTGCTCTTCTTGCTCGCAAATTTTCATATGCATACAAGAGAGTGAGAGAGAGTAAGAGAGGTGGGATGATCACCTGTTTCGAGTGTGGTGGCCCCAACCACATTCGAGCAAACTGTCCCAAGCTGGAGAAGGGCAAAAACGAACAAGGCGGCTCCAAGAGTGGTGAGATTGTGGTAGCTCCCAGAGTGAGCACCACCAAGTTTAGGTCTGCTGGGGTTGTCCATAGGACTTCTGACCAGAAGGGTGTTACTCCTGTTGCTTTTGTCTCTAGCAAGGCGAAGTACACATGCACCTTCTGTAAGAAGGATGGTCACCTAGTAGATTTACGCCTGTGCACACCAAGATCACTCGGCGTGGCGTGTTGTCGCTCTTAGGGGTATCTGTGGTCATCCCGGACTTTGAGTGCTCCTAAGGCACACACTGCTTCTAGACAGGTTAGAGAGTCGCCTGTTTTTGGGCAGCGTCCATGACTTGGTTTTCATGCTAGTTCTTCGAGTTTTAGTCCTGGAGCTGTTCGTAGTCAGTCTTTTCGCCATCCTCTTGATATTCCTCGTTTTTCTCATCGAGGTAGATATCAGCGGCGCGAGGCTTTTTCTGGTAGGAGTTTTAGGCAGCTTCACTGGGGTGGTTTGGCTTTTGCACCACGGCAGGCCAACCCAGTTTCAGCTCCCAGATCGTCTACTAGAGGTGCTACTGATCTTGTTAGGGTTAAACGTCAGAGAGACACTCGAGTCCAGTCTTCTTCAGTGACTGGTACTTTGAGGCATCGAGTGGTTCAGTATTGGGTTCCCAAGTCTTCACTCTATCCCAGTACTGAGTCATCTTTCCCTCTTGTGTCAATTCCTTGTGTCATGTCTATGCAATGATGCTTTTAAGTGCCTCTTGCCTTTTTCATGGCATGAGTCGCTTGAGGCTAGCTTGAGGATATGATCACTGCCTAGTGGAGTGGATTTGGGTCATCTTGTGGATTTGTCCTTTCTTAGTTCGATTCTTAGTCCATGAGTTGTCCTGAGGCATCATCTTCGCCGTGCATAAGTAGTGGACCTCGTTTTTCCTCGAGGTACCCACTCACGGCAAGAGTTGCAGGTAAGTATGTTGGTCATGTTGATCTTTACTAATCTCATCTAGGATCGTTTTGTCGCTTTTCAATGTTGGCACTCGATGTGAATTCCGAGTTGGCCTTTGCGGCTTGTCTCTAGAGGATTGGATCTTCCTACATGACCATCATGAGCATCATGCTAACCTTCATGTACTTTCAACTTTGTTTGCCTCGTGTTTCGCTCCACAAGTGTTGAGCTTCATGATAACAGCATTGGGGACTTCCACTTCCATGGTGAGCTATCTCATATCCTCATGTCGGTTATACTTGTGATCATCATCTCCATGACATGTTGTGATTGCTCTTGCTCCCATGTGTATTATATGTTCTTTGCTAGGTCTTGTTAGTTTTTGTCTGTCTTGTTTTGTGCCATAGCATGTTTTCCCCAACCATCTTTGTGCTTCACGTATTATATCCTAAATTCATGAGCTTTTTCCCAGCATGTGATTTTCTTGTGTTTATCCTGTCCATGATATTGTTCATTTGGTATGAGCATTTGTATTAACTATGGGCACGTGCTATTTATCATTTACTTTATTTTGTCATGTGTAGTATCTAGGTTATATGACCCTGATTTTCTATTACATCCATGATTAGCCTTGTTTAGACTTTGTTTGTCAGACTTTGTGCTACATGCGAGTGCCTTTCATGAGATTAGGGTTATATGATCTAGCTGCCGCTGTATGACTTATATTGTTCATGATCACCTTTTATTGTCCTTCATGCTTATATGCTTCATACCTATTTTGCATGAGCTTGTGTTCTTCATTCATGGCATGTGTTCATCATCATGCATAGAGTGTTGCCATAAGTAGCTTCTCATCTTTGTGTCCATGGTCACCATTTACTTTCATGCTGCCTGTGTCCTCATGACCTTTTGTTTGGTCTTCTTTTGACGGGCCTTTTCGCAGCAAGTAAATATTGTTATTGAGACTATGGATAAATGGATCTTGATGTTGCTAACTGGTTTGTTTTATGCATGATCCTCTTTGGCTGTCTTCATTCATCTTGCTCATGTTATATCTAGTAGCATGTTGTTGTGCTTCATTGTGGTATTTCCTCATTTACATCCTCATTGCCATGTTTAGGGTAGTATCTTGATCCATGTATTTCTAGGCTTTCACATGATCCTGCTAGCATTTTGTTCTTTGTGATACACCTTGCTTAGCTTCTTATGCCAAAGATGACAAAGTGATGCTATGATGCACCTTGTCGTTGTTTATCATGTAGATATGTTTTCACTGTTGTCTATTGATATATGGATCTTGATGCTATCTTTAGCTTGGTTGTGATACATGATCTTACATTACCTTCTGCACCATGTTCATGCTCTAGATGATTGTTTGCCACATTTTTCCTGTATCTTGTTCATTCGTGCCTAGGAACCTGGACTGCCTAACCCTCATTTGAAAGCATAGATTTGTTGGATGCATGTGTGTAGGCTTTCGGTGAGGAGACCATCATCCTAGGAATATCTCTAAGTCTTCTTCCTCTGCTTTTGGATCCACTTGGTCATTTGCCACTACTTGCACTACACTGCAGAGGTAAGTACCTCTGAAAATGTTGATGATAGTGATGGGTCTCTTAGGAGGTTGTGGTTCTTTTGTAGGTAGAGCTTGTGTCCTGTTTGTCTAGAGTCTTTTGGTTGGACTTCTAGCATATTTAGGTTGCTTTTACCTTGAGCCGTCTTGCTCCTTAGAGATCATGTGGTTTTAGATCTTATCTCTTTTCCTCTAGCTTTCTACCTATCTCTTGTGAGGTGAGAGTTTTAGAGTGTGCCTCAAGGGGAGTAGAGTGTGTTCAGGGGGATTTGAGCTTCGGTTTGTGAGCCCTTACGGCCTTTCGTGAGGGGGAGCTGGTTTGTATATTATGTACTATATTTTCTCTTCCAGCATTTCCTTTCTTCTTCTGGGTGACTTTGGGCTTGTTTTCTTGAGTTGAGTTCACTCACTTAGACTTCTGGCATGCCTCGCATGGACCTCTTATCTTGTGCTTTAGGTTGCTATCATGCGTGATTAGCTGTTCTCTCTTCTCTCTAGGTTGAGTTCCCTCACAGTCTTTTAAGTCTAGCAGGTTTTGGACCTCCTTGGTAGACAGGGTTTGTGTGCTCTCCTTAGTTGGGATCTAGAGTCAGCTTCCCTATGTCAGTCATTTGGGAATATAAGAGCGAGTCTAAGCTGTAGTGAGTTTCTTATATCTTTTCTATGCTCAATAGCCATCCAGTTTTGCAGTTTCTTGACTTCTTCTCCTCATTCTGTTTTTCTGGTTATTATTGAGTTCATTCGGGTTTTCTTTATGCCTAATCTTGATAATAACTCAACTTTAACCAGATTTGAGCTTAAAATTGATTCAATTGTTGAGGGGGAGTTTGGGAATCTGTTCATGCATTGCATTTAGACTGCATTTTCCGTTCTATGAGCTTTGTCTATTATGCATTTGACTCAATCTTCGTGAAATACATCATGCTATATCTTTCGAAGAAAATCACTAGCTTAGATATGTCCAAGTTCTTTTATCAAGCTAATGTTCATTGAAATCTGAAAAACTTAAAAGCTTTAAATGAAAACTTGATGAAACATGTTGCTTTTACTTACTAAGTTTCTTCTCTAAGAGCTTTTACCATGAATTGTGAAATTTTGGAATTCTCTAGAGTCCCTATAGCAACTTGGGTGAAATTTGCTTGATCCATATTTGAGTCCTTCAGAATTGCTTATATGTGCTAAATTGAAAATTAAAAAAAAATTGACTCTTTTGTGCAAAATTGATCTTAGCACTTTATATTCTCGAGACTGCCTCCCATTGCATTTGGGATGAACTTGGAATATATTGTGTATGACCAAGATCATTCTCTTAAGAGTTACTCTTGAGATGATCGAAAATGGCTTGAGTCAATCAACAAAAAAAATGCAAATATCAAACACATAAGTGGGTAAAGAATGCAAATAATGTCAAACATTTGCACCCCACTATGTTTTTCGAAGTCTTAAAGAAAATTTGCATAAATTGAAAAATGGGCTCGAAGGACCTTATATGCACTTCAAATTTCCCCAAAGTGTTGAGTAGGTTGAACTCTAGGTTTTCCATTTGATCCCTGAGTGGTTTTGCTTCTAGTTTTGAAACTTTGCTAAGTTTTGCACTTGTCAAATCTTGCTAAAACTGATACATTTTCAAAACCTAGCTTATGAGCAAAATTTCTTATTTGCACTTGGACATGTCTTAAGTTTGGTCATTATCTGAGATTGATAAGCTTGGTGTCATATCTTGTCATTATGATCATTTGGATAATCTTCAAAGCTCCCTTAGGTTGCATTTCATGCATACATAAAAGAGGGAGAAAATTCTTTTTGATGCCTATATTGCCAAAGGGGGGAGAAAATGTAGAAAAAAGCATCATTTAAAATGTAGAAAAGGAGGAGATAGAAATGTGAAAGCTTGTTGGTTCTTATGATTTTTGTAAATCTTTGCTATCTCTTATGGATCATAATCACATTTGACACTTATGATTGGTTTTTAGAGCTTTTGTGGAAAACTTGCTCTTTTCATGGTCTTGCCCTAAATTCTTTCTGCCAACTTGGTCATAATTTTATATCTTTCTCTCTGGACCAAGTTTGGCTTTGCAATCAAATTGCTTTCTTCTTCTCTCATTCAAACTCAAATTTATGCCTTTTGTGTGGTTTGTCAATATACTCATCAAGGGGGAGATTGAAGGACCATGTGGAGGTCCATCCATGTTTGTGATGAGTATTTGACTTTATTTGAGCAAGGTGTGCTCAAATTTGAGTTTGATTTGGATTGTTTTTCGAGCTCGAGCAATTTGAGTTACTGGTTGGAGACCAGTCGTCCGACCCCGAGTGGTCGGGTCGTCCGACCTGAGTGGTCGGGGCTTTGGCTGGTTGGAGACCAGTCGTCCGACCCCGAGTGGTCGGGTCGTCCGACCTGAGTGGTCGGGGCTTTGGCTGTGTTGCAGACCACCGTCCGACCCAGTGGTCGGGTCGTCCGACCGAGTGGTCGGAGCTTTGGTATGTTGCGACCACCGTCCGACCCAGTGGTCGGGTCGTCCGACCTGAGTGGTCGGGGCTTTGGCTGTGTTGCAGACCAGTCGTCCGACCCCGAGTGGTTGGGTCGTCCGACTCCGAGTGGTTGAGACTCCGAGTGATTGAGTCGGAGACCAGTGAAGAGACCTCGAGTGGTCGGAATGGAGACCAGTGGTCAGACCATGGTTGGTCGGGATGGAGACCAGTGGTCAGACCATGGTTGGTCGGGATGGAGACCAGTGGTTAGACCACGTGTGGTCGGGGTTTTTGCTGGTCAGCATAGTGTATATCTTTCTGTTGAGATGGATATGTGTTGTTGGACATTGCTATGTGATGTGGTTTCCTTGTCTATGATGGTTGCAGGACATTGGAGCTAGGTCATGGTGAGGCGAAGGGGATCAGGACTAGGCTGGGAGAGCTGAGGTCCAGATGATCAAGGTGTCGCCAAAGATGACCGAGGCCAGGGAGTAGCTGCAAGCCGAGAAGACAAAGGAATGGATGAGATGCTAACTTGGAGCTGCTCTGATCTAGGAGGACCGTTGGATCGCGGTCAGGAAGATAGAGTAGCGGGTCAAGTTAGTGTGAGTTGAAAAGCATGCAAAACCCATTGTGTTGTTGGGTTTCAGGTGAGCCCATGCATAGCTTTGTGAGTGGGTAAAATCTCAGCCCTTGATGGAGTGCTCTAGGGTTTAGAGGCTCATCCAAGGGTGGTAGGTGTTCCAAGCCTGCTATGAATAGACAGGGGAGGGGTGTCTCCTTGGGGGTGAGCAGTGAGGAAAGTGTACGTGAGTAGTTGAGAGTTGTTGAGAGTGATGTGTAAGGATCAAATCCTGGCTCTTGGATGTTGGCTTAGGATTGAAGCAGAACATCCAAAGGTGGGAATTGATCCTGTCACTATAAATAGAGGGTAGGGCAGCCTCCCTCTTTGAAGGTTCCGAGGTTTTGTCGCTCATTTGAGTTTTGCCCACTTTGTTGTGAGGCTATGTAAACCTCCTTCCGTAAATGAAATGTTCTTCATTTATATTCTTGTTTCATTTCCTTACGTGTATACATTACGCACTTAAATTCATTATCTAAATTCGCATTTACTTACTTGCAATTTACTTTACGTAATTTGGATTTGCCTCATCTCCTTCTACATGCTATTGAATCTTTGTTGAAATTCATGATTGATGAACTCTTCTCTGGACTTGGTGCTTTCAATCATCTAGGCAATCCTTGCATTCTTGTTGCAAGTTAGCAAATCTGTGTGTTCTTAAAGTGCGTAAACGTGTGACTTGCAGTTCTTTAGTCTTGATTGGCTTCTGGTTCTTGTTGCCAAGGATGAAAGATTGCTGGATGAATCTTCTATAGATCATATCCCAATCATCTAGGCAATCTACAACCTCTTCTATTCAGTTTTGCAAGAAACCAATTTCTGTGCCTAGTTTTCAGATAGTGTTTCTATTTGTTTGAAGGGTTGTTTCTTCGTGTACTTACTTGCTATGATTTGTGGAGAGTCATCCAATGATTTCTGACCATCAACTCCCATCAGCAAGTTAGGGGTGAAATTTGTGTTCGTGACTCTGTTTTTGGTGTTGCATTTGTTAAATTGAAAAGGACGGAACCTTGGTATTAATTCCTTCGATTGTTGATCGAAATAGGTTCCTGACATCCTTTGGGAGGTGCACACCAATTTTCACTGTTTCCTGACATCCTTTGGGAGGTGCACACCAATTTTCACTGTTTTTGGATCAGCCGATCAAAAGTTACATCTAATTCTGTTTTTGAGATCGTGCTGATTTTTCTATTCACCCGAACACTATTCACCCCGAGTACTATTCATCCGACCTCCGCAGGTCGGGCGTACTGTTCGTCTGGTTAGGGGTAATGTTCACCCGAACACTATTCACTCAAGTACTGTTCATCCGACCTCCGCAGGTCGGGGGTGCTGTTCATCTGGTTGGGGGGGTACTATTCACCCGAGTATTGTTCATCTAACCACTTCAGGTCGGGAGTACTGTTCATCTGACCACTTCAGGTCGGGAGTACTGTTCATCTGACCTCTGTAGGTCGGGGGTACTGTTCATCCGACCAGAAATACCCGACCAAAGGCGCTTTCTTTACGGTCTTTTGGTGGTTTGAATTTTAGGGGGAGAGTTTATTCGAAAATTTTATTTGGCTCCTATTCACCCCCCTCTAGTCTCCTTTTTCGATCTTTCACTATTATTGCGTCAGCATGATGTCAGGGTGACGTCAGTATTAGTTCAGGCCAATGCAGAGCCGCCATGTGGCGTCGGTGTATAGACATTGTCCACTGTGAGCGTGGCTCACAGCACCTCGTGTCACGTGCCTACCACGCGACTGTTGTAGATTGGCCACAGCATCGCCCACAGTGACATCGCCCACGACCAACGTGTGGCAAGATCAAGGCCCGACATGACGCATTCGACAGTTGCGCACTTGGTGAGACGTGGCACGATCTACACCGTCGCGTCTAATCCGATAGTCACGAGCACGATAGAGACACGATGACTACACACGGCGGCGCCATTGCCGGACTTGGAGAAGATGATGGGCTTACAACATCCTAACGATGCTACGATGACTAGATATGGCGGATCTTGTGCGGCACAAGTTGGCGAACCCAAATCTGGAACCAGTGCGGTGGAAGACGGCTCGACGACGACGTTCTCAACGGAAAAACGTGGTGGCTTCCTATGATCCTCCGACGAGCTCCTACATCTTGTTCATGGTGTCTCGGACTCCTAGGTCGACAAGGTGGCGGAGGCTTGTTCTGAATGGAGACAGTAGCGGCGCATGACGTGGCCTGTCCTATCTGCACACACGACGCTCAACAGCTACGATCACACGATGATGTGGCGCAATCTGTGCTGAACCCAGAATCCAACAGACACATTTAGCTAAAGCCGTTTACTACCGCAATCGATCATATGCATCCATTACAGATTCAACGGTAGTAACCGCTAGGGTTTTGATCGCATATGGAGTGTTGGATTCCAATCCAATGGCCAGTGGCAAAGCTACTAGAAACCAGGCCTAGCGCACCGACCGTGCAAAGCGGCTGGGCCACGCGAGCATAATGGGCTTCGGCCTGATACTGTTCACACGATTTTTCCCCAGATTTTCGTTTAAAAATAATTCTATTAAATAAACTAATTAGTTTAGAGTAGATAAAACATCAAAACAATTCCAAGAAAAATCTCAAAAATACTTTGAGATATTTTGGCCTTAAATAAAATATTTTTAACCAAAATTTATTCATGTTTTATCTATAATTAATTAGTTTTCACAAAAGGCCAATATACCTAATTTAAAATAAATTCAAATAAATTTCAAAAAAATCTAATAAATTCAAAAATCCCTAAAATGCATAAATAACACAATAAATTAAATTAAAGGCAAAAATTAAGATGTTACAGCCTAGGGGCAATTGTGCACGGTTGCACGGTAGATCTGGGCTATGTGATGGTCTATGTCGACGGTGTACATGAAATTTGCAAGGTTATCACGCTGGAGATACCTCCAAATGACGGGATCATCACACTAGGGGATGCTTACATTAGCTAGTATTAGATTGTAAGATTGGTGCACAGAACAAGACAAAAAGCCGGTGGCGCAACGGGCATTAAGTATCTCGGTCAACTTTAAGGAGGAGCATTTTTTACACCGGTTTTTGGATGGCTTCTTCATGGTCGGCTTCAATGACTTGTTTGATCTCTACAACCTCAGTACCCTCGACACCTCACTCATCAGACGTTGGACATTGTAAGTGTGTGCAATCACGATCTATATTCGTGTCGTACCGATAAATGTCATATATATATATATATATGATCCTTCATTTTGTATATATAGATACATGATCATGGAAGCAAAAGTAAGGCCCTGTTTGGTAGAGCTCTAGATCCCAGCTTCACCTCAGATCCGAATCTTGTAGGCTAAAATAAATTGAATTAAGTTTATATTTTTAGTCTAAAATGTAAATAAGATGACCCACATAAACACTCTTAATATACCCACAGCTTCAGCTCCACGGATCTGTAGAGTTGGAAATACCCAGCTCCACTAGATCCACGGATCTGGTGGAGCTGGAGCCATACCAAACACACCCTAAGCAAAGAACCGGTGGGTTTCCTCGACCCACACATGGTGTCCAAGCAAACCATGGACAAATATTTACAAGTCGTCTAGGAGTACATGAAAAAGTATTACTGGCTCAACGGGATAAAAAATTCATACTTTTACCCGACAACCCGGGGTAAGTGCTTCGTCCAGTTACTATATTTGTTGATTTGTACTTTATAAGTTGCACGAAGTTAGGTTGAATGACCATGGCGATGTACCTATTTAGGTTTCACTAGGTTCTTCTTGTAATTATACCAAGACAAAATCGGGTAATTTACCTTGATTCCAAAAAGTGCGGCACCCACAATTTGACGCCTATTGCAAATTTACTTGACATGTCGTTCAATGTCTACAGAGCTTGTGGAGGGCCACACAAGGACTTATCATAGTTAAAGCACGTTTATAAGTTTTCGGTATCCGCTAGTACGCAATAATCCTTCACACTCCATAATAATACCTGCGGAACTAATCTATTACATCCAACAGCCAAAGGCCACTAACCTATGTGGATTCTACGTTTACCACAACATGCAACTCCTCATTGGTGCATAGAAGACCAATGTCATAGAGGTTTGTCAATTTTGCAATAATTATTTTCACTTATCAATTTATATACACGCAAGACTTTACTCTTCTCATCAACAATCTTGATAATGCGCTGAATCTGTGTCAAAAACAGGCTGACCTACTAGGAATTCGAGGACAACTCTATGCCTTCTTGATGCTTGAGGTCGTAAATCCAACACACGAATGCCACCCAAGCCTTACGTGAAGAGTTGCGAGTTTGTTAGTTACCACCTGGATTAATTTGTGAACCTTGCGATGTGAATTTGTGAGTTGTAGTTCTGAATTCAATTTGTTAATATATCTGAGTTGATTTCTGAAATGCATGCGTTGTACGTTGTAATGTGTGATCTGAGTTGATTTCTTAAATGGATGAGCGGTACGTTGTAATATGTGATCTAATTTCATTACTGAAATGTATGTCATAATAATATGCTTGTGATGTTCTGTAATCTGTTTTGTTTCAGAGGACATGGCTAGCATTTCCTGAGGCTAGCCAATGAATAGAAAAATGTAAATATTGGAAAAGCAACATCACAGACAATTCTTCTTTAGAACAGTCTGTAATATAAGTATTATCACAGACGGTTCTACTTTGGAACCGTCTGTGATTCTGTGATGATTATTTTCACTAACGGTTGGCAAACAGTCTGTGATGAGCCTTTCTCATCACAGATTGTTTGTTACAGAAGTTTTATGATCCGTCTGTGATGACCTATTGTATAGTCACTACGCCAAAACCTGCAATAGGTGACGGTCTATTTGTGGCGGTTTTTTTCGAACCGCCGCAAATATAATTATCAGTGGCGGTTCTATATTGAAAATAGCGGGAAGAATATCAGTGGTGGTTCTACCCTCGAACCGCCACTGATAATCCAATACATCATTAGTGACGGTTGGAGGATAGAACTGCCACTGATAACTAGGTTATCAGTGGTGGTGCTATCCTCCAACCGCCACTGATACTATTGGATTATCTGTGGCGATTCTATCCTCGAATCGCCACTGATAATGCATTATCAGTGGAGGTTCGAGGATAGAACTGCCACAGATAATGTTATCAGTGGTGGTTCTCGTTAACAACTGCCACTGATAATATTGCCTATAAATAGGTGATCAGTAGCAGCACTAGTCTTCTTCCTCCCGAGAGCAAACCAAAACTTCTAATTTTTAGATTTTGTTTTCTCCAATTCTTGTGCTTGTACTTCCTCTAATTGTTCCTTGGTGAGTTATTTTTCTCCTCTCTTGATTTGTGTTAATCTTGTTGCAATTTAATTTTTAAACCTAGTTTAATTAAGGTTTATATGTAGATGAGATGAAAAGTTTAGATTTTGTTTATTTTTATTTACCTACCATTTTGTAGTTGATGAATTTATTTCCTAGCTAGGTTCATTAGATGATGTTGTGTTCCTTTTATAGATGATGAATTATGATAAAGCATATATTTAATATAAATTGCATTTTAAGTTAATTTGGTAGATGATGAATTTATTATCTAGCTTCTTTAGATGATAAGTAATTAGATTAGTTTTTTAATTACTATTAATTTTATTACATTAGTGTGGACATATACATCTTGCATATATTAATTTTATTTATTTAAGATTATTGGGTATTAATATAAATGAAATTTTAGTTAATTTGGTAGGTGGGTGCTCATCATTATTAGATGATGAATTTATAATCTAGCTTCTTTAGAGGATAAGTATTTATATTATTTTTTTAATTACTATTAATTTGGTTCCATTAGTGTACAGACATATACATCATGCATATATTAAATTTATTTAATTAAGATTATTGGATATTAATATAAATGAATTTTTTTTTAATTTGGTAGGTGGGTGCTCATCATTTTTGGATGATGAATTTATAATCTAGCTTCTTTAGAGGATAAGTATTTAGATTAGGTTTTTAATTACTATTAATTTGGTTCCATTAGTGTACGGACATATACATCTTGCATATATTAAATTTATTTAATTAAGATTATTGGATATTAATATAAATGAAATTTTAGTTAATTTGGTAGGTGGGTGCTCATCATTTTTAGATGATGAATTTATAGTCTAGCTTCTTTAGAGGATAAGTATTTAGATTAGTTTTTTAATTACTATTAATTTGGTTCCATTAGTGTACGGACATATACATCTTGCATATATTAAATTTATTTATTTAAGATTATTGGATATTAATATACATGAAATTTTAGTTAATTTGGTAGCTCCTTTAGATGATAAGTAATTAGATTAGTTTTTTAATTACTATTAATTTGGTTCCATTAGTGTGGACCTATAATATACATCTTGCATATATTAAATTTATTTAATTAAGATTATTGGATATTAATATACATGAAATTTTAGTTAATTTGGTAGTGCTCATCATTTTTAGATGATGAATTTATTATCTAGCTCATTTACATGATAGTAATTAGATTAGTTTTTTAATCAATTTTTATATGTTAATTAATTTTAGATGGACCGGAGATGGATGTACAATGAGAACCGTTACAGCCGAGATTACATCGACGGGGTATCTGCTTTTCTAAGAGCCACTGAGGAGAACAAGTTGCACAAGAAGACGGAGTACATACATTGTCCATGCATTGATTGCAAAATCGAGAAAATGTTTTCAGACAAAGAGCACATCCACTTGAACTTGATTCAAAGGGGTTTTGTACTTGGCTATACACGTTGGACAAGTTACGGTGAAGAGGAAAACATACATGAAGATGATAACGTATTGGATGATGGAGAAGGCATTATGGCAGCTGACATCGGTTATGGATCTGATGAGGATAGGTTGGACATTGATGACGATAATAATCTTGCTCAGATGTTGCGCGATGCAGAAGGGAACTACACTAGTCAGAGAGAGTTTAATCAATTCAAGGGTTTGTTGGACGACTCGGACACACCTTTGTTCCCGGGTTGAAAGGAGGGATACACAAAGTTGCACACCGTGCTTTCACTTCTAAAATTGAAGGCAAGCAATGGTTGGTCCGATAAGAGTTTCATGGCGCTATTACATTTCTTAGCGGACATGCTTCCAGTTGCAAACGTATTGCCGATAACCACTTATTTAGCTAAGGTTGTATGTCCATTGGGATTGGAAGTAGAAAGAATACATGTATGTCCAAACGATTGTATACTCTATCGCAAATAGTATACAGACATGCATGTATGTCCAGTGTGCAAATCATCGCGATACAAGTGTAAAGGCCATGACACGAGGGCACCGTGGTGAAGAAAGGAGCTCCCGCTAACGTGGTGTGGTATTTACCAGTAATACCTCGGTTGAAGTGTTTGGAAACAAAAAACATGCCCAATTGATACGATGGCACTCAGAAGAGCGTAAAAGGGATGGAAAGCTAAGACACCCTGCTGATTCTGCCTAGTGGAGAACCATCAATAGGCTCTTTAGGAAGGACTTTGGGAATGAACCGAGGAATATAAGGTTTGGGTTGAGTACGGATGGAATGAATCCTTTCGGTAACATGAGTAGTATTCATAGCACTTGGCCCGTGACTCTCTGTATCTACAACCTTCCACCTTGGTTGTGTATGAAACGAAAGTACATTATGATGTCGCTGCTTATCCAAGGGCCGGGACAACCTGGCAATGATATTGATGTATACCTACAACCATTGGTGGAAGGTCTTGTGATACTATGGAACGAAGGTGTACAGGTATGGGATGAGTACAAGCGAGAGTACTTCATCCTACGCGCATTGTTGTTTTGCACCATCAGTGATTTCCTTGCCCTTGGTAACCTATCCGGTCGTACTGTAAAAGGGGCCAAAGCATGCCCCCAGTGCATGGATGAAGCCGCTAGTGCGTGGCTCAATAACTTGAGGAAAACTATGTACATGCATCACCGTAGGTTCCTTCGTAGGAATCACCCCTACCGCAATATGAAGAAACAATTCGACGGGACAAAAGAGGATGGTTAGCTCCAAGGCCTCGTCGTGGGGAAGAGGTATATGATATAGTTAAGGATATTAATGTTGTACTTGGAAAGAGAGATAGTAATAATAAATCGAGGTCTCGTACTAAGAAGACCACGTGGAAGAAGAGATCGATATTTTGGAACTTGCCATATTGGAAGGACTTAGAAGTTCGACACTGCATAGACGTTATGCACGTAGAGAAAAATGTATGTGACAACTTGATTGGTCTTTTGCTGAATATTCCTAGCAAAACTAAGGACGGACTGAAGGCACGAAGGGACCAGGAAGATATGAAAATCAGAGCTGAGCTACATCCTCAAGACACCGGGAAAGGCCGACTTTACCCTCCCCCAGCTTGCTACACTCTATCCAAGAAAGAGAGAACAGACCTCTGCAAATGCTTGCATGGTGTGAAATTTTCGTCCGGTTACTCCGCAAGCATCAAGAAACTAGTCTCGATGAAAGATTTGAAGTTAACTGGAATGAAGTCTCATGCTTGTCATGTGATGATGACACAAATGCTTCCTATTGCAATTAGAGGTATTTTGCCTGAAAAGGTCCAAGAGGCAATCATGAGGTTGTGTTTCTTCTTCAACACGATTTCACAGAAGGTCATCGATCCCATCGGACTTTCTGAACTGCAGAATGATGTGGTCAAGACACTATGCCAGCTCGAGATGTATTTCCCTCCATCATTTTTCGATATAATGGTTCATCTCATTGTTCACCTTGTGAATGAGATAAATATATGTGGCCCCGTATTCCTGCATCAGATGTACCCATTCAAAAGGTACATGGGTATTCTGAAGAAGTATGTATGCAATCGATCTCGGCCAGAGGGCTGCATTGTGGAAGGTTATGCAGCTAAGGAGGTTATCGAGTTTTGCGTGGATTACATGGAGGGGGTGGAACCGGTAGGAGTGCCTGTATCTCGCCATGAGGGTAGACTAGCTAGGAAAGGGACGATTGGAAGGAAATAATCAAATTCTTACGATCATGGATTGTTCGAAAAAGCTCATTTCACAGTCTTGCAACAGTGAGTTGAGGTGTCCTCGTCTATGGACATGCACAAGGATAAGCTACGAGAGGAAAATCGTGGACGATCAGAGGTTTGGGTAACAAAAGAGCATAACCATTTGTTCAATCATTGGTTCAAAGAGCATATGACTGGGAAAGAAGGGAGTGTTATGTTGAGGTGGTTGGTAAAAGGACCATCAGGTACAATCTTGACATGGCAAGGATACGACATAAATGGATATACCTTTTACACGAGATCTCAGGATAGCAAAAGCACTTACCAAAATAGTGGTGTCCGCATAAATGCCTATGACAACACAGGCAGTAAGAAGAGTAGCTTCTATGGGTTCATAGAAGAGATTTGGGAGCTCGACTATTGTATTTTTAAGATCCCGATGTTTTGGTGTCATTGGGTACAACTGCCAAAGGGTGTCAAGGTGGAATAGTACGGCTTCAGTACTTTGGACATCGAACATGTCGGATACAGAGACGAACCATTCGTACTTGCGAAGCAAGTAGCACAAGTCTTCTATGTAATCGACCCTGCAGATAAGAAGCTCCATGTAGTTCTTCAGGGAAAAAGAAGGATCGTCGGAGTTGAGAATGTCGTGGATGAGGATGAGTACAACCAGTTTGATGAGTTGCGTCCTTTCGTAGATGGCAACATCAGGCTCAAGGAAGAAACCACTCAGGAAGCTACCTATCATCGCGACGATCATGAAGAAGGGCAAATTGTGAAAGAAAATAATTAGCTATATACGAGTAATGGCAATGTGATGTAAACAATATGCATTTGTATGGAGTAATGGAAATGCGGGGTTATGCATTTTTGCGGAGTAATGGAAATGTGGATCATTAATATATTAGGATATATAATATTTATTAGGATTATATAAGGTCATTAATATATTAGGATTATATAGGGTATATTACTATATTAGGATTATATAGGGTATATTACTATATTAGGATTATATAGGGTATATTACTATATTAGAATTATATATGGTCATTACTATATTAGGATTATATAGGGTATATAATATTTAGTAGGATTATATAGGGTATATAATATTTATTAGGATTACATAAGGTCATTAATATATTAGGATTATATAGGGTGATTAATATATCAGTGGCGGTTCTTCATAAGAACCGCCACTGATATTCTTTATACGAACCACCACAGATAAGTGTATCAGTGGTGGTTCTTGTGAAGAACCGCCACAGATAATTATATCAGCGGCGGTTCTTGTGAAGAACTTTTTCTATTTATAGCGTCTGAACTTGCCTACGGGAGGACTAGTTCCAAATGAAATCCAAGGCATTCAGGGACAGCTCGCCTACTTCATCATGAAGGAAGTACTCAACAAGAACGGCGAGTTTCATGACCCAAATAATAACGATGAAGTCTTCCATACTCATCTGCCACCTCCTGAGGCCCCTACCAACACTGAAGACTCGTAGGCTTATAGTTTACAGAACTAGTTAATTTTTTTCTTAGGGTGGTGTAAACTAATGTTTCTGTAACACCCTAGCACTAACGTGCCCCCAATGTTACCACAACAAGTACATCCACAACTAGATATTCTAATAATACACTAATTTCAGCAAGCATATACCCCTAGACAATTCACTGGTAAAAAGATGAATAACGGTCCAAAGGATGAGCATAAAAGAATAACTCACTATAAATTTCAAAGTAATGAGCACAAGCCTCAGATGGCGCTCATGCTCCTCATTTGATTTGGAATAAATCATGATATAGTCGATGAACACCACAACAAAATCATCAAAATATCTATGCAGCATACTGTTCATCGCCTCCATAAAAAAAGCAGGGGCATTAGTTAGTCCCAAAGACATAACATTAAATTCATAATGCCCATACCTAGTGGAGAAAGCCGTCTTTTCAATATCTTGCTCCCTCACCCGAATCTGATTGTACCCCGATTGAAGATCAATTTTGGAGAACACCTTTGCTCCCCTCAACTGATCAAATATGTCCTCTATACGAGGCAAAGGGTATTTATTTTTAATGGTCACCTGATTAAGTGCGCGATAATCAATTCACATTCTCCAACCCCCATCTTTCTTGGCTATAAACAGCACCGGTGCTCCCCAAGGTGACACATTGTGCCAGATTAACCCTTTGGACAGCAAATCATCCAATTGCCTTTTTAATTCATCCTGGAGAGGGCGAGCCAAGCGGTAAGGGGACACCGAAATAGGACGGGTGCCTAGAATCAATTCAATTCGGAATTCTACATCCCGAGGAGGAGGCAATCCTGGAAGCTCATTAGGAAACACATCAGGATACTCCCTCACCATGGGAATCTCCTCAATACGCACAAAAGTATCGGACTTGATGGCGTTGGCAAGAAGTGCTCCAGATTTCAACACGTGGTGACCAGGAAACAATCTGGCCAACACAAAGAGAGAATTAATTGGTCCACTTCCCTGGAAGACCACCTCCACTCCTGACGAAGTCTGCAAAGTAATGGTCTTCCAAAAACAAAAAAATTTGGCTCGATAGTGATGTAGCCAATCCATTCCCAGAATAACATCAAAAGGAGACAACTGAATCACCATTAGGTTGGCAACGAACTCCTCATCCCCTAAAGTAATAATGCAACCCGGGCAAACCATAGTGCTAGAAATGAAACCACCCGGTGAACTGACTAGCACAGACTTGGTAAAAAGTTGCATTCCCAAATTGACCCTTCTAGCAAAGTCCCACGACACAAAGGAATAGGATGCCCTTGAATCAAAAAGAGCATAAGCCTCATGAGAATCAACCAGAACTGTACCTGTCACCACATCTGGGCGTCCTGCCGCCTCAGAAGACGGTAGGGTGTACACTCCTGGTGGTGCCGGGGTAGCAGGAGCCCCAACACACTGTGATGGTGGCACAAACGCTGGCGATGGAGCAACAAATGGTGGTGGAGCTGATGGGGGAGGGTGCTAGAAGGATCCTGAGGGTGGTACCCACGATGGTGGCTGAGGAGACCAGGTGTAGCTGCCATCAACTGAACTGATCCCCTAGAAGAAGCCGCTGGAGTCGGGGTAGAGGGCATAGGTTCCCACTTGATGACGCTGTTGGGGTTCTCCCTGCACACCCGCCTCATATGACCAGAACGGCCACAGTGGTGGCACTCCCCCGACCATGTACACTCCGTTGCACGGTGTCCACCACCGCACTTGAAGCACATCATGCCCTCCCCAGCGACAGGACAAACAGCGGGTGTTGCTGAGGTAGGCGCCGCTGACGAAAACGGCCGAGTCTGCTTTGACTCGACCGAGAAAGAGGAACACTGCCCTCCCTTGAACCTCTTAGAAGTGGGTCGCTGAGAGGACCCACCTCTCTCACCAAAAGCTCTCTTTTGGCCACTGCCAGAAGAGACAGGAGCCCAGACTCACTAGGATTTTGCTTCTCCCAGGTGAGTTCCATCTCCACCTCCATGCCTCGTGCCTACTCAACCACCGAGTTAAAGTCACGGGGGACAGTTGCCCCCAGGACCACTCGGAACTCCTCATTGAGGCCCCTACGGAACCTCCTAGCCTTCTCGCGATCATCTGCCGCCGCAACTGGCACGAAGCGGACAATGCTATTGAATTCCGCCTCATACTCAGCTAGTGATCTCCTCCCTTGGGAGAGGGTGGATAAAGAACGCTCCATCCTCTCCAGGAAGGACTACGGATAGAATTTCATCCAGAACTACTCGACGAAGTCCTCCCACGAAACTGCACCATGGGTGGGGGTCGTAGCTGCCAGAACTCCCTCCCACCAGATATCGGCCTGGCCCTTCAACTGAAAGGCCACGAAACGAACTCTCTGCTGAGAGGTCATCTCGAGTGCCTCAAACTGCCTCTCCATGTAGCGCAGCCAGTCCGCTGCCTAGACTGGCATGCCAGCGCCATCGAAAGAGTCGAGGCGAAGAGACATCCACTCACGGAGGCTCATCCTAGGCTCCTGAGCAGCAGGCGCGGCAGGAGGGTCAGCCACGGGTGGTGGCACTGTAGCAGGGGCTGCCTGAACCTGCTGGCGCAGCTCCTAAATCTCCCTCTAGAGAGCCTGCAATAGGGCTGCGGAAGTAGCCGCTGCCCCTGCTTCGGCCCGAGCGGCCAAAGCACCCTCCAAATCTGCCGACGGAGCGCTGGGCACACCACTCCCCTGAGCGACAGACTCAACCACCTTTTGGGATGATTGGCTACCACTATGGCCACGACCTCCATGGCCGCGATGTCCACGACCTCTACCCCTTGGCATAGCTAAAACACATAAACAAAAGTTCACATTATCAATTCCACCTTCAATACAACTGATCATAACAACATAACATTACTCAATAATAAGGATAAAGGAAGCATGAAAGCGCAATGCAATGATTTCCCCTTACCCTTCCTATTGTGCACAAGAGTGTGCCAAGTTTTAAAAATTATTTAACCAATCTACTAACCATTTTTAAGTTTAACAGACCGGTGGCAAGGTTTTAAATCAACACTCCTAATCCATGTTTCTAATTCCACCAACAAGTTTTAATTCACTCTCAAGTAAGTTAATTATGCATACTCCCAAGGTTCTAATGCCCGCTCTGATACCAACTGTAACAACCCAGCACTAACGTGCCCCGAATGTTACCACAACAAGTACATCCACAACTAGATATTCTAATAATACACTAATTTCAGCAAGCATACCCCTTGACAATTCACTGGTAAAAAGATGAATGACGGTCCAAAGGATGAGCAAAAAAGAATAACTCCCTATAAATTTCAATGTTCCACCCTTAAGATTCATCTACAAGACGTTCCAACAAGTAATTTCAGCATTTGATGCGTAAATAAAGAGAACAGTAACCAAATCAGCACCATGCAGCAGTTAACCAAAAGTCAACACCACTCATAGCAAAAGTGTTCCCGTTTTCCCTTCTCACAAGTTCCATTATTATCTACGGTAAAAAGTTGATCTTCTAGTTTATTCATTGGAAGAGAGATAATTCAAAAGAAACTAGTGATTGAGTTATGAAATAGTGTGCATTGTGCCGCTAAGCCCCATCCCTGGATGTCGTCTTCAATGCACCTACAGTCATGAGGAACAAACAAGCGTGAGTTCAAAACTCAGCACGCATATCTTACAATAATACAATTCATTAAAGTGCAACTTAACATAGGTAACATGTTTCTTTCCATGATGCACATAATTTACCACAATGATTAACCGTCTAAATCAGATTCTCATATGCAATGCACCATGCATTTATTCTCAAATAATGCACCATTCGAGCTTATACCGGTATAGCTTGAGTGCTCGCCCGTCGGCGCCGCACCCTCTTTTTCCCTACCATCCCTGTGGAGGGGCCTACGAGTAGATCACGCTCCCATCCATCCCCGTGGATGAGACTACTCAATAGTTCTTTCAATAGAGCACTCCGGATTAGTCATAAGACCTCTTATGGCTTTCTCACCGTCCTGGCTTGAAATCTTTTCATGACATGATGCCAATGATGCGATAAACAATTTCAACCTTATTTTTGCCATAGTTACTCATCATGATAATGGAACAAAGTGATATCAATAAATTGGCAACAAAGTATGGGAATTCACATGAAAGCCATTTTAGCACTAAACAATCACTACTCCCCATGAACCTGTAAGGACCCGAATCCATTGATTAGAACCCACTGTGTTTACCGCACTAGTCCCAGGATAAACGCTAGTGCACACAGCTCAACATCGGTACATATCATATCATACTCAACGATAATAGAATATTACTCCATTTATTGATATAGCTAAGTATATGATCTTATGACCGACTTACATTATTAAGCCACGCAGGGCAAAACTGGAAATTTAAGCTAAGAATTAAGCAGCGAAAAGTAGAAAACGTAGATAGCTCATCAGTTCACTACAGGCAACCGACAAGGCTCGGACCCTAATGACTCGTGTCCTCCTGGAACTCCTCCTCCAACACAGGTGTAGATTCTTCGACTGTTGATTATTGTTGTTGGCAAGGGTGAGTACTTAAAGCACTCAACAAATTGTGCACAGAATGCAATTCTATGTAACTATATGTAAGGCTTATTCCAATGGATAGGCTATCATGGCTATTTTGCAATAAGCAGCATTTATGAACAAATATAATAAATAAATTATAAAGACTGTAAAACAAATAATGAAAGTAAATAGATTCAGCATTTCTGAAGTAAACCAAGTTTCCAATTCTAAGTCAAATTCCATCTTCCACATGGCATTCCGCCATCCCAACCAAGTTGTCCATTTAATTAAGCTAACCCTTAACTGTAATTCCCGAGCATTGCTCAATACTGCGAGCACGGCTATCTGAATAGTTTCACACTCTGCAGAGGTTATGCAGTTTACCCACGCGATACAACCAAACACCACCAAGGCGAGTGATTATAACAAAGCCTTTACAATGCGTTGGCTTAACCCGGTACCACCCGCTAAGGTTTCAACACTGGTGGGACTGGCTACCACATCCAGGGCCCCCCTCTTGCGCCATGTGAATTACTCCATAACTCGGGAACTCACACCAACCACGATAGTACCAAAATTAAGACATTGCAAATTACTCAGCTAGGCTGGCCCATACCAGACATGTGGTTGCATGATTAACTTAGGTCAAAGGCTTGCAAGGTTAAGTCCTTAGAGTGATCAAGGCAAGACATCCACATACCCTCTGCCCATCGGGCCCACCTTGGCATACTCGCCCCTTGTCACTTGCCCCAATCTAAGTGATTATCACCCAAGTTGATTATCAAGCACCACGTGCCATCAACAATTCAACATCGTTGCGTGACATGACTCGCCACAACAACTCAATCTCATCGTGTGATCCCACATGACACACAAGTTCATAACATTGTTCCATATTCCATTAGTGAAGATTAATTATCAATGATTCTGACACATGTGATGACGTGGCATGGCTAAGCGACTAATACGGACTAACCATCCCATGTTGATTATAATTACTAACCAACTATAATGAACCAACCTAGAGTGACAATGGATCATGGCATACAATTAACAAGGTAGAATATAAATCAATCTGGTATATTAGCTAAGCCCAATCTAATTTGAAACAATTGTATACTTGAAATAATATGCAATAGGGTAAAACAAATATAGCAATTTTATAAACATGGGTTCAACATGATCAAAGCACAACTTGCCTTGGAATAGGTCCTGATCTTGATCCGGAGCTTGCTCTTGAGTTGCTGGATCTTCCTCCGAAACGTCGCACAATTCAACGCCTACACTGCATCAAGGAGAAAAGCAAATAAATACCAAAACAGAGAGCAAATGAACTCCAAAAATCAATTAAAATTCACCATTAAGTAGATCTCAATTTTAAAAATTTTTAGAAATTTGAATCACTCAAATCCGAGTTAAAACGCAAAAGATATAGCCTTTTGGAGTTTAAATAAATACTGAAAATACAGAAAATTAGAAATTCGGAATTAACAGAAATATTTTTAAACCGAGAAACCGATTTATTGCGCAAGCGTGACATCAGCCCTAGTGCCATCCAATCCCACGGTGACACGTGCCGCGGTCCATGGACTCGGTCCATGATTTGGATCTGGTCCACTGTGGACCCGGTGCATGGCTCCACGGATCGCGGTTGACACGCCGCCGCACCGGTTAACGCGCGTGGCGAGATCAGGGCCAACTCCCCACGGATCCGACGGCTGCACAAAGGGTGAGACGCGGCATGATCTAAACCGATAGATCTAATCCACTAGTTAAAACTTTACCCGAGCCGCTCATCGTAGATGCAACGACGTGGCGCGATCGGGCGGCGTTGATCAACGATCTGACGGTCGCGCGAAGCTCCAACCTCCTACGATGTCGCGGCGGCGCTCCACTCCCGGAGACAAAGACGACGACTTCCCCGATGACAAACCAGACCCTTCCAGCGGTGAAGAAGTAGCAGATCCGACGCGCAGCACCTCGGTGAACGCGCAACTGGAACCAAAGAGGCAAGGGCGGCCTTCCCGACGGCGCAACACGGCGAAAACAGCGGCGGCTTAGGAAACTAACTACGACGAGGTCGCACAGGTGCTACAAGGCTTCTCTGACGGCGGCGAGCTAGGGCACAGATGCGGCGCGATCTGGAGAACCTCGGGGGTCTACCAGCGCCTTAAATAGCCCAGGGGTTCGAGTCCTACACGGCGAAGAAGTCCGATGACCACACGGCGGCGAACTCCGAGTCCGCTTAGGGGACGATAAACGACGGCGCGACGCGTGTCCCGATCCGATGGCCAAGACGTGAGCGCACACGCGGCTTTCCCTGAACCACTGGATCGCACGTGAACGGCCACCGATGTAGGGTTTTCCCCCGCAGCGGTTCGCGGGCTGGACTGCGCCGCACCGAGGCAGGCCGATACGCACAGTGTTGAGTTTCGGCCCAACACTGTTCACAAAATTTTCCGGGTTTTCCCAATTTAAATAAATACAGAAATTCATTTAATTTGTTTTAAGCAATAAAACTGTTAGGAAAAATCCAAGAAAATTCTCAAAAATACTTTGAGACATTCTGGACTCAAATAAAATATTTTTGGCAAAACTTTATTTTAACTTTGCATAAATTTAAATAGATTTGAACGATAGGTCAATATTCTTAATTTAAAATTAATTCAAATAACTCCAGAAAAATCCAAACAAATTCCAGAAAATCATAAATGCACATTTAAGCAATAAAATAATATTTGAGCAAATTTTGGGATGTTACAGAACCATCCGCAATTGCACGATATACTTGCCTCTTTACCGCGCGAAGTAGAAGGACGTGAGGTCGAAGCCACACCCGAAGTCACACCACCTATTTTTTTTCAAAGCTCCAAATTCAGTAAACGAGGACATTTTCAGAAACTACAGAAAATTTCCCATCTTTTTCTAGTTATAGAGAAAATTAAATTCAGCCCCTAAGTAGCCCTAAACAGCCAATGCCCGCAGCGTCTGCCAATTGAGACAGATTCTGTGCAGCAGTCAGTAAAACAGCCATAACGTTTAAACCGTCCAACCAAAATTCGTGTTCTTGGTCTCTAAATAAACTTAAGGCGACTATCTACGACTTTATCAACATCCAACCCCTCAGGAAATGACTAGAATTATTTTTAATCTCTGCCCGAACATGGGTGTTGGCACTGCCCGAATCCAGACCACGCACAAAACCCAGATTTTCCCACACCCAACCTAATCACAGCACAAGTATGACTGAATCTAGAAAGTCCTTTCCAACACCTAGCCCCCAAAGCTCACCAAAAGAATAATCTATGAAATTCATACCTTCCCAACGATCGCTAGATCGACGACGAACACGGAACTCTTCCCTCCAATCGCGCAAGATTTCCTCGCCTCGCTACCTCACCTCTCCAAAGGGATCTCCTGAGGACGCAGAGGGGAGAGGGGAGGGGATGGGGCGCAAGGGGGAAGTGGGGAGGGGAGGTGGCGGCTGCAAGGGAAGGTAGGGAGGTGCGGCTGGGGGGGTGGGAGGCAGGAGAGGGGCTAGGGTTAGGGAATTTCCCCTCCACAAGACCCAACGATGGTCCAAAAAATCCTACAATCGGCCCAAACCAAGAAACCAAGCCCTAGAAGCCCTCAACGGCCCGCTAAAACCCCAAATTAGCCCACATCAACTCAAATAATTTTTTTTTGTATTACAGTTTCATTAAATGTCAAGTTTAGTATTGGATGGCATGGCTTGCACATGTTCTAATTTCTGTCATTTGATTTAAGAAGTTGTGATTGATCTGCGCGTGTTGTTGCCGTTCTCCCGTGCGTGTGTGTGTGTATGTTGATGGGTGGTGTGTGTGTGTGCGCTCTAGACGAGGAGCGCTCCCTCTATTGCTTTTCTCCGTGCCCTTTCATGATGGCTAGTAGAGCTTTTTATAGACGTGGGTGAAGGATGAATACGGCAAGAGCTCAGCCCCAAAACTACACCATTACAGCAGGTTTATTTGATTGCTTGATTTAGTTGCCGAAGTTTCCTTTTGCATCTTTACCTTTCATTCATAAGAGATTAATTTGATTACATGGTCCTTGCTGTTTTAGCTCTGCATTCCATCCGAGTGGATATGATATGATAACATTTTCTTCGAATGAGATCAGCCAAATAAATCTGTCTTTCTATTTTCCTTCAGTCGATCCAACGGTTTAGGTCATTCATGTTGTTTTATATCATATTGTGCTAAAACCATTTTTGCCGCTTACATGAGGGGGGAAATGATAAGTTGTATAATGTGGAGTCTAGGTTACAAACTTACCATACAAACTTAAAAATTCTTGGGATGAGATATTTGTTGATTTTATATGAACAATTAATTATTCTCTCAGATATTGGACAAAGGGGAGCTCCAGGTTTCTAGCAAGGAGAGGGAGGCGCAGCTATCTAACCAGTTCAGGGATATCGCCACCATTGTGATGGAGAAGACTATCAACCCTGAAACCCAGCGGCCCTACACCATCACCATGATCGAGCGCCTCATGCATGGGACACACTTTAATTGTACATTGTAATTGTGTATATTGTAATTGTGTATATGCAAAATCTGTGGCGGTTGGTGTATAGAACCGCCACAGATAACAATTATCTGTGGCAGTTAGAAAATTGTCACTGATAATCCTCGATTATCAGTGGCACTATATCTATGGCGGTTCAATAACCGCCACTGATGGCAGCTATGAACTGTCACAGATGACCTTTCCAGTGTAGTGAGTAGTGATATATTTTGAAATTACAAGGTGTCTAGAGTTGGATGGAGGACGGAGACCATTATCGCGTGTCTATGGCGAGTTGAGCTATATGCAGTAGTTGCGTGCGGGTATGGATGGGCACACTACAAGACTTTGCTTCTTTTGATGCTATATCTCTGAGATGTAATGTTTTCTTTGTATAATAGCTTCCGCTTAATAATATTCGTTGTATGATTGTGATTCCAATTGGTGTGTATATGCATATTAGCTACTGATCATGGGACTAGTACGGAATGCACATTATATTTCCATTTTTGCATGTATGTGAAAATGGGGGTCGTCTCATGAGGCTAGCCCAAAATGCGGCTTTTTATTTTTTCGATCAGATACTATCTGTGGCGGTTGGTGGATAGAACCGCCACAGATAATATTGTTATCTGTGGCGGTTGATGAACATAACCGCCACAGATAATATAGTTATCTGTGGCGGTTGGTGGAAAGAACCGTCACAGATAATGTTGTTATCTGTGGCGGTTGGTGTATAGAACCGCCACAGATAACAATTATCTGGTGCGGTTAGAAAACCGTCACTGATAATCCTCGATTATCAGTGGCACTATATCTGTGGCGGTTCAATAACCGCCACTGATGGCAGTTATGAACTGTCACAGATGACCTTTTCCAGTGTAGTGAGTAGTGATATATTTTGAAATTACAAGGTGTCTAGAGTTGGATGGAGGCCGGAGACCATTATCGCGTGTCTATGGCGAGTTGAGCTGTATGCAGTAGTGTTCGTGTACCTTTTTGTACATCTTTAAGATCGCCATGTGGGAATCGAAAACATTACAGATGAAATATTTGGTAAGTTTGATAAACGGACAAAATTAGGAAGGGAAATTATTGCCCTTGAGATGTAGAACGACAGTGCTAATTTAACGGTGCATAATTTGGCATGTGTTAGAATCTTAACGTGATAGGGAATTATAGCACTACGCCAAAACCTGCAATAGGTGACGGTCTATTTGTGGCGGGTTTTTTCGAACCGCCACAAATATAATTATTAGTGGCGGTTCTATATTGAAAATGGCAGGAAGAATATCAGTGGCAGTTCTATCCTCGAACAGCCACTGATAATTCATTATCACTGGCGGTTCGAGGATAGAACCGCCACTGATAATACAATAGTACCAGTGGCGGTTGGAGGATAGAACCGCCATCGATAATACAATAGTATCGCTGGCGGTTCTATCCTCCAACCGCCATCGATATTATTATTATCGATGGCGGTTCTATCCTCGAACCGCCAGTGATAATTTCACTGGCGGTTCGAGGATAGAACCGCCACTGATAATATAATCAGTAGCGGTTCTAGTTAACAACCGCCACTAATAATACCGCCTATAAGTAGGTGGTCAGTAGCAACACTGATCTTCTTCCTCTCGAGAGCAAACCAAAACTTCTAATTTTCAGATTTCGTTTTCTCCAGTTCTTGTGTTGTACTTCCTCTAGTTGTTCCTTGGTGAGTTATTTTTTCTCCTCTCTTGATTTGTGTTAATCTTGTTGCAATTTAATTTTTAAACCTAGTTCAATTAAGGTTTATATGTAGATGAGATGAAAAGTTTAGATTTTGTTTATTTTTATTTACCTACCATTTTGTAGTTGATGAATTTATTTCCTAGCAAGATTCATTACATGATGTTGTGTTCCTTTTATAGATGATGAATTATGATCAAGCATATATTTAATATAAATTGCATTTTAAGTTAATTTGGTAGATGATGAATTTATTATCTAGCTTCTTTAGATGATAAGTAATTAGATTAGTTTTTTAATTACTATTAATTTGGTTCCATTAGTGTGCACGTATAATATACATCTTGCATATATTAAATTTGTTCAATTAAGATTAGTGGATATTAATATACATGAAATTTTAGTTAATTTGGTAGGTGGGTGCTCATCATTTTTAGATGATGAATTTATTATCTAGCTCCTTTAGATGATAGGTAATTAGATTAGTTTTTAATTATTATTAATTTGGTTCCATTAGTGTGCACGATAATATACATCTTGCATATATTAAATTTATTTATTTAAGATTAGTGGATATTAATATACATGAAATTTTAGTTAATTTGGTAGGTGGGTGCTCATCATTTTTAAATGATGAATTTATTATCTAGCTTCTTTACAAGATAAGTATTTAGATTAGTTTTTAATCAATTTTTATATGTTAATTAATTTTAGATGGACCGGAGATGGATGTACAATGCGAACTTCATAAGAGATTACATCGACGGGTATCTACTTTTCTAAGAGTCTCTTGAGAGAACAAGTTGCACAAGAAGACGGAGTACATACATTGTCCATGCATTGATTGCAAGAATGAGAAAATGTTTTCAGACAAAGAGCACATCCACTTGCACTTGATTCGAAGAGGTTTTGTACTTGGCTATACACGTTGGACAAGTCACGGTGAAGAGGAAAACATACATGAAGGTGATAACGTATTGGATGATGGAGAAGGCATTATGGCAGCTGACATTAGTTATGGATTTGATGAGGATAGGTTGGACATTGATGACGATAATAATCTTACTCATATGTTGCGCGATGCAAAAGGGAACTACACTAGTTAGAGAGAGTTTAATCAATTCAAGGGTTTGTTGGATGACTCGGACACACCTTTGTTCCCATGTTGCAAGGAGGAATACACAAAGTTGCACACCGTGCTTTCACTTCTAAAATTGAAGGCAAGCAATGGTTGGTCCGACAAGAGTTTCACGGCGCTATTACATCTCTTAGCGGACATGCTTCCAGATGGAAATGTATTGCCGATAACCACTTATTTAGCTAAGAAGGTTGTATGTCCATTCGGATTGGAAGTAGAAAGAATACATGCATGTCCAAACGATTGTATACTCTATCGCAAAGAGTATACAGACATGCATGTATGCCCGGTGTGCAAATCATCACGATACAAGTGTAAAGGCCATGACAGCGAGGGCACCGTGGTGAAGAAAGGAGCTCCCGCTAAAGTGGTGTAGTATTTACCAGTAATTCCTCGGTTGAAGCGCTTATTTGGAAACAAAAGCATGCCCAATCGATGCGATGGCACTCGTAAGAGCGTAAAAAGGATGGAAAGCTCAGACACCCTGCTGATTCTGCTCAGTGGAGAACCATCGATAGGCTCTTTAGGAAGGACTTTGGGAATGAACCGAGGAATATAAGGTTTGGGTTGAGTACGGATGGAATGAATCCTTTCGGTAACATGAGTAGTATTCATAGCACTTGGCCCGTGACTCTCTGTAGATCTAGAACCTTCCTCCTTGGTTGTGTATGAAACGAAAGTACATTATGATGTCGCCGCTATCCAAGGGCCGAGACAACTGGCAATGATATTGATGTATACCTACAACCATTGGTGGAAGATCTTGTGATCTTGTGGAACGAAGGTGTACTGGTATGGGATGAGTACAAGCGAGAGTACTTCATCCTACGGGCATTGTTGTTTTGCACCATCAATGATTTCCTGCCCTTGGTAACCTATCCGGTCGTCTTGTAAAGCGGGCCAAAGCATGCCCCAATGCATAGATGAAACCGCTAGTGTGTGGCTCAATAACTCAAGAAAACCGTGTACATGCATCACCGTAGGTTCCTTCGTAGGAATCACCCCTACCGCAATATGAGAAAACAATTCGACGGGACAAAAGAGGATGGTATAGCCCCAAGGCCTCGTCGTGGGGAAGAGGTATATGATATGGTTAAGGATATTAATGTCGTACTTGGAAAGGGAGATAGTAATAATAAATCGAGGTCTCGTACTGAGAAGACCACATGGAAGAAGAGATCGATATTTTGGAACTTGCCCTATTGGAAGGACTTAGAAGTTCGACACTGCATAGACGTCATGCACGTAGAGAAAAATGTATGTGACAGCTTGATTGGTCTTTTGTTGAACATTCCAAGCAAAACTTAGGACGGACTGAAGGCACGAAGGGACCTGGAAGATATGAAAATCAGAGCTGAGCTACATCCTCAGGACACCGGGAAAGGGCGACTTTACCTTGCCCCAGCTTGCTACACTCTTTGAAGAAAGAGAGAATGCACTTTGCAAATGCTTGCATGGTGTGAAAGTTCCGTCCGGTTACTCCGCAAGCATCAAGAAACTGGTCTCGATGAAAGATTTGAAGTTAACTGGCATGAAGTCTCATGATTGTCATGTGATGATGACACAAATGTTTCCTATTGCAATTAGAGGTATTTTTCCTGAAAAGGTCCGAGAGGCAATCATGAGGTTGTGTTTCTTCTTCAACACGATTTCATAGAAGGTCATCGATCCCATCGGACTTTTTGAACTGCAGAATGATGTGGTCAAGATACTATGCCAGCTAGAGATGTATTTCCCTCCATCATTTTTCGATATAATGGTTCATCTCATTGTTCGCCTTGTGAACGAGATAAATGTATGTGGCCCCGTATTCCTGCATCAGATGTACCCGTTCGAAAGGTACATGGGTATCCTGAAGAAGTATGTACGCAATCGATCTCGGCCGGGGGGCTGCATTGTGGAAGGTTATGCAACTTAGGAGGTTATCGAGTTTTGCGTGGATTACATGGAGGGGGTGGAACCGGTTGCCTGTATCTCGCCATGAGGGTAGGCTAGCTGGGAAAGGGACGATTGGAAGGAAATCAACAAATTCTTACGATCATGGATTGTTTGAAAAAGCTCATTTCACAGTCTTGCAACAGTCAGTTGAAGTGTCCTCGTATATGGACATGCACAAGGATAAGCTACGAGAGGAAAATCATGGACGATCAGAGGTTTGGGTAACAAAAGAGCATAACCGTTTGTTCAATCATTGGTTCAAAGAGCATATGACTGGGAAAGAAACGAGTGTCATGTTGAGGTGTGTAACATCCCAAAAATTTGGCCTATAATTTCACTTATGTGCATTTTGGTGATTTTCTGAATTTATTGGATTTTCCAGAAATTATTTGAATTTATTTTAATTAAGTATATTGAACCTTTAGTGAAAACTAAATGTATATATAGATAAAGTTAATATAAAGTTTTACCAAAAATATTTTAATTGAGCTTAGAATGTCCCAAAGTATTTATGAGAATTTTCCTGGATTTTTCCTGATATTTTAATTGCCTTAAATGAATTAATCTAATTTCGGAATTATTTTAAATCAAAAGCTTTTGAAAATCTTGGAACAAGATCGGGCCAAGCCCAAAGACTCGGCGTCTTGTGACCCATCGCGGTGCGGCCCGTCCACCTTAGCCGCGCGCCGCAAGTGTGACCGTTGGATCCAGATCGACTACCGTCTCCTTCGCGAAACCCTAGCGCCTTCGGCCGTTGGATCAAGATCACGCGGTGAGGATTCCTTGCGTTGTTTTGGTAAGTTTAGATCTCGCCCGTTTGATTTGGAAGGAGCGGAGCGGATCGGATCGTATCGCTTCGGATCTAATCGTAGCCGTTCATCGCAGATCGGACGGACCGCAGTCATCGTCTCCGATTCGGTTTCCGAATCGCCGCCGCTTGCCGTCGCCGCAGCGTGATTTTAGGGTTGCCTTTTCTGGGCGTTCACCGTGGCTATTTAAAGCGCGGACCGCACTCGAGGATCGCCATCCTGAGCGCATCCGCGATGCTAGCCTTCGCCGTCGAGTCGCCGCCGCCGCGTGCGAGAGCTCGCCGCAGCTTTTTCGTAGCGCCGCGGTCGCTTTCTTTAGTTTGCGTCTCCGCAAGCCGCCGTTCGCCGAATCGGTTCCAGATCCGCTCGTCGCGTCAAGCCGCATCGGGTAGCCACTTCATCTCGCCGAGTCGCGCCAAACGCCGCTCGGGAGGTCGCCGTCCTCCGCTCGGTGCGCATCGCCGCCGCCGTCGCCATCTTCGCCGGAAGCTTCATCGGCCGTTGGATCGAGTTTGTTCGGTTGAGATCGCGCCACGCGTGTGCGTTAGAGCGTTAGCCGCTGGATCATCGCCGATGTACGCCGCGTGTCGAGCATCGGCTCGGCGGCGTTGCGGCCGATCGATGCGCCGCGTGTCGGGCACGTGATGCGAGGCGCCGTGAGCCGCGTCCCACGGTGGACCGCAGGCGTTCCGTGGATCGGGTCTCAGGCGCCGAGGTGACGGTCGGCCGATTGGCTCGGGCCGTATGGACGCCGATTGCGCAATAAAGATCTTTTCCAATAGAAAAATAACTCGGAAAAATCGGTTTTTCTATTTTATGTATTTTCAGTATTTATTCAAACTTCAAAAGGCTATATCTTTTCATTTTAACTCGGATTTGAGTGATTCAAATTTCTAAAAATTTGTAAAATCAAGATCTATTTATTGGTGAATTTTATTTTATTTTTGGAGTTTGGTTGCTCTCTGTTTGGTGTTTATTTGCTATTTTGGCATCGTTTCGCGTTAGACGTTGAACTGCTCGGTGATCCGGAGGAAGATTCATCGCTTCAAGACCCAAGCTCGAGCAAGACCAGCACCTACTCCAAGGAAAGTTGTGCTTTGATCATGTTGCACCTAATTTTCACCAAATTGCTATTTTGTCTCTTAAACTTTATGCATGATATTTTATGTGTATAAATGATTTCAATTAATCTGGAATTAGATAATATGCCTATTTGAATTAAATCATACCTTGCCAATTTTATGCCATGATCTATTTGTCACCCTAGGATGTGGAATTATAGTTGGTTAATATTGATAATCAACTGGGCTAGTTAGACCGTCATAGATTGCTTAGCCATGCCACGCCATCACATGTGTCCGAATGTTGATACTTAATCTTGACTAATGGAATATGGAACAATGTTTATGAATTGGTGTGTCATGTGTCGTCGCACCGTGATATCAAGTTGTCGTGGCGAGGAGGTCACACATCTAGATTGAAATGTTGATGGCATGTGGTGCTTGGTAATCAAGTGGGGTGGTAATGATTTTAGATTGGGGCAAGTGGCAAGGGCAAGCAGCCAAGGTGGGCCGAGGATGGCGGGGTATGTGGAAGTCTTGCCTTAATCACTTTAAGGACTTAACCTTGCAAGCCTTTGACCTGGGTCCTTCTTGCAACCACATGTCCGAATGGGACAGCCTTAGTCAATAGTTTGTGAAACCTAGATTTGATCATCGTCGTGGTGAATAGTGAGTCCCGGTTACGGTTTAACTCACATGGCGCAAGAGGGGCCTGTTGTGGTGGTTTAACCCTTCAAAGTTGAAACCTTAGCGAGCAAAGATCGGGTCTAGGTGTAGCATTGTAAAGGCTTTGTTACGATCACTCGCCTTGGTGGTGTTTGGTTGTATCGTGTGGGTAAAGTGCATAACCTCTGCAGAGTGTACAATCTATTCGAATAGCCGTGCTCACTGTATTGGGCAATGCTCGGAATTACAGCTTAAGGGTTAGACTTTTGTTAAACAAAAACCTATTGGGATGGCAAGGTGCCATGGAAAGTGGAAAATAATTTAGGATTGAGAAACTTGGTTACTTGTAAATGTGAATTTATTAATTATCGTATTTGTTTTATCGCTTTCCAATCTATTTACTATATTCTTGTTAAATGTCTTTATCGCAAAATAGCCATATTAGCCATTCCTTTGGATTAAGCCAAGCATATAGAATATTAGACTTGCATTATTGTGCACAACTTGTTGAGTGCTTTATGTACTCACCCCAACAACAACAACTTCGTAAGAGGAGGAATCTACGCCTTCGTGGAGGAGGATTATATGGATGCGAATGCTTAGGGTCCGAGCCTCATCGCTTGCTCGTGGCGAATCGAGCGCCACCGCTTTATTCTATTTCCGCGCTTTTCATTGATACTTTTATTTAAGCCTGTGAGGCATTATTCATGTAAGACAACAGCTATTATTAATCATTGAAGTTTATGCTATATTTCACTGTACGACTATGATAGCATCTATGTTGCGCTGCAGTGCACTAGCGTGATCTGGACTAGTGCGGTACACAGAGGGTCCGGATTTGCAAATTCGGTCCCGACAGAGGTGGTATCGAGCCATACCGACTATAGGTCTTGGCCCTAGGTAGTTGGTATCTCTTAGGAGTGTCCAAAATTATTTTCTATAGAAAAAGGTGAAATTGACTAATAAGAAACTCTTGGCTTATCTCATCCTCTACTCTCATCCTTGCTAAATTACCTTCTTTTCGTTGCGCTTCAAGTGGAGATCTTATTCAAAATTTTGTTTTGAATAGATGCCGATCTTCCGCCTTTTAGTCGAGGCGGTGGCTACGCCATGGAGCCGTGGAGAGTTCTTCAAGTGATTGGAGGCTTTGATCGTCCGCTCTACCGAGGAAGCAATCGAACGCCAACGGTGTGCATCGGGATTCTTCCGCAAGCCGATTATCTTCGCCGAGAGTGCGACGAGACCACTGCATCGATCCACATCACCGCCAAGGTTCACTTACGAGGCCGGAGTTCAGAGGTCGCTAGACTTGCTTCTCGACGGATCCGCCACGACTACACCTACGAAGCCAGCGACACCGCAGTTTCGCTTCACCCGACAAAGGCGAAGCGCATCAGCGTCGACGGATCGTGGAGGGGAGTGTGCCATGCGGTACACCTCGCCGAGTTCGCCACACCCGGAGGAGCACATGAGGGACATCTGCGCAGAGCCGGAGACAGGCGTGTGAGGCGTTGAGAGGGCGGAGCGAGAGCTTCAAAAGACCCGTGACGCCGCAACCGAGTCATCGATGAGTTGGAGGAGGCCTTGCAGGTAGCTGAGGAGATAGCAGACCAGGTTGTCCAGGAGCCGGATGAGGCCGCCGAAGAAGAAGAAGACCCGGAAGAGCGTGAGTGGGAGCCTGAGGAGCCAGCAGAGGGTCACCAGGATAGGTTCGCACCCATGCCAGCCCACCCACCGGTGTATGCACCGGATCGATCTCACCTGGTGGTGGATGAGTGAGAGTCGGTCTTAGAGTTGTGTTGAGACTCGAGTGTTGAGTCGCGTCTTTAAGTTAGCCTTTACCTTTTAGTAGACGTTAAGGTTGCATGTTTAGTTTGGTTCTTAATTGTTTGCTGAGTGTGCAGTATGTGTTACAAAGCCCTTAGGCATTGTAAGCAACCATACCAAGTATTAATAAAGATTATTTAAGTTGGGTTTAACCTGTTCCCCCGCCTTAGAAATTCTTGCATCTTATCTATGCTACATCTACCTTTCCTAACCCAAGAAGCAATCAAGCAGATGGTGAATACCCGCAGCAACAACGAAGCTTCAGGAAGTGGTCTGCGCCCGGGCAATAATCCCAACGAAGGAGCACCACCACCACCAGTGGATATGCAGAACTTGGGAGCTTTTCTCGCTGCGCAGACTCGCTTGATGCGCATAATGATGCAAAGAGATGACCAATATGGCTGCAACAACAACCCCGCTTACTCAGATTAATAACGGCGACCTCGTCCTTATTCCAAATTGTCGACTTTATGAGGACCCGACCGCCAACATTCTCGCAACGCCAACCCTTGGAAGCGTATGATTGGTGAGAACCACCGAGAGGAAGTTGTACATCACGCAATGTGAAGGGCATGAGAAGGTTCTTTATGCATCTCATCAGCTTGAGGGAACAGCTGCACAATGGTGGGAGAACTACTGTGCTACTCACGAGGCACCCATGGAAATCACGTGGGAAGAATTCGCAACGGCCTTTCGCCAATACCACGTACCAGAAGGAATGATGGACCTGAAAAAGGAAGAATTCAGGGCGCTTAAGCAAGGAGGCCAACCGGTGGCTGATTACTTGAACAAATTCACACAGTTAGCTCGCTATGCTCCTGATGATGTGGCGACGGACAAGGCTAGGCAGTCCCGATTCATGAAGGGATTAAACTCAGGACTGCAAGTGGGACCGACACCCACACTTTTCCGATTTTCAAGAATTGGTAAATAAGGCTTTGATTACGAGGATAAGCGCAGGGAGCTTGGGGAAAATCGCAAGCGCTTGATGACTAACCCAGGTGGACGCCCTAACCACCTGCGAATGAGGATGACCCCGCAACAGTTTGCTAAGATCCAACCGCAAGCTGTTAACAAACCAGCAACACCTACGCCGCGACCACCAGGACAGAATTATCAGACGCCGGTCCAAGGTAACAATGCTCAAGGAGGAATGCAAAGATCGGCCGCCGTAAGGTGCTACGATTGCAATGAGTCAGGCATTATGCTAATAGATGTCCCGAAAGGAGGTATCACGCCAAGACGTTTCAACCTTGAACGACACCGCTAAAGCACCTATGACGGAGCGAATCGAGGAGCCGGACAGCAGAGCAACGCCTCAAGCTACTATTCGAGGCGAGTCAACCACATCACCGCCGATGGAGCCTGTGAAGCATCGACGTCAGATCGGTAAGTTTTTGTAAACTCAAGACTGCAATATTATTTGATTCAGAGCTTCGCATTCATTTGTCTCTCGAGCTTTTGCATCCGAAAATGGTTTGAGCATGAAAATCTTAAGTGTGTGATGCTAGTCCAAGCCCGGTGATCGAGTTAAGATCTAACCTTGGATGTTTGGGGTAAAGCTAAAAATTAATGGGGTAGAGTTCTAGCTAACTTGATTATTCTAGATGCCCAAGTTTTAGATGTTATCCTCGGTATGGATTGGTTAACCAAGCATAAGACAAGATTGGATTGCGGTCAAAGGATTGTATCCATTGAGAGCCCTAGAGGAGAAAAGGTGGAATTCGAGCGACATCGATTCGTAAGGGTCAATTAATTGTTAATAGCGTGAAAGCCGTCAGCATAGATGACGTGCGAGTGGTCAAGGAATATCCAGATGTATTTCCAGAGGATCTACCGGGAATGCCGCCAGACCGTGACATCGAGTTTGTCATTGAGTTAGTACCGTACAAAGCACCAATAGCAAAAGACCTTATCGGATGCCTACCGATGAGTTGGTGGAAATGAAAAAGCGATCGACGAGTTATTAGAGAAGGGTTTTATAAGACCAAGTTCGCCGCCATGGGGAGCGCCATTTTGTTTGTCGGGAAAAAGATGGAAGCCTTAGAATGTGTATTGATTACCGTGCACTTAATGAAGTGACGATTAAGAATAAGTATCCGCTGCCAAGGATTGATGATCTGCTCGACCAGCTTGAGAGGAGCCGAGTTTTCTCCAAGATAGACCTTCGCTCCGGATATCATCAACTAAAGATTCGGCGAAGATGTTCCAAAGACCGCATTTTCTTCAAGATATGGACATTATGAGTTCACGGTCATGTCTTTCGGATTAACCAATGCGCCAGCATATTTCATGAACTTGATGAATAAGATTTTCATGGAATACTTGGACAAGTTTGTTGTTGTGTTCATAGATGATATTTTGGTATATTCAAAGACCGAAGCAGACCACGCAAATCATCTGAGGCTAGTGTTGGAAAAGCTGCGTGCGCAATAGCTGTATGCTAAATTCAGTAAATGCGACTTTTGGAAGGAAAAGGTGGAATTTCTCGGTCATGTTATGACTACGTATGAGTTGCCACGACCCAAGCAAAGTGGAGGCGGTGTTGCATTGGGAACAACCAAAGTCCGCCACTCAAGTCCAAGTTTTCGGAATGGCGTGATATTATCGCGATTCATAGAAGGATTTTCGACGATTGCGAGACCTCTTACGCAGCTTGTTGAAAAAGGAAAAGAAATTTTCATGGACGTCGATTGTGATAAGGGTTTTGTGGAATTAAAGAAGCGCTTGACAACAGCCCCAGTGTTGGTTTTGCCTAATGTTCGTAATGCTTTGATATATATCGTGATGCATCAAGACATGGTCTTGGATGCGATTGATGCAAGAGGGTAAAGTGGTCGATATGCGCCAAGGCGCTTAAGACCGCATGAAGGGAATTATCCTACGCATGACTTGGAATTGGTCGCCGTGGTGCATGCCTTGAAATTGTGGCGCCATTATCTCATGGGAAATAGATGTGAGATATATATCGACCACAAGAGTTTGAAATATATCTTCACCCAATCGATCTTAACATGAGGCAAAGGAGATGGTTGAAACCGATCAAGGATTATAATATGGGAATCCACTACCATCCAGAAAGGCTAATGTAGTGGCCGATGCCTTGAGTCGTAAAAACTATGTTACAAACATGATGGTACAGAAGATCAATCGGAGTTGTGTAAGGAGTTTGAAGTTAAAATTGGTAATGGTTCCGAAGGATTTATAGTCGCTTTGGAAGTAAGGCCGACGCTGAAGATCGATTTGGGAAGGGCAAAGGATGATGAGAAAATCAACCGAATCAAAGCTAAAAAGGATGAAGGATTAGTGGCGATTTTTCTATGGATGGCCGGGTACCATGTGGTTCAAGGGTCGATTTGTGTGCCAAATGCACTGAGCTTAAGCGAGTTGATTTTAGAAGAGGCTCACGATTCCAAGTATTCAATCCATCCAGAAGCGCCAAGATGTACCAGACTTAAGGGAGAGGTTTTGGTGGCGAATATGAAGCGTGAAGTCGTGAGCATGTTGCCTTATGTGATATATGCCGAGAGTTAAGGCAATACACCGAGACCTGCGCAGGATTACTACAACCGTTAAAAGTTCCGAATGGAAATGGGAAGAAATCGGTATGGATTTCATCACCGGGTTGCCAAGAACCCAAAGTGGGTATGATTCTATATGGGTTATCGTGGATCGATGACCAAAGTTGCTCACTTCATTCGACCAAGACAACTTACTCAGAGACCGGTTAGCGTAACTATACATAGCCGTAATTGTGTGTTTGCATGGGGTACCAAAGAAAATAGTGTCGCATGAGGTACCCAGTTCACCTCGAGATTTTGGGATAAATTGCATGAAGCCATGGGAACACGCTTGAACTTCAAAGACGGCATATCACCCGCAGATCGATGGTCAAACAGAAAGGGTAAATCAAATTCGAGGATATGTTAAGGGCTTGTGCATTAGCCTATACTACATCATGGGATAAATGTTTGCCATATGCGAGTTCGCTTATAACAACGATTACTGTGCTAGTTTGCGATGTCGCCATTTGAGGCTTTATATGGTCGTGCTGTCGCACTTAATCGAATTGGAATGAGACACGAGAACGTATGATATTTGGCCCCGATATTCTCCGGAAGTCAAGAGCAAGTTGCTATGATAAGACAGAGGTTGAAAATCGCGCATCAAGGCAAAAGAGTTACGCGATAATCGACGCCGTGATCTAAGTTTCGAGCCCGATGATTTCGTATCTTAGAGTTACCCTCCGAAAGGAGTTAAGAGGTTTCACGCTAAAGGAAAGCTTGCCCCAAGATACGTTGGACCGCTCAAAATTTTGAGCCGCCGAGGAGGTTGCTTATCGCTTGAATTGCCGCAGATTCTTTGGCAGCGTGCATGATGTGTTCCATGTGTCACAACTCAAGAAGTGTCTTCGGTGCCGCAGAGCGAGCGCCTATGGAAGAGATTGAGTTGCGTATGATTTGACCTACAAGGAACAACCAATGAAAATTTTGGATGTCATGGACCGCAGGACCGTGAACAAGTCGATTGCTTTTGCGAGTTCGATGGAGCAACCATTACGAGAATGAGGCAACCCGGGAGCGTGAAGAGGACTCGAAGATAGAATTTCCAAACCTATTCCTAGTTACCTTGAATCTCGGGGTCGAGATTCAGTTAAGGGGGAGGTTTGTAACATCCCAAAAATTTGGCCTATAATTTCACTTATGTGCATTTTGGTGATTTTCTGAATTTATTGGATTTTCCAGAAATTATTTGAATTTATTTTAATTAAGTATATTGAACCTTTAGTAAAAACTAAATGTATATATAGATAAAGTTAATATAAAGTTTTACCAAAAATATTTTATTTGAGCTTAGAATGTCCCAAAGTATTTATGAGAATTTTCCTGGATTTTTCCTGATATTTTAATTGCCTTAAATGAATTAATCTAATTTCGGAATTATTTTAAATCAAAAAGCTTTTGAAAAATCTTGGAACAAGATCGGGCCAAGCCCAAAGACCTTTGCGCGCTGTGCCCATCGCGGTGCGGCCCGTCAACCACCCGCTTTCCCGCAGCGTGTGACCGTTGGATCCAGATCAGACGGCTGTCTCCTTCGCGAAACCCTAGCGCCTTTCTAGTTGGATCAAGATCACGCGTGAGGATTCCTTGCGTTGTTTTGGTAAGTTTAGATCTCGCCCGTTGGATTTGGAAGGAGCAGATCGGATCGTATCGCTTCGGATCTAATCGTAGCCGTTCATCGCAGATCGGACGGACCGCAGTCATCGTCTCCGATTCGGTTTCCGAATCCGCCGCCGCTTGCCGTCGCCGCAGCGTGATTTTAGGGTTGCCTTTTCTAGGCGTTCACCGTGGCTATTTAAAGCGCGGACCGCACCCCGAGGATCGCCATCCCAGAGCTCATCCGCCAGTGCTAGCCTTCGTCGTCGAGTCGCCGTCGCCCGTGCAGTAGAGCTCGCCGCAGTTTTTCGTAGCACCGCCGGTCGTTTTTTTAGTTTGCGCTCGCTCAAGCCGCCGTTCGCGAATCGGTTCCAGATCCGGCTCGTCGTGTCAAGCCGCGCTCGGGTAGCCACTTCATCTCGCCGGAGTCGCGCCGAAACGCCGTTCGGGAGGTCGTCGTCCTCCGCTCCGGTGCCAGACCGCCGCCGTGCTGCCATCTTCGTCGGGAAGCTTCATCGGCCGTTGGATAAGGTTTGTTCGGTTGAGATCGCGCCGCGTGTGCGTTAGAGCGTTAGCCATTGGATCATCGCCTGGATGTACGCCGCGTGTCGAGCATCGGCTCGGGCGGCGTTGCAGCTAGTCGATGCGCGCCGCGTGTCGGGCACGTGATGCGAGACGCCGTGAGCCGCGTCCACGGTGGACCAAAGGCGGTTCCGTGGACCGGGTCTGTGCGCCGAGGTGACGTGTCAGCGCCTGATTGGCTCGGGCCAGGGCTGACGTCAGCATTGCGCAATAAAGATCTTTTCCAATAGAAAAATAACTCGGAAAAATCGGTTTTTCTATTTTATGTATTTTCAGTATTTATTCAAACTTCAAAAGGTTATATCTTTTGCATTTTAACTCGGATTTGAGTGATTCAAATTTCTAAAAATTTGTAAAATCAAGATCTATTTATTGGTGAATTTTATTTTATTTTTGGAGTTTGGTTGCTCTCTGTTTTGGTGTTTATTTGCTATTTTGGCATCGTTTCGCGTAGACGTTGAACTGCTCGGTGATCCGGAGGAAGATTCATCGCTTCAAGACCCAAGCTCAGAGCAAGACCAGCACCTACTCCAAGGCAAGTTGTGCTTTGATCATGTTGCACCTAATTTTCACCAAATTGCTATTTTGTCTCTTAAACTTTATGCATGATATTTTATGTGTATAAATGATTTCAATTAACTGGGAATTAGATAATATGCCTATTTGAATTAAATCATACCTTGCCAATTTTATGCCATGATCTATTTGTCACCCTAGGATGTGGAATTATAGTTGGTTAATATTGATAATCAACTTGGGCTAGTTAGACCGTCATAGATTGCTTAGCCATGCCACGCCATCACATGTGTCCGAATGTTGATACTTAATCTTGACTAATGGAATATGGAACAATGTTTATGAATTGGTGTGTCATGTGTCGCCGCACCGTGATATCAAGTTGTCGTGGCGAGGAGGTCACACATCTAGATTGAAATGTTGATGGCATGTGGTGCTTGGTAATCAAGTGGGTGGTAATGATTTTAGATTGGGGCAAGTGGCAAGGCGGTGTGCCAAGGTGGGCGAGGATGGCGGGGTATGTGGAAGTCTTGCCTTAATCACTTTAAGGACTTAACCTTGCAAGCCTTTGACCCGAGTCCTTCTTGCAACCACATGTCCGGAATGGGACAAATTAGTGAATAGTTTGTGAAACCTAGATTTCGATCGTCGTGGTGAATAGTGAGTCCCGGTTACGGTTTAACTCACATGGCGCAAGAGGGGGCCTGTTGTGGTGGTTTAACCCTTCAGTGTTGAAACCTTAGCGAGCAAAGATCGGGTCTAGGTGTAGCATTGTAAAGGCTTTGTTACGATCACTCGCCTTGGTGGTGTTTGGTTGTATCGTGTGGGTAAAGTGCATAACCTCCGCAGAGTGTACAATCTATTCGAATAGCCGTGCTCACTGTATTGGGCAATGCTCGGAATTACAAGCAAGGGTTAGACTTTTGTTAAACAAAACCTATTGGGATGGCAAGGTGCCATGGAAAGTGGAAAATAATTTAGGATTGAGAAACTTGGTTACTTGTAAATGCTGAATTTATTAATTATCGATTTGTTTTATCGCTTTCCAATCTATTTACTATATTCTTGTTAAATGTCGCTTTCTCGCAAAATAGCCATATTAGCCATTCCTTTGGATTAAGCCAAGCATATAGAATATTAGACTTGCATTATTGTGCACAACTTGTTGAGTGCTTTATGTACTCACCCCAACAACAACAACTTCGTAAGAGGAGGAATCTACGCCTTCGTGGAGGAGGATTATATGGATGCGAATGCTTAGGTCCGAGCCTCATCGCTGCCTGTGGCGAATCGAGCGCCACGCGCTTATTCTATTTCCGCTTTTCATTGATACTTTTATTTAAGCCCTGTGAGGCATTATTCATGTAAGACAACAGTTATTATTAATCATTGAAGTTTATGCTATATTTCGCTGTGTACGACTATGATAGCATCTATGTTGCGCCTGTGTGCACTAGCGTGATCCTGGACTAGTGCGGTATACACAGAGGGTCCGGATTTGCAAATTCGGGTCCCGACAAGGTGGCTGGCAAAAGGGCCATCAGGTACAATCTTGACATGGCAAGGATACGACATAAATGGATATACCTTTTACACGAGATCTCAGGATAGCAAAAGCACTTACCAAAATAGTGGTGTCCGCATAGATGCCTATGACAACACAAGCAGTAAGAAGAGTAGCTTCTATGGGTTCATAGAAGAGATTTGGGAGCTCGACTACTGTATTTTTAAGATCCCAATGTTTCGGTGTCGTTGGGTACAACTCCCAAAGGGTGTCAAGGTGGACAAGTACAGCTTCACTACTTTGGACATCGAACATGTCGGATCTGAGATGAACCATTCGTATTTGGCAAGTAGCACAAGTCTTCTATGTAATCGACCCTACAGATAAGAAGCGCCATGTAGTTCTTCAGGGAAAGAAGGATCGTCGAAGTTGAGAATGTCGTGGATGAGGAAGAGTATAACCAGTTTGATGAATTGCCTCCTTTCGTAGATGGCAACATCAGCCTCGAGGAAGAAACCACTCAGGAAGCTACCTATCATCGCGACGATCATGAAGAAGGGCAAATTGTGAAAGAAAATAATTAGCTATATACGAGTAATGGCAATATCAGAGGCGGAGCCACTCTCACGGCATGGGCGCTTTCCCGGTTCGCTGGCGATGACCAGGCCGCACAAGTCTTCTATGTAATCAACCCTAATGATGACCACTGTTGAAGATAATCTTGTGCATGGTAGTTTAAAGTCTATTTTCGGTTTTGTTTCCTAGCTATGTGCTAATTTTTCTGGTCTTTGAGTCAGTTTCGGACTTTGCTAGTTTTGGTGATTGTTTCAGTGTCTGAAGAGTACTTGATTGTTTTGCCAGATGACAAAATAGTGTTCTATCCGGTTGAAAGTTTGGAGAGTTTGTTGAGTCTATCAGGTGAAAGGAGTCTGGATTCATTCTTGTAAACTGCTTATGTATTTGCTTTATAAGTAATAAACAAAATCAGAAAACGCTACAATTGCGCAGCACTAGAAACCAGGTCTTCTGAACTCAACGCTGCTATTCGACAATACAGTGAAGCGTATTGTTGATTCAGAAACAAATTTCAGGGTTGAGGCACATCAGTGGCGGTTCTTCAAAAGAACCGCAACTGATAAAATTATCTGTGGCGGTTCGTATAAAGAACCGTCACAGATAACATATGTATCAGTGGCGGTTCGTATAAAGAACTACCACTGATAACATTATCTGTGGCGGTTTGTATAAAGAACCGTCATAGATAATATATGTATCAGTGGTGGTTCGTATAAAGAACCGCCACTGATAACATTATCTGTGGCGGTTCGTATAAAGAACCGCCACGATAATATATATATGATGGCGGTTCTTAAAAGAACCGCCATCGATCATGATTATCTCGTGGCGGTTCGTATAAAGAACCGCCACATATAATGGATCGATGGCGGTTCTTTTAAGAACCGCCATCATAATATGCTCCGTCTATAAATAAAATAGATATCGCCGCTTCAATCGCCTAAACCCCTAAACTCCCGCCCTTCGACACGCCTAAACCCTAAACTCTGCGCTGACGCCGCCGTGCGTTCGACGCCGCCCCGCGACGCTTCGCTTCAGCGCCACGCCGACGCTGTCCCGACGACGCCGCTTCGCCGACGCCCTCACCCCTCGCCACGCCGACGCTGTCCCCGACGACGCCGCTTCTCCCGACGACGCCGCCACGGCCGCCGCCACGCGCCGCGCGCCGACGCCGCCTCCTCGACGACGCCGCTTCGCTGACGCCGCCATCTTGCCGCGCTTCGCTACCGCCCGACGCCTCCCGTGCCCGACGCCGTCCCCGGCAAGGTAAGAGCCTCTTTTCCTCTCACCCCACCGCTCGAATGCGTCCAATATATAGTCTTTGGCTTACCATGTGCATCACATGTTGTGTTTTGTTGTGTCAGTGCTTTCTTGATGATTTCAACTGTGTTTCGTAGTTTTAGAGTACCCATAGTTTCACGGCAAGGGTTAGTACATTACAGTTGTATATTCTACTTTTCATTTGATGTATGTGTAACTTTTGTAAGATTCATCAAACATTACTGTGGTTGCACCTGTGCTCATATGTGCAATGCAGTGCTATGAGCAATGTGAATTAACGTTGAATGCACACAAACTTTCACTTAATTCTAAAACAAAATGGTAATTGTATGGATCTCAGCTTATCAAAGCGATGAAAGATTCATGTGCTATCCTCTTTCTACATGTTTTGAATTGCTTCCAGATTTGAAAGATTCATGTATCACATGTTGGGAACTATATATGCACATCCTGTCCTCGAGTGGCTTATTTTTTCCTCATTTGGTTGTTCCTTGGCGCTATTCCTTTCCATTTATTTTACTTGACTTCTCTTCGCAAGTTTGAGTGGTTAATTGACCACAGCATATCTACTGCTATATAACTTTAAATTGAGCAAACGAAGACATTTTAAGCATCTACATAAAATTTGCCATTTATTTAGAAGATGTATTACTAGTTCCCAGATTAGAGATGAACAGAGGTTATATACATTAACAAAGAGTTCGAACAAAGAGTACTAAAAGGAACATAACTTTTAATTGGCTAAGTAAAATTTGCATTCTTCCACTTGTTCTGATCTAATTAAGTCTCTTTCTCTTGCAAAATCATTTTCATCTTAGCACCACACAATATTACACACAGATAAAGACATCTTTACTTTGAAATTCCATGAGATGATTCTGTAATAATTGATTTAAAATTATGTTTCGGTCGAATCAGAGTTCTAATGGAGCCCAAACCGAGCCTATAGTGGAGGAGAGCTCGAAAGGTGTACCTTACCTCCACCCAACCACCGAAGGTGCCGAGGCCTCCACCATCATGCGAGATGATGCTCCTGTTGCAAGACGCCGAGGACGAGGAAAACTAAGAAGCTCAAGGCCGGTACACCATCTCGAGGTCTTAGATACTGGGGCCCCTATTGCACCGAGAAAATCAGCAGCAAAATACAGGTCAACATGCGGGTGCATCGTAAGGAATAAAGTGCCAATCACCTATTCGGATTGGCATAAAGTGCCCGGAGCCACCAAAGAGGATCTGTGGACAGAGCTCAAAGAAACCTTTGAATTCCCCGAAGGAGCCAAAGATCTTGTGCGTTGCGACGCATTGATGACCATGGATGCGGCGTGGAGAAACTTCAAGGCGAGGCTGAACACAAATTATGTGAAGCAAAACCGGTCAGCCATTGGAGAGTACCCAAGATTGGAGCCATACTGGGATGAGTTTGTGGCGATGAAGCAATCGAAAGCAGCAAGGAAGTCCAGTGAGGACCACATTAGCATCGTAAGAAGGAATACTCACCCCCACAGACTTGGCACGAGTGGGTACGCGGGTAAAATTGCTCAATGGGAGAGGCAGGAATTAGAAGCGGTCCAATTGGTTGCCACAAGTCCCTTGATCGGACTACGGACGAGTGAAGCACTACGCACTAGCGAGGCGTATATGTTGTCTCTTCGGGGCTTATCATTCAAGAGCAAAGAAGATGAAGCAATGACGCAAAGAGTTCATGAGTTTTACGCCCACCCACCCAAGGATCTTTTCACCTGCATGAGAGAAAGACGAGCTAACAATGCCCTAGGAAACAAAGAACACCCTGGTCGGACACGAGGCGTCGGGGTCAAGGTTCCATGGAGGAGTGGATTCCCTAAGCACGGAGACTCTTATAGGAGTCGAAAGAGAGATAAAGAAGAGCGGGCTGAGAAGGAAATGGAAATGATGAAGGAAAGGGTTCTGCGAGAAATACAAGGCACCATTGAAGAACAAGTTGAACGACAAGTACAACAAGCCTTGAGCCAGTCGCAGGCCCACAACGTTTTCTCCAGTCCTACAGATCGTTGCAGCAGTTGCGCGTCCACACCATTGGCAGAAGCGGACAACAACCATTATCCTGTGGACGACATATAGGACCCCACACCATGTCAGCTCAACGTGCCCGTGATGAACATATTTGTACAGGCTGCTACAGGGGTAGTCTATCCGTGCCAAGAAGGAGGTGTCCTGCACAATACCCCGATAGCGCCAAGTTATGCAAAGGTCCAAGTGGACACGGTACTTGCACATAACTCATTACTCTCCTCCCATTTCAAGTACATAGGAAGAAGCCACGAAGGGAGGAAAAGAAGACATTCACTCAGAAATTTAGAACACTTTGACCAGAGAGTTTAGATGCCAGAGGAGGAAATGGAAAGAGAGCCCCAATCTTGTAGGAGTAACTTAGATGCAACTAACCAAAAAATGTAAAGATTTGCTGAGATCGAACTGGAAAAACCCGCCAATGATGAGATAACAACTCTAGGAAGTGCCGTCCACTCATTCATCCAATGGCGCAAGCGTGACATCGTCTTGGACCATGAAGTGCCAGCCTCTCCTGCAGTACAATCCTCGCATCCGTCACCAGCACCTGAGAGTGAAACGGGGAAGAAGCAAAATGAGGTAGAAAAGAAATGCATTGAGGACCCCATCAAGATGGCCACTGTTAGTACGCCAAAGCAGAAACCTATAACACTTGGTACTTCAAAGGACGAACCTACAACCCCTGATCCCAAAAATTGGCACATTAGACAAGCCATATCAGCCAGATCAGGCGAGGCCAGGACCGAGTATGATGTCGTGCGACAAAAAAGTAAGGGCAAGGCGCAGTCTGATGACCAAGATGATCAACAAAGATTGAAATTCGAGGTAGGGAAGCCCTTTGTCACCTCTTCGAAGTTAAAAAGTCTAACACCCATGATGCAGCGATTACATGCATGGTACTTAGATCGATCCAACCAAGACGTACTCCCGAAGGTGATCACTGCAATTTTCCGTGAGGAACATTTTCACCATGAGGGCCATGGCTACTTAATAGAATTCGATAACTTGCACAACTTGTTCTATCACGACGCCCTCGACATATCTTTTTTGAGATGCTGGTCACTGTAAGTGTCTAATATATCGATCTTGGCCTACATTCACGTAATACCGATAAATGTCATGTCTAACTAATTCGTTATATAGATACGAGATGATTGAAGTACGAAGAACCAAGGGTCCAGTGGGATTCCTCGACCCGGGAACGGTTTGCCAACATGAAATCAAAATAGCACCAAAGGAGGTCGAGGAGTACGTATATAAAGTTTTGATTAAACTACAAGACAAGGAGTTTATACTTTTGCCATACAATTTTAAGTAAGTTGCTCACTAGCTAGTTCAATTACTCGTTTATTTCGTTATTTACTTTGATGTAAGGACTAATGACTGGCATCATGCATGTGTATGTAGCTTCCACTGGATTCTCGTAATAATTCATCCAGAAAAGAGCAAGATGCTGATCATGGATCCACTGGATAAACCTAAAAAAGACTTTGAAGAGATGACATATTTAGTGAATGAGACGTTCAAAAGATATTGTCAGAAGAGCTCGAGATACCGCCCATACCACAAATCCCTTACAATCCGTACTAAGTTTCCGGTACGCACGAAAGGAATACTCTTATATCATATTTCATAGTAAATAGCTCCTTGACGACATCTTAGTTCATTCGATTTTTGCAAAGTCACAAGCACCAAGAGAACAAATTTATGTGGGTACTTGTGCAAGACATGCGCCAAATCTTATCATGCACAATAAAACACAATGACGTAGAGGTCACTATGCCGACATGACACACCGATTCGCACCACTCAATTTCTATATTCTCTTAATTTTGTTTTTATACTTACAAATACCTCAAGTTGTCTACGTTAGGACCGCTTCTTCAAAATCCAAGCCATTTAGGCCCAGCTCGCCTACTTCATCATGAAGGAAATAATCAACAAAATGGTGAGTTTTATGACGAAGACAACAACGATCCACCATCCATACTCTTGTCTCAAATCACGTGTCTTCAACCTCCAAGACCCGTAGGCTTCTAGTTTACCTCCACTAGTTTAGGCTTTTTACTTCAATTCTGTTTCATTACAAAGTGTAAATAACTCTTTGTTCCTTTCAAAAGGGAACCCTTCTTTTGTCAATGCCACTTCTTTTGTCGTTGGTTGTGCAAGCGCTTTGGATGCACGTACTCTCATAGATATTTTGTATATTGTCTTATATATGACTGCTTGAGCATCGTGTTATCATCACATCCTCGATATTATGACTTCCCGTAATCGATAGGAACATTTATATACGTGAGCTATATGAACCTTTTTCGGTCATGGATCGACCACCTTGTATATCTATTATATAGATATATAGCCATACTATCTCAATATATTATTTTCTGGTTAGAATTGCGAATGATCTCACCAAAATACTGAAATAGCGGCCAATTAGAGGGGAACTACTGCTTTAGCAAGCGGCCACCGTGAACATGTCAGGAGTATTATGTCTTTAGCCGATCTTAGGATTTCGGTGTTGTATACAAAGAAGGTAAATTGGTGTTTTTTGTTTGTCTTGTCTTACAATATTATAGGTGTTTTTTGTTTGTCTTGTCTTACAATATTATATGTTTCCTGGTTTGCTATTACAGTTTTGCCTTGACTGAAATGAAACGATCCGATGTGCATATTCCTGGTTTGCTACCGCCAATAACTTATACAACGTGTGATATACTCATTTCTTCAATATTCTTTATATTACTTCATTTTGCATGCTTTTGTTGAACAAATGCTGCCCAAACTAATCTGTTCTTCTCGCAGTGGTTGACACTTTGCCTGGCAATTTTCTGTACATGGCTCAATTGAAGTATACAAAGCTAAATTCATGTTATTCTAGCAAGTTACCACCCTGAACAGGTACAGTTATCCTTCAAGATTTTCTCTAATTCCTTGATAATACATGAGTATGTGGGTCAAATGATGGATCTGATTTGTCTGATTTGTTTGGTAACATCTTCAATGTTGGTCAATTGATGAAGATATCTTCGATGTCGTTATTTGGGAGGGTTATAGAGAAAGGAATGGTTAGTTTGATTATTCTATTGTCAAGACTAATGTTTTGTTTGTGTTTAATGCAATAGCTACTCAGTTTGTTACTTCTTTTTCCTATTGCATATAAACGCTGCAGCTTTATGCCTGGTTGACTGCTAAGGTAGAGCTTTGTTGTTTCTCCGTCCAAATAAATCGAATATGGAGTTGTATTTGCCATTCTCTTTAGTTCTATATTATATATTTGCTTTGTGGAGTAGAGAAAATTTCTACATTTCCAAGATCACATCAAGGAGCTAATGGAATAGCATGGTACAAGTAGTCAAAATGCATCTTCTTATAGGTTATCTTCTTAATTATATAACAACCATAGGTATGGGCATACCATGTAGGGCATAGGTTAGTGTGTGGGTATGTTGTGCATATAAGATGAACGATCTCTTATTTCATATTTTTAGTAAGCTACTTGGATGCTTTGATCTTCCAGGATGTTCGCAATCCTCACGTTTCAAAGTTTGCTATGTTTGTATTGTGGTTCCAAAACTGCGTTTGGTTACATATGTAAAATTGTTTTTGGAGGCAAATAAGACAACTCAATCTTATACATGAGTGTAGATTTATAATTATTAGTTGGTTTATGTATATCATGTCTGCGATATTATGTGCAAATAAGCCATACTTATATTACAAATCAGTGGGCTACAACCAAATATTATGTGTTTTTTATAGGTCTATTTTTTAATAAACAAAAAGTGGACTAGATCGGTTCACTTACTTAAATACAATATCTTTGACATGGCAATCCATATACGCGTGTGCATAGGTCCTCACTGTTACATGATTTTTGTGTGCAAGAATTGCAAGCTTGGCAGGCATAGGAGGATTCTGAAAAGGACTTGTTGTGACAGTAATCATGCTTGGTTGTCTATTTTTCAGAACATCAGAACCAAAATTTAATGACTATATATGTAGTTCCATAGGTTGAACCGTGTAAATTATTAGGTATGTAAACCATTAATTCAGATTATGATGTATGAAACAATGGCAAACCATGTAAGTCAAAGTGGTCTCTGTAAAGGAACTCCCAAAAAAAGAACCTTGCTGCTACGGAGGTATGGAATTTTCGTATTTAGCTCATGCCTCTGTCTTTCTTCAGGTACAGTATATTGGATTCTTCAGTCACTTTAACTGCTACCATGTACTATCTCCTAGATGCTTCATTTTTTGTATTTCTAGAAATTTGTGTCTCTTCCTGCAAACTTCACTGCTCTGTATTATCCATATCATTTATGAGCTTTGCACTATGCAGCTAGAGGTAAGCAGCTCTCTTTTTCCTCCTTTCTTTCCTGGATGGTTTGGATCAGCAGTTAGCAATACATGTTATTTCGGATTATATTGGTTAGTCTATAACAGCAATAGGTACTAATATGTATACTCAAATTTCAATAATTCAATGTATTCTTACTGCCTGTGTACATAATGAAGAGGCATGGCTAGCGCTGCCTGAGGCTAGCCACAAATGCCAGTTTTTTATTTTCGTGTGTGGGATTATCAACGGCGGTTTTAGCCCAAAACCGCTACTGACATAATATCTATCACGGTTCTATCAAAAATCCGTCACTGATACTAGGCCTATCAGTGGCGGTTTTATATACAACCGCCACTGATAGTTGTATCAGTGGCAGTTCTAGCCAAAAACCGTCACTAATAGTCTTATTATCAGTGGCGGTTTTTGGTCTAGAACCGCTACTGATATTTGAGTATCAGTGGCGGTTTTATCAAAAAACCGCCACTGATACTTGGATTATTAGTGACGGTTTTTGGCTCGAACCGCCACTGATACCCGAATATTAGTGGCTGTTCTAGCCAAAAATCGCCACAGATCGTGTTATCAGTGGCGGTTCTAGAACCGCCACTGATAATCCTCGATTACCAGTGGCATTAAATCTGTGATGGTTCAAAAAACGCCACCGATGGCAGTTATGAACCGCCACTGATGGCCTTTTTCAAGGTAGTGTAGATATATAGACGTGATACATTGGACGAAATAATTCGAGGAACATTGGATATAGAAAATAAATAACAGTTATAAATATATAGGAGCTAGCGTATGTGACAAATCGCAGTAGTACAGCTCACACGATATATACGGTACCTGACACCTGCAGCCATATATATGCGCATGAAGTAGACTACACGAACGCTCGCCTCGCATCATGGTGCGTACGTTGAATCATACCATGCATGGATCGGTGAGAAGTAACTCAGGCGCCGAAGCTGATGGGGTAGACCCTGTCGGTGCTGGGGTAGAAGAGCCCCCAGTTCTGCTCCACGCCGGACTCCTTGAGGTTCTCGTTGAACATGGCGAATACGTACGTCTCGATCGTCCCCGGCCGCCGCGGCGTGCCTTTCGACACATGATTCACCAGGTTCTGGTTGAACGTCCTCGCGTTTTCGACCGACGCCGCCGCGCCGCCCGCCGACGGCCACCCTGTCTCCGACACCACGACCGCCACGTTCCACCCCCCGAGCCTCTCCATCGCCGTGTACAAAGCGTCCACCGTCACGTCGAACATGTTCTGGTACCCGTATTGCCCGTCCTGCACCACGATCCCCGACGCCGTGAAAAGCGCGAAGCTAATCTCCATGGATCCGGTGTTGAAGGTGTAGACGAAGTAAGGGTACAGGTTGGCGAGGAGAGGGGCGCCGGTCCGTTCCAGGAACGGCACCACGAACCGCATGAACGACTTCGCCTCGTCCGTGAACTCGCCGGCCGACGGCGGGATGTGAACTCCGATGGTGCCCTGCGATATGGACGTCGTCACCTTAATGTGTCCGAGGCCGGCCGCGGCGAGTGCGCTGTGGACGTTCTCCATGGCGGGGACTAGGACCTCCGTCTCGCTGCCGGCGACCTCGTTACCGACGACGAGGTACCAGAAGGCGACGTTCGGGTGGGCCTGGATGTTCTCACGGACCCACGCGGCCGCGGCCGACTCGCTGGAGGCCAGGGTGGGGAGGATGTCGTTGGGCGCGCCGACGACGACGCTGATGCCGCTGCCCGCGAGGGCACCGAGCGCGGCACTCTCTGGCGAGTAGACGCGCACCGAGGTGAAGCCGTTGGCGCGGAGCATGCTGACGACGGTGCTCGGGGACGGCAGGTTGTTGCCACTCATGCCATAGCACACGCCAACCGACGCCGCCCCTGCAGTGAATCCCATCGACCCAGACATGCAAAAGCTATGTATAAATTAATCGTACGCAGTGTACTGATTATAATACGTGTTAAATTAAAACTAGGATCGATCTCTCTAAAAAAAATTGAAATCAATATACACGTTGTTTTCTTCAGCGTGCGTATAGATTAATCGTTCCTCCATTTATACTAACTCAAACCGAATGCATGCATGTACGCAAAAGAAACTTACGCGCGTATGTAGCTTGTAAAGATGGAACAACAAATAGAATCAATGAAGAAACAATTAATCATATGTACTCCGTACGTACATCGGCATGCGTCGAAGGATCAATCGATTTTGACTGTTAGTTATCATATTGTTGTCCACAATTATAGTGCTACTGTACGGTAGAGTCATTTTGCATGCATGACTGTACTATACTTAAATCACTTCCTTTTTACCTCTTGTTTATTTTGGAGTTATAATATGGTCTTCTGGAAACAGACGATCGATGTTTAACTGAAATGTAGATGTACCCGAAACTTTCTAATCTTTCTTTCTTTTCTTTTTTTTTTTACTTTCGATAGTGCTCTTTGATGGTACACAAGTCCGTCTTTGATGGTAACGTACATTCAGACTAGAATTCAGAGTACACTCAACATGTATCAGGTGCTTGGGCACTTGGCCGAAGAAATGGATAGCACAATATGCCGTTCTTCACTAGCTAATTGCGTTGTTATGCATAGTATAAGTTCGTAACATCCTTATAAATCCGATCTAGGTCAAATATTATATGTCACATAAGTAACCAAATCATTGCACTAGTGTAACATCTTGAAAAATGGGTAATAATAAGAAATTAAATAATATATTTTAATAAGTTTTAATTTGTATTTCCCTGGGGTTTTCTGAATTTTCTATGAGTTTTCTTGATTTCTTTTTATTATTGCTTAAAGGGAAAATTCCTTTCTCTAAACAACCAACCATTACATAAGTAATAAGAAAAGATTAGTAAAACAACAAAACAAGAAAAATTCCTGTAAAATTCGTGGAGCTATCCAGAACACAAAATATAATTTTAAAGTCATGTCAAAGTATTAAAATGATGAAAAGAAAGGTAATTTAATGAATCAAGACTAGCAATAGTAAAAATGTCAGAAATTAAATGTTCATAATTTCGATGTGAAAATTTTTATATTATATTCTCCCTAGATATATTCATCTTCAGTATACATATCAGGAGATAATGTTTAGGTTTGATATTTATAAAAATTCAAAAATTGAATAGCTAAAAATCTGGAAACTTCAATGTCAGAATTGTATTAAATAAAATATTATGAATCTGAAGATGAAATCTTTACAGGAGGTTAATGAACCCATAAGGAACCTGCAAAAAGAGTTTCTAAATTTTTTAATATGATATAAGTACCTAAATAAATATAAAACAGAATGCATAAATTTGTGCATAGTGCATTGTCAGAATTTTTGTAAATTCTACAGGCGTCCAATAGGTCTGAAATATTTATGGTAGGTTCCGAACTAGATCAGGTACACTGTGTAAATTCCTCATTAATTTACCGACTAGATTGAAAATGGATTCAGTGAACCTAATTCAGCCTTCTCGCAGATCAAACCGAAGTTCTCCTCTTCTCTCCCTGCCGCGCGGGCCCTGCCGATCCGGAGACCCCACCTGTTAGTCGCGGCTTGTGTCTTCTTACTCTCCTCCCGAGCGAGCTCTTTGCGCATGACAGAGACCAGCTCGCCGGCTGTAGCCTCGTGCCACCGATGCTCTCCCGCGCCGCCCGAGGAAACCGCCTCTGTAGAACTTCGCCACACATCGTCCTTGCACGGATTTCCTGCAAACCACCCATACCAGCTCCTGTTCTAGCACTGCAATCTGCCGCCGAGTTCACACCAGGTGACCGGCTTATCCACAGCAAATCCTTCGACTATAAATACAGGCCTGAGTTCGCAGAGGAGTGCCCATCATTTCCCCTCTACTTCCATTCGCTCTCTACCACCAAAGCTCTGCCAATTTCTCGTTTTTCCGAATCAGCCGAAGAACCCTAGCTTCGGGATTGAAGCCGATTTCGTCCGGTACATTGATCTTCTCCTCAATTCCTTTGCGCGTCTGCTTCTGTGTCTCACCCCGAGCAAAACCCCTCATTCATTTTCAGGAAATTCCGACCGGAGCTTCGCCGCCACCGAGCCCCCTTCTTCTCTGAAACTGGCGAACGGTGGTGAGCTCACCCATCATTTCTTGTTAGCCCAAACTAAGTAAAATGGAATGCTTAGGTTACCCTGATGCTAGAACTAGAACCGATTCCGTCGGAGAAGCTCTCTGTCGCCGTCACGGCTCGCCGCCTCCTCGCCGCCGCATGTCCACGGTGGCGAGATGGTTTGGCTAGTCGCCGGTAGGAATAGGTACCACCATTAGATGTGCAATAGTGTATTGATGCTAGCCATGCCCTCGGCCGGACCGGAGCACCACCGGATCCTCGCCGCCGGTGAGCTCAGGCTCAAGCTCTGTCTCGGCCGAATGACATGCGGGCCCAATTTGTCAGTGGCTCACCGCAATGTTGCCTTGGGTCCGAAATGTCAGTGGTTGCGACGGATTTGAACGCGCGTTGCTGGCGCGAAGCAAAAGACTCTTTCAGCACAGCAAAAGCGTATTTTGCTATTTTCATTAGATTTTTGAATCGGTTAAAAAATCAAACTTGAATATCTTTCGCATTTGAAATCCAAATGAGATAAAACCAATTTCTAAATTCATCTAAAATCAAAAGCTTCCATAATATGCAACAAAAATTTAAAAGTATATTTTGGAAAAATATTTTAATACAAAGGTGAATAGTACATATGAAAGTAGACTAAATGTAGAAACTTTGCAAATAAAGTTAAATTTATATGGAACCAATTTTATCATGATCCTCATTCTGCTATGAACCCATTTATATAAAAATATTTGGGTAACTAGTTGTTTTATGTCTTTTCTATTGAAGTCTAATATTATTAGTGATTATGCAATAATAACTAAATTAATAAGGAAAGAATTTTTGGAGGTTTGTTAAACATATTTCTTTTCAGCATGATGGCAGTATGATGTTAGGCTAGGTAAAAATATTGAACAAACAACAATTTATACAAATAGGATGTGTTTTAGTATAAAGAGCATAATAAGCATATGCATATTTTTATATATATATTTATATATTTATATATATATATAGGCACCATGGTGTCTTAAGTAATTATACTATATATATGTATGTATGTATGTATGTGTTCATACAAGACCATACCTACATCTAAAAATTAGTTCATGAAGGTGTAGTAAATAACATAATGTGTTATGCCTACATAATAAAATGGTAGCAAGAAGTTTGGTGATAAATGTTTAATTCAAAAGTCTTTAAATACATTGCTTTGCATTTGAATCCAATTAACAACATACTATTTTATGTTATCATCGTAAGACAAATCTTTTTACTTCAAATAATTTTAGCATCTAGAATACATTAAAAATAAAATGATTAATTCACATGAAGCAAGAAATACTTGATATCTTTTAGTCCAAAAGTAGTAAAGGTAACCACCAATGAAAAGACAGTATAACCACATAAACATGAATCAAAATCTTACCAATAAATACTCATGGTTCTCCGAATAAGCTTTTATTTGTATTTTCTATATGTCTTCTTTTTTCCCTTATATTGGTTCGCTATTTATTGTTTGTTATTCTTGATGATCGACGAGTAGATTCCGACGAGCCTGAATTAGTAGACAATGACCTCGCCGACTATCCGGTCTTTACTCCCGACTGTGATCAGCAAGGCAAGCATCCCCTTGACCATTTTAATCCTATTGTTTCAAATATTTACTTCCAATTTTTGCATAGCTATTATGCATGCGCGTACTTGTCATAAAAATGCTATGTTGGAATATTGGTAGATATACCTAATATTTCATGGAACTTCCTTGATAAGTATGGATACGTGAACCTTGATAACCATAGGAAAAGGGGTATACATTACATAATGTCAAATTGGGTATACACGATCTAATAATTATGCTTAGCCATGCTTTAGAACCAACGTTGAATATGATCAGATCAAAATTGATTCTTAAGAATTGAAAAAGGTTGGTTATGACATGATGTCAGTTGTCGGTATTTTGATTAAAAACCCAAAATAAAACTATGGTTTAGATGCGGGCAAGTATTGGCAATAGCCGGTTGTGCAAGGGTTAGACTTGTACGTAGTGTAGGGGGGAGATTATTGCCCTATCGGCCACAATACAATATCTCATTAAGTCAAGATTAACATTATTTCACATGTGATATGAATCCCATCGCACAACTAAGCAGGTCTAAGCATAGCTACGATAACCCAGTGTTGGTAATATGATCATGTCCAACTAGTAATGTCCCACCTAGTGGCTAACAATGGATATATGGCATTCCAAAGATAAAGGTGGCATAATTTCAACTAGGTACATAGCTATTCCCATGAAATAATCATTGATACTCAAATAGCATGCACTTGTATAAAACAAATTACTTTGCAAACATAGGAATCTACCTCGAAATTTATATACTCGGTATGAAAGTTGTTTTTGGTACCGAAGGTGACGGGCAAAGCAATCTGCCTGAGAGGAAACAAAGACACCCCAGGGATCACGCTGTGGAACGGCTGTGAGCTCGGCCTTAGCTCGGAGCGGGGGACGTTCATGTCGTCAAAGGTTTTGGCGAACAAGACGTTGAGTCCACTCCCTCCATCAATCAAGACTTTCCTGAGCTTTACATTGCGAATAACAGGGTTGAGTACTAGAGGGTACTTACCCGGATGTAGAACTCGGTTGGGGTGATCCGAGCGGTCAAAGGTGATCGGAACTTCGGACCACTTTAGATACTGGGGGGTTGCTGGTTCCACCGCATTGATCTCCCGAGCGGTAAGCTTTTGCTTCCTCTTGGACTCGTATCCGGTGGAGCCCCCATATATGTAGTTCAGCTTGTGCTCGGGTTCTTGGTAATCGTCCTCGCCGGGAGGGTCTTTCTTCTTGGCAGCCTCATCCTTCGCTGGAGCCGGTTGCTTGTGGCTTTCACGCGCAAAACGCTTCAGGGTAAAGTAGTCTTTGGCGGCGTGCTTTCCCTTAAGGTGGAAAGGACAGATCGCATCCATGACAGTATTGTAATCAGGCGCCTCCCTCTGTGTGGCTCGGGGCTGGCTGCATTTTGCTACCGCAACTAGCTCCTCGCCTTTCCGTTTTTTGTCCTTGTGCTTGGAGGACTCAGCCTTGTCGCCTTTGTTCTTCTGTTGCCGGTGATCTTCTTGGCGCTCAGCCAGGGCGTCTGAGGCCGTGGCATAGCGGTCGGCCAACGCAAACATCTCCTTTACGGAGGCTGGTGGTTTCCTGGATATTTTCTTGATCAGATCAGGATCGCTGACCCCTTTCTGAAAGTTGCTACCACCACTACATCAGATACATCCCTGACGGTGTTTTTTTCTGCATGAAACGCCAGATGAAATCTCTCATCGTCTCGTCTTTCTACTGGTGAAGCTGATATAGGTCCCATGGTGTGCCAGGTCTCTCATAGGTTCCCTGAAAGTTCGCGATAAATTGATCGCAAAGTGTCGGGACCCGGATTTGCAAATCCGAAACCCTCTGTGTATACTGCACTAGTCCAGGATCACGCTAGTGCACACAGTGGAAACATAGATGAAATACCATTCCATACAATGAATTAACTAGGAGGAAGCAATTTATTATAAAATAAAGCAAACGACCTTATGGTCAATGTTTACACCATTATGCCTTAAGGGCTTAAGAAACAAAAACTATTGCAGCGGAAAAGATAACTTGAACCATTCGACATGCCACAGGCAATCGTCTTGGGAACGCCTTCCTAATCCACGTAGTCTTCATAGAATTCCTCCTCATGATATTCATTATCTCCTTCAGCAACTGATCAACAAGGGCATAAAGCCGTGAGTACAAAGGTACTCAGCAAGCCGTAGGGAAATGATGCAATATATATTTATGCACGGCTTGACAAGGATGGCTATATAGTTCTTTTGCAGAAAGCAATAACTTGAATTGAAATACAATAAATAGATTGAAAGCATATTTATGAAAAGATAAATAAATAAATAACTGATAGATCAATGATAGACAACAAAACAACAGTGAACTCCCCGTTCACATCCCAACAGTTCCACATTCCACATTTTATGAAACACTCTATACCCCGTGTGAAATTCCTGGCTTTGACCATGACCATGACGCGCTATTCAATAGTTTTACACTGTAGAGGTTGTACAACTTTACCCACAAGACATGATCATCTCTTTGTGCAATCGATCTTAACACACTTCCTTCGTGTGTCGCAGAGATATCATGACAAAGCCTTTACAATACACTCGCCTAAACTCGATGACGCTTCGCTAAGGTTTCGCCATTAGGGCCCCTCTTGCGCCTTTGCGAATCTACTCGCCCATCCCGAACCCACACCACCAACTGGCAAGACTCAAGGCTAGACATTACAAATTAATCACTAGGTCTCATCCCATTCCGCACATGTGGTAGTACGGTTAGGCCCAGTTCAATGGCGCACAAGATTAAGTTCTTAAGTTGTCTCGTGCAAGACATCCACATCCCAATGTGCTAGAAAGCCCCCTTTACTTCACGATCACTTGCCCGAGGGAAAACAATTGCTCAACCAAGACCAATGGCAAACCCCGCCATGGTACAACAAATTTTACAACAGTGGCTAACGGCCACGATTCAATATCTCATTAAGTCAATATTAACATTATTCACAGGTGACATGAATCCCAACGTATATGTAAGCATGTCTAAGCATAGCTACGATAACCCAATGTTGGTATAATGATTATGTCCAACTAGTAATGTCCCAACCTAGGTCTAGCAATGGATACATGGCATACAACTAATCAGGGTGGCATAATATCAACTAGGTATACACCTACTCCCATTAAATAAACATTGATACACAAAATAGCATGCAAGTGTATAAAATAAATTACTTTGCAAACATAGGATTAATATGATCAAAGGTTACGACTTGCCTTGCTGATCTAGTGCTGAATCTTGGTCTTCGAAGTCTTCGTTCGCTCCCTCGGAATTAGCGTCTACCGGAAAAGAAGCAACGAAACCAAATAAATACAAAATAGAGACCCAAACAAGCTCAAAACTGAAAATAAATGGCTCTGGAAGATAGATCTTGATTTTAGAAAAATTTAGAAACTTGAATCGCCTCAATCGGAATTCGTATGAGCGAGAACGGGCTTCTGGAAAATTAAATTCAGAGAAAATACAGAAAATCAGAAAATCAGAAATTCTGGATTTATGTTTGTACTGGAAAAGGATTTATTGCGCAATCGCTGACGTCATCGGGTTCACGGTGGACTGGGTCCACGGCACGACGGTTGTCCACCAAGCACCCGGCTCACGGTCGTGAGTCAGCGCTTGCGTCGGCGAGGGCTGAGGTGGCTGCTGACACGGCACACACGCGGCGGCTGACGCGACGGGTGACGTGGGCGGACACGCGGCGCGCATCCAACCGCGACGCAAGATCTGACGGCAGAGGAGCCAAGGCACGGGAGACGGTGACGCGGCGAAATCCGGGATACCCATCGAAGATCGGACGGTCAAGAACGTCGACGGGGACCGACGGCGAGCAGCGGCGCACGGGGCTTACCGGAGGCGGGGAAGAAGACGAGGCCGGCGGCGGAGGAGAGCCGGATCGGGCGCGGGGCAAGGCGGAACGGGGAGAGGACGACGCGGGCAATGCGGAGAGACCGACGGCGGCGGCGGAGAGGCACCGGTGACGACGGAAAAGACGGCGGAAGGGCTCGGGCACGGCGGAGATCAACGGCGAGCTCACGCGGCGCGACGGCGGCAGCTAGGGTAGCGAGAGGTGGGGCAAAAGGGGCGGCGCGAGGAGGCGATCCTCGGGGGGCGTGCGGCTGGGCTTTTATAGCCCTCGAGGCGTGCCCGACGCGAAACCGAGAGCGCGGCGGCGCGGCGGGCGGCTAGGGTTTCGCGCGCACGGCCACCGGGCCGAGGCGGGTGGAACGGGCCGGGCGAGGCGGCAAGCGGAGCTGGGCCGAGGCGAGCGGGCAGCCGAGGAGGCGAAGCGAGCGGCCGGGCGAGGAAACGGCCGCGAGAAAAAAAAACGAAGCGGGCCGGAGAGGATTCGGCCCGAGAGGGTTTTCGGAAATTTAAAACATTTTCTGATTTTAGAAATTACCAAAAATTCCAATAAATGCATATAAATTCAAATAATATCAAATAAATTCAGAAAAATCCCCAAAAATACAGAAAAAATCATTGGAGCACAAGGAACCCCACAAAAACTGAAATTCTTGATTTTGATGAATAGTTTGATCAAATTAAATCCTTTCATTTATGGAAAATTCAAATTAAGATAGAGTTAGTTCAAGAAAATGCAGATGGTTTATTTTTGAATTCAAACATTCCAAAACTTCAAATTTTGGGATGTTACAAACCTCCCCCCCTTAAATGGAATCTCGACCCCGAGATTCTGGCTGGCTAGGGAAAAGGTGGGGAAACTCGGGCTTCAGATCCTCCTCTCGCTCCCAAGTAGCTTCCTCTTCTGAATGATTGCTCCACTGGACCTTGCAAAAACGGATGATCTTGCTTCTCGTGATACGCTCTGCGATATCCAAAATTTTCACTGGTTGCTTCTTGTAGGTAAGATCCTCTTGCAAATCAATGGCTTCCAATGGCATCTGTTCCTCTGGCACACGCAGACATTTCTTCAACTGCGATACATGGAACACATCATGGATTCCGGCAAAAGACTGAGGCAATTCTAACTTGTAGGCAACCTCGCCTCTTCGTTCCAAGATTTTGAACGGTCCCACATATCTAGGGGCAAGCTTTCCTTTTACTTGAAATCTCTTAACTCCTTTGAGAGGGGTGACTCTGAGATAAACATAATCATCGGGCTCTAAACTCAAATCTCTTCGACGATTATCTGCATAACTCTTTTGTCTGCTTTGAGCTATCTTCAACCGGTCTCGAATTAGTTGAACTTGTTCTTCGGCTTCTTGCAGTATGGCAGGACCAAACAGTTGTCTTTCTCCGACTCCTTCCAGCTTGAGAGGGTTCGCACTTTCTTCCATATAAGGCTTCAAAAGGCGACATTTGCAAACTGGCTTGATAACTATTGTTGTAGAAAAACTCTGCATAGGGCAAACACTTGTCCCACTTGGCACCATAAGTTAAGGCACAAGCCCATAACATATCCTCAAGAATTTGATTCACACGTTCAGTGTGTCCATTGGCTTGAGGGTGATAGGCAAGATCAAATCGAGATGAGTTCCCATGGCTTCATGCACTCGCCAAAACGAGAGTAAATTGGCTTCTCTATCGGACACTATCTTCTTAGGCACTCCGTGAAGACCGCGATCCTTGACATATATAATTCGCTAATTTATCTCCCGCATAGGTAGTCTTAATCGAATGAAGTGAGCTACCTTAGTCAATCGATCCACTATTACCCGGATCGAGTCATAACTCGCTTGGGTCTTAGGAAATCCGTAATGAAATCCATACCAATTTCTTCCCACTTCCATTCGAATCTTCAATGGTCAGCAATCCTGCCGCCTTTGATGCTCTGCTTGACCTTCCGCGACATCACAAAGTGCAACATACTGCAATCTCACGCTCATACTAGGCCACCAATACCTTTCCTTGAGGTCTTGATACATCTTGGTACTTCCAGATGAATGGAGTATAAAGTCTCATGCGCTTCTTTGAGAATCAACTCCTTAAGCTCTTTCGATCCGCACGCAAATACGCTTATCATACCAAATAATACCTTGTTCATCTTCAGTGAACCCTGGGGCTTTTCCTTTCTTCATATTGCTCTTAATCTCCTTGATATCGGCATCATCTACCTGTGCTTCTCGAATCTGATCTTCCAACGTAGGCGACTTCCAAAGTAGCTAAATACCCTTCCTGAACCAATTCCAAACTAAGCTTCTGAAATTTCTTATAGAGGGCTGGATGACTTTCCTTAATCATCAGAGTATTGCAGTAGCTCTTTCTACTCAAAGCATCGGCTACGACATTGGCCTTGCCTGGATGATAATGAATCCCAATGTCATAGTCCTTAATCAATTCCAACCATCTTCTTTGTCTCATATTGAGGTCAGCTTGGGTAAAGATATACTTCAAACTCTTGTGATCAGTATAAACCTCACAACGATTACCAATGAGATAGTGACGCCAAATCTTTAAAGCATGCACTACGGCTGCTAACTCCAAATCATGGGTAGGATAGTTAACTTCATGTGGCCTTAGTTGTCGTGAAGCATACGCTACAACCTTTTTATCTTGCATTAGCACACAACCGAGTCCTTGTCGGGATGCATCACAGAATATCTCAAAATCCTTCCTATTATCTGGCAGGATAAGCACTGGGGCAGTTGTCAAACACTTCTTTAACTCTTGAAAACTTTGCTCGCACTCTGGCGTCCAAACAAATTTCTTCTCTTTCTTTAAAAGTTGAGTGAGCGGTCTAGCTTTTCTAGAAAACCCTTCTATGAAACGGCGATAATATCCCGCCATTCCAAGAAAACTTCGAATTTGGGGTACCGTCTTGGGTGATTCCCAACTTAGCACATCTCGTACTTTGCCAGGGTCAACAGCGACTCCTTCTCCTGATATGACATGACCTAGGAAAGCAACTTCTTTCATCCAGAACTCACATTTACTGAACATTGCATAAAGCTGATTCTCTCTTAGCTTCGTTAAAATTTGGCGCAAGTGATCCTCATGTTCTTCCTCACTTTTGGAGTAGATCAGAATGTCGTCAATGAAAACAACAACAAACTTATCCAAATATTCCATGAATACCTTATTCATCAAGGTCATGAAGTAGGCAGGGGCATTGGTCAGTCCAAAAGACATCACGGTATACTCATACAGTCCATACCGAGTAACAAAAGCTGTTTTGGGTATATCCTCTTGACGAATCTTCAACTGGTGATATCCTGATCTCAGATCAATCTTTGAGAACACTCCGGCTCCTTGAAGTTGGTCAAACAAATCATCGATTCTTGGTAGAGGGTACTTATTCTTGATGGTGACCTCATTGAGTGAGCGATAATCTACACACATTCTCTGAGTTCCATCTTTCTTTTCAACTAGAAGAACTGGCGCTCCCCATGGCGAAGAACTTGGTCGAACAAAACCTTGATCTTGCAGCTCTTTAATCTGTCTCTTTACTTCGGCTAACTCATTAGCCGGCATCCTATAAGGTCTCTTGAAATGGGTGGTGTTCTGCACTAGTTCTATCAAGAACTCTATATCTCGGTCCGTGGCATCCTGTGCAACTCATCCGAAACACATCAGAAATTCGCAGCGATCGCACATCTTCCAAACTTATTCCTTTGGCACTACAAACTTTAATCCCTTCCGACTGATCTGAATCGGCTCAACTTTTAACTTGGCTCCATCCGACTAGTTAAGGTGATCTCTATTCCCACAATCCAAAACTGCTTGGTTCTTGGAAAGCCAATCCATTCCTAGGATCACATCTAGGACTTGGTGTCTAGGACAATAAGGTTGGCTAGAAATTCTACCCTCCAATTAATATCTTAACTTGGGACACCTTGGTTCGCACTCAAATCGTAACCGTGAGATTGCACTAATAAAATAGTCTTAAGAGGCACTGTTTTAATTGATGCTTTGCAAGAAAACTTCGAGAAACAAACGAATGCGTAGCTCCGTAATCAAACAAAACCATGGCGATGCCGAGTTGACTAGAGCTTACCTAGTATGACGCCCGTGCGATCGGGCATCCTCGGTGGTGACGTGATTTACGCGCCTCTTCCAAAGAAAGCGGCGGAGTCCTCGTGGCTTGATTGGGAGTCCGGGCACTCCACGCCTTGATCCCGGGCAGGGGTCTTGGTGGCGAGATCCCAAATTGAAGCGGATCAAGGCCACAGCTTGCTTCCGGGCAATTATTGGCATAGTGACCGAGTTCATGACAGCTTGAAACAGTGACTCCTGCACCGGATTATCGCTCCTCCGAGGTGGATTCTGTTGGTGCCGAGGTTGCGATTGCCGGAGGAGCCGGGCGAGGTGTCGTGCAGGGTCCCGAATGCATTCGAGGAGTGAAACGAGCAGTCGTTGAGCATTTGTTCGACTCTCTGCGGTGACTCGATGGGCTCCATGTCGATCATCTTTCTCTTACGGATTCTTCCAATTCCCCGACGAGATTCCTCAATAAGCATAGCTTTATCTACAAGGTGCTGAAAATCGCATAGTCATTGCCAATGACTTGCACCTTTAGTCCCGGATTGAGTCCACGCTTGAACTTCTTCCGCGAGCATCATCCGTAGCTACATCCTCCGGAGCGTAGCGAAGCGAGTTGAGTGAACTTATTAAGGTATTCACTCATCGACATTCCTTCCTCGCTAAGCTCTCAAATTCATTCTTCTTCATCTCGACCTTTCCATCAGGGATATGAGAGTGGCGAAAAGCAGTGGAAAACTCTGCCCAAGTAATAGTCTGAGGATCATCATGGGCGACACTATAGTTCTCCCACCATTCAGCGGCGGTGCCCTCCAGCTGATGAGCGTCATAGAGAACCTTCTCACGATTGGTGCACTGGGCAATTTCAAGCTTCTTCTCAATGGAGCGGATCCAATCATCGACGTCCAATGGTTCTGAAGAGTTGGAGAAAGTTGGCGAACGAGTCCTCATAAATTCTGCTAGCTTGGACTGGAGACGAGCTTGAGGAGGTGCAGCAGCAGCTTGGTTTTGTTGGTTCAACAGATTTGCTAGGCAATCGCACAGTTCTCACGATTCATCATGTTGTTCATGTTCGCATCATTGTATTCATTAGCCGAATCGAGCTGCCGTAAAATGTCCCATGTTCGTCGTCATCACCGCGGCGGTGGCGGTGGTGCATTGGGGTTGGAGTTGGTGTTGGCACTGCACCGCATCCGCCGAGAATCGCGACCGCTCCGAACGAGTGTCAACCATCTGAGGTGCAGCACAAGGGCTTGATAGGTAAGAGGGAAAAGCAGTAGACGAGTGGTAAGATCATCTAGGGGAGAAGGTAATACCCAGGGATAAAAGGACACAGCCGAAAAGCTTCAAATTAAAGAGGCAAATAAAGCTTTTTCAATTAAAGGTATGGTTGTAACACCGTGCTTGGTGATAGGAGGATAGGTCCCGACCTTTCGATGAGAGAGGGATAGATTCGATTGGGTGGAAGAAGATGTTGGCGATCCGACTACACCGTCCCCAGACGATGCGCCTTAGCAATCGTTACACCGACTTCCGAAGTTGTTATTGATCTTGCTGGTGCACGATCAACCTGACCACGAAGGCCTTTGTCCCTGCAAGCAATCGAAGAACACGCAAGAACAAGATGAACAAGCACTGAAATTATAATTGAAACCACGAGTTCATTCAGAATCACAAAAGAGGGGTTTCCGATGACAAGTAATTCGGGCGGTTTAGCCAACACGCGCGATTACAAGAAGTAGCAACTGCTATCTTTGATCTAAAAAAACCCACCATCTAATGGCAGCGGCTGGCTGTTTTTATTGTGGAGAGGCGTCTAGGAACCCTAGGTGCAGCCTTAAGTGGGCTTTCCTTGTTACAAGGCCAAAGGCCCACTTTTGACTTGGACTGAAAAAGTGACGCTGCTTGATTGAACGATTCCCGTCAACTCAGAAGGAGTTTGGATGTGATTCCAGATCCGTTGGAAAGTAGACTTGATAAGCTTTCAGTGAAGTACAAGAACGCCCAAAACGGAGTCCGGATGTAGCCGTGGCGGCCGAAACAAGTCAGCCCTGTCCTGGAGTCGAATCTGAACCGAACTCGTGCACTTCTCTTCTATCCTTCATCTTGGTTGGTTCCTCACCCAAGTTCCTGAGGCAAAGGACATCATCACAAGAATTAAATAGCATTCCATCCATTAAAATATTCGTATGAAGCCCGAGGAACGAATTCACCTGGTAATTGAGTTGACGTGCGCGAGCTCGAGTAATCGGTCCATGTATTACAGCAACGGGGACCGATTGATGCGTAGGTGATGGATTTGCAGGTGTGGCTATATCCATAGAAGTGATGTCCTCATCACTTGGGGCAAGGGGTACAACATACCAGGCACTCAAGCAAAGAAAATCTTAGTATACGCGGACTAAACGTAACTAAACTGAAAGGAAAAGACATGCTCAAACACCGCTGAGCACCAAAAACCTATCTTATATGGTAGGTCTCTCGGATATGGCTTTGATCATCATCTTTCTTGATTTGATTCCTTGTAGAAGACTCGAGGCTTTGAGAAATTTCATGAGATAAGATCAATTTTAAATTTCAAAACCATGTTTCAGCAAAGGAGAGGAATAAGAACCTAAGAATAAGTTGAGAGGAGACGAAAACTATTAAGTAACAATTTTGTTGGTTTGATTTAGAAAATAATTTTGAAGACCATGCTAACTAGGATAGCGACCTACAGTCGACATGGCTCTGATACCATCTCTGTCGGGACCCGAATTTGCAAATCCAAACCCTTCGTGTATACCGCACTAGTCCAGATCACGCTTAGTGCACACAAAGGAAACATAGATGAAATACCATTCCATACAACGAATTAACTAGGAAGAAGCAATTTATTATTAAATAAAGCAAACGACCTTATGGTCAATGTTTACACCATTATGCCTTAAGGGCTTAAGAAACAAAAACTATTGCAGCGGAAAAGATAACTTGAACCATTCGACATGCCACAGGCAATCGTCTTGGGAACGCCTTCCTAATCCACGTAGTCTTCATAGAATTCCTCCTCATGATATTCATTATCTCCTTCAGCAACTGATCAACAAGGGCATAAAGCCGTGAGTACAAAGGTACTCAGCAAGCCGTAGGGAAATGATGCAATATATATTTATGCACGGCTTGACAAGGATGGCTATATAGTTTTTTTGCAGAAAGCAATAACTTGAATTGAAATACAATAAATAGATTGAAAGCATATTTATGAAAAGATAAATAAATAACTAATAGATCAATGATAGACAACAAAACAACAGTGAACTCCCCGTTCACATCCCAACAGTTCCACATTCCACATTTTATGAAACACTCTATACCCCGTGTGAAATTCCCGGGCTTTGTCCATGACCGCGGACGCGGCTATTTGAATAGTTTTACACTCTGCAGAGGTTGTACAACTTTACCCACAAGACATGATCATCTCTTTGTGCAATCGATCTTAACACACTTCCTTCGGTGTGTCGCAGAGATATCATGACAAAGCCTTTACAATGCACTATCTAAACTCGGTACTGTCCGCTAAGGTTTCGCCCATTAGGGCCCCCTCTTGCGCCTTGCGAATCTACCCGTCCATCCCGAAACCCACACCACCAACTGGCAGTACTCAAGGCTAGACATTACAAATTAATCAGTTAGGTCTGTCCCATTCCAGACATGTGGTAGTACGGTTAGGCCCAGTTCAATGGCGCACAAGATTAAGTCCTTAAGTTGTCTCAGGCAAGACATCCACATCCCAATGTGCTAGAAAGCACCCCCTTTACTTCACGATCACTTGCCCGAGGGAAAACAATTCGTTCAACCAAGACCAATGGCAAACCCCGCCATGGTACAACAAATTTTACAACAGTGGCTAACGGCCACGACTCAATATCTCATTAAGTCAATATTAACATTATTCACAGGTGACATGAATCCCAACGTATATGTAAGCATGTCTAAGCATAGCTACGATAACCCAATGTTGGTATAATGATTATGTCCAACTAGTAATGTCCCAACCTAGGTCTAGCAATGGATACATGGCATACAACTAATCAGGGTGGCATAATATCAACTAGGTATACACCTACTCCCATTAAATAAACATTGATACACAAAATAGCAACCAAGTGTATAAAATAAATTACTTTGCAAACATAGGATTAATATGATCAAAGGTTACGACTTGCCTTTCTGATCTAGTGCTGAATCTTGGTCTTCGAAGTCTTCGTTCGCTACCTCGGAATTAGCGTCTACCGGAAAAGAAGCAACGAAACCAAATAAATACAAAACAGAGACTCAAACAAGCACAAAACTGAAAATAAATGGCTCTGGAAGATAGATGTTGATTTCAGAAAAATTTAGAAACTTGAATCGCCTCAATCGGAGTTCGTATGAGCGAGAACGGGCTTCTGGAAAATTAAATTCAGAGAAAATACAGAAAATCAGAAAATCAGAAATTCTGGATTTATTTTTGTACTGGAAAAGGATTTATTGCACAATCGCTGACGTCATCGGGTTCACGGTGGACTGGGTCCACGGCACGACGGTTGTCCACCATGCACCCGGCTCACGATCGTGACGTCAGTGCTTGCGTCGGCGAGGGTTGAGGTGGCTGCTGACACGGCGCACACGCGGCGGCTGACGCGGCGGGTGACGTGGGCGGACACGCGGCGCGCATCCAACCGCGACGCAAGATCCGACGGTAGAGGAGCCAAGGCACGGGAGACGGTGACGCGGTGAAATCCGGGATACCCATCGAAGATCGGACGGTCAAGAACGTCGACGGGGACCGACAGCGAGCAGCGGCGCACGGGGCTTACCGCAGGCGGGGAAGAAGACGAGGCCGGCGACGGAGGAGAGCCGGATCGGGCGCGGGGCAAGGCGGAACGGGGAGAGGACGACGCGGGCAATGCGGAGAGACCGACGGCGGCGGCGGAGAGGCACCGGTGACGACGGAAAAGACGGCGGAAGGGCTCGGGCACGGCGGAGATCAACGGCGAGATCGCGCGCGCGACGGCGGCGCTAGGGCGGCGAGGTGGGGCAAAAGGCGGCGCGAGGAGGCGATCCTCGGGGCGGCGGTGGGCTTTATAGCCCTCGGAGGCGTGCCCGACGCGAAATCGAGAGCGGCGGCGGCGGCGATCTCCGGCGGCGGCGGCGGCTAGGGTTTCGGGCGCACGGCCACCGGGCCGAGGCGGGTGGAACGGGCCGGCGAGGCGGCCGGGCTGCGCGAGCCGGGCCGAGGCGAGCGGGCACGCCGGAGGAGAGAAGCGAGCGGCCGGGCGAGGAAACGGCCGCGTGGGTAAACGGCGCGGCCGAGAGGATTCGGCCCGAGAGGGTTTTCGGAAATTTAAAACATTTTCTGATTTTAGAAATTACCAAAAATTCCAATAAATGCATATAAATTCAAATAAATATCAAATAAATTCAGAAAAACCCCCAAAAATACAGAAAAAATCATTGAAATTATTGATTTTGATGAATAGTTTGATCAAATTAAATCCTTTCATTTATGGAAAATTCAAATTAAGCTAGAGTTAGTTCAAAAAATGCAGATGGTTTATTTTTGAATTCAAACATTCCAAAACTTCAAATTTTGGGATGTTACACAAAGTTCGCTCCAGGAGTCCACCGAGTTCGCAGGAAGTCATGTGAGCCATGATTGAGTTGAAGGGGTGAGATTTACTGGCAGATAATTTGCCATCACGTTTTGATTGCCTTCAGCCGCTTTAACTGCCAGGGCATAGACCTGCAGCCAAGCTTCCGAATCTCGATCCCCGTCAAACTTAACAATTCCCTTGGGGTTGAAACCCTCGGTCCATACTACTCGGTGTAACCGAGAAGTGAACTCTCGGATTCCATCGATGGATCTGTCGTCATGATGAGGGGGAGTCCGGCGTGGCGAGCCTCTGGCTTGGCGATCATCATGAACGCATCGGGGTGGAGTTCGGTGCGGCGAGCCCATGACTCAGTGATTGTTGTTGTCGTTCCGACCCCGGCGATGATGGTCTCTATGGTCGTGGCAGTTGTCGTACCGTTGATCACTTCGTCGATCGTTGCCGGTACCGAAGCGTTCGTGGTTGTCGTAGCGCCAGGTCGTTCTTCCTCATCCCGCTCTTGCCGTATGGCGGTGATGTCTTAGTGAAGGTCGCGGTTGGGATTTCGACGGGCGTCTCCGACTGGTCATGTGGGATGCCGACTGCCGGTACTCCGACTGGTAGCAGTCTGACTGCTAGCGACACGAGTAGCCGTGTGGGAGCGTGAGTGCGCTTCCCCTATCGGCTTTTCTTGATTCTGCTGAATCGCGGTCGCCGTCACCATGGCCTTGATCTGGGCCACGATCGGGGCCGCTGGGCTATCAGATGCAATCATCGGGTCCAGCGTGTCGAGAAGCGTCTTGGAGGCGACGACGTTCTGCAACGGTGTATGGAAGACAACCTGGTCTCCCAATTTTGATTGCAGGATGTCCTCATGGACATTGCGACCGCGAGATCGAAGTGATCGTGCCTGTGCTTCTTTATCCTTACGAAGAAGGCGATCTTCCTCCGCGGCTTCTTGAATCTCTTGTTGGCGTTGGAGATCAGTCTTTTGCTCTTCTATCGCGAAGATGCCACGAAGATTGTAGCAATTCCTCGCGACGCCGACTGGTTTGCTGGCTGAGACAGAGTGGCGTACCTGAGATGGGTCGTCCTGATCTTTACCATATTGGATCTAGTTTAGGTCTAGGCAGACAAGTTCTCCGCGTGCGTCTGCGACGAAATCCATGTTTCCAAAGCGGAAAGCCTGGCCGGAGATGAAGGTGGTGATGATTCCGCTGGTTGCTGCCATCGAGTCTGTAGGAAAAGATTATAGCGCTTCCCCTACCTGGCGCCAACTGTCGACTTTTGTGGTTGGCAATGAATTTATGGGGCAGACGCTAGATCTCAAACTCGAAGGTCACACAAGACAAAGGTTTAGACAGGTTCAGGCCCTCGACGGAGGAGGTAATACCCTAGTCCTGTGTGCTGGGATTATCTAGATCTCTTGGATCTAAGATTGCTTGTGTCTCTGTTGTTGCCCGCCCTCTCCCTTATATAATGGGGGTGGGGCGGTTTACAATGTCCCGATCGGTTAAGGGATTTCGATTGGTTATTGGATTCTAGTCGATTACAAGATGGAGTTTACATCTTTATCTCATCCTGCTAACAACTCAAATTACAATCATATCTCTTATATCTAAATATACGTTCAAATATCTCTAGGATGTATCTCCTTGCGCACGCAGCAAGACTTGGCGCGGAGCTTACCCTTTGGGCCTTCCGTTCAGCCCTGTCTCAGGCACTTCTAGGCCGGTTATGAAGACACCTGGGTTCTCATATTCCACACTGATGATGGGACCCCATTGTCAGGCGGTAAAATGGTTTTTAAACACTTGCCGAATTGGGAAGGCACCTTCTCTGAAGAAAAGCGTACTTTCCTTATTCGGAAAGTTTTCAATTTCAGTAATTTTAATAACCCTAACCAATTTAAGTGCTTGTAAATTTTGCTAGGAATGTCCAAATGAAGATAAATTAGTTTCTAAATTTGAGTTTTGAAACAGGGAATTAGAATATGCAATAAAAATTTATATGTTCCTTGAATAAAAATATTTTAATGAGAGTTTGAATGTTAGGCTCTAAATAGGTGTTATGAAGGAAGTATATAGTCTCTTGATCCATAAATCATGAAATAAATAACATGAGTTATTGAAACCCTGTAAACTCCATTTCTGCAAAAACATTTAAATTTGAATGTATTTGGATCAAATATTGTTGGTTTAAACCCTTACTAGCATGCAAGTTTCAAATGGCTAAAACATTGATCAAATAGAAAGACCATGTGGAGGTCTATCCTTGTGTATGATGAGTAATTGACGAGTTTTGAGCTTGGTTTGATTTGAATTGAATTGGATTTGAAGCAATTTGAGTGTTGGTTGCTCTTCTTAGTGCTACCGGCCTAGGGGTAGTAGCACCGGACCATTGAGAGCAATTAGGATCGATTAATGATTTTGGATAATCATTGAATATCTTTGTGGGCATTGCAATGTGAAAGGTTTTTCCTTGTCTTTGATGGTTGCAGGGCGACGGTGCTAGGTCATGGTGAGGCGGAGGATGACCGGGACTAGGTGAGGAGCGTCGGAGGTCCAGACGGTTGGGAGATCGCCAGAAGATGATCGGAGACGGAGTTCGGGCAAGTCAAGAAGACAAGGAAAGGAGATGATGCTACCTAGATGCCGTGTGGATCAATGAGGGTCGTCGGATTGAGGTCTAGTTAATAGGTTAGCGGGTCTAGGTAGTATGCTTTGAAAACCATACAAGAAAACCCGGTATGTGTGTGGGTTTTGGGTTAGCCCTTGCATGGCTGTGTGTGTGGGTTAATCCTAGCCCTTAGATGAGTGCTCTAGGGTTGAGGGACTCATCCAAGGGTGGTAGGTGTCCCAAGAGTAGTATAACCTTGAAGGTTTTTGAGGTTTTTGAATGCTCCTTTGAGCTTTGCCCACATGAAAGTGAGGCTTTGTAACCTCTCTTTCCAGAAATGAAAGTTTTATCCATCCAACTATGAATTTATTTTGCGCATTTACATTATGTCTTTACTTTACGCAATTTAAATTCAGCATTTACTTTACCGCAATTACATTCTCGCAATTTACTTTCACGCAATTTGGATTTGCCTCCCCTCCTTCTAAATGTTGTTGATCTTGGATGTTTTTGAGTGTGTTCATATGATTTTACATCTCTTTTGCACTCTTGGATTGAGTAGAGAACATCTTTTCTTTCAAGTTCCAACTTTGTTCAGAACTTGTTCTTTGCGCAGCGTTTAGTATTTGATTTTTATAAAAATCTAGAAAAATACTTTTCAAAAGATTCTTATTGGAGGAGGTGCCAGACTCTGATATCAACCTGCATAAAAATTTTGGAGTTCACTTGTTGTACCGTTTGCTCGCAGTTTTTGACTAACTGTGTTCTTCGATTTTTCCTGTTTTTTCTGTAAGGACTTTTGAGGAGAAATTTGGTGGTGTTCTTCAAGACTCTTCTTATCATAGGGAGAAAAATTATCAAAATTTTGTGAGCTTCAGAAAGCCACCAACCTCCTGTTCAAATTGAGGACAATTTCTGGAAATTCTGCTTTTGCTTTTCTGAATGTGACTTTTGTGATTTGAATTGATGTCCTTTCTAAATCAAGAGTTGGATTGATTCCTCTTTATCTTGGACACTAGACAACCAGGATTGTGACTCAAAAATCCGCACATATTTTATGGTACTTATCCATGCAAGCTAGGGGTACATATTGTTGTCTAATTTTTCGGGTTTTTCACGATTTCCTTTGAGCGATCTTGTCGAGGTTTTTGTTGGAGTATTTTGGGGGAAAATTTATTTGCGACCATTCACCCCCCCTCTATTCGCCATCTCGATCCTTCAATTGGTATTAGAGCCGGTTCTGCTCTTTCTAGATCTTGACCGGTCTCAAGAGCCATGGCGACGGACAAATATTCCACCAACCCTCCCATCTTTAATGGAGTTGATTTTCCTTTTTGGAAGTCCCGGATGGAGTCATACATCATCGCCGGGCTACGATATGGCGTAAGGTGAAACTCCGTATGAGGTTCTGATGATGAAAATGTCACGGCCATCAATTTGGTCGACGTTGAGGCGAATGCTAAGGCAAGGAACATTCTCATACAGGGTCTTAGCCATGTGAGTATGATAAGATTTTCACCTTCGCTCCGCCACGAGATTTGGGTAACCTCGATGCTTACCATGAGGGCTCTACTCAAATCAAGACTGTGAGGCAGGACCAGTTCAAGCGCGAGTACAACAAGTTTGATCAACGCGCTGGTGAGAGTCTCGACGAGTGTTTTGGTCGGTTTACAAAGATCTTGAGCGACCTCCGAGCAGTTGGTTGCATATACCCTGACTCGGATAATGCTCGGCATTTCTTGACCGCACTCGACCTTCGGGTTTGGAAATGAAGGTGACTACCATCAAGGACACCACCGACTTATCGACTCTGATTCTTGATGGGCTTTATTCCCGCCTCAAGACTTATGAGATCGATGTCGTCTCTCGGAAGACGAAATCTCAGTCGATGGCTTTGGTCACCGATCCCAATGGATCTTCTTCTGATTCTTCTGTCGGTCTCTCCCTGTCCACCCTTTGCGAGCTAAGCGATGACGAACTGGAAAAATTTCTAGAAAATGAGCTTGCTCTTCTTGCTCGCAAATTCTCTCATGCATACAAGAGGGTGAGAGAGAGGAAGAGAGGTGGCATGATCACCTGCTTCGAGTGTGGTGGCCCCAACCACATTCGGGTGAACTGTCCAAAGCTGGAGAAGGGCAAGAACGACGTTCGCGGTTCAGGCAAGAACGACTACACCGACAAGAACCGCAACAAGAAGTCTCCAGTTCGTGAACTGGCGCACGAGAAGAAGTACCGCAACTTCTCCAAGAACAAGAAGCTCTTCCACCGCGTCCTCGCCGCGCTTGACGACATCAACATCTCCGACACGGAGACATGGAGCGATGAGGGCGAGGATGATCCGCAAGAGAAAAAAGGCGGCGACGACTTCTTCGGCATGTGCTTCATGGCCGACGTCAATGGCATCAACGACTCCGAGCTATACAACGACACGGGCGAGGTACCCTCCTATGACCAGCTCAATGAAGCTTTCTGCAAATTAGGAAAATTTTGTGCTAGAGCTAGAGCTAGTTGTACGGAGCTTGAGAAGGAAGTAGGTACCTTGACTCGGGAGTTAGCTTCACTTAGATCTTCTCCCTCCTGAGTCACTGATGACTGTACTTTGTGTGATGCTTTGCTTGTGGAGTTAGAGAACCTAAGGACTATGCATGATAATGTGTTGAAACTAAATAGTCTTAGGTTGAAGAATGCTATCAATGAATATGTTGATATTCCTTCTGTAGATGCTAGTTTTCTTCATCCTCACTCTACTTCCTCTTGTGCTAATTGCCCTAAATTGCTTGCCAAAATTGATGCCATGAGCGATCACCTTAGGAAGCTTTCTTCTAAAAACGATGAACTTGAAATGCATGCTTCTAAGGACCCAAATACCATGTGAGGGTCAGGCAACTAAAACTTGACAATTAATCCTTAAATGTCAAGTGTGCTAATCTTGCTAAGGACTTACTAGATAAGTCACAAGAAAGTTGCTTGCGATATTCTATGATTGAGGGGGACTTTGATAAAATCCATGTCAAGCTTAGGAAGAAATTAGAAGACCAAGCCCATAGAATTAGAAATGCGTCTTGCGTTTCTTGTGAGGCCCTCAAGATTGAGGTAGTTGTGCTGATGGAGAAAAATGCACGTGCTGAGAGAGCTCATCTTTCTGGTTCTTCTTCTTCTTCTTCTCCCTATTCTTCTTGTGCCTCTTTCTTTCGAGATTGCCAGTATCTTATGAGCACTCTTGAGAAGTTTGTAGGAGTCAAGAAGAAGCTCAATCTTATTCTAGACCAATCCAAGATTAGTAGATTCAATCAAGGTCTAGGATTTGATCCCTTGGAGCACGCTCGGGCGCATCCTCCCACCATTGTGCGCGGCTCCAAGAGTGGTGAGATTGTGGTAGCTCGCAGAGTGAGCACCACCATGTTTAGGTCTGCTGGAGTTGTCCATAGGACTTCGACCGCAAGGGTGTTACTCCCGTGCTTCGCCTCTAGCAAGGCGGCACACATGCACCTTCTGTAAGAAGGATAGTCACCTAGTACATTTCTGCTTCAGGCGAGCCAAGATCACTCGGCGTGAGCGTGTTGCTGCTTTTAGGGGTATTCAGGGTCATCCCCAGACTTTGAGTGATCCTAAGGTACACTCTGCTTCTAGACAGGTTAGAGAGTCGCATGTTTTTAGGCAGCGTCCAGGACTCGGTTTTCATGCTGGTTCTTCGAGTTTTAGTCTTGGAGCTATTCGTAGTCAGTCTTTTCGCCGTCCTTTTGATATTCCTTGTTTTTCCCATCGAGGTAGATATCATTGGCGTGAGATGTTTTCTGGTAGGAGATATAGGAAGCCTCATTGGGATGGTCTGGCTTTTGCACCATGACGGGCTAACCCAGTTCCAGCTCCTAGATCATCTACTAGAGTTGCTACTGATCATGTTAAGGTTAAACAGCAGAGAGACACTCGAGTCTAGTCTTCTTCTGTGGCTGGTACTCTGAGGCGTCATGTGGTTCAGTATTGGGTTCCCAAGTCTTCACTCTATCCCAGTACTGAGTCATATTTCTCTCTTGTGTCTTGATCAGGTTCGTCGGATGGGGAAGGGAGATGTTTGGATTGTCGACTCCAGTTGTTCTCGTCATATGACCGGAGATTCTCGATGGTTCTCTTTCCTAGTCCGAGCCCCCGGTGATGAGTTGATCACTTTCGGGGATGCATCTTCAGGTAGAGTCATTGCTAAAGGTACCATCTGCATTAACCAAAATTTCATTCTTAAAGATGTTGCCTTAGTAAGTAAGCTGTAATACAATTTGCTCTCTGTTTCTCAGCTTATCGATGACTCTTTCGAGGTAAGCTTCAAGAGTAATTTTGTAGAATCCTTGATTCATCAGGAGGGTTAGTTTGCGGGATTTCTAGATTTAGGAGAGTCTTTCGTGCTGATTTTTCTGCTTCTTCTGGAGACTCTCTTCGATGTTTGATTGCTTCTGAGTCCCGTTATCTCTCCTTCTGGCATAGGAGACTTGGTCACATTGGTTTTGATCATTTGACCAGAGTTAGTAGCCACGATCTCATTCGGGGTTTGCCCAAACTCAAGATGGTCAAAGACTTAGTTTGCTCTCCTTGCCGACATGGCAAGATGGTTACTGCTTCTCATCCTCCAGTCACCGTAGTGATGACTGAAGCACCAGGACAGCTTTTACATATGGAAACTGTTGGTCCAGCTAGAGTGCAGTCAGCAAGAGGGAAGTGGTATGTTCTTGTCATCATTGATGATTTTTCTAGATACTCTTGGGTATTCTTAATGGCCTCAAAGGATGAGACTTTTTCTCACTTCAGGGATTTGGTCAGTAGGTTTTCTATTGAGCTCCCAGGTGCATTACGAGCTATACGCAGTGATAATGGCACGGAGTTCAAGAATTCCTACTTTGAGAGTTTTTGTGTGGAGTCTGGTTTAGAGCATCAGTTCTCTTCTCTCTACGCCCCTCAGCAGAATGGCGTAGTGGAAAGGAAGAACAGGACCCTGGTTAAGATGGCCAGGACGATGCTAGATGAGTACAGTACTCCTAGGAAGTTTTGGGCTGAGGCTATATCTACTGCTTGCCATATTTCTAATCGCGTGTTTTTGAGAGCACATTTGCATCGCCCTTCTTATGAGTTGAGGTATGGGCGAAAGCCCAGTGTGTCTCATTTTCGCGTTTTCGGTTGCAAGTGTTTCATCTTGAAGTCTGGTAACCTAGATAAGTTTGAGTCTCGCTCTTCTGATGGTATCTTTCTAGGTTACTCGACTTCTTCTCGTAGCTATAGGGTCTGGAGTGTTGATGCGCATAGGATCATAGACCTGTGATGTGACCTTTGATGAGGCTAGCCCAGGAGCTAGACCTGATGTTTCAGGCTCTTCTTATCCCTCCGAGACCATCTTTGTAGAAGATGAGGATGATGGAGATGATGGTGTTCCATCGGATCCAGTCCCCTCTACACCTGAGGTGCCTCCTATTTCCATTTATGCACCTCAGGGAGATTAGCCCTTGCCTTCCGACTCTCCTTCAGCGAGTGGCTCTGTTCCTACCTCTTCTGTTCAAGAGGTAGAGGCCACTTCTGCTTCTGGTCCTCCCCGGTATATCCAGAAAGCTCATCCACCTGATCAGATCATTGGTGATCTGTTTGAGCGGGTCACTCGCTCAAAATCAGGTTTGTCCAGTTTCTGCCTCCACTCTGCCTTCGTTGCCTCCTTTGAGCCGAAGGATGTTTCTCATGCATTATCCGATGAGTCGTGGGTTAATGCTATGCATGATGAACTTGAGAACTTTGAGCGAACAAGGTATGGCGACTTGTCGAGCCCCATCCGGTCATAATGTCATTGGGACCAAGTGGGTGTTCAAAAACAAGCAGAGTGAGGATGGGGTTGTAGTTAGAAACAAGGCTAGACTAGTTGCATAGGGCTTTTCTCAGGTTGAGGGTCTTGACTTTGAGGAGACCTTTGCCCTCAGTAGCTAGGCTAGAGGCTATCCGAATCTCGCTTGCATTTTCTCGCATCCAAAGGCTTCAAGCTTTATCAAATGGATGTCAAGAGTGCATTCCTCAATGGCTATATTGAGGAAGAGGTTTATGTCAAGCAACCTCCGTGATTCGAGAACCCCAAGTTTCGAGTCATGTATACAAGCTTTCCAAAGCTCAGATGGACTCAAGCAGCCCCCTGAGCATGGTATGAGAGGCTCAAGTCTTATCTTCTCACCATGACTTTAAAATGGGCATAGTAGACAAAACTCGCTCATCGACACCATGAGTCTCATTTTCTTCTTGTCCGTTTATGTGGACGATATCATTTTTGGTGGCTCCTCTCATTCTCTTGTCTCTCAGTTTTCTGATGTGATGAGTAAAGAGTTTGAGATGAGTATGATGGGCGAGTTGAGCTACTTCCTTAGCTTCCAGATCAAGCAGACTCGAGAGGGCACTTTCTTGCATCAAGGTAAGTACACCCGGGACCTCCTGAGGCGCTCCGACATGTTTGACGGGAAGCCGGTGTTAACTCCTATGGCCACCACTGCAGTCCTCGAGCCTGATAAGGATGGTGAGCCTGCTGATCAAAAGGAGTTTCGTAGCATGATTGGCTCCCTCTTGTATCTCACTGCGTCGAGGTCGAACATACACTTTGCCGTGTGTATGTGCACCCGATTTTAGGCTTCTCCTCGTGCCTCTCACTGTCAGGCGGTGAAGCGCATTTTCCGATACCTTCGCGCTACCATTGATTATGGTATTTGGTACTCTTCCTCCTCTTGTCTATCTCTTAGAGCCTTTTCCGATGCTGACTTTGCTGGCTGTAGGATAGATAGGAAGAGCACTTCTGGCACTTGCCAATTCATTAGCACTTCTCTTGTTTCTTGGTCATCTAGGAAGCGATGCAGGTTGCACACCCACCGAGGCCGAGTATGTTGTCGCGATCGATTCAGAGCTGTGTTCTCTGGATGAGATCGACCTTGCGGGACTTTGGGTTAGATATACAGAGTGTGCCACTTTTCTGTGACAACACTTCTGCTATTTGCATTGCTAAAAACCCAGTGCAGCATTCCCGGACCAAACACATTGATATTAGATATCACTTCCTTAGAGACCATGTAGAGAAGGGGGATATCGTGCTTCAGTTTGTAGAGAGTGACCTTCAGTTAGCCGATATCTTCACCAAGCTTTTGGATAGCTCCAGGTTTGTTGCCCTGAGGAGTGGGCTTGGGGTTGTGTGCCCTTACGGTCTTCTGTGAGGGGGAGCTGGCTTGTATATTATGTATTATATTATTTTTCTTTCGGTTCTTCTTTCTTTTGTTTTGTTCTGGGTGCTATGGGTTTTTCTCTTTAGAGTTCTGAGTTCACTTCACCTAGACTTCTGGCATGCTTCGGCATGGACCTCTCATCTTATGCTTCAGGATGCTATTCTTTTCTTCTTCTTGGTTGAGCTCACTCACAGACTTATAGGTCTAGCAGGTGTTGGGCCTCCTGGGTAGACAGGGTCTGTGTTTGCTCCTGTGTTGGAGTTCAAGAGTTAGCTGTCCTTTGTCAGTCATTGAGGAAGATGAGAGCGAGTTTGAGCCTAGTGTTCTCTGCTATCTTTTCTAAACTCTATAGCCATTCAGTTTGCAGTTTTTCAATCTTTCTCTCCTTTTATTTTGAGTTTTTGGCTTCAATTGAGTTCATTTGGTTTTTTTCTATGCCTAACTCTGCTAATAACTCAAGTTGTGCTTAAAATTGACTCATGTTGAGGAGGAGTTTGAAAATCTGTTCATGCATTGCATATAGGCTGCATTTTCTTTTGTTTTCTGAGCTTTGTCTATTATGCAATTGATTCAATCTTCATGTAATGCACCTTGCTACATCTTTGAAGAAAATCACTAGCTTAGGTCTATCCAAGTTCATCTACCATACTAAGCTTGTTAAAAATCTGAAAATTGAAAATCTTAAATGAAAAACATGTTGGTTTTTCTTGTTAAGTTTCTTCTCTAGAGGTTTTTACCATGAATTGTGAATTTATGGAGTTCTCTAGAGTCCCTATAGCAACTTGGGTGAAACTTGCTTGATCCATATTTTAGTCCTTCAAAATTGCTCATATGTGCTAAATTAAGAAAAATTTGACTCCCTTTTGTGCAAAATTGAACTCAACACTATATATTCTCGAGACTGCCTCCCATTGCACTTGGGATGAACTTGGAATATATCGTGTATGACCAAGATCATTCTCTTAAAAGTTACTCTTGGGGTGATCGAACATGGCTTGAGTCAATCATTAAGAAATGCAAATAACAAAAACATAAGTGGGTAAAGAATGCAAATAATATCAAACATTTGCACCCCGCTATGTCTTTCAAAATATCAAAGAAGAAGAATTTGCATGAATTGAAAAATGAGCTCGAAGGACTCTATATGCACTTCAAGATTCCCCAAAGTGTTGAGTAGGTTGAACTCTAGGTTTTCCATTTGATCCTATGAGTGGTGTTTGCTTCTAGCTTTGAAACTTTTGCTAAGTTTTGCACTTGTTCAAATCTTGCTAAAATAAAATCTTGTAAACAAAGCTTGTGAGTAAAATGAATTTGTTCTTGGAGACATCCTAGTTCAGTCATTTTCTAAATTGACTAGCTTGGTGTCATATCTTGCATTTATGATCACTTGGATAATTCTCAAAGCTCACTTAGGATGCATTTCAAGCATAAATATATAAAGGGGGAGAAAATAAAAATAATAATTTCTTGATGCCCATATTGCCAAAAGGGGGAGAAAATGTAGAAAAAGCATCTTCAAAGGAAAAATGTTAATCCACTTTGGTTCTTATGATCTTTGTGACAATTGCAAATTTTTATGATCATAAGCATATTCGAGTGTTCCTTGTGAGTTTTATTGGATCTTTTAGAGCTTTTATTGAAAACTTGCTCTCTCTAAAGTTTAGCTCTAAAATCCCTTTTCTGCCAACTTGGTCATGATCTTATTTCCTTATTCTGGACCAAGTTTGGCTTTGCATTCAAATTGCTTTCTTCTCTCTTATTCAAACTCAAAACTTATGCCTTTTCATGTGTTTGTCAATATACTCATCAAGGGGGAGATTGAAAGACCATGTGGAGGTCTATCCTTGTGTGTGATGAGTAATTGACGAGTTTTGAGCTTGGTTTGATTTGAATTGAATTGGATTTGAAGCAATTTGAGTGTTTGTTGCTCTTCTTAGTGCTACCAGCCTAGGGGTAGTAGCACCGGACCATTGAGAGCAATTATGATCGATTAATGATTTTGGGATAATCATTGAATATCTTTGTGGTCATTGCTATGTGAAAGGTTTTTCCTTGACTTTGATGGTTGCAGGGCGACGGTGATAGGTCATGGTGAGGCGGAGGATGACCGGGACTAGGCGAGGAGCGTCGGAGGTCCAGACGGTTGGGAGATCGTCGGAAGATGATCGAAGACGGAGTCCGGGCAAGTCAAGAAGACAAGGAAAGGAGATTATGCTAGCTAGATGCCGCGTGGATCAATGAGGGCTGTCGGATTGAGGTATAGTTGATAGGTTAGCGGGTCTAGGTAGTATGCTTTGAAAACCGTGCAAGAAAACACGGTATGTGTGTGGGTTTTGGGTTAGCCCTTGCATGGCTGTGTGTGTGGGTTAATCCTAGCCCTTAGATGAGTGCTCTAGGGTTGAGGGACTCATCCAAGGGTGGTCGATTTTTCCTGTTTTGTCTGTAAGGCATTATGAGGCGAAATTTGGTGGAGTTCTTCACGACTCTCCTTATCATAGGGAGAAAAATTATCAAAATTTTGTGAGCTTCAGAAACCCACCAACCTCTTGTTCAAATTGAGGACAATTTCTGGAAATTCTGCTTTTGCTTTTCTGAAAGTGACTTTTGTGATTTGAATTGATGTCCTTTCTAAAAGCAAGAATTGGATTTATTCCTCTTTATCTTGGACACTAGACAACCAGGATTGTGACTCAAAAATCCGCACATATTTTATGGTACTTATCCATGCAAGCTAGGGGTACATATAGTTGTCTAATTTTTCGGGTTTTTCACGATTTCCTTTGAGCGATCTTGTCGAGGTTTTTGTTGGAGTATTTTGGGGGAAAATCTATTTGCGACCATTCACCCCCCGTCTGTTCGCCATCTCGATCCTTCACAAATGAGTTTAAAATTTTATGAAACCAGTTTAGATGCATTCATGGGATTGCATAGGTCATAAATGGTCAAAAACATTTAGACTTTGCTTTATTTTGCTCTATTTTCTCGTTGTCCGAGCATTCAATCGACAAAATGATCAAACGTTCGTAACTTTCGCAAACGAACCTCAAATTCGACAAAACCAACTCCTATGACCTTAAAATGACATGTATCAAATTTCTATGCCAAAAATGATATGGTCTTGAACAATTTTGAGTTAGGCCATATTAAGCCTTTTAACTAATGAAACTTTTATTCATCCAAATAATTGTAGCATCTAGAATTGGAAGTTATACATGCAAAGATACATAATTTAGCCTCTTGAATTCATAAATAGCCTTAGCTATGATTATGACTTTAGCTTCTTATAATAGAGGATGAAAGTAACACATTCAAGAAAAGGCCTCACATAAACAAAGTATTAATGAAATCATTATGAAAGTGATAAATCAAGAACTCACAATCACCATATTCTTCTTGGTAAGTTTTTATTTGGTATTTACATATGATTTCTTTTTGCCCCATTTAAATTGGTGTTATTTGCTTTTGTTTCTGTTCTTATTATTCGACGCATAGACGACGATAATTCGGATTCGGTTATTAACGACGTCGACTACGACCCGGATTATAATCCAGAAGAAGAGAAACTAGGCAAGCACCCTCCTTTGATCATTTTGATCCCATATTTGCAAATTTATGTTGTTTTATCAAACTATATGCATGCTTGTATTTTTAAACTTGCTATATTGTGGGTAATGGTAGCTAAATCCACTTGTATGCATTACCTTTACCTTGTCATTTGAACACTTGCCATTGTAACCTAGTATTGGATTAGACAATACTTAATGTCGCTTGGGTAAAACTTGCAAACTTACCATATGTATTGCTTATACATGCTCATTAGAACAACTTTCAAAATGATGGGAGATGTTTCAACTACTTTGAGCAAACCTTGTTTAAATGGATGGAACCACGGTATGGTTTCCACTTAATTTGATAAAAAAATCCAACTCAAACTTATGATTTAGACGCGGGCGAGTTATTACTTAACTTGAGGCGTGAAAAGGACCTCACGCGTAGTTAGGGGGAGATTCTCGCCCGGGTCAGTTAAGGACCGAACTTGATTGTATCACCTAAGTGTTTTGGTGCAACCACATGTGCTAATATGGGATAGCCTAAACTCACTAGATTAGTTAGAGTTTACCTTGCATTTTGGTAGGCCGAAGTAGTGTGGACGATCCGATGGACTGATGTCGTTCTAGGTGCTCCCTTCACCGAGGTGTTGGGGCCCAAGCATTCCAATACAACGGTGTATGCCTCGTCATGGGGAGAGTTCATGATGGGGCACCATCGGTTTAGGATCTCCGGAACTATGGTGAGGGTTTAACATTACTGTCGTTGGTGCAAGGCTAAGCTTTAACTAGTTGAACGGTTTCGTCACAGTCTAGCAAATCGGGTACGATACGTATCGCGAGGCATGGTTGACATGATTGCTAGAATGTGTTATGTGGGTAAAGTGTACACTCTCTGCAGAGATTAAAATCTAATTAATTAGTCATGCTCGTGGTCATGAGCAACTTGGGAAAATAATGTCAAGTATAGTCTTTGTTTTTGCCAAAACGTTTGGGAACGGTGTTGGGTTGGTATGGAAAACTTTGGGAGCCAATGGTGGCTGATTTTACTTGTTATTCGCAGCCAAGGTGTGAAATATTGTATATGAATGCTACTTACTGTTATTTAACTTCCTATTAAATGCTCTTTACAATTCCGTCACCGTTTTATGCAACATTCACTTGCTAAACAAAATTTGCTTTATGCTGAAATGAGACTAGTGTAGAAACTTGTAATCCTTGTTCTAGCTTGCATTTACAATATTTCCATACACGAAAGTCTTGCGAGTACATACGTGTACTCACGGTTGCTTAATCAATATAATATAGAAGACGAAATGGAAGAATGCCCTGATGACGCTTATTATACTCCGGGGACCGACGATCATGTTGACGGATGAACTTGGGTTTTTTCCCAAGTCGATTGCCTTTGGGTAGGGATGGGCATACCGCTGTCCCCTTTTGTTATATGTGTTATTTCCGCTGCACTTTACTTATGGACTTGTAATATTTGGCCGGTCGGCCACTACTTGTAATATTAAGTAGTTGTATTAGTCTCTAGTTTATGTTTATGCTATGCCAACTACTTAGTCTTGTGTGTATGTGTTGCGATACATCTCGAATGCGCGATATGTGGGTGCTAGGCGTTGATCTTGGGAACTAGCACTAGACACATATCTGGGTACCTGGAATTGTTTTCAACCATCTAATGCATAAACTCGGGCGGTCGTCGTTCTTTGACTATTGCTCGCGCTCCCCTTGGTGAGTGTGGACGATACCAAGGTTCTGAGACGAACAGCGAGTACTATGCTTGGATGAGTTGCTTTCAATCCTGGTATGGTTGTTCGGAATGGAATCGAAACTCCCTTGGTTGCGTAAGTGTGTACGGTGCAACTAGGTGGCTCATATTTGCTTAGGTGAGGGCCATCTGGTTAATACTCCATGCACGGGACTTTTGGGTGACAGTGATCATACACTTAAGTGGAGTATAGGTGTCACCTCTGAGTCCAACGCATGAGCGAGGATCGATTCGTGTTTCCGGGTGCCCACAAAATAATTGTTCAAGCATATTGTAGTAAATTAACAGATTAATGGATGATCTTAAAGAAACATTTATCTGTTGACTAACTAAGTATGTACCAATGATAACTCCTAATCTCTAATTATGTTAGGTCCTAATCCCATTCGAGGATATGTGGTTCGGTTAAGTTCCTAAGATGTTGCACAACTGCAGAGAAAATTTCGGTAGCATCTCCCCGTTGTTCTCCAAATACACATCTCGACAACAAGTCAAGAGGGTGTGTATCCGGAGAACACTAGGGAGGTGCTACCGAAACATTCTTTGGAGTTGTACAACAGCTCAGAGACTTGCCTAAACCACATATCCTCGAACTGTCCAAAAAACGTGGACAATTCGAGATTGTTTGCTGATAAATATGCTATTTCAGCATATTTATAAACATGCACCCTCGAACGGGAGATGTAGGTTACGCAACCTAAACTCTAACATTCATCATATTACACCAACAATAAATACATGTAAAGTAAAAACCGTTGTAAGAACATTGATTATATTACATCAACAATAAAGACAATATGAGTCAAGTTCGGAATAAACAAATTTGCTAATACAGGTCAAAGACCTTAACTAATAACTATATCATAATGTTCTAAACAAGTACTTAATTACTAAGAAACATGAATGCTGGATTCTTGAAAAGAGCAAGATAAGGTCTTTTACTAGGTTATGAGATGAGGACCATTGTAACGTTAGGCCCATCGAGTAGTATAGCAGTTAGCTGACTATCATCACATAGTAGCAGTAAAAAAGAGAACCATCTCTACATAATTCTATTTAGAAATAATCAAGATCAAGATGAAGCTATGTATTATACTAAACAGAGTAAATTGCTATCAAACATCAATTAGTAACGACCTTGATTATGTCTATACAATTATGCAGTTTCCACACATTTGATAAGCTTAACAAACAATAGTCCAATAATGAAATACCTCAATTTTACCATGTGTTAATTCCAATCCTATAATTGTACCAATTCTCTAAAACCATTAAAAATAGTGCTACCATATGAAATAAAGACTATATAACACCTTTTAAGTTTTATTCCTGGCAGATGATCATGTAGGCTAGCAAGTAAAGTATAAAAATGGATCCGGAATTTAGAGCAGACACTCTCAACATATACATCCAAGGAGCCACAATTCATGTAAAGTGAGCAAATTCCACAAAAAAATAGCACTACAGAACAAGAGAATTTACAACCATGCGTTGTTACCTTCGGGCTCAGTGGAGGGTTGTGTAACATCCCAAAATTTGAGTTTTGGAATGTTGAATTAAAAAATAAACCATATGCATTTTTCTTGAATTAATTCCAGCTTAATTTGAATTTTCCATTAATGAAAGGATTTAATTTGACTAAACTATTCATCAAACTAAAGATTTTCAGTTTTAGTTGGGTTCATTGTGCTCCAATGAATTTTTTTGTATTTTTGGGGATTTTTCTGAATTTATTTGCTATTTATTTGAATTTATTTTCTTTTAATTAAATTTCTGGAATTTTTCTTAATTCGAAAATATTTCTGTTTTTTTTCTAAATCCCTCTCGGGCCGATTCTTTCCGCCGGCCCATTCATCCACCACAGCTGCGTCGGCCTAGCAGTGCAGCCCGCTCCGCCCGGCCCAGTTCGCCTCGCGTCCCAGCTAACCCGCGCTTGCGAAACCCTAGCGTGCCCCGCCGTCCGATCTCGATCCAGCGCGTCTCGTGGAGCCACGTAGCCGCTCAGTGCGAGCCGTCCGATCAGAGCCCCGTTCACGGCTACGATGCAGCCACGTCGCGCTGCCGAAACCCTAACCTAGCCACCGCTGGAGTCCTTGCACCGCACGCCGCCGCTCTCGATTTCCACATCGTACACACCTTCCGAGGGCTATAAAAGCACCACCGCACCCCGCCCTAGGTCTGCCGTCTAGCGCCGCACTCGCCACCCCATCTCGCGTCGCCCAAGATCTCGCCGACCGTCGCTGCGACCTCACCGGAGTTGTGCCGTCACCCGAGAACTTCTCCGTCGTCACTTGGTCTCTCCGGTCCACCTCCGCCGCAAACGAGCTGTTCTTCGTGCCGCCCGAGTTGTGCTCTTCCCGATCCGCACCGAGCCGCACCCGATCCATCGCCATTCCGCCGTTGGCCGTGGCTTCTTCCTCGCGTCTGGTGAGCTGGCGCCTCCGCCGCTCGTCGTCGTTCCCCGTCGCAAGTTCTGGCCGTCCGATCTTCTACGGACGCTCTGGATCGCGCCACATCGTCGCTACCGCGCCCTCGCTTTCTGCTGTCGGATCCGATCGTAGCCTCCTGATGCGTGATGCGTGTCTGTCCGCGTGTCCGTCCGCGTCAGCCCTGCCGCCGCGTGTCGCCTCATCAGCGCTGACGCCATCTGTGCACCGGGTGCACAGTGGACCGACCGCCGTGCCGTGGACCCAGTCCACCAAAAGTCGGCTGACGTCAGCGTTGCACAATAAACCGATTTTCCAATAGAAAAATAAATCGTGAAGTTCTGATTTTCTGATTTTCAGCATTTTCTCTGAATTTAATCTTTCTGTGCAAAGTAATTTGTTTTATACAATTGCATGCTATTTGTGTATCAATGATTATTTCATGGGAATAGCTATATACCTAGTTGTCATTATGTCACCTTGATTAATTGGGATGCCATGTATCCATTGTTAAACCTAGGTTGGGACATTACTAGTTGGACGTAATCATTATACCAACATTGGGTTATCGTAGTTATGCTTAGACATGCTTAGATATACGTTGGGATTCATGTCACATGTTGAATAAAATTAATCTTGACTTAATGAGATATTGAATCGTGGCCGTTAGCCACTGTTGTAAAATTTATTGTACCATGGCGGGGTTTGCCATTGGTCTTGGTTGAACGAATTGTTTTCCCTCGGGCAAGTGATCGTGCAGTAAAGGCGGTGCTTTCTAGCACATTGGGATGTGGATGTCTTGCCTGAGACAACTTAAGGACTTAATCTTGTGCGCCATTGAACTGGGCCTAACCGTACTACCACAAGTCTGGTATGGGACAGACCTAGCTGATTAATTTGCAATGTGTAGCCTTGAGTAATGCCAATTGGCGGTGTGGGTTCTGGGATGGACGGGTAGATTCGCAAGGCGCAAGAGGGGGCCCTAAGGGGGGAAACCTTAGCGGGCAGTACCGAGTTTAGACAGTGCATTGTAAAGACTTTATCATGATATCTCTGCGACACACCAAAGGAAGTGTGTTAGTAACGTTTGCACCAAGAGATGTTCATGTCTTGTGGGTAAAGTTATACAACCTCTGCAGAGTTTAAAACTATTCGAATAGCCGCGTCCGCGGTCATGGACAAAGCCCGGGGATTTCACACGGGGTATAGAGTATTTCATGAAATGTGGAATGTGGAATTGTTGGAATGTGAATCATCAAGTGTTACAAGTGTGGTGAAGAAGGACATATATCCAGCAGCTGTCCAAAGATCAAGTTTGTTAACACCTTTCACCAAGAATCAAACGGGGAGTTCACTGTTGTTTTGTTGTCTGCCATTGATCTACCGGCTATCTATTTATCTTTTCATAAATATGCTTTCAATCTATTTATTGTGTTTCAATTCAAGTTATTGCTTTCTGCAAATGAAACATATAGCCATCTTTGTCAAGCCATGCATGAATATATTGCATCAATTCCCTACGGCTTGCTGAGTACTTTTTGTACTCACGGCTATACGCCTTTGTTGATCAGTTGCTGAAGGAGATAATGAATATCATGAGGAGGAATTCTATGAAGACTACGTGGATTAGGAAGGCGTTCCCCAGACGATTGCCTGTGGCATGTCGAATGGCTCAAGTTATCTTTTCCGCTGCAATAATTATTTGTTTCTTAAGCCCTTAAGGCATAATGGTGTAAACATTGACCATAAGGTCGTTTGCTTTATTCAATAATAATTTGCTTCTTCTTAGTTAATTCGTTGTATGGAATGATATTTCATCTATGTTTCCACTGTGTGTACTAGCGTGATCCTGTACTAATGCAGTATACATAGAGGGTTTCAAATTTGCAAATCCAGGTCCCGACAGATTGCTGCCAATTGCCATGGGTAGGGGGGCGAGCTAGGGAAGGGGGGCAAGCTAGGGCAGGGGGCACCGAGGGCGACAGGGGCGTGGTGGGCATGGGGCGGCGATGGGCGGGGGTGGGTAGGGGTCTGGGGTGAACTCGGGTAGGGGGTGAGCTAAGGCAGGGACGCCGGGGGTGACAGGGCCGTGGTGGGTAGGGGGCGCCGAGGGCGATGAGGGCGTGGTGGGTAAGCTAGGGTAGGGGGGCAAGCTAGGGCAGGGGCGACGGTGGGCAGGGGGTGCTGGGGGATATGGGGGCACAGGGGGTGTGGTGGGCAGGGGGGATGGGGGCGTGGTTGGTAGGGGGCGTCGGGTGCGTGGTGGGCATGGGGCGCCAGTGGGCAGGGGGCATCTGGGGCATGGAGCTAGAGGAAGAAGGCCTAAACCCAGTGAATGGTACTGAATGGCAAGATAAATGGTGACAAACTTCATCACAATCACGCTGGAACCGATTGTGATGAAGTCTTCATCATAATCGGTTCCAACTAGGAATCGATTATGATGAAGAACAGTTGGAACCGATTGTGATGAGCTCTTTTTAAGTATCCAAAAGTCAGAATTGTCAACATTTCATCAAAGTGAGAAAATGACACAACTTTTTCAAATATAGTTGAAATTATGAGAAATTTTGCGGAAACATACTTTGGGATACTAAAAATATTTTCCATAAAGAATTTTTGAAAAAAGATTTTCCATCCAAAAGATATGCCAAATTTCCCTTGTAGGCATGATTTTTGCTTAAAGAGTAGAAAAGTAAAAAAAATTGTAAATGAAATCCAAATTGTTTGAAAATTACCAGAATTGAACTTTGAACTAGTTAGAAGCTTTCTCAAAAGGAATATTCTTTCAAAATATATGGTAAAATGTGCTTTGTAGGCATAAAGATAGATTGAATTTCCATCAAAGCCTCAAAATACAATTCAACTTGGATTTAATGGAGATTTGAACTTTCATGGTATTGTTTGAGTTAGAATACTAGTTCAAGCCAAGATATATAAAGAAATCCAACCCAAATTGCAAAACTCAAAATATGCAAGAATAGGTCATTTTGTGTCAAATGAAAGATTTTGGCAAATTTAAAATGGCCACAACTTTTGAACGGTTGGTCGTTCGGAAAACTTTAAACTAAAGAAATGACAAACATTTCAAATACATATTTGACAACTTTTACAAAGATTTTCACAAATATGGTCCTTTATGCATAGTCCCTTTATTTACAATACAACCCTTCTCGATGATCTACACGCATGTAATTTGTTCCATATGTGTCGTCTTCACCGCTAAGACATGCCCCATCTGCAAACAGAGGTATTTCATCAAATTAGTTGTACTCTTCTTCATTTATGATATTTTCAACTCCAACGATCCGCTTCTTGCCATGAAGGACGACGTGCAACCTCGGATTGGCCATATCACTCACGTAAAAGACTTGATTTTCTTGCTTCGCAAGGATGAACGGTTCATCTTTGTAAACAAGTCTATTGAGATCCACAAGAGTAAAACCTCTCTTGTCGACCTTCACTCCATGTGGAAGTCTCACCCACTTACATAAGAACAACGAAACTTGTTATATTTCGTAATCGAGCTCCCAAATTTCTTCGATCATTCCATAGTAGGAGTTCATTGCGGTTGCGGATCCTCCTTTCAAGTGATCATCGGACAAAGTATCTATTCTCACACCACTGTTTTGAACAGTACTCTTTGCATATTGACTTTTAGTGTAAAAGGTGTAGCCATTAATATCGTACCCGTGCTATGTCTGTACATTAAATCTTGGTCCGTTAGCCAACCATTTGAAATCCTCACTAACGGAGATCTTCGCCTTTTCTTTGAACCATGTGAGAAATCGATAGTGTTGTACCATTCTGTAGTAGTGACATGTCTTCCTCTGTAATTTTTTTGAACTCCTTAACACCCTTCTGAAACTCAGTACTCACACGGGTTTTCTGATACATCCATTCTTCACTGTCCATCTGCAATTAAACTACGCACAATAAATTAACAAAAAGATGGAGTGACAGCTAGCTATTTCAAATATTGAGACATTATTGAAAGATCAAAATGGCGAACAGAGGGGGGTGAATGATACCAAATAAAATTTTCCCCTACTCAAAGTACTCCAAATGATCTCGCAATAAAAATCTGAAACAGCCAAAGATTTTCCTTAACAGGTGTTTCTCAGATTCGCACACCCTCCAAAACCCGAAGAATTAGACAACTATGTGTAACCCTAGCTTGCATGGTTGAGAACCATTAATCATGTGAGGGATTTGTTAATCACAATCCTGGTTGTCAAGTGTCCAAACAAAATGGAATCAACTCAAACAGTCCTTTTCTAAAAGAGATAAAGCTAAAACACCAAAGTCTCTTTCCAGAAAACTAAAAGCAGATTTTTCAGGAATTGTCCTCAATTGGAGCAGGTGGTTGGTGAGTTTATGTTGTTCTAAAATTTTTGCGAATTTGTATTCCTGTGCGAAGTTGACTCGTGAAACACTCCACCAAAAATCACCTCAAAAAGAATTGTAGAATAAACATGAAAAATCATACATTAAAGACAGTTAGGAACTTCGATTAGAATGTTTGAGGCTCGGTTTTCACTTCATAGCGCTCAAACAGTGCTACCAGTGGACTCACAAATTTTTCAAGAGATGGATATATAAGTCATTAACCTTCTCCAACAAGAATAACTAAAAAAAATTTCTATATTTTTATATAAATCAAATACTGACAGCTGCGTGAAGAATAAGTTCTGGACAGATTTGCAATTTGATAAAAACTTGATCTCTAGTCTATCATAGGGTACAAGAAAGATGTAAAACCATATGAACACCCTCAAGACATCCTAGAAGAACATCATTTAGAAGGAGAGGAGGCCAATCCAAATTGCAATAAAGTAAATTACGAGAATGTAAATGCGGGAAAGTAAATGCTGAATTTAAATTGCGTAATATAAATGCGTAAAGGAAATGAAACATGAACATAAATGAAGAACATTTCATTTCTGGAAGGAGAGGTTACAAATCCTCATATTTCATGTGGGCAAAGCTCAAAGGACCATCAAAAATCTCAAAACCTTAAAGGGGGAAGGCTACCCCTCCACCCCTATTTATACAACTCTTGGGCCACCTACCACCCTTGGATGAACCTCTAAACCCTAGAGCATCCATCAAGGGCTAGGATTTACCCAGTCAACCAGCCATGCAAGGGTTCACCCAAAACCCACAACACATAATGGGTTTTCTTGCACAGTTCTCAAAGCACACTAGCTAGACCCGCTATCCTATCAACTAGATCGCAATCCGACGGCCCTCATCGATCCGAGCAGCATCTAGCTAGCATCACATCCATTCCTTGTCTTCATGGTTCGCACGAACTCCGTCTCCGATCATCTTCCGGCGATCCCCGTCCGTCTGGACCTCCGACGCTCCTCGCCTAGTCCCGACCATCCTTCACCTCACCATGACCTAGCACCGTCGTCCTACAACCATCAAAAACAAGGAAACTCCTCACATAGCAATGCCCACAAAGATGTGCCATAAATCCATCAAAGTCCACTCATTATAATTCATTTTTACTCGATCTGACCGTAGCACCGGGAAAACAGAGAAGACCTCAAATTGCCATCAATTGAAAATCCATTTCAAATCAAACTCAAACAAGAGTAATCCAAGCTCAAATTTAGTCAAATACTCATCACAAATCTAGATAGACCTCCACATGGTCCTTCAATTATTTAATTACCTTTGCAAAATAGAGCATGGGTTCCAACATATATAATTTTACTCCCGATACCTTCTTCCCTACTTAGGAGACATACATTCAAAACATTAACAATGATATCGAATTACCTAATGTAGTAAGCTTGAAATCCTTTTGACTTCAATGAAAGAATATAAGGGCGGAAGCCTTAAGAAAATTGAGGAATTGAATGACCTTGAAGAAATGTCTATCTGTTGACCAACTAAGTATGTACCAACAATGACTCCTAATCTCTAATTAGGTTATGTCCTAATCCCATTCGAGGATATGTGGTTAGGGCAATTCCTAAGCTGTTGTACAACTCCAGAGAAAATTTTGGCAGTATTTCCGCGTTGCTCTCCAAATACACGTCTCAACAACAAGTTACGATAGGTGTGTATCCGAAGAACACTAGGGAGATGCTGCCAAAACTTTCTCTAGAGTTGTACAACAATTTAGGAACTTGCCCGAACCACATATCCTCGAACTGTCCAAAAAAACGTGGACAATTCGATAGTGCTTGCTTACAAATATGTCATTTCAGCATATTTATAAACAAACACCCTCGAACAGGAGACATAGGTTACACAACCTAAACTCTAACATTCATCATATTACAGCAACAATAATTCCAAATTAACACGAGAGTACTACAATAATTCCAAATTAACACGATGTGTGTTTGTCAATTAAAGGGTGTGAAATCTGATAGGATACACACAATTCCAGTGATACCTAAACTCTCTTTGTGACATATCAAATTACCTAGTGCAAAATTGAAGTGGTTTGAGGAATGCTCACCGTTTGAAGAAAACCACAAATGTGGAAAAATTAAGAGGAAATCTCCTCAAGCTAAGGCTTCAACTTTACCTTCTTAACACCCAACTTTGAGGATTTCATAATTTCTCACCCAAGTATTGATTCCAACCAGAGTATGTGGTGTTTTTTGGGGCGGCAACGGTTTTTTTGCCTCTAGAACAACAACAGAGGGGAGTTCAACCCGAGTGTATAAGTAACCTAGCGAGGCACATCACAATCGGTTCTTAGGATAGAACCGATTGTGATATGTATCGTGTGTCACAATCGATTCTTTCGTGGGAACCGATTGTGATGTGCTTGTGCATATCACAATCAGTTTTGATATTGGAAACCGATTGTGATGTGCCATGCGCATCACTATGGATTCTAGTGTTAAAACCAATTGTGATGTGCCCAATACTACATCACAATCGGTTCTAACCTGAGAACCGATTGTGATGATTATTAACACCCTCTCCGAATCATCTATCACAATAGGTTTTTTTTCTCAAAAGTTAGGAACCGACCCAGATGAAGCGATAGTGTTGTACCATTCTGTAGTAGTGTCATCACAATCGTCACTGCCCTATCACCGTCCCCATCCTCTCTACACCTCTCCGTCACCCATGGCATAACCCTCCCTGTCCTGTCTGCACCACGCCGTCACCTTCCTCCACCACCTTTTAGATACACCAAGTAGCTTAGAACTTCATTACATCAGTTAAGAGTGAAGATATAGTAAGAATACAATACTAGTAACGGAAATTTGTTGTTTGTGAGAACGAAGACTAGGAGTTGTCTAGTGGCCCAAGCATCTTGCATGCATTTAGTATCGACGAAGTAGAGAAATTCTTTACTTATTCTTTCCCCGTGAGGATCTTGCAAAGGTTTGAGGAGCTTGTCGCCTTCTTGCTAGCTGATTTAATGTAACATCCTGAAAAATTCAAAAATGGGAAAGATAAAAATTTTAAATTTTAAAATGAAATTGAATAAAATTTTTAAATGGAATCAAGATTTTAATTTAAAATGTCCTCTTTTATTTATTTTCTTGAATTTTAATCTTAAGAAAAGAAAGGTTTCCATGATAAAACCATTTATTTCAAATAGAATAAACTATAAAAATGATTTTAAAATATGATATGAATTTGAATTTACATTTTCTGCATTTTCTGGATTTTTCTAAATTTTCTTATCTTTTCTTGATTTTTTACTCTAAAGGAAAAATCCTTTTAATATTCATTTAAGTAATACACAAAGGAAAAAATAAAAGCTTATAATAGTAAAATGAATAAATATTTTATTTAAGTTTAGAAAATCTCCAGAGATCTAATTCTAAATTTTAAAAGCCATGTCAACATAATTAATGTGAAGTGAATGGTTAACTAATGAACCTTAACTACCAACAGTGATATTGTCAAAATTAAATAACAAAATATAACATTATCTCGACCAGAACATTTTATATTATCTTCTGGATAGATAAAACAACCTAAATTAAAAATATTAAAATTAATAAATAAATTTGTTATATTTAAAAATTCAAAAACAGAAAAGGTGAAAATCCAAAAAAATCAATGTCAGAATTGTTATAAATTAAATAAGATAGGAAGTTAATTTTTGACAGGAGGATAAAATATCTATAAGGAAGCTCTAAAAAAAGTTCCATTAAATTTGGTGAGATATAATCTCCCAGAAAAATTATAAACAGAAAACTAAAATCTGCGCACGGTGCCTTGTCAGAATATTTATAAATTCTGTGTGTCATATTTCAGCATGAAAATTTTACAGAATAAATAATATTACCTAATAATCACTCAAAAAAATTACCAAAATATTTAGGACATGACTATTAACTGATTCAATGAACCCATTTAGCTCAGCCGCGGTAAAATCTTACGGAGTTCATCTCCTCTCGCTGGCGCGTGGGGCCAATTCTCTTCTTGGGCCCATCTGCCAACCTCTACTTTGCTCCTCCCTCTTCTCAGCACATCGAAGCCCCGAAGCAGAGCTTCGTCGTCATGTAGCTCGCATCAGCCCTGACGATCGCACCACTCAAATCTCTAGCGACTTCAATCCTCGCCACACTGCTGCCCTCTCTGCGAATTCCGCAGCTCGCCATACCCCCTCCTGTGCAGCACCGCGAGTTATCTCACCGAGCTTATACCCGGGCCGGGCTTATCTCCACTGCTTCCCTTCCTATAAATAGCACCCCAGAGTTTGCATAGAACCGCGCCTCGTTTCCCCTCAACATTTATCCACTCTTGCTCAGTGAACAGCCATCAACTTCCCTCTTTTCTTCCACGGCCATATAACCCTAGCACACGGATCAAACCCGATTTAAGGCGGTACTCAGATCCATTCTCAAATTCCTTCTCGGACTAGCATTGAGTAACAAAAACCCTAATTTAATTTCAGGTTTTGGCAACCGTTGCACCGCGGCCCCTACCGTCTTTCTTCTCTAGAGCCGGTGATCAGTGGCAAGTTAAACCGGCTAATCTCCGAAGCTAGTATCAGGTAAACTGTAACGCCTAGGACCTATAGATGCTACCCGTGGAACCATTTCCGTCCGGGCGACCTTCTGTCACTAGCGCGGCTTGCCGCCATAACCTCCACCTCTCGACCGCGGTGGAGACCCATCTCCGGTTGTCGCCGATGGCCATTGAACCGTCCCCTAGGTGCGCAATGGGTAGCTGGAGCTAACTGTGCTACCGATTCATCCCCTCCAACCATAGATCACCGCCGGCAAGCCTAAATCCGCCGAGCTATGTTCTTGTCTCAATGCGCTGTGGGTCCCGCTTGTCAGTGGCTGCGGTCGATTCACTCGCACGCGCATAGAGACACTGTCGGGTGGACCAGGGTTGTCAACAACTAAGGCTCAGTTTAAACAGGAAAAAAGGCGCACATCAGAAGGCGTTTTTTGAATGATGAAAATGTATTTTACTTTTTCATTCAATTTCAAGAACTGCAAGCATTCAAACTTGACTAAATTTTGCATCTTTAATCCAAATAAGATGAAACAAATTTCTATATTCATTTACATGTAGTTTCAGAATATGCAATAATATTTAATTTTGCACCTCCGTTTAAATTACTTGAACTTAAGTTTGTGTAAAACCTTAATATGGCCTCTTTTGCACACATGAAAAATATAACTCCTAAATAATGAAATAATTTTTATAAGCCCCTGGGTCCATAATAAATTTATTTGTGCAAAAATAATTAATTTCAAACTCATTCTGAATTTTTTGGATTAAAACTTAACAAAAACCCTAGTATGGTTTCTATTAAAAAAACATCAACTGATACTCCTAAAATCATGAAATTAATTATGGAAAATACTAACACCTAAAAAAATCCATTTCTAAAAAATAATATTTAGATTTTAATCTAGTTTGTATCAAATTTGAAAATAGTTAGTTCTCAATGCATAGAAATAAAAATAGCTAAAACTTGGATCATATAAATTCAATTTTGGTAAAACCAATTCCTAGGCATTAGTAATATCATAATTTTCCTGTTTATGCCAAAATATTTCATATTTGTTTAAGTTGGAACCAAGTTGTAACTAATCTTGCTTTAAAATATATATAGCAAGTAATTAGTATATAGATAAAGTCCATGAATGTGTGCAAAAGTAGAAGAAAAACTCTTTAGGACCAGATGATCTAATGCAATGAAAATGATTATAATAAATTATAATTTATACTGAGATCTTTAACCATAAAATGCTTCGAGGTAGAGTATATTTAAGAACTAGAATATAAACAAACCAATATGAATCAAATGTCATAAGTAGATGTTAATACTTTAGGAATGAGTTCCTAAATATTCCATATGATCAGACCATTTAGTATAGTGAAAATCATTATAATATGTCATGACTTGCACCTAGCTTCTTAATTAAAATATGCATTCATATGATATATGTAAATATAAGGATTTAAAATATATAAGTAAAATGTCATAAATTGAATATTAGAATCATGTAGACTTAATCCCAAAATATCCGTAAAGATAAGATCATGTTAGTCGACAAAAAGACCTAATCTAAATTAAGTTCATAAACGACTTCATTCTTCATGTGCATATAAACTATTGCGGCTGAAAGCAAAATAATGCGAAACCAGTTTTAAAACACTTCTAGGGTCGTACCCTACTAATACCAAAAAATTAGTTGCGTAATTATGTAAACTACAGTCACAAACCTAAAATAAATTTTGATCGCTTATAACGTAAACATTAAGACCATATATATATGCTTTTTCATCAACGAATAAAACATCTTGTCTTAACACCAATAGTAATAAAAATTAGTCAAGAAATGCTCTCTAAGGCAAAGATTATCCTATTCTGTAGAAATAATTTTATTATAACTTGCTTTGCATCTGAATCCTGTTAAAAATATAACCCTAAGTGTTATGAATACTAAAACCCATAAAATGAGTAAATGAACTTAATAATAATGAAGGAATTACTAGATAAGTTATTTGTATCACCAGAACTTTCTTTTAATAAAAAATTTTGATTTTATATTTGACTTCTTTTTGCCCTTATTTAAGTTTGTTATTTGCTATTCTGTTGAACGACGTGTAGAACCCGACGTCACTAATTCCGTCGTTGACTACATCAACTGCGACCTCAACTTCATCGTTAACAACAATTAAGCAAGGCAAGCATCCCCTTTGATCATATTGATCCCAGTATTTTAATTTTCATTTTGTTTTACTAAATAAATTTATGCATGCGTTTACTTTCTGCAAATTTGCCATATTGTGGTACTGGTAGATATACCTATTATCTCATGGAACTTCCTTGATAAGTATTGACATGTGAACCTTGATAAACCTAAAATTAAGGTTAGACAATATATAATATCAATTTAGGTATATGCAATGATTAATAATCATGCATAGTCATGCTTTAGATTTGGGATGAACAAGTTGGATAAACTGATCGGATAAAACTTTGAGATATTGAGACATGATGATGGTTACTGGTATTTTGATGTAAAAAACTCAAAATAAAACTATGGTTTACGTGGGCGATTATTGGCAATAGCCAGAGGTGCAGGTGTTGCACGTAGTGTAGAGGAAGATTATTGCCCATGTCGGATTAAGGACCAAATTATGGGATGTTTTCATGCCAAGAAATACGTATAACCACAAGTGCTGGTATGAGACAGCTTTAAACCAATTAAGTTATCTAGTTTAATTTTGCACATTGGCAGGCTGTAGTAGTACGGGCTGTTCCATAATGGATTGCTCGAAGGGACGTCGACACCGAGGTGATAATGGAATAAATGTTTACCGATACAACAGTGTACGCCATGCTATGGGGAGAAACATCATGACTTTGCTCTAAGTTTCTGCTACCATAGTATGGGTTTATCATCACTGGGCTGGTACAAAGTTAACCTATGTAATGTAAAGATTTTTGTTATGAACATTCTAGCCACACGCCAAAGGTGCGTGAAACATAAGGCAAAAAGAAAAGGTCATGACTTTTGGATAAAACTGTACACCTCTGCAAAGTGTAAATCTAATCGATTAGCCGTTCCCGCAGTCAAGGGAACTTGGTAAAGTCATCAAATAGTTAGAAGTTTTGGTATTTTCTAAATGGTTTGGATTGGAGACATTTGTTGGAAGGTGATTGTTGCAGATTTGTATCATGTGTTGGCAGTGGACGACTCGATGTTCACGCCATGAAGGACTGTGAGTTATTACTTATACTTTACTTGCTTACTTTCATATCAGTCAAACTTGCTTTACAAATTCCGTTTGTAAATTACAACATGATTTATAGATTCAATCTCGCTTTATGTAAATTAACTATAGAAGCCTCCTTTGATATAGCCTGCATTACTGCACTTTGCAAATACCACCTTAAGTCTTGCTGAGTACGAAAGTACTAAACCTTGCTTAATATGTTGTTTTAGGTGGATTAGAAAATGAGGTTCTAAAGATTACTTTCCGTCGTAAGATGCGGGATCTTCAATGATATGATCTTTCTAGGTATTACGCCTTATCAGTTGCCTGAGGGTTGGATGTGCACACTACAAGACTTTGCTTCCTCTGCTGCTATATATATACTCTGAATTATAAAAATACCTTGTATAAATAAATGGCTTCCGCTTTAATAATATGATGTATAGTTGTGATTCTAATTGTTGTAAATGTGCGTACTAGCCAGTGATCATGGGACTAGTATTGTATGCATATATATTCTCATTTTTGCATTTATGCAAAAATGGTGGTCGTTATATGTAATTCAACTCGAGATGAGTTCAATACCTCGGACAGTCCGTAAATTGTATAGTGGATTGTGCGTATTATTCAACTGTGAATTGTGTAAAGTGCGTATAGATGTATTTGAATTGTGAATTTTAAGTCATTTATTCTACTTGAATTTGTGTTATGTGTATATATCTCAACTATGAATTGTATATGTGTCTTATGTTTGTTTGAATGTGTGTTGTATGTATTTATCTCAATTGTAAATTGTATCTTTAACCGTATGTGATTTTCTTATGTGTGATAGTGGATGGTGGCTTAGGCTTTATTACTTGAAGTCATCAACCAAACGATGAACCGACGGAAAGAACAGAAAATCAACGAAGGCAAGGAATGTAAATTGACGGAAACACTTAAGAATTGCTTGCAAGAAAGTGTAAACAAGAAAAACGTTTGCTTGTGTTGTATATTTGTATTAATAATTGTATGATGCTTACGTCGACGATACACAAGCATGAACCGTTCTGTTTCTTATGGGATTATATCGATTTGATTATTGTGTCTTTAAATAAGCTTCTCGCGTAACGCGTGCATGCTATATACAAACCAGTACATGTAATCAACAAAATTAATTCATAGGCGCCGCTACATTACTTTCTAGGCAACACTAGGTCTTCGTACATATTGGCGAACTACGCATGCCAACTCATCATCAGAGGTTCGTCCGAAACACAATTCATATCGTAACAAAAGAAAGCAGGGTAGCAAAGCGTTCATGCGTGTCATGAGAGTGAGAGAGAGAGAGTACTTGCAAGGATGGAGGCAAAGACTCCGAGGAGCAACGCCATGTCGAGCATGGGAGCTGCGGCAGCTAGGCCTTGCGTTGCCATTCTATCTACCTAACTGAACTCTCAAATCGATCAATGCCGAAAGCTGTAGACTAGATGATCTCTAAGCTGTTGCTTCTTGAGGCTAACAGCAACAACCTGAAGTCGGCAGGAAACTCAAACCGAGTTCCTCATGTATTTATACTCTTTGATACAAGCCGGAGAAAAACAGAGTACAGATATCGGGTTCTTAACAGAATACAGTTAAGTAACTAATCAGAGGAAAACTGAAAAGATTCTAGATTAGCTACAGGAAAACGACAGCGGCATCCTAACAGATAACAGACAATATCCCAGCCAGCGAACTTTATCCACAAGCCTTTGGATGTGATCGGATGGAACAGAAACTGAATCATGTATTGTTTAACAGGTACAAACTATAAAGAGTCCATATTTACTTTAATGCAGATTTATAATCTATACAATGAATCTACACCGTCTACTATTAGGATACGTGAGAGCGAGAAATTGATGTTTGGCTCAGACCAACATATCGACTTTCCCGGTCAGTGTTTGCCCGTGTCAATCACAACTCCGACCACTCGATCTATCGAGTCCCAGCCCTCATATGTAAGTCGCAGTATGGTACTCTAACTGTCATTAGGAGTTACATGGATTTGGAACATTACTGCTACTAACTAGTGACAAGTGGCATCCTAAAAAAGTGTTTAGTTGAAAGTTGAAAAAAAAAACCCCGGAGGTGAGTTAGGTATTATGTTGACTTGCTATGTTGCACCTGACAATTTTCAATGCTGAGTAATACTTGCTCTTGCGTCACGTACATTTGACACGCACATTGTTCCTAAAAAGTGCTGAAGATTATTGGAAGCTCGGCTTCCAAGTACCAATTAATCAATTTGTTTGGAGTTGGGACAACGGGACGTGCATATAAATAAATCCATACATCGGTTGACTATTCCACGTATATGTCAGGGTTAGCTCCTGATCTAACCTCATCAAAGGTCATATCACATGTCTCTATAATCCTATTCGCATCACAACTCTAGACCCTATAACTACAAGAAGAAGTCGAGTAACCTAGAAAAAGGCCATCAGAAGATCAAGACTCAAACATGTCTAGGTTCACGAACTTCAAAATAAAACACTTGCTACCAAACACATGAAAATGAGAAACATTAAGCTTTCGGCTATACCTCAACTAGTAAGAAGTGCGGTGCAAATGTGATATCAAGAATATTCGATTAGACACATGGCAAGCAGTAGATATAGCATTAGCTCAAAAGTTCCAAGTAGTACTGTACTCGTCTAGTATCGTCCTAATCATCTCGATTAAGGTCCTGTTTTTTCTTTCCACTATACTATTTTGCTGAGTGACGTATCGAGAATAAAATTGATGCTCTAAGCCTAACTCTCCTCACAGAAGCTCTCAAAGTAGGAGTTCTTGAACTCCGTGCCATTATCGCTGCATATAGCTCGTAAAGCACTAAGGAGCTCAATAGACAACATACTGATCAAATCCCTGAAATGAGTAAAAGACTCATCCTTCGAGGCCATAAAAAACACCCAAGAATACCTCAAAAATCATCAATGATGACAGGAACATACCACTTCCCACCCACTAACTGCACTCTACCTGGACTAATAGTGTTCATATGTAAAAGTTGTTCTAGTACATGAGTCATCACAACAATGACTGGAGGATAAGAAGCAGCAACTATCTTACCATGTCGAAAAGGAGAGCAAATTAGTCCCCAGAAAAAGCAGAAAAATCATCACGGAAGACTCCCAAATCTAGAAATCTCACAAATTAACTCTTCCGATAAATCAAGGATTCTACAGGCGCTACTCTTGAAGCTTATCTCGAAAGAGTCATCAATAAGCTGGGAGACAGAAAGCAAATTGTATTGCAACTTACTCACTAAGGCAATATCCTTAAGAATGAAATTGTCATTAATGCAGACGGTACATTTGACAATGACTCTACCTGAAGAACCATCCCCAAAAGTGATCAACTCATCACCAGGAGCTCGGACTAGGGAAGAGAACCATCTATAGTCTCCGATCATATGATGATAACAACCGGAGTCAACGATCCATACCTCTTCCTTTCCTATTCTACGAACCTCATCTGAGTCGCTGTAGAGCTTGGAGTCGCTGATGCCGTTGGCGTCCGCCATGAAACACATCCCGATGAAGTCGTTGTCGCCTTTGTTTTTCTCTTGCGGATCATCCTCGCCCTCGTCACTCATGGTCTCCATGTCGGAGAGGTTGATGTCGTCGAGTGCGACGAGGACACGATGAAAGAGCTTCTTGTTCTTCGAGAAGTTGCGGTACTTCTTTTCATGCGCTTGGTCGCGAACTGGAGGCTTCTTGTTACGGTTCTTATTGGTGTCGTCGTTTTTTACCAAACCACTAACGTCGTTGTTGCTTTTCTCCAGTTTGGTGCAGTTTGCCTGAATATGGTTTGGGCCACTACACTCGAAGCAGGTAATCATGCCACCTCTCTTCCTCTCCCTCACCCTTTTGTAGGCATGAGAAAATTTGCGGGCTAACAAGGCAAGCTCACCTTCTGAAAAAAATTTCAGTTGTTCATCACTTAGCTCGCAAAGGGTAAAAAGAGAGAAACTAACTGAAGTCTCAGAGGTGGATCCAATAGGATCGATGACCAAGGCCATCGACTGTGGCTTTGTCTTACGAGAGACAACGTCGATCTCATGATTCTTGAGCCGGGAGTAAAGCCCGTCAAGAATAAAGGTTGATATATCTATGGTGTCCTTGATGGAGGTCACCTTCATCTCCCAAACAAAGATCAAGTGCGGTCAAGAAGTGCGTTGAGCATTCTCCGAGTCAGGGTATGTGCAGCCAACTGCACGAAGATCGCACAAAATCCTTGTAAAACAACCAAAGCACTCATCAAGGGTCTCACCAGAGTGCTATTCAAATTTGTTGTAGTCACGCTTGTATTGATCCTGTCTCACCGTCTTGATTTAGGTAATGCCCTCATGGTAAGCATCGAGAATCACCCAGACCTGGTGAGCTGATCGTAGGTGAGAAATCATGTCGTACTCACTACGGCTAAGGCCATGTATGAGGATGTTTCTTGCCTTAGCATTCACCTCAATGTCAACCATATTACCAGTCGTGATGTTCTCATCGCAAGGAACCTCGTACGGGCGCTTCACCTTCTGCCAAATCAGGAAGCCCTGGGCAGTGATGAACGACTCCGTTCTCGACTTCTAGAAATGACGAGGACATCACTACTATGGATACGTCCACACCTAGTTGTACCAACTCCAACAAGTCATCCATGGGCCAAGAAGATAGAACTATCAAATCCATCACGTTCTGGAATCCAATTCGGCCTCCAGATACCAGTCTGAAGTAAAATGAGCATAACTTTGGCATACAGAGTCCAATTGGAGTGTTCTTGTACTTGATTGAAAGTTTACAACAAGACCTTTCAAATGGATCTGATACTAGCCCTAAATTCATCATGGATCATCCAAATTCATCGAAACAATAAGTTATATCACTGTTTTAGGCTGTTTTAGGCCTTGTAAGCGTGAGGGGGCCCAAGCCCAAGTTGTGTGCGCCCCGTTGGCTGCACACAACCCTAGGACGGCCCTCTCATGTCCGTCCCTCTCATAAAATCAGTAGCCGCCACCTTAGAAACTTGGGTTTTGTTTAGTTGTAGTTTTCCTTGGTGAAACTATTAGGTATTCTCTTATTCGGTGAGATCAACAATAATATCGTGCTTCGGAACCCCACATCAATACTTCAATTATATTTGCAATTTTAGATTGCTTTTGCATTGTTCTTGCTTGTTCTTCGATTGCTTGCAGGAATTGATCTTCATGATCAGGTCAACCGGGTTTTGGCACGGTTGATAACAACTCGGAGTTTGGTTCAGCGATTGCTTGGCATCGGTCGTGTTTCAGTCCTAACTTGGATCATGAGGGTCATCTCCCCTAATCGATAGCTATCCATCTCACCGAAAGATCGGGCCTCCATTAAGCCTAATCAGGTGGTATCAGAGCTTTTGTTAATCGGTGAGAATTTCAAAACCTTAGATTAGTTTTTGTTCTGTGTCCCAAATTGAAAATTACTCCACAAAAATTCAACCTTTAGATTCAATCTGGTATTTTAGTGAGTTTTGTTAGGTTTTGATCCATTAGAGTCCTTGTTTTAGTTGCTAATCGTTTTTCCTTCGCGTAGCTTTTATTTTAATCTATCCAGTATATTGTTTTGTTCATAACTTTCTCATACGATCTCGGATTCTTGTGTTCTTGCAATTTCCTAAAACGTAGGGAGGTGCTCTCCAAAGACCTAGTTGGGCACGGATTCTAATTCCATACCTAAGTTAGATTAATCTGGATGTCAAATTGGTGAAGCAAGTTGTACTTCCAATCCAGATCGGTTCGATATTTTGATCATAATTCTCACATCCGAACTCCGATTGAGATGTTTTTGTACTTTCCTGAATCCTTGAAGAGTCCTCTACAAAAACATTTTTGGATGTCCTTTGTGATTCGGACTCTTTCAAACCGAATTTAAGTCGGATTCAGAGTCGGTCTCGCAGACTGAAATTGAGGCTATTCTGTGGTGTTCGGTTTTTGAGCTATAACTTTCACACCTGAGCTCGAAATTACATGTTCTTGTACTCTTTTGAAAGCTGAGGACATAAGGTTCAATTGTTTCCATAGTGAACCATCCAAATTTGGTTGTTTTGAAGTTTTAATCTAGGCGACAACTCTGCTGCCCTAGAAACACTGAATTTGGGTTTGTTACTTCAATTGATGATCTAGCTTTGTTCCTTTGAGTTGGTTGAGTCCAGAAGTATATACAAACCATAAAACTTCAAAAATATCAGTACACATACCTTTGGGAACCAATTCATCCTTTGCGAATACTTTGAACCCAATTGAGACTAGCTATTTGATATTGCTTAGGGCTGCTCTACTTGATACATTGCAAAATCTTGAATTATCATATCACACTGTCTTGTGACATCGAGTTGGGGATTCGAAAAACTTTTCTCATACTAGTGTTGGCCGAAAGTCACCAAAAGAAAGAAAAGAGAAAGAAAGAGCCAAAAAGCAAAAAAAAGGAGAAGAAGAAAAAAAAGAAAATGTGGCCGGTCGCAGTAAATTGAGCAAAACCCTAATTTGTGTTCATTATTTTATATTGTGCGATTTTATTAATTATTGAGCAATCTTGTGCCCTTTTTACATTCTTGAAGCAATAAGATAGCGTCTCTCTACGACTTGTGCAATAGAGCTTTTGGTGCCTCACTTATATTTTATAGCTCATTTCTTGATTGCATAAGTACCATTATCTTTGCGCGTGTGTTGTCTTGAAATTCGCTTATATCCTTGTGATTGCCAACTAGGACTTGTGATTTCTATTTTGGATCATTACTTATCATTACAATAACTAGAATTATCAAATTGCATAGGAAATATATATTGCCTGTACAAGCTCCACCTTTTACAAGCCAAATAGGTATCGTTCTCCTTGCAATCGCTTTGCCACGCTTGAGTGTGTTTATCACGAACCAGCCGCCGGTTACCACCTGTTTGCTTGGTAAGAATTGGTAAGAACTTGGCAAAAGCTTGAGTGTGAGAACTTTGAATCACCAGATCCTAGTACTTGATTGGAACATATATTTGTGATTTGTTTCTTGTCTTCACTAACAATGACAGGTTCTGAACGTCGTAGTGCTTGGGCCAACAGCATCCTAGGAGAAGAGGTAGTTCACACTCTTAGATATGAAGAATGTACGAGCAAAGCTTCACCATCATTGGAGGTACGACGGCATAGCACGCGTACGAAATGTAAGTTCACTGTACCTAATTTTAGTGGTAAATATGATCATGAAGGTTATCTTACTTGGGAATTAGCTATAGTACAATCAATTGATAAATATGGAATTCCTGAGCATGATAAGGTTAGGGTTGTTACTAGTGGATTTACTGATCATGCTACTCTTTGGTGGAATGATTATATGAGTAAAAATCATAACATCCCTAGTACATGGATTAAACTGAAAAAAATTATGAGAGCTAGATTTGTTCCTCCATATGTTGCTCACCAATTACGGAAGGAATTGCAACATCTAAAACAAGGTAGTAAAACTGTGGATGAGTACTACAAAGAATTTCAACGTAGATATTTGCGTTGTGGGTTAGAAGAGATCGAAAAGACTCAGATGAACAGCTTTTATTGTGGGCTAGATTTTGATATTCAGATCATGATATCTTGTAAAGAATTCAATTCTATATCATGCTTGCTTAATCTTTCATGTAAAGCTGAAAGAAAAATAAAGAGAAGACAATCAACCACAATTCAGGTTTCTACAGAGTTAAATGCTACTCCTGTTCCATGCACTACACCAAACCCTAATGAGAGCATACATCCCGAGCATGTGAAAGAAATACTAGAAAATTCGAGTGAAGTAGAGGATAGTACATGTGAGGATGATTCTACTAACGCAATCCAATCTACTTCTGTTGCTTCTGTTGTTGCTATTCCATTTGATATACAGGTTACTTCTGAAGATGGGGAGCTAAAAGCTAAAATACCTGCGTTGTCGAGTGAAATTTTTGAGGTACCTACTACTTCTGAGGAGGATGATAATAACCATAGTACAGATCTGATTTTACAGCAAGAAAGGGAGCAAATTTGTGAGTATGTTCCTACTATACTTAATTCTAGTGAGTTACCATCTTGTGCCACTATTGTAGAACCATGTGATGAATTGTATGCTTATAATTTTGGTCATGTGGTGCTGATTACGCATAAAGAAGTAATAGCTAGAATATCCCTTGCCACTGTTTTGTGCTATATCATGTTGAATGAGTCTGTTAGCTTGAATTGTGCTATGGATAAGATTTCTGAAATTTCAACTCTTAAGTCTTTATCTAGCACCTATGCCTACTGTTTTAAATTCAATTTATTTGGAGATTATGGCATAGATGGCAAGTTTCTTGTTTACAGAATATGCATTACTTGTGATAGACTTGCTGAATTGAAGCTTGCTATTTTGGGCAATCCTAGTTGTATGCAATAGCTTGTTTCATGTAAGGCACCATCAAATTTTCCTGATATGTGTGATACCAATAGCTTGCTACCTCATTGTTCGAATTTTAGTACATTGACATGTATTACAAATTAGCATGTCATAGTTGATGAGTGGAAGCCCAGTAAAATTGTGTCACCGTTGTTGCAATTGCTTGATATTGCTTGTTTTCACTCTGATCATATGAATGAGATATGCTTGTTACCAAAACTTGTAGTTTTGCCCATTGATGTTATTGAACAAGGCTTACAAAACATGAGTATTCTTTATCTAAGATCAGGGATAGATATGTCCTTTACTTATATTTGCAAATTAAGTTGCAAACTGGATCTTGTTAATATTTATGTTATATGCTTCACTTATAACCACAAATTGAGTTGCAAAATTGTGAGGAAAGGTGCTTTGCTTAAATCTGGTTTCCTCATTTGTTGTTATGTAAATATCATTCCGCAAATCCAAAAGAACAATGAAATATGCAATATATACATATATGTTGCATACACGTTGTTCTTTTTGTTGGTTATTTCTTTTCTAGTTTGTCCAAAATCAAGGATGGTTTTCCTTCAGGGAGGGGAGGAAGCATCGAAGAGTGGTAGCTTTAATCAAGCCATTATATGCTAGAAAGAAGTGTTGAGCTATATGGATAATTATCAGGTGAATCCTCTAAATATTTTTCTTATCTTTAAAATATATAAAGAGGCAGAGCTACCATTTTAGTTAAAAAATGCAGGACCTCTATGATAATGTTTTGTCCTAAAGATGAGCTAAAAGGTGAGCTTGAGTCGAGGACGACTCAAATTCAAGAAAGGGAGGATGATGAGGACATCACTACTATGGATACGTCCACACCTAGTTAGACCAACTTTAACACATCATCCATGGGCCAAGAAGATAGAACTATCAAATCCATCACGTTCTTGAATCTAATTCGGCCTCCAGATACCAATCTGAAGTAAAATGAGCATAACTTTGGCATACGGAGTCCAATTGGAGTGTTTTTATATTTGATTGAAAGCTTACAACAAGACCTTTCAAATGAATTTGGTCCCAGTCCTAGATTTATCGTGGATCATCCGAAATCATCGAAACAATAATTTATATCACTGTTTTAGGTTGTTTTGGGCCTTGTAAGCGTGAGGGGGCCCAAGCCCAAGTTGTGCGTGCCCCCCTGGCTGCACACAACCCTAGGACGACCCTCTCATGTCCCTCCCTCTCATAAAATCAGTAGCCACCGCCTTAGAAACTTGGGTTTTGTTTAGTTGTAGTTTTCCTTGGTGAAACTATTTGGTATTCTCTAGTTCGGCGAGATTTTAGATTTTAGATTGCTTTTGCTTTGTTCTTGCTTGTTCTTCAATTGCTTGCAGGAATTGATCTTCGTGATTAGGTCAACCGGGTTTTGGCACGGTTGATAACAACTTGGAGTTTGGTTCAGCGATTGCTTGGCATCGGTCGTGTTTCAGTCGTAACCTAGATCGTGAGGGCCATCTCCACTAATCGATAGCTATCCATCTCACCGAAAGATTGGGCCTCCGTTAAGCCTCATTAAGAAAGGAAAATCAACTCTAGAAAAGATGAGAGACTTGGTAGAATACTTGTCCATCGCCATGGCTTTAGAGACTGGTTAAGATCTATAGAAGAGCAAAACCAGGCTCTAATACCAATTGAAGGACTGAGATGGTGATCAAAGGGGGGTGAATGATCCCAAATTAAAACTTCCCACCACTCAAGACACTCTAACCAAGTCCTCACAAGAAATGATCAAAAGGGAGACGAGAGGGAGAAACTGGCCCAATTAGGGCGGTGCTACCATTCTTGGGCCAGTAGTACTGGAGGCCAATAGCACCAGGGTAGCGGCGGTAGCACTGGGCTTCAAGAATAGCAAAAAAATCAGCACGAACTCCAAAAGCAAAATTGTTGTAAGTTTGATCAGCTAGTCAAAAATTCTTGAAACTTGGTATGCACCTTCGTATGGAGGTCAAGAATCTATTCCAACCTTCAATCTAAGAGATTGACATCAAAATTCTGACCTTTTTTTAATTGAAGGAAGAACACACCAAGAAAGAGCAAAAACCATAAAACTTGATCTTGGACTTGCTCCTGGGGTATTAATGATCAAGATGACCTTGGAGACCTCCCACACGTTAAAGCAAGCAAGAACACAAGTCAAGAACAACAAAAACCCAATCTATCAAGAATGATCCTCGAAAGAGCAAAAGATCGGTTTCTTGTAAGGAAGAACATAAGATTTACCTAGATGATTAGGATATGGTCTGAGGAAGACTCATCCATCAATCATGCATCCTCAATACAAAATCCACAAGCATTTAGGAGGGAGGCAAATCCAAATGTGCGGAAAGTAAATTGCAAGAAAGTAAGTGCGGAATTTAAATGCTGAATTTAAAGCATATTGTAAATGTGTAAAATAAATTCAAACTTGAGGAATTTAAACTTTCATTTCTCGAAGGGAGGTTTACAAAGCCACACAACAAAGTGCTCAAAACTTAAAGAAGCACAAGAACCTCTAAAACCTTCAAAGAGGGGAGAGCTATCCCTACCCCTCTATTTATACTACTCTTGAGCATCCTCCACCCTTAGATGAGTTCCTTCAACCCTAAGGAACATATCAAGGGCTAGGATTGATTCACTCACACAGCCATACATGGGCTAACCTAAAACCCAACAACCATATCGGGCTTTGCACGCTTTTCAAAGCATACTAACTAGACCCACTACTCTATCACTTAGACTGTGATCCAACGGCCCTCCTTGATCTGAGTAGCTTCAAGTTAGCATCTCATCCATTTCTTGTTTTCTAGGTTTGCAACGACTCCGTCTCCAATCATCTTCGGTGATCCTCAATCGTTTGGACCTCCGGCGCTGAAAGCATCTAGGCACCCAGTATGTTTTGGTTTTGATAATTAATGACAACTTTGTTATATGATCTAATACTTTTCTTGAGAATATTGAAAGTAAGTCAATTCCAAGATTGATGACCATGAAAATATCAAGGAAGGTTCAAACCAATCGGCAATATGTCAAGATCGTGAAAAGGTAAATTTATAAGGCTCTTTTCTAGTCTTTTGACGATCTTGGAGTTTGGAAGAAAGATCGGTTTACTAGATTTAGGGTCGTACTATTAAGAGGGATCTTGACGCTTATCTTGATGTCGTTTAGGGTTTAAAGGCTCAAAAAGCATATTCAAATAGTTGCCAAATAATAAATAAGTTCCAATCTTGAAAATCCTTTACAACAAATCAAATTTTTGGAAGCCCGGTGCTATCGCCCATGGCAGCGCGGTGCTACCGGGTGCGCGGTAGCACCGGCTCAATAGGGCGGTGTGAAAATTACAGAGAAGGGCTTTTTGGGCATTTGGTAGCCCGGTGCTACCGCCCATGGCAGCCTGGTGCAACCGGACTATCGGTAGCACCGGATTTCAGCCCGGTGTAAAAATCACAGAGGAGTGAGTTTTGGGTGTTTTTGGTAGGCCGGTGCTATCGCCCATGGTGGGCCGGTGCTACCGGACTATCGGTAGCACCGGACATCAGTCCGGTGTGAAAATTCCAGAGAAGCACCTTTTTGGGCATTTGGTAGCCCGGTGCTACCGCCTATAGTATCCCGGTGCTACCGGACCTACGGTAGCACTGGTCATAAGCCCGGTGCTATAATTCCAGAGAGGTCTCTTTTCAAAGAAACAAAATGAAGTGGAGCCCGGTGCTACCGGACCTACGGTAGCACCGGACCCCTTGTAACGGTCTCTGGCAAGTGCATTAAATGCACTGTTCTAGCCGTTGAAATGGAGCCCGGTGCTACTGGTCCTACATGGGCAGTAGCACCGGAAAAACAGATTTTTGCAGATTTCGAGCTCCAACGGCTAGAAAGTTTGGTGGAGGCTATAAATACCCCCCACCTGCATTCTAGAGTGACTCTTGGTCCTCATTGATGATATTTGAGCTCTAGCAAGTGTTCTCCACTCTTGTGTGCATTCAATTTCCATTTGTTAGTGTGAGAAGCAAGATTGAGTGTTGCATTTAGTGTTTGAGCCTTTAGACACCGACATTCGACCTCAAGCTAGCATCAAGGTTTATTACTCTTAGAGGTTGCCGTCTCCTAGATGGCTTGGTGGCGATCGTGCGCGGTGAGCTTCTCAACAAAGATTGTGAGAAGCCCCGGCAAGTTGTGAAGGCCGGAGTTCGCCTACCTGGAGCGGGGAAGAACTACCTTAGTGATCGAGGAAGGCTCAAGCGAGTGGAGCCGGCTCAATGTGGTTCAAGTCACCTCAACGTGGAGTAGGGGAGACCAGCAAGTCTCCGAGACCACGGGTTAAATTCCTTGTCTCCTATTTATTTGTGTTTGGTTTTCTTGATTGTTGAGATTCCATTTCATTACTACCATACTCTTCATAGTCTTTGTGCTCTCAAGTCTATTAGTTTCACTTGTATTGACATAGCATCTTAAGAAATTGCTAGAGACATTAGTGTGTTCCTCATATTTGTATCTCAATTTCGTAGTGTCATTTGTAATTTCTAATTTGTATTGAAAAATTTAGAAACCTCCTATTCACACCCCCTCTAGTCGGTTATCCTTGATCCTACAAGTGGTATCAGAGCAAGGACTCTCTTTTGGGGCTTCACCGCCTAGAGAGTAAGGATGGCTAGCGATGGGGTGTCAATAGGCAAGGCGCCATTTTTTGATTGTACAAATTATGCTTATTGGAAAATTCGCATGAACGTTTATCTTAAGGCCATGAGTCCAAGCATATGGAGAATTGTAGTTGAGGGTTTCACTCCGGAGGTTAATCCCACACTCACAAATGATCAAGAGGAGCGAAACACTCATCTTAATGCTCAAGCTACGAATGCTCTTTTTGGAGCCTTGAATGCGGATGAGTTCAATCGAGTGAGCAATCTTGAAACCGCTAATGAGATTTGGACAACCCTCTCACAAATTCATGAGGGGACATCCTCAGTCAAGGAAGCCAAATTGCATATGTTTCGAATCAAATATGAGAGTTTTATTATGTTGCCTCATGAAAACATCAATGAGATGTATTCACGGTTGAACAACATAGTAAATGAGCTCAAGGGCCTTGGAGCATCACTAACCGATTTTGACATTGTTCGTAAGATGCTTAGGGCTCTTTCGGAAAAATATGAAACCTTGGTGACGTTGTTTCTCAACTCACCGGAGTTGCCAAGGATGACGCTAACGGGACTTCTTGGAAATCTCATAACCAATGAGATTTACAAGAAGGACAAGGAAGAGCTTTTGGAGCAAAGCTCTTCGAAGAAGAAGAATATTGCCTTCAAGGCAAAGGCGGATTTAAGCGATGAAATGCTAAATGACTTCGATGATGATGAAGACACCGAGGAGGAAATGGCCCTCCTTGTAAGAAGAATGAGAAAATTCATGAAGAGGCACTCAAGCACAAGTGGTCCTCAAAAATTCAAGAAAGGAAAATACTCTAGCACCAACCGATATGCAAATATCCGGTGCTATGAGTGTGATGAGAAGGGACATATTGCATCAAAATGTCCAAAGAAAAGGGACGACAAAAACAAGTCCCCCTAAAAGAAGAAGTTCTTTCATGGGAAGAAAAAGCTCTTCAAGAAGTTGAATAAGGATGGGAAAGGCGAGGCTCACATTGGAGAGTGGAACACCGAAGAAGAATATTCGGACTCCGACTCGTCCGAGGATGACACACCTTCAAAGAAGAAGGGTCTTGCCGGCATCGCCATTGAGGAGCCTTCATCACTCCTTTGTGTCTTATGGCTAAAGGAGATTTTAAGGTAAACACAAATGATGATGAACCCTCCTATGATGAATTAATGGATATGCTTGAGGACTTGAATGAGTATCTTGGAAAAGAAAAGTCTAAGCATAAAGCTTTGAGAAAAGAATACATTTCTCTCAAAGACTCTTATGAGGAGCTAATGGAAGCTCATGAGACTCTTCTTGCTAAGAACCATTCAAAGCCTCAAAATGATATAGGAATTAGTTGCAAAATTATTGATGAGTTATCTTGCTTAGAAATTGATGCATGTTGTATATCAAAAACTAGCATATCTACCTCTTGTGATGATTTATTTGATATGCCATCAATATCATGCTCTAGTTCTACTTCATGCCATGAAAACCTAGTAGTAGAAAATAATGAACTTAAGGAACAAGTAAACAAACTTAGCAAAAGTCTTGATAGATGTTTTAAGGTTAAAGACACTCTCAATAAAATCTTGAATGGTCAAAGATGCTCCTACAATAAAGAAGGACTAGGATATGTACCTAAGAAGGGCAAAAAGATTAATAACAAAGCTCCTCGTTTTATTAAATCAAATGGGAAGTTTTGTTATAAATGCCATGAGGTAGGTCATCTAGCAAACAATTGTTTTTTGGACATAACAACTAAAAATAACATTTATGACTTTTGTTATGTTCTTAAGAAAGATAGGATTGGCAAAATAATTGCCAAGTTTGTTGGCACTCCTATACTTGGCCGTAAAAAGAATGCCATTTGGATGCCCAAAGCCTTGGTTACTAACCTCCAAGGACCCAAACAAATTTGGGTACCTAAAAGGACTTGATTCTCTTTTGTAGGTGAACTACAAGACCGGCGGACGGCATTGGGTGTTGGATAGCGGATGCACTCAACATATAACCGGTGACCGAAAAATGTTCACCACCTTTGAAGTGGGAAATGGGCAAAACGACAAGATCACATTTGGTGACAATAGTAAAGGAAAGGTATTGGGTTTGGGTAAAATCGCTATCTCAAATGACCTTTCTATTTCAAATGTTTCCTTAGTAGAAACATTAAATTTCAATTTGTTATCGGTTGCTCAAATTTGTGATTAAGGTCTTACTTGCATGTTTTCTAAGAATGGTGTAGTGATTTCTAAAGAAAATGATAATTCTTTAGTGTTCAAAGGTTTTAGATTTGGAAACTTATATTTAGTTGATTTCACCTCAAATGAGTCATGTCTTCAAACTTGTTTAATTGCAAAGACATCCCTAGGATGGTTATGGTATAGAAGACAAGTGAAAGACCATGTGGAGATCTATCCTTGTGTGTGATGACTAATTGATGAGTTTTGAGCTTGTGTTGTTTTAATTTGATTTGGATTTGAAGCAATTTGAGTGTTGGTCTACCGGCTTCGGGGCTTTGGCTAGTCGGAGACCAGTTGTCCGACCCCAAGTGGTCGGAGGCTTTCGCTGGTCGAGATGGAGACCGGTGATCCGACCCGAGTGGTGCTGGCCTTGGTAGTCGGAGACCGGTGGTCGACCTCAGTGGTCGAGATGGAGACCAGTGATCCGACCCGAGTGGTGCAGGCCTTGGCTGGTCGGAGACCGATGAGTCGACCTCAAGTGGTCGGGATGGAGACCGATGGTCGGACCACGTGTTGTCGTGGTTATCTTTGGTCAGCGTAGTGTATATCTTTCTGTTGAGATGGATATGTGTTGTGGGCATTGCTATGTGAGGAGTTTCCTTGTCTTTGATGGTTGCAGGGCAACGGTGCTAGGTCATGGTGAGGCGAAGGGTGACCGGGACTAGGCAATGAGTGTCGGAGGTCCAGACGGTCGGGAGATCGCCGGAAGATGATCTAAGACGGAGTCCGGGCAAGTCAAGAAGACAAGGAAAGGAGATGAAGCTAGCTTTTCACTACTTGGATCAAGGAGAGCTGTAGGGTTGCAGTTCCGGAAGATAAAGTAGTGGATAAAGTATAGCTTGCTGTCAGGTGTACTGAGATAGTACCTGAGAGTAGTTAAGAGTTGTTGAGAGTGACAGTGTGAGGATCAAATCCTGGCTCTTGGATGTTGGCTTAGGATTGAAGCAGGACATCCAAAGGTGGGAATTGATCCCAAGTCACTATAAATAGAGGGGTAGGGACAGCCTCCCCTCTTTGAAGGTTCTGAGGTTTTTGCTGCTCATTTGAGTTTTGCCCACTTTGTTGTGAGTCTTTGTAAACCTCCCTTCCAGAAATGAAATGTTCTTCATTTATGTTCTTGTTTCATTTCCCTTACGTATTTACATTACGCACTTAAATTCTGTTATCTAATTTCTGCATTTACTTACTTGCAATTTACTTTAGGTAATTTGGATTTGCCTCATCTCCTTCTACATGCTATTGAGTCTTTGTTGTAATTCATGATTGATGAACTCTTCTCTGGATTCGATGCTTTCAATCATTTAGGCAATCCTTGCGTTCTTGTTGCAAGTTGTAAATCTGTGTGTTCTTAAAGTGCGTAAACGTGTGACTTGCAGTTCTTTAGTCTTGATTGGCTTCTGGTTCTTGTTGCCAAGGATGAAAGATTACTGGATGAATCTTCTGTAGATCATATCCCAATCATCTAGGCAATCTACAACCTCTTCTATTCAGTTTTGCAAGAAACCAATTTTTATGCCTAGTAGAAGAAAGTGCCTTCAGATCGTGTTTCTATTTGTTTGAAGGGTTGTTTCCTCGTGTACTTACTTGCTATGATTTGTGAAGAGTCATCCAAGGATTTCTGACCATCAACTCCCACCAGCAAATTAGGGGTGAGGTCTGTGTTCGTGACTCTGTTTTTGGTGTTGCATTTGTTAAACTGAAAAGGGACGGAACCTTGCTATCAATTCCTTCAATTGATGACATCCTTAGAGAGGTGCACACCAATTTTCACTGTTTTTGGATCAGTCGATCAAAAGTTACATCGATTTCTGTTTTTGAGATCGTGCTGATTTTACTATTCACCCAAACACTATTAACCCCGAGTACTGTTCATCCGACCTCTGAAGGTCGGGAGTACTGTTCATCCGACCGATCTTTGGTCGGGAAGTACTGTTCATCTGAACACTATTCACCCCCGAGTACTGTATTCATCCGACCTCTGCAGGTCGGGAGCACTGTTCATCCGACTAGTACTGGTGACCAGTTCACAGTACTGTTCATCCGACCAGAGCTACCCGACCAGTGCAGTTTTTATTGTTCACCCGACCTTAACTGGTCGGAGCCTCTATTCATGAAATTGCCTGATCGATGGTTCAGTTCTTTCTTTTTGGTCTTTTGGTGGTTTGAATTCTAGGGGGAGAGTTTATTCGAAAATTTTATTTGGCTCCTATTCACCCCCCCTCTAGTCGCCTTTTTCGATCTTTCAATTGGTATCAGAGCTGGTTCTGCTCTTTCTAGATCTTGACCGGTCTCAAGAGCCATGGCGATGGGCAAGTATTCCACCAAGCCTCCCATTTTTGCTGGAGTTGATTTTTCGTTTTGGAAATCGCGGATGGAGTCATACATCACTGCCCAGGGCTTCCTGATATGGCAGAAGGTGAAACTCCCGTATGAGGTTCCTGCTGATGAAAACCTCACGGTCGGAAATATGGCTGACGTTGAGGCAAACGCTAAAGCAAGGAACATCCTCATACAGGGTCTTAGCCGCAGTGAGTATGATAGGATTTCTCACCTTCGTTCTGCTCATGAGATTTGGGTGACCCTCGATGCTTACCATGTGGGCACTACCCAAATCAAGACGGTTCGACAGGACCAATTCAAGCGTGAGTTCAACAAGTTTGAACAACCGCGCCGGTGAGAGTCTTAACGAGTGCTTTGGTCGGTTTACAAAGATTTTGGCGACCTTGAGCGATCGGTTGCATATACCCCGACTCGGATAATGCTCGACATTTCTTGACCGCACTTGATCTTCGTGTTTGGGAAATGAAAGTGACCACCATCAAGGACACCACCGACTGCCGACCTTGACTCTTGGCGGGCTTTATTCCGCCTCAAGACTCATGAGATCGACGTCGTCTCGCGAAGACGAAGTCTCGGTCGATGGCTTTGGTCACCGATCCCATTGGATCCTCTCTTTCGATTCTTACATTGGTTTCTCTCTCTCCCCTTTGCGAGCTAGCGATGACCAATCGGAAAAATTTCGAAATCGAGCTTGCTCTTCTTGCTTGCAAATTTTCATATGCATATAAGAGAGTGAGAGAGAGGAAGAGAGGTGGGATGATCACCTGTTTCGAGTGTGGTGGCCCCAACCACATTCGAGCAAACTGTCCCAAGCTGGAGAAAGGCAAAAAAGAACAAGGCGGTTCGGGCAAGAACGACTACACCGACAAGAACCGCAACAAGAAGGCCCCAGCTCGTGAGCCGGCGAAGAAGAAGTACCACAACTTTGCCAAGAACAAGAAGCTCTTTCACCGGGTCCTCACCGCGCTAGATGATAACGAGCTCTCCGACTCGGAGACGTGGAGCGACGAAGGCGAGGATGAACCGCAAGTGAAGAAGAGCGGCGACGACTTCTCCGGCATGTGCTTCATGGCGGGCGCCATTGAAGCAAGCGACTCCGAGCTGTACAGCGACTCGGACGAGGTACCCACCTACGACGAATTAAATGCTGCCTTCTGTAAATTAGGCAAGTTTCATGCTAAGGCTAGGTCGAGGTGTTCTGAGTTAGAAAAAGAAGTAGGTACCTTGACTCGGGAGTTAGCTTCACTTAGATCTTCTCCTCCCGAGTCACCGATGATCTACTTTGTGTGATGCTTTGCTTGTGGAGTTAGAGAACCTAAGGACTATGCATGATAGTGTGTTGTCAGAACTAGATAGTCTTAGGTTGAAGAATGCTAGCAATGAATCTGTTGATACTCATTATGTAGATGCTAGTTTTCTTCATGCTCACTCTACTCCTTCTTGTGCTAATTGCCCTAAATTGCTTGCCGAAATTGATGCCATGAGCGATCACCTTAGGAAGCTTTCTTCTAGAAACAATGAACTTGAAATGCATGCTTCTAAGGAACCAGTCAGCTCATGTGAGGGCTGTAGGAAACTAAAACTTTGACAATGAATCCTTAAATGTCAAGTGTGCTAAACTTGGTAAGGACTTACTAGATAAGTCACAAGAAAGTTGCTTACAATGTTCTGTGATTGAGGGGGACTTGGATAAAATCCATGTCGAGCTTAGGAAGAAATTAGAAGACCAAGCCCATAGAATTAGAAATGCGTCTTGTGTTTCTTGTGAGGCCCTCAAGATTGAGGCAGCCGTGCTGAGGGAGAAAAATGCACGTGTCGAGAGAGCTCATCTTTCTGGTTCTTCTTCTTCTTCTTCCCCCTGTTCTTCTTGTGCTTCTTTTTTTCGAGATTGCCAGTATCTTATGAGCACTCTCGAGAAGTTTGTTGGAGGCAAGAAGAAGCTCAATCTTATTCTAGACCAATCCAAGATTAGTAGATTCAATCAAGGTCTAGGATTTGATCCCTTGGAGCACGCTCGGGCGCATCCTCTCACCATTGTGCGCGGCTCCAAGAGTGGTGAGATTGTGGTAGCTCGGTGTGAGCACCACCAAGTTTAGGTCTGCTGGGGTTGTCCATAGGACTTCTGACCAGAAGGGTGTTACTCCTGTTGCTTCTGTCTCTAGCAAGGCGAAGTACACATGCACCTTCTGTAATAAGGATGGTCACCTACTAGATTTCTGCTTCAGGCGCGCCAAGATCACTCGACGTGAGCGTGTTGCTGCTCTTAGGGATATTCAAAGTCATCCTCAGACTTTGAGTGCTCCTAAGGCACACACTGCTTCTAGACAGGTTAGAGAGTCGCTTGTTTTTGGGCAGTGTCCAGGACTCGGTTTTCATGCTGGTTCTTCGAGTTTTAGTCTTGGAACTGTTCGTAGTCAGTCTTTCCGCCGTCCTTTTGATATTCCTCATTTTTTCCATCGAGGTAGATATCAGCGGCGTGAGGTGTTTTCTGGTAGGAGATTTAGGAAGCCTCACTGGGGTGGCTCAGCTTTTGCACCACGGCATGCCAACCCAGTTTCAGCTCCTAGATCATCTACTAGAGTTGCTACTGATCTTGTTAGGGTTAAACGTCAGAGAGACACTCGAGTCCAGTCTTCTTCTATGGCTGGTACTCTGAGGCGTCGTGTGATTTAGTATTGGGTTCCCAAGTCTTCACTCTATCCCAGTACTGAGTCATCTCTCTCTCTTGTGTCTTGATCGGTTAAATCGGATGGGGAAGGAGATGTTTGGATTGTCGACTCGGTTGTTCTCGTCATATGACCGGAGATTCTCGATGGTTCTCTTCCTAGTCCGAGCCCCGTGATGAGTTGATCACTTTCGGGATGCTTCTTGAGTAGAGTCATTGCTAAAGGTACCATCTGCATTAACCAAAATTTCATTCTTAAAGATGTTGCCTTAGTAAGTAGTCGCAATACAATCGCTCTCTGTTTCTCGACTTATTGATGACTCTTTCGAGGTAAGCTTCAAGAGTAATGCTGTACAATCCTTGATTCATCGGGAGGGTTAGTTTGGGATTTCTAGATTTGGGAGAGTCTTTCGTGCTGATTTTTCTGCTTCTTCTGGAGACTCTCTTCGATGTTTGATTGCTTCGAGTCCGTGATCTCTCCTTCTGGCATAGGAGACTTGGTCACATTGGTTTTGATCATTTGACCCGAGTTAGGAGCCACGATCTCATTCGGGGTTTGCCCAAACTCAAGATGGTCAAAGACTTAGTTTGCTTTCCTTGCCGACATGGCAAGATGGTTACTGCTTCTCATCCTCCAGTGATCGTAGTGATGACCGATGCACCAGACAGCTTTTACATATGGACCTTTGTTGGTCGGCTAGAGTGCGATCGGCGGGAGGGAAGTGGTATGTTCTTGTCATCGTTGATGATTTTTCAAGATTCTCTTGGGTATTCTTCATGGCCTCGAAGGATGAGACTTTTTCTCACTTCAGGGGTTTGGTCAGTAGGTTGTCTACTGAGTTCCCAGGTGCATTACGAGCTATACTCAGTGGTAATGGCACGGAGTTCAAGAATTCCTACTTTGAGAGTTTTTGTGTGGAGTCTGGTTTAGAGCATCGCTCTCTTCTCCCTCGCCCTTCAAAGAATGGCATAGTGGAAAGGAAGAACAGGACCACAGTTGAGATGGCTAGGGCGATGCTAGACGAGTACAAGACTGTGTAGGAAGTTTTGGGCTGAGGCTATAGCTACTGCTTGCCATGTTTCTAATCGCGTGTTTTTGAGAGCACATTTGCATCGCACTTCTTATGAGTTGAGGTATGGGCGAAAGCCCAGTGTGTCTCATTTTCGCGTTTTCGGTTGCAAGTGTTTTATCTTGAAGTCTGGTAACCTAGATAAGTTTGAGTCTCGCTCTTCTGATGGTATCTTTCTAGGTTACTCGTCTTCTTCTCGTAGCTATAGGGTCTAGAGTGTTGATGCACATAGGATCATAGAGACCTGTGATGTGACCTTTGTTGAGGCTAGCCCAGGAGCTAGACCTGATGTTTCAGGCTCGTCTTATCCCTCTGAGACCATCTTTGAAGAAGATAAGGATGATGGAGATGATGGTGTTCCACTGGATCCAGTCCCCTCTTCACCTGAGGTGCCTCCTGTTTCCATTTCTGCACCTCAGGGAGACCAGCCCTTGCTTTCCGACTCTCCTTCAGCGAGTGGCTCTGTTCCTACCTCTTCTGTTCAAGAGGTAGAGGCCACTTCTGTTTCTGGACCTCCCCGTCGTATTCAGAGGCGTCATCCTTCTGATCAGATGATTGGCGATTTGTTCGAGCGTATCACACGCTCAAGAACGGGTCTATCCTCCTTCTGCCTCCACTCTGCCTTCGTTGCCTCCTTTGAGCCGAAGGATGTTTCTCATGCATTATCCGATGAGTCGTGGATTAATGCTATGCATGAGAACTTGAGAACTTTGAGAGGAACAAGGTATGGCGCTTGTCAAGCCCCATCTGGTCATAATGTCATTGGGACCAAGTGGGTGTTCAAAAACAAGCAGAGTGAGGATGGGGTTGTAATTAGAAACAAGGCTAGACTAGTTGCAGGGGCTTTTCTCGGGTTGAGGGTCTTGACTTTGAGGAGACCTTTGCTCCTGTAGCTAGGCTAGAGGCTATCCGAATCTCGCTTGCATTTTCTCGCATCTAAAGGCTTCAAGCTTTATCAAATGGATGTCAAGAGTGCATTCCTCAATGGCTATATTGAGGAAGAGGTTTATGTCAAGCAACCTCCGAGATTCGAGAACCCCAAGTTTTCGAGTCATGTATACAAGCTTTCCAAAGCTCAGTATGGACTCAAGCGAGCCCCAGAGCATGATATGAGAGGCTCAAGTCTTATCTTCTCAGCCATGACTTTAAAATGGGCATAGTAGACAAAACTCTATTCATCAGACACCATGAATCTCATTTTCTTCTTGTCCAGATTTATGTGGACGATATCATTTTTGGTGGCTCTTCTCATTCTCTTGTCTCTCAGTTTTCTAATGTGATGAGTACAGAGTTTGAGATGAGTATGATGGGCGAGTTGAGCTACTTTCTTGGCTTCCAAATCAAGCAGACTCGGGAGGGTACTTTCTTGTATCAAGGCAAGTATACTCGTGACCTCCTGAGGCGCTTCGATATGTCTGATGGGAAGCCAGTGATGACTCCTATGGCCACCACTGCTGTCCTCGAGCCCGACGAGGATGGTGAGCCTGCTGATCAAAAGGAGTTTCGGAGCATGATCGGCTCCCTCTTGTACCTCACTGCTTCGAGGCCGGACATACATTTCGCTGTGTGTCTGTGCGCTCGATTTCAATCTTCTCCTCACGCCTCTCACCGCCAGGAGGTCAAGCGCATCTTCAGGTACCTTCGTGCTACCACTGATTATGGTATTTGGTACTCTTCCTCTTCTTGTCTATCTCTTAGAGCCTTTTTCGATGCCGACTTTGCTGGCTGTAGGATAGATAGGAAGAGCACTTCTGGCACTTGCCAATTCATTGGCACTTCTCTTGTTTCTTGGTCATCTAGGAAGCAATCCGGAGTTGCACAGTCCACCGCTGAGGCCGAGTATATTCTTGCGACCGATTCTTTGCTGCAGTGCTCTGGATGAGATCGACCTTGCGGGACTATGGGTTAGAGATAGAGAGTGTGCCACTTTTCTGTGACAACACTTCAGCTATTTGCATTGCTAAAAACCCAGTGCAACATTCCCGGACCAAGCACATTGATATTAGATATCACTTCCTTAGAGACCATGTGGAGAAGGGAGATATCGCGCTTCAGTTTGTAGAGAGTGACCTCCAGTTAGCTGATATCTTCACCAAGCCTTTGGATAGCTCCAGATTTGTTGCCTTGAGGAGTGAGCTTGGAGTCGTGAGCCCTTACGGCCTTTCTTGAGGGGGAGCTGGTTTGTATATTATGTACTATATATTTTCTTCCAGCTTTTCCTTTCTTCTTCTAGGTGACTTTGGGCTTGTTTTCTTGAGTTGAGTTCACTCACTTAGACTTCTGGCATGCCTCGCATGGACCTCTTATCTTGTGCTTTAGGTTGCTATCATGCGTAATTAGTTGTTCTCTCTTCTCTCTAGGTTGAGTTCCCACACAGTCTTATAAGTCTAGTAGGTATTGGGCCTCTTGGGTAGAAAGGGTCTGTGTGCACTCCTTAGTTGGAATCTAGAGTCAGCTTCCCTATGTCAGTCTCTTGGGAAGATAAGAGCGAGTCTAAGCCGTAGTGAGTTTCTTATATCTTTTCTATGCTCTATAGCCATCCAGTTTTGCAGTTTCTCGACTTCTTCTCCTCATTCTGTTTTTTTTCTGGGTATTATTGAGTTTATTCGGGTTTTCTTTATGCAGGGCAACGGTCGGGAGTGGTCTGGGCCTTGGCTGGTCGGAGACCAGTGGTTAGACCTCGAGTGGTCGAGATGGAGACCGTGATCGACCGGAGTGGTGCAGGCCTTGGTGGTCGGAGACCGATGAGTCGACCTCAGTGATCGGGATGGAGACCAGTGGTCAGACCACGTGTTGTCAGGGTTATGCTGGTCAGCGTAGTGTATATCTTTCTGTTGAGATGGATATGTGTTGTGGGCATTGCTATGTGAGGAGTTTCCTTGTCTTTGATGGTTGCAGGGCAACGGTGCTAGGTCATGGTGAGGCGAAGGGTGACCGGGACTAGGCAATGAGTGTCGAAGGTCCAGACGGTCGGGAGATCGCCGGAAGATGATCTAAGACGGAGTCCGGGCAAGTCAAGAAGACAAGGAAAGGAGATGAAGCTAGCTTGTCACTACTTGGATCAAGGAGAGCTGTAGTGTTGCAGTTCCGGAAGATAAAGTAGTTGATAAAGTATAGCTTGCTGTCAGGTGTACTGAGATAGTACCTGAGAGTAGTTGAGAGTGACAGTGTAAGGATCAAATCCTAGCTCTTCGATGTTGGCTTAGGATTGAAGCAGGACATCCAAAGGTGGGAATTGATCCCAGGTCACTATGAATAGAGGGGTAGGGACAGCCTCCCCTCTTTGAAGGTTCTGAGGTTTTTGCTGCTCATTTGAGTTTTGCCCACTTTGTTGTGAGGCTTTGTAAACCCCCTTCCAGAAATGAAATGTTCTTCATTTATGTTCTTGTTTCATTTCCCTTACGTATTTACATTACGCACTTAAATTACATTATCTAATTTCGCATTTACTTACTTGCAATTTACTTTAGGTAATTTGGATTTGCCTCATCTCCTTCTACATGCTATTGAGTCTTTGTTGTAATTCATGATTGATGAACTCTTCTCTGGATTCGATGCTTTCAATCATTTAGGCAATCCTTGCGTTCTTGTTGCAAGTTGTAAATCAGTGTGTTCTTAAAGTGCGTAAACGTGTGACTTGCGTTCTTTAGTCTTGATTGGCTTCGGTTCTTGTTGCCAAGGATGAAAGATTCTTGGATGAATCTTACGTAGATCATATCCCAATCATCTAGGCAATCTACAACCTCTTCTATTCAGTTTTGCAAGAAACCAATTTTTATGCCTAGTAGAAGAAAGTGCCTTCAGATCGTGTTTCTATTTGTTTGAAGGGTTGTTCCTCGTGTACTTACTTGCTACGATTTGTGGAGAGTCATCCAAGGATTTCTGACCATCAACTCCCACCAGCAAATTAGGGGTGAGGCCTGTGTTCGTGACTCCGTTTTTGGTGTTGCATTTGTTAAACTGAAAAGGGACGGAACCTTGGTATCAATTCCTTCAATTGATGACTGAAATAGGTTCCTGACATCCTTAGAGAGGTGCACACCAATTTTCACTGTTTTTGGATCAGTCGATCAAAAGTTACATCGATTTCTGTTTTTGAGATCGTGCTGATTTTACTATTCACCCCGAGTACTGTTCATCCGACCTCTGCAGGCGGGGAGTACTGTTCATCCGACCAGTGCTGGTCGGGGGGTACTGTTCATCCGAACACTATTCACCTCCGGGTATTGTTCATCAGACCTCTGCAGGTCGGGAGCACTGTTCATCCGATTATCGACGACCGCTTAGCGATCTTTCATCCGACGAGCTACCCGACCGGTGCGATTTTTTATCGCTCACCCGACCTTAACTGGTCGGAGCCTCTGTTCATGAAATTGCCTGATCGATGGTTCAGTTCTTTCTTTCTGGTCTTTTGGTGGTTTGAATTCTAGGGGGATAGTTTATTCGAAAATTTTATTTAGCTCCTATTCACCCCCCCTCTAGTCGCCGTTTTCGATCTTTCAACTAGCTCATGTTGGGATGATCCAACTCAAAAAGCTTTTTAAAAATGATTTAGTTGTGGGCTTGAAAGATGTGAAGTTTGAGAAAAATAGACTTTGTAGTGCTTGTCAAGCCGGCAAGCAAGTTGCTAGTTCTCATCCTTCAAAAAGTATCATGTCCACATCTAGACCATTAGAGCTCTTACATATGGATTTGTTTGGCCCAACAACCTATAAGAGCATTGGAGGAAATTCTTATTGCTTAGTCATTGTTGATGATTATTCAAGGTATACTTGGGTGTTCTTTCTAGATGATAAATCCGAAACCTCCGGTATCTTTAAAAACTTTGCAAAAAGGGCTCAAAATGAATTTGATTTTAAAATTAAGAAGATTCGTAGTGACAACGGTTCCGAGTTCAAAAATACAAAAATTGAAGATTATTTTGATGAACTTGGAATAAAGCACGAACTTTCCGCCACCTACACTCCGGAGCAAAATGGAGTTGTGGAACAGAAAAATCGAACATTAATTGAAATGGCAAGAACTATGCTTGATGAGTATGGCACTTCCGATAGTTTTTGGGTGGAAGCCATTAATACCGTTTGCCATGCAACAAATAGGCTTTATTTGCATCGCCTCTTGAAAAGGACCTCTTATGAGCTTCTTGTTGGAAGAAGACCAAATATTTTTTATTTTCGAGTTTTTTGTTGCAAATGCTATATGTTGAAAAAGGGGGTTCGACTTTCAAAATTCCAAAGTCGTTGTGACGAAGGTTTCTTGCTTGGATATTCCTAGAATAGCAAAGCTTATCGTGTATTTAACAAAAATAAAGGTTTTGTGGAAAAAACTTGCGATATTGAGTTTGATGAAACTAATGGCTCTCAAGAAGAGCAAGAAAACTTGGATGATGTAGGTGAAGAAGGTTTAAGAGAAGCAATGAAGAACATGACACTTGGAGACATAAAACCAAAGGAGGATAAACAAGATCCACCTTCATCCACTAAAGTTGAGCCCTCTACTTCCGCTACGCCAAGTCAAGTTCAACCTATTGATGTGGATGAAAAGGAGAGTGATCAACAAACGCATACTCTACCTCAAAGAATTCATCATGGGCTCTCCAAAGATCATCCAATAGATCAAATATTGGGTGATGTTAGTAAGGGTGTTCAAACTCGATCTCGTGTCGCTTCTTTTTGCAAACATTACTCCTTTGTATCTTCTTTTGAACCTACTCACATAGATGAAGCTTTAGATGATACGGATTGGGTAAATTCAATGCATGAAGAACTCAATAACTTTGCTAGGAATGATTTTTGGACTTTAGTGGAAAGACCCAAGGAACACAATGTAATAGGTACAAAATGGGTCTTCCGAAACAAACAAGATGAAAATGGTATTCTGGTAAGAAATAAGGCTCGGTTAGTGGCTCAAGGGTTCACTCAAATCGAAGGTTTGGATTTTGGTGAAACTTTTGCACCCGTGGCTAGATTGGAAGCTATTAGAATCTTGCTTGCTTTTGCATCATGTTTTGATATTAAATTATTTCAAATGGATGTAAAGAGTGCTTTTCTAAATGGAGAAATATCCGAATTGGTATTTGTTGAACAACCTCCCGGTTTTGAAAGCCCTAAATATCCTAACCATATTTACAAACTCTCTAAGGCGCTATATGGTCTCAAACAAGCTCCTAGAGCATGGTATGAGCGGCTTAGAGATTTTCTACTTTCTAAAGGGTTCAAAATTGGGAAGGTTGATACAACACTCTTTACAAAAATTATTGATGAAGAATTCTTTGTATGCCAAATCTATGTTGATGATATTATATTTGGTTCTACTAACGAAGACTTTTGCAAAGAATTTAGTGATATGATGTCTAGGGAGTTTGAGATGTCAATGATTGGAGAATTAAGCTTCTTCCTTGGACTTCAAATCAAGCAACTCAAGAATGGGACCTTCGTAAGTCAAACCAAATATGTGAAAGACATGCTAAAGAGATTTGGCATGGAAGATTCGAAGCCTATCAAGACTCCAATGGCTTCTAACGGGCATCTTGATCTAAATAAGGGAGGTAAACCGGTAGATCTAAAATTTTATCGCTCTATGATTGGTAGTCTACTTTGTCTCACCGTATCTAGGCCCGATATTATGTTTAGTGTATGCATGTGTGCTCGCTTTCAAGCTTCCCCTAAGGAATGTCATTTAGTAGCTGTTAAGAGAATTCTAAGATATTTAAAGCATTCCTTAAATATAGGGTTATGGTATCCTAAAGGTGCTAATTTTGATTTAATTGGATATTCAGACTCCGATTATGCGGGACGCAAAGTGGATAGAAAAAGCACCTCCGGAAATTGCCATTTTCTAGGTAGATCCCTTATTTCTTGGTTCTCCAAGAAACAAAATTCCGTAGCTCTATCCACCGCCGAAGCCGAATACATATCCGCCGGTAGTTGTTGTGCTCAATTATTATGGATGAGGCAAACTTGAATGGACTATGGAATAGAGTTTAAAAATGTGCCTCTATTATGTGATAATGAAAGTGCCGTTAAAATAGCCAACAACCCGGTCCAACACTCAAGAACCAAGCATATAGAGATCCGTCATCATTTCTTGAGAGATCATGTTAGCAAAGGAGATATAGTGATTAGTCACATTAGAACCGAAGATCAATTAGCGGATATCTTAACCAAGCCTTTAGATGAAGCCCGGTTCTGTAAATTGAGGAATGAATTAAATGTCATAGACATCTCTAATGTGATTTGAGTTTTCCTTTGAATCTTGCTTAAAAGATTGATTGGTTATTCCTTTTGTTGCTTTGTTGAATGTCTTTCATTTTTTTAGCACTTGTTGAGGGGGAGCTCTTTATATGATTCTTATATCTTGAATTTCAAATGATGTTATATATTTCAAAACTTAAGGTTGAATCATAATTAAGCTATAAATCTTGAAAATTTATATAAGTTTTGGATGCAATTGTATGTCTTATATAAAAATATTAAAAATTTTATTGGTTATGTTGAATTCTCTGGGTATTTATCTCTGTTTTGACTGTGTTCCCGGTAGCACCGCTCGTACAAGAGCGGTAGCATCGGAGACTGGTACTACCGGTAAAATCGCGGTAGCAACGGATTTCTCGGGTTTAGGGGATTAAGCTCTGGGCGGTGCGACCAGCCTTTATCTCTTTTAGCACCGCCCCATCTTCTTCTCTCTCTCTCCACTCGACCCTTTTTTATCTCCACTCAAATATCCTCAAGAAATCAACTTGTTTCTTCTTGAAGATCAATCCTTTGAGTTCCAAACCCTTCAGGTAACAAATTCCTTCCCTTTTCTTGTCAAAAATCTTTCATTTCCGCATACCATAGTTTCCTTTTTCTTATCTTTAGGGTTCTTGTGGAATGTAGCAAAATTTGTGTCCTTTTTGTCAAAATTTGTGGATGGAATAAGTGCAATAAGGATCCCCTAATTGGTAGATGAATTCTCTTGTATCAAATCACTCAAAACCACAAATTTTGGCAAATTAGGGTTCATCCTCAAAAGGACCGGTGCTACCGATTTCTTTACGGTAGCACCGCCCCATGTCCGGTACTACCGGTCCAGCATGGACGGTAGCACCGCAGCAAGCCCAGTGCTACCGATCTAGCATGGGCGGTAGTACCGGGATTGCAGGCAATGTGCACACAAATGCTGCTTTCTATAAAAATCTCTAAATCTAGGGCATATAACCTTGATCTTATTCCTTGAATTCCTCTCTTATATCCAGTAATCATGCCTAAGACCAGAGGATCAGGCTCTTACATTAAAATAGCTGCAAATCGAGGTCATGCTCCTCCTTCTTTTCCTCAAAATTCAGACAGTCAGGATGATGTTCCAATTGCTTTGAGACATCGTGAAGTCCAAAAGAAAAATAAGCAAGACATTAGTGGTAGCTCAAAGCAGTCCAAAGGAAAACAAGTTGAATCAGAATCAAGCAGTGAGAAGACAGATGATGATGAATACATGGACGTTGATGAGAATGCAGGATCAGGAGATGAACATGACAACTTTAATCCGTCCATTAATCTGAGAAAAATCAAAGGTGACACCTTCTTCTCCCTTAGACAAGCAAACCAATATTTGCTACCCAGAAGTGCAACTGAGGATAAGTTCAGAACCATTTTTCAGCAAAAAGCATATTATGAAATCTACAAAAACAAGGAATTTGCTGATCACAAATGGATAAATTGGGAGCATATTAGAAAAATACCTTTGTTTGTTGGAGTCCCTGAGTTGTTTCATGGTGCTGGATTGTCAGATTTTGTCAGTAAAAAATGTGACTACAATGAAGACCTAGTAAGACAATTTTATGCCACTATGCATGTCTCTGAAGCGATTGATGAAATCACTTGGATGACGGATGCCACAGTGCATAAGGTCACAAAAAGTGAGATAGAGGAAGCTTGGGAGATTTTCCACAGTGGGTATCCCAATGTTCACAGTGACAGGGTTCTACCCCTCGAGAGGCAGTTTCAATTCTAAGATCAGCTGCATCAGTCAAGCGTCCAGGTAAAATGACGCATCTCCTTCCCTCATCCAGTCTAATTAACAGAATCATAAGGGTCACTATTCATCCAAAGAGTGGAAACCTGGACGAAATCAGAGGGTATGCTTGGAACATCATGAGCAAGATTACCCACAAAAATAAATTTGATGTGGTGGATTTTATGATCAGAGAGATGGTCTCCTCTGCTAGTGACAAAGGTAAAAGGTTATACTTTGCTCCTTTCATTATGATGATAATAAAAAAGGTGACTGAGTTTAGAGGAGGGTGCGGAAGTGCAGGTGCGGAAGTGCACACAAGCCTTACAGACCCCGTGAGGCAGCCCCTCAGACAATCACTTAGCTAGGTCAGTCATCCTCCCAGCAGCCTCAGCAGCAAGAGATCCCAGTTGCATCAGAGGTTCCTCTAGCACAGCAGGATCAGTTCTTGGACAGTTTGAGGAATGACCTCATGAGCAGCCTGGCCAGTATGAGATCAGACATGATGAGCGGTTTCTCTCAACTGGAGGAGCATCAGTCGCAGACTAGGCAGATAGTTGAGGAGGTCCGAGGTCGAGTAGATTCCATCGACTCCTCCATTTTCGAGCTTCGTTCATCTCTTCCTATCTTCTATCAGCGCTCGGGATCTCGTGCTCCTCCATCTACTCCGCCTCCTCCGGCTCCTCCATCTTCTTGAGCTCCTCGACGATCCTTGTTACTTTTGGTATTTGATGCCAAAGGGGGAGAAGTAAAAGTGAAGATAAAGTGTAAAGAATGAAACCTTGTGTGATGTGTTTTGGTTGGTATTCAGTTGCTATGGATATGTGATGTATTTTGGTTGCTATGGATGTTTTAAATATTCTCATGCTCTTGCATATTGCATTATCATATTGTTGTTTCAATATCCTTACTTGTTTATCCACGGATTCAATTCTTAAACAAAACTCTGTCAAATTTTTGTTTAAAAATTTTCTCTCAAATGTGCAACCATCTACTTGCAACTAACATGCACATCTCTAGGGGGAGTGGTTGTTTTAAAAATATCATGTTTAATACTCCCTATGCTTCAAAAGGCAAGAAAACTTATGGATACTGAATCACTTGAAGCAAAACCTTCTTTTCTCTTGTTCACTTAAAAACAATTTCAAATTATCACTTTGGGTTGTCATCAATTACCAAAAAGGGGGAGATTGAAAGCATCTAGGCACCCAATATGTTTTGGTTTTGATAATTAATGACAACTTTGTTATATGATCTAATACTTTTCTTGAGAATATTGAAAGTAGGTCAATTCCAAGATTGATGACCATGAAAATATCAAGGAAGGTTCAAACCAATAGGCAATATATCAAGATCATGAAAAGGTAAATTTATAAGGCTCTTTTCTAGTCTTTTGACGATCTTGGAGTTTGGAAGAAAGATCGGTTTACTAGATTTAGGGCCGTACTATTAAGAGGGATCTTGACGCTTATCTTGATGTCGTTTAGGGTTTAAAGGCTTAAAAAGCATATTCAAATAGTTTCCAAATAATAAATAAGTTCCAATCTTGAAAATCCTTTAGAACAAATCAAATCTCTGAAGTTCGTGCTATCACGCCATGGCAAATAGCGGTGCTACTGGTCTTGTAGCACCGGCTCAATAGGGCGGTGTGAAAATTCCAGAGAAGGGCTTTTTGGGCATTTGGTAGCCCGGTGCTACCGCCCATGGCAGCCGGTGCTACCAGACTATCGGTAGCACCGGATTTCAGCCCGGTGTAAAAATCACAGAGGTGTGTGTTTTGGGTGTTTTTGGTAGCCCGGTGCTACCGCCCATGGTGGGCCGGTGCTACCGGACTATCGGTAGCACCGGACATTAGCCCGGTGTGAAAATTCCATAGAAGCACCTTTTTGGGCATTTGGTAGCCCGGTGCTACCGCCCATAGTATCCCGGTGCTACCGGACCTACGGTAGCACCGGTCATAAGCCCGGTGCTATAATTCCAGAGAGGTCTCTTTTCAAAGAAAGAAAATGAAGTGGAGCCCGGTGCTACCGGCCCTAGTTGGGCGGTAGCACCGGACCCCTTGTAACAGTCTCTGGCAAGTGCATTAAATGCCTTGTTTCTAGCCGTTGAAATGGAGCAGTGCTACTGGTCCTACATGGGCTAGCCGCACCTTCAGATTTTGCAGATTTTGAGCTCCAACGGCTAGAAAGTTTGGTAGAGGCTATAAATACCCCCCACCTGCATTCTAGAGTGACTCTTGGTCCTCATTGATGATATTTGAGCTCTAGCAAGTGTTCTCCACTCTTGTGTGCATTCAATTTCCATTTGTGAGTGTGAGAAGCAAGATTGAGTGTTGCATTTAGTGTTTGAGCCTTTAGACACCGACATTCGACCTCAAGCTAGCATCAAGGTTTATTACTCTTAGAGGTTGCCGTCTCCTAGACGGCTTGGTGGCGATCGTGCACGGTGAGTTTCTCAACGAAGATTGTGAGAAGCCCCGACAAGTTGTGAAGGCCGGAGTTCGCCTACCCGGAGCGGGGAAGAACTACCTTAGTGATCGAGGAAGGCTCAAGCGAGTGGAGCCGGCTTGACATGGTTCAAGTCACCTCAACGTGGAGTAGGGGAGACTGGCAAGTCTCCGAGACCACAGGTTAAATTCCTTGTCTCCTATTTATTTGTGTTTGGTTTTCTTGATTGTTGATATTCCATTTCATTAATACCATACTCTTCATAGTCTTTGTGCTCTCAAGTCTATTAGTTTCACTTGTATTGCCATAGCATCTTAAGAAATTGTTAGAGACATTAGTGTGTTCCTCATATTTGTATCTCAATTTCATAGTGTCATTTTTAATTTCTAATTTGTATTGAAAAATTTAGAAACCTCCTATTCACCCCCCTCAAGTCGGTTATCCTTGATCCTACAAGCGCACCTTGCCTAGTCCCGGTCATCTTCGACCTCACCATGACCTAGCACCGTCGTCCTGTGACCTTCGAAGACAAGGATTACCTATCACATAGCAATGTCCAAAAAGATATGCAATTATATTCGAAAAATCATAAATTTAATGCATTCTCGCTCATAAAGGTCAGTGCCATTGCTCTCAGGGCCGGTAGCACCGCCCCACATTAAAAAACACAAAAACATGCCATTTGGAAAAATTACACCGCTCTGAAGACCGGTGCTACTGACCGGGGGGCGATGCTACCGCCCTCAAGGGTGGTAGCAACACAAATTCTAGGCAGGTTCAAATTGCTTCAAATTTTGAAATAGACTTCGAATTAACCTCAAATCCAAGCACCACATTCTTAGATAATGTCAATAACTCATCACCACCAATAATAGACATCCACAAGGTCTTTCAGTAGCTTCTAGTTGTGTATGTTTCATCTAAATCTTGACAATCGTATATTCATGCATGTGTGTAGTAAAATTAGTCTGATGGCTTACGACTGGTATAGTGTGACATCTCAAAATTTGTGAAAAAATAAATAAAGTGCCATGGCATGATTTTTATTGCATTTTGGATTTTACTGGATTTCTTATTTTAATCTTAAATTTCTTTATCTAAATCCTTTTCTTAAGATTTAAACACATTCAAAAAGAAACTCATAAAAACTTTAAATAACCTAATTTGGCAAATAATTTTATAAAATAATACAATAGTTTAGATGAATAAATATAATTTTTTAGAAACTTTGAGCAACATAAAAGTGCCTTCAAAATTCAAAAATAGATTGAAAACAATAAATTCCTAAGAATTTTGTCTCAAAAACCCAATAGAAAATTAAATGAAGTTAAAGAAATTGAAACCTTAGTCTTTGGTCTACGCACACAAAAAATTTTAAACCTCCTGGAACCTTCTTTGCCTCACCCCAACTGCCCAACCTATTTCTGTCACATTTTCTCGTGAGCTACATTACTCTGGTGACGTATTCGGCAGAATGCCTACTTGGTTTCCACTAATAGTGCGATTGTGCCAGGCCATGGGCCCACTAGCCAGCCACTCAAAGCCCCCTCTCACCCCATTGCCTTTCCCGCTGCCCGAGCGTTGCCACGACAAGAATCGAACGCAGCCTCGCGCTGCCCCGGTAGGAATGGCTACCATGCGACCACCACAGGCAGGGGCCTCGCCCACTCCGATAGTGCCCAAGCTGCGACCGCTAATGCTGTGACCAGTGCCATGCTGCCTCCCTCCTCTCTCTACCCATGTTGTGCCGCGCCACGCATAGGCGAGTGCAAGCATTGTGCGCCACGCGGCCTCGCCCCGTCGAGCCTCACCTAGTCTGTCGTTCCCCATACCACCTCACCTTAAAGCCGCTCAGGAAACCACTTATCTGCCCCCATTTCTTCTCTACCCTAGCCGAGGTCCATTACTCCACTTCTCCCCACTTCTACACGAGCTCCTGAAAAGAGGGCAAAACCCATGCATTGGTGGAGTATAGCTTCGAATCAGTTGATCCACGGCACCCTATGCCCTTGCTAATCGCTCCCCATTGGTCATTTTCGGTAGGGATCGATCGAAGCACCGACGCCATGGACGCCATCTTAGTCCGCTCCAGCAGCTCGCCACTAGCCCGAACCGCACCTCCATCGCCACTCTGAGGTAACGTTTCTGACTCCTAGCCCCCTTGTGGTTTTCCCTCACCTAGCCAAGCCCGAGCGGTCATCTTCTTCACTGCTGGTCAGGACCTCCACCGAGCTCCGTACCCTCACGGTGGTGGCCCTGCTCTACTGCTGCTTTGCCGTGGGCGAGCTCTCCTGAGCCGTGCTCTGTTTTTCTGCCGCTGACAATGGGGCCGACCTGTCGGTCTCACGCGCATCCGCCTTCATGTTCGCTGACAGTGGGGCTCGAACATCAGGCGATAAATAGAATTTAAACACCTACTAAAAAGGGAAAGACGCCTTTGGTTAAGGAAAGCGTATTTGCCAATTTCGGAAGTTTTCATTTTTTCAGAGATTTTTCAAAGCCTAGCCTATTTAAATGCTTATAACTTTTGTTAGAAAACTGCAACTTTAGTGAAACAAATTTCTAAATTTGTATAAAATCATGTAGAATCTTAATATGCAAAAATATTTTATTTTTGGACACTGTGCAGTAAATGAGGTCAAATATATGCTTTAGACCAATAATATGCTTATTACAAAATCTTTACAAACTAAGTATAAAAATGAAGAAACCAATTTTACTTGGTTCCTGAGGTCACAATATTTCCAAAAATATAAAAAATTTAGACTTTGACATAGTTTGTATCAAATGGTTAAATAGGCCAATTTCAATACGTGCAAAAGCTCAAATAATCATAACTTGTATAAATAAACTTCAAATTTGATGAAATCAGTTCCTATATTCTCTTAAAATGATGCACCTTCTGTTTATACAAAAATATATAGGATTTATGCTCTGTTTACACATATTCATGGTTAGGAAGGATCAAATAGTACTAAATTGTAAAGTAGTAGTGTAGTTTCTAAATAGTCGCTAATACCTTTTGAATTAGAGCTCAACTTGATGGAAAAATCATGAAAATTAATCTCTGTACCAATAGCTTAATCTCTGTTTAAAATGTCTTGGTAGGTACCCTATTCTTAATCCTTAAGTTGTACATTACACATACACACCACTTCATGACAATGAGATCTTACATTTTAATTAATCCAAATAATTTTGCCTCTTGAATTCGAAATTATAAATATAAGGATACATAATTTTAGCCTCTTAAATTCGTAAATATTCATATACAACATTGTAATTTTAGCATCTAGAACTCGAGAAATAAAAGTAACAAATACATAAGAAGAGCCAAATCACGAACAAAGAACTAATGAAACCATCATGCACAAAGTGATAACTCCGAAAACTAAACCACCATATTCTCCTTTCGTAAGTTTCATTTGGTTTTTACATTTGATTTCTTTTTGCCCTATTTGACAAATTGTTGTTTGCTATTTGCCATGCTTCTTGTTGAATATTGAATAGATACCGACGGATCGGTATTCATTGACGACGACACCACCCACGATCCAGACTACATACCGGACAATGAATAGCAAGGCAATCACCCTCCTTAGATCATGTTGAACCCATTATTTCATGGTTTTTATGTTGTTTTATCAAACTATACATACATGCGTGAATGTTCGTATTCAACTTGCTATGTTGAGGGTACCGTAGTTACTTCGTGTTGAATGCATTGTCCTTATCTTGACACTTGATTACCTGATATTGTAACCTTAGCTTATGGTGTAGACATTACTTAGTGTCATTATGGGTAATAATTGCGAAATATCTCATGTACAAGTGTAGACATGCTTACTTAGAATGTCTTTTAAATATTGGGACACATTTCTATCCAAGCTTGAGCAATTTGTAAAGGTACGGAGCTGAGTTATAGTCTCTGCATATTTTTGGTAAAAATCCAACCCAAAACTTATGGTTTAAACGCACGTAGTTAGGGGGAGATTCTCGCCCAGGTCGGTTAAGGACTGAACTTGACGCTATCACCTAAGTGAAATGGTGCAACCACATGTGCTAGTATGGGATAGCCTTAGCTTAGTAGATTAGCTGAAGTTTAACCTTGCATTTTGGTAGGCCGAGGTTGTAAGGGCACACCGAGGTAAGGTTTTGTTTGTAGGTGCTCCCTTCACCGAGGTGTTGGGGTTAAAGCATTCCAATACAACAGTGTATGCCTTGCCATGGGGAGAGGACGCGATGAGGCGTAAACCATCGTTAGTACTGTGTGTGTGGGTCTGGATCTCTAGACTATGGCAAGGGTTTGTCATCACCGGGCTGGTGCAAGGCTAGGCTTTAGCTAGTTGAACGGTTTCGTCACAATCTAGCGAATCGGGTAGTGTAAGTATTGCGAGGCATGTTTGACATGATTGCTAGAATGTGTCATGTGGGTAAAGTGTATACTCTTTACAGAGATTTAAATCTAATTAATTAGCCGTGCTCGTAGTCATGAGCAACTCAGGGAAGTAATGTTAAGTATAGCTTTGTTTTCGCGAAATGTTTGGAAACGGTGATGTGACGGGTTGGTAAATGTGTGAGCCAAGGTTGGCTGCGTTTTACTCGCTGTTCATGGCCAAGGAGGTCTGTGAATTGATGATACTGAATTTTACTTATTTCTATTAGTTTCATTACAAATGCTCATTTCAATTCCGTTACCGTTTGATGAACCATACTCTAGAAAACAAAATATGCTTTATGCTGAAAATGAAACTTAGTGTAGTGGCTTGATATCCTTGTACTAACCTTGCATGTATTGTATTTCTATACCCTAAAGTCTTGCGAGTACATACGTGTACTCACCATTGCTTAATTCATAATATATAGATGAAGGTACAGAAGAGATCCCCAATGACTCGTACTTTGCACCGGGGTCCGACGAGTATTTGGATGGATGAACTAGGTCTCTTCCTAGTCTGTTGCCTATGGATTAATGGATGGGCATACCGCTATCCTACTTTTGCTATATGTTTAAATTCCGATGCGTTCTACTTTTGTGTGTAATATTTGGCTGGTCAGCCATATACTTGTAACATTAAGTTGTTGTAATAGCTTCTAGTTTATGTTTATGCTATGACAATTACTTAGAAATGTATGTATGTGTAATGGTACATCTCGAATGTGGGATATGTGGCGATAGGCATTGATCATGGGAACTAGCGCTAGTCACATATCCGGGTACCTGGAATTGTTCTCAACCGTCCAACGCATGGACTCGTGCCACCGTCGTTCCTTGCCTATCGAAACGCACACCTCTCGGTGGGTGTGGGCAATACCAAGGTTCTAAGACGGCCAGCGTGTACTGCACCTGGAAGGTTGGATTCAATCCCGGTATGGTTATTCGGAAAATAATCGAAATTTTCTTGGTCGCTAAAGTGTGATGGTGCAACTAGGTGTCTCATATTTGTTTGAGTGAGGGCCATCTGGTTAATACTCCGTGCATGGGACTATTGGTGGCCCAATCTAAATGACATGACTCACCAATCTAAATGATTATCACCCAAGTTGATTACCAAGCACAGTGTATGCCTTGTCACTTGCCCCAATCTAAATGATTATCACCCAAGTTGATTACCAAGCACCACGTGCCATCAACAATTCAACATCGTTGCGTGACATGACTCGCCACAAACAACTCAATCTCATCGTGTGATCCCACATGACACATAAGTTCATAACATGGTTCCATATTCCATTAGTCAAGATTAATTATCAATGATTCAAACACATGTGATGACGTGGCATGGCTAAGCAACTAATACGGTCTAACCATCCCATGTTGATTATCATTACTAACCAACTACAATGAACCAATCTAGGGTGACAATAGATCATGGCATACAATGACAAGGTAGGGTATAGATCAAATTGGTAGCTTAACTAGATCCCAATTTAAGTTGAAACAATTGTATACTTGAAATACCATGCAATAGAGTAAAACAATATAGCATTTGTATAAACATGGGTTCAACATGATCAAAGCACAACTTGCCTTGGAATAGGTCATGATCTTGATCTGTAGCTTGCTCTTGAGTTGTTGGATCTTCTTCCGAAGCGTCGCACAATTCAACGTATACGCGTACCGAAAAAGAAAAGCAAATAAATACCAAAAACAGAGATCAAATGAACTCCAAAAATCAATTAAAATTTACCATTAAATATATCTCAATTTTACAAATTTTTAGAAATTTGAATCACTCAAATCCGAGTAGAAATGCAAAAGTTATAGCCTTTTGAAGTTTGAATAAATACTGAAATTACATAAATTAGAAAATCAGAATTAACCTAATTATTTTTAGATTGAAAAACCAGATTACTGCATCAGCATGACGTCAGGGTGACATCGCCATCGAGCCGGCCAATCAGACCCCGACGCATGTCACAGTCCATGGACTTGGTCCACGCGACCTCGACTGGTCCACTGTGGACAAGGTCCACGGCGCTTCGCATCACGCGCCCGACACGCATCGCAACCCGATTGGCTCCTCCCTGCGGCGCAAATACGACCGCACAGAACTAATCCAACGGCTACGAATTTAGGGTTACGTGGCTAAATCCCGAGCGTCTACCCTGATCTAACGGTCAACGCTTACCAGAGGAGTTTACTACTCACGCGGCGATGTGGCACGATCTCGACCATTCGCCGAAGATCTAGCGGTTCCCGAAGCTTCAAATCGGCAATGACGGTGCGGCGACACAGCTTCGCCTGACTTGGAGATGACGACCCTGGTGACAGCGTTCTGGCGATGACATAGCAACTTTGCCTCCCAGCTCAGATGCAGCGCGACGAGGCGATCTCAGATTCGGAGCCCAATCGTTGAAATACGGCTTGACGGTGGCACGACGGTAAGAAACGAGCGGCGGCGCTTGCAACAAACCACGGTGAGCTCCCGGACGCGATCTACGATGGCTCTCACGAAACGGCTTCGACTAAACGCTGCGGCGCACAAAGGCGAACCTCGGGGTACCCGCCTCCCCTTTTATAGCCTCGGTATGCGCACCCAGACGAAAACCCTAGATCGGTTCAGCGGCGGAAACCGACTCCGACACGGCGACGGCACGCTCCGAGACTTGCGCGAGGACGACTCACCGCAGCCGTTCGATCGCGATCCATCGGTCACGATCTCGCGGCTGAGATCCGATCCTAACCACCCGCGATTTCTTTCCAACGGCGATGATCCAACCAAGTCCCCAACCGGTACGCCTTACTCTCACCCACGCGATCTCGATCCAACGACGGGGATTAGACCTTCTAGAAAATGGGCTAAACGGGCCGCGCAACTCTGGGCCACCTACGCACAGTATACGGGCCAAGCCCAATACTGTTCAAACAATTTAAAAAAAAAATCAATTAAAATAATTACAGCAAATCATTTAATTTGTTCCATGCAATAAAAATATCGGGAAAAATCCCAGGAAAATCTCAAAAATACTTTGAAGCATTCTGAACTCAGATAAAATATTTTTGGCAAAACTTTATTTTAACTTTGCATAATTTTAAATAGTTTTAAACAAAGGATCAATATATTTACTTTAAAGTAATTTCCAATAAATCCAAAAAAATCCAATAAATCCCAGAAAAAACACAAAATGGACAAATAATAGTAAAAAAATATTTAGGCGAATTTTGGGATGTTACAGGTTCATTTTGTGGAATTGGTATCCACATATTCAATCGATGGTTGTGCACTATTTAAGCAACACATCTACAATTGGATTGGATATCTTTCAAAGGATAGTAGATGGGTCATATGTGATGGATATGTGAGTTCTCAGTGATTGATTATTTGACCATATACAAATGGATTAGAGCATCATGTAAATTGGAGGATAAATTGTAGGTACCCGGATATTAGACTTGTACCATTAGAGGAGGTCTACTCCCTCATTTTCAATTGACAAATGTATAATTATGGATTGATCATGATGGTATAGAAATAACTACATTGGTCAGTGGGCCAGTAAATGGTGAGTGCGTGATCAACTTGGAAGTCTCATTTACATGTTGTGTGGTTACACACACCTAGATTGGTAGAATTTTAATATGTATGATTATAGATTTCTAAAGTGGGATTGTTACAACTAGATTGTTAGCATTGACAAAAATAGTCTAGTAAGGCAAGATTGTTGGAGTGGACCACAGTGACATGCAATTAATTTAGTGATTTTTATACTGATACATTAGGATTGTATGAGTTGAATATCGTGAGTCCAGTCAATGAGGAAATAAATTAATTTGTTGATCCTATAATCCATAATTCATGAGATTATGCATAGTGAGCAACCTTAGTGGATATTTTGTAGTAAGATGTGCATGTAAAATTAGTGGATCCCTCTAGACTACCACATTTAGTAAAGGATATGACTTGCATAGAAGGTGTATGTTCTTTTGAGTGGTTGTTCTATGAGGTGGAAGTTTACTTTCACATCCTTCTCATATACATCACTCTCGTATGCATAATTCTCGTATGCATCATTCTCATATACATCACTCTCGTATGCATAATTCTCGTATGCATCATTCTCACATACATGACCTATTGTACAATGATTATATATGTTGTCTGTACCTAAAGAATAGTAACTTCGATTTGTTTGTTTGTATGTCATGTTAGCATTGTAGTGTATGCGCGAATCATAAAACTATATGAGAGGTCTGGGATTAGGTGACGGAATTGGTACTCCGATCACCTAGAGCAAGATCAAGTATACAATAAGCAAGGTAAACACCTCCTTCGATCATATTGATCCTACTATTTTACTTAATTTATGTTGTTTCACAAATTAATGTATGCATGCATGTACTTCCTATAAAACGGCTATATTGTGGGTGTTGATAGATATTTCTACTTGTTGCATGGAATCTCCTTGATAAATACGTAAATTTCAGCATTGAAATCCACAAGTTAGTGGTTAGGTATAACTAATGTTAACTTTGGGTATATTTGATTATATGTGCTTACACTTAGCCATTCTTTAGGTTTGGGGAGAACAAATGAACGGTTAAAATATTTGTTCGGAAATGAGAATTTTGACATGATAAACCAGATGAGGCACCTCTGTTATTTTGACATAAAAAATCAAAACTAAAAATCTAAGTTTTCACGTGGGTGAGCTATTAATATAATCTGTGAAGTGCGAGGGGTGAACATGCATATAGTGTAGGGAGAGTTCTCGCCTGGGTCGATTAAGGATCGAACATAGTGTTGTAAAATCCAAAACATCTGTGCAACCACGAGTTCTATTATGGGGCGGCTCTAACCTATTAAGTTATCTAGAATTTGTTTTGCACATTGGAAGGCCAGAGTAGTACGAGCATTCCGGCCTTCACCGAGGTGTTGGGAATAACTCTTGCTGATACAATTAAGAATGGTGCATGTGTTGTGATGGGGGAAATGATTGTGACAGGGTGTACTGTCATTAATATTATGCTATGAAAATTTTATTGCCACACCCATTGTAAGGGTCAAACATCACTGGGCTAGTGTAAAGTTAGGTCTAAGTGATATAATGGTTTTATCATGATCTATCTACCGCACACCAAAAGAAGTGTGAATAGCTTAGCAACAAGAGTTGGTCATACCTTGTGGGTAAATATGTACGCCTCTACAAAGTTAAATCTTTTTTAAAAGCCATGCTCGTGCTCATTAGTGACTCTGATGCATTGACAGTAGTTAGCTTCGAATTTTTAAAATCAGGGTTGGAATTGGCAGGTATGTCTCGGATAATGTGGCAGGTATGGCTAAAAATAGATCATTGATCACAATCATGGAGGATTGTGAGTTTCTCTTATCTATGTATATATACTTATTATTTACATATATGTCAAATGCTTTTTACAAATTCTGTTTGGAATCTACTACTTGTTATTGTTGACTAAATCTTGCTTTATGCAAAAGAATATGGTAGGATAGTCATTTCCTTTTACATGGCCAAGCACATACTTATAATTGTGATACACTACAAGTCTTGTTGAGTACAAATGTACCCTTGCTTGGTTATACTTATTCAGAGGATGAGGAAGAAGACCATTGTATGGTTATCTTTGTGCCATGGGTTTTGGAAATGTTAATGTATTAGGGTGAGTGTTGAGACCTAGCTCGGAATTACTCTAGTGCACACAATGATAACATAGATGGCACATCGACTCCAAACACAAGAGAATAAGAAAAAATGAAAAATATTTAATAAACAAATATATGTTTTGACCTTATGGTTGAGTTTACACTTATTATGCCATGTAGGGCTTAAAACACTAAATAAATAACTTGCAACAGATGGACAAATAAATTCTGAAATGATCGATCGACCTAACATAGGCAATCGACTGGGGTTTGAATCCTTGTAATCGTCCTCTTCACAATACTCCTGCTCCAAGGCATGTGTTCACTACTCTTCTTCACAAATCGAGAGTTGCATATTGTATGGGTGAGCACATGGAGTACACAACAAGTCGTGTATAGAATGCAAGTCTGTATAGCAGTATCACTACTACAGAAAAGGCTATCGCATACGGTTCAAAAATGTTATCACGGACGGTTTTTTGAATCATCTATAAGCAAGTGTCAGTGATAATACGATGCATCATAGATGGTTTCTAAACATCTGTGAAACTAAAAGACCATGTGGAGGTCTATCCTTTGTGCTGATGAGTTATTGACTGTGTTTAAAAATGAGGTGCTTAAGTTTGAGTTTGTTTTGATCGCAATTCTAAATTTGAAGCAATTTGAACTCTGTCTGGAATTTGCGGTGCAACCAGCTTGTGATGATGAGTTATTGACTATGTTTAAGAATGAGGTGCTTAAGTTTGAGTTTGTTTTAATCGCAATTCTAAATTTGAAGCAATTTGAACTCTGTTTGGAATTTGCGGTGCAACCGGCCATGGTAGCCTGGTGCTACCAGGAAGCGGTAGCACCGGTGCCCAGAGCTGTGTGTAAAAACCTGAAAGGGTGTTTTTGGGCATTCTGGCGGTTCGGTACTACCGCCCAAGGTTATTCGGTGCTACTGGGGTAGCGGTAGCACCGGCCCAAATGCCTGGTTTGAAAATTCCAGAGAGGGATGTTCTGCTGTTTGGGATGAAGGGCGGTGCTACCTGCCAAGGGACGGTATGTAAGGCCCCCATTTTTGATAATAAATATCAACAATGGGCTCTCTGTGCTCACTGTACTAGTCACATGATCAGTGGCTAGCACGCACAGATTACAAATTGAAATCACATCCATACACATTAATATTACATATGCTAAGCGTCTTGTAATTACACAGTATTATTATTACAAGCCAAAAGCTCGAAAAACAGCAGCGGAAACTTTATTTCTCTTGTAGTATGCCCATTCACCCTCAGGCAAAAGACAAGGTAAAATGTAAGGACCCGAATCCACTGATTCGAACCCACTGTGTTTACCGCACTAGTCCCAGGATCAACGCTAGTGCACACAGCTTAACATTGGTACATATCACATCATACTCAACGATAATAGAAATAATAGTTCGTTTATTGATATAGCTAAATGTATGATCTTATGACCAACTTACATTATTAAGCCACGTAGGGCAAGACTGAAAATATAAGCTAATAATTAAGAAGCGGACAGAAGAAAACGTAGATAGCTCATCAGTTCACCACAGGCAACCGACAAGGCTCGGACCCTAATGACTTGTGTCTTCCTGGACCTCCTCTTCCAACACAGGTGTAGATTCTTCAACTGTTGATTATTGTTGTTTGGCAAGGGTGAGTACTTAAAGAACTCAACAAGTTGTGCACAGAATGCAATTCTAGGTATCTATATGTAAGGCTTATTCCAATGGATAGGCTATCATGGCTATTTTGCAATAAGCAGCAGTTATGAACAAATATAATAAATAGATTGTAAAGATCAAAACAAATAACAATAATAAATAAGTTCATATTTCTCAAGTAAACTAAGTTTCCAATCCTAAGTCAATTTCCACTTTCCATGGCATCCTGCCATCCCAACCCAGATTGTCCAATTAATTAAGCTAACCCTTAATCTGTAATTCCGAGCATTGCTCAATACATGAGCACGGCTATCCGAATAGTTTTACACTCTGCAGAGGTTATGCACTTTACCCACGCGATACAACCAAACACCACCAAGGCGAGTGATTATAACAAAGCCTTTACAATGCGCCTTAACCCGATACTACCCGCTAAGGTTTCAACACTGGTGGGATGGTTACCACATCCGGGGCCCCTCTTGCGCCATGTGGATTACTCCATAACTCGGGAACTCACACCGACCACGATAGTATCAAAGTTAAGACATTGCAAATTACTCACTAGGTGGCCCATACCGGACATGTGGTTGCATGATTGACTCAGTCAAAGGCTTGCAAGGTTAAGTCCTTAGAGTGATCAAGGCAAGACATCCACATACCCTCGCCCATCGGGCCCACCTTGGCATCCTCGCCCTTGTCACTTGCCCCAATCTAAATGATTATCACCCGGTTGATTACCAAGCACCACGTGCTATCAACAATTCAACATCGTTATGACATGACTCGCCACAACAACTCAATCTCATCGTGTGATCCCACATGACACACAAGTTCATAACACTGTTCCATATTCCATTAATCAAGATTAATTATCAATGATTCCAACACATGTGATGACGTGGCATGGCTAAGCAACTAATACGGACTAACCATCCCATGTTGATTATAATTACTAACCAACTATATTGAACCAATCTAGGGTGACAATAGATCATGACATACAATGACAAGATAGGGTATAAATCAATCTGGTATATTAGCTAAGCCCAATTTAATTTGAAACAATTGTATACTTGAAATAATATGCAATAGGGTAAAACAATTATAGCAATTTTATAAACATGGGTTCAACATGATCAAAGCACAACTTGCCTTGGAATAGGTACTGATCTTGATCTGAAGCTTGCTCTTGAGTTGCTGGATCTTCCTCCGAAGCGTCGCACAATTCAACGTCTACGCGTACCGAAGGATAAAAGCAAATAAATACCAAAACAGAGAGCAAATGAACTCCAAAAATCAAATAAATTTAACCATTAAATATATCTCAATTTTACAAATTTTTAAAAATTTGAATCACTCAAATCCGAGTTAAGATGCAAAAGATATAGCCTTTTGAAGTTTAAAATAAATACTGAAATTGCAGAAATTAGAAAATCAGAATTAACAGAATTGTTTTTATTCTGAAAATAGATTTATTGCACAAGCGTGACGTCAGCCCTGACTCAGACCAACCAAACACTGCCACGTGGTCACTGGTCCATGGACTGTGTCCACAGATCTCCTTGGGTCCACAGTGCAATCGTTTCACGCGGTTCTGGCCACTGACACGCGGGTCTCGCACGATGCTGACTGGACGCCACTACGCTGCTTACCGACGTGCCACGCTTGCGCCACGTCGCTGCCCGATCCGATCTGGCATCCACGTGGGTGACACGCGGCGACGAACCAGCAAGCCACGTCGACGGCGACGGCGCGGAAACCTAGGGTCATCGGCGGCAAGGTCGGGAAGTACCTTCGGACACGTCTCAACGTTGCGAATCTGGTGACATGGTCAGATGTTCCTCTGGACCACCGGAACGGCGGTGACGAGGACTTCTTCAATGGCGGCGGCGGCCTCCACGGGGATCTTCTACTCCGGCGTCCTTCGGGAAAAACCAAGGTGTGCACGAGCTTCCTCTCGACGAGATGGATCTAAAGGCCTTGATTGCATGCCTCGAGCTCCACGGACGACGACGGAATCGAAGAAAAACGACGGCGATGGAGCTCGGTGGTTAACCTAAAATCCCGACGAACGGCTGCGGTTCTCGGGCTATGCTCTTAGGGCTTTTGCTCACGGTCTCTTGGCGAACGCGGCGCGCCCCCTTTATAGGCCTAGGAGTCCCTCCTTTGTCCGCTTCCATGCGGTGCCCATGGCGGACACGGAGCAGAGTCCGTGCTGCTCACGCGAGAACGATGACGAAGCGCCGTCCACGCGGCAAGATGCCCGGCTGAGATGCTCCAAAATCCAACCGAACATGCGGCAGATCCCAACGGCCTGGATTCGGATAAGATCTGAATCGATACACTTCAACCTCGGCCTTATGATCTAGATCCGACGGTCAGGAATCACTTCGGCTACGGGCCGACGGCGCAAAGCACTGGGCCGCGATGAGATGGGCCCACGTGCACAGTATTGGGCTTCGGCCCAATACTGTTCAAAAGGATTTAAAAACTTTATTAATTTAAATAATTCTAGAAATTCATTTATTTGGTTTTAGGCAAATAAATTATCAGGGAAAATCCCAGAAAATTCCATAAAATACTTTGAGACATTCTGGACTTAAATAAAATATTTTTGGTAAAACTTTATTTTGACTTTGCACATATTTAAATAGATTTGAATAAAAGGTTAATATTCTTAATTTGAAATTAAATCAAATAAATCCAGAAAAATCCAAATAAATTCCAGAAAATCATAAATGCACATTTAAGCAATAAAATAATATCTGAGCAAATTTTGGGATGTTACATAAAACCCTAGAAAATATCGTCATCACAACCCCCGAATCCTGAATCGTCGTAAAGATCATTGGGGTATTCAATATCTTCACCTAAAACAATATTGATAGCAAGATTGAGTACATTGTGTACTCAGCAAGTCTTATAGTGTATCACAGATGCAATTATAAGTAAATGCAGGCCATAGCAATGGAATAGTTTCTACAGTTGTTCTTGCATTGGCAAAATAAAGCATAAGCACATATTAGATTGCAACTGAAGTTTGTGAAGAAGCGTCTTGTTGTAATAAGCAAGTATGAATTTTGCGTAAGTCAATGATCATATCATAGTCTACCCGACCAATTTAAACCAGTCCCATGTCATCCCCTGACATGAGGTACACATATTCCAGAACACCATTTTCCATCAAATCATTTTGGAAATATTAAAACTCTAACCATGTGATGACTTTACCAAGTGCCTTTAACCGTAGGCGTGGCTAATTAATTAGATTTACACTCTGCAGAGGCGTACAGCTTTACCCACAAGAAATGATCTGTCACTTTTGCCAGGCCAGTTGACATTCTTCCTTTGAAATGTCAGCATGGTGATCATGACATAACCGTTACATTGTTTAAGCCTAAGTTTGCACCAGCCCGATGACGTTAGATCCTTATTATGGAGAAGGAACATGATAGTGAATTCCCGTCATTTAAAGTGGTAATACAAGCAGTAAATCCCTGTATTAAAGGTAGTAAATCCCTGCGATAAGGGTTCCTTCCCATATTAAGGTGTACATCGTTATACCGATATGCATTTACCCACAACGAAGTGTGGAAGCCCCTCATAAGCAAACTCAGAAAGGATTGCTCATACTATCTCCCGCCTACCAATGTGCAAAGCCAGACCTAAGCAACTTAATAGGTTAAGGCTGCCCCATTCCAGCACTTATGGTTGCACGGAATTCTTGGCTTGAAAACAACCCATAGCTCGGTCCTTAATTCGACACGGGCAATGCTCCACCCTACACTACGTACAAGTCTAACCCTTGCACAACTGGCTATTGCCAATAATTGCCCGCATCTAAACCATAGTTTTATTTTGGGGTTTTTAGTCAAAATACCAACAACCGACATCAAGTCATAACCAACCTTTTTAAATTCTCAAGAATCAACTTTGATCTAATTATATTGAACGTTAGTTCTAAAGCATGGCTAAGCAGGGTTAATATTAGCATATACCCAAGTTGACATTAAGTATTGTCTAACCCATTTCTATGGTTATCAAGGTTTACATATTCATACTTATCAAGGAAGTTCCATGAAACATCAGGTATATCTACCAATATTCCAACATAGCATTTTTATGACAACTACGCGCATGCATAATAGTTTTGCATTCATTGAAAGTAAATATTTGAAGTATTAGGATCAAAATGATCAAGGGGTGCTTGCCTTGCTGATTGCAGTCGGGAATAAAGTTCGGATCGTCGACGAGGTCGTCGTCTGCTAATTCAGGTTCGTCGGAATCTACTCGTCGACCATCAAGAATAACATACAACAAATAGCAAACAAGTATAAGGGCAAAAAGAAGACAGACACAAAATCAAATAAAACATGCTATAAGAAACAGGCACCAATTCTTTTATTTATTCTTGTTTTACGAATTCAAGAGGCTATAATTATGTATTCTGGTATTGATAACTTCGAATTATAGATGCTAAAATTATTTGAAGTAGAAAGATTTGTCTTATGGTGATATCGTAAAATAGTTTGTTGTTAATAGGATTCAGATGCAAAGCAATGTATTTAAGGACTTTTTGAATTAAAAATTTATTATTAAATTTCTAACTGCCATATTATTGAGCTTAGCACATTAAGTGATCCATCTCATTTTTATGTCTAATTGCTAGATGCAAGCAAGGTCTCAATGTATACATTCATATATATATATATATATAGACACATATACATATATACTTTTCATACTAAACCTCATCCTATTTGCATAGTCCATTATCAGTTCAATATTTTTAGCTAGCTTATCATTACTCTGCCATTATGCTGAAAAGAAACATATATAGCAAATTACTAAAACTCTTTTCTTAATCATTAATCATTATAGCATAGTTACCAATAATATTAACCTTCAATAGAAAAGATATAGAACAATTAGTTTTTCAAATATTTTTATAGAAATGGGTTCATAGCAGAATAAATCTCTTAATAAAATTAGTTCCAAACAATATTAACCTTATTTGCAATATTTCCATACTTAGTCTATTCTCATATGTGCTATTCATCTTTATATTAAAATATTTTTCCAAAATAGATTTTAAGAATATTTTTGCATATCTGGAAGCTCTTGATTTTAGATGAATTTAGAAATTGGTTTCATCTCATTTGGATTTCAAATGCGAAAGATATTCAAGTTTGAATTCTTAACCGATTCAAGAATCAATGAAAATAGCAAAATACGCTTTCGCTACGCTGAAAGCGTCTTTTCGCTTCGCGCCAACACGCGCGCGTTCAAACCTGCTGCGGTCACTGACATCCGGGTCCCAGCCATCAACGACTCAAGGCGAAGTCGCAGTGAGCCACTGACACCTCGGTCCTGCTACTCAGCGACACAAGGCAGAGCTCGGTGAACTTGGGCTCGCCGGCGGTGAACTAGCTCCGGCCAGGGGGAATGGGTAGCACCTACGGCTTCAGCATGCTAGTGTGCATCTAGGGGATGGCTTAACGACTCTTGGCGATGACCGGAGGTGAGTCGCCGTCGTGGCCGAGCGGCGGAGGTCACGGCGACTAGCCGCGCCGACGACAGAAGTTACCTCCGGTCGAATGGGTTCCGGTTTTAGCATCCATGGGTTCCAGAGGTTTCATTTTTGCCAAAAGGAAGCTTAGGGGAGGGTTGGATTAGCTCACCATCGATCGCCGGTTTCGGAGAAGAAGGGGGCGAAGTGGCGGCGGAGCTCTTATCGATGATCCCTGAAACTAACAGAGGGCTTTTGATCACAATGAGTCACTGATGCTAATGCGAAGCTGGATTTGAAGGTAAAGGAGTATACCGACTGAAATCGAGATGATCCCGATTTCTAGGGTTCTTCAGCCGATTCGGAAGAACGAGAAATTGGCGATGCTCAGTAGAGTAGATGGAGTAAAAAGAGAGGGGTTTTGAAGCACAGGTCTTGGCGATCACACTTCGGTATTTATAGGCCCAGGGAGATGCTGTAGGCGAGATTGCACAGGGTATGAACTCGGTTGAATTTTGCGGTGCCAAAACAGGAAGAGGGATGGGCCAATTCGCGGAATTTCTCGGCGAGGACGATGCGTGGCAAGGTCTTTATGAGGCGGTTTCCTCGGGAAGCGCGAGGGTGCAGCGGTGGCGAAGCTACAGCTAGCGAGCTGACCTCAGCCACGCGCGAGCTCACCTTAGGGAGGAAGACGACTCTGGTCAAGGCTGACAGGTGGGGCCACACAGTGAACGGGGCCCGCACGTCAGAGAGAGAAGAAGAGAACTCCGGCTTGAACTTAAAATGGAGCTGGATTGATTCACTGAATCCATTTCCTATCAAATCGGTAAATTAATTGGGAATTTACTGGGTGTACCTGAGCTAGTTTAGGATCTATCATAAAAATTTCATACCTATTTGACGCCTGAGGAATTTACAATAATTCTGACAGTGCACTGTGCACATAATTCTGCATTCTGTTTTATATTTATTAAGATACCTATATCTCACTCAAAAATTTATAAACTTTTTTAGTAGGCTCCTTATGCTCACATTATCCTCTTGTAAACTTTTCAGCTTCAAATTCTTGACAGATTATTTAATAAAATTCTGACATTGAAGTTTCCATATTTCTAACTATTTAGTTTTTGAATTTTTATAAATATCAAAAATAGAGATAATCCCCTCATATTTTTACTGTAGATTATTCTACCCAGGGGAAAGATAATATACATATTTTCCCATCGAAATTATGATCATTTAATTTCTGATATTTTCACTATTACTAGTCTTGATTCAATAATTACCTTTATTTTCATCATTTATTATTTTTTCATGATTTTCAAAAATTATATTTTGAGTCCTGGATAGGTCCACGAATTTTTACAGAAATTGTTATTATTTTATGTTCTACAAATCTTTTCTTATCACTTAAAGAATGGTTGATTGATTAGAAAAAGAATTTTCCTTATAAACAATAATCAAAAGAAATCAAGAAACTCATAGAAAATCCAGAAAATTTCAGGGAAAAACAAATTAAAACTTATTTAAAATATATCATTTAATTTCTTATTTGTATTCATTTTTCAGGATGTTACACGGTAGCACCAGCCCTGATGAGCGTGAATGATCCTAAAATTGTGATTTTGAGCGTTCAATTGCATATATTTTTGGACATTACTATGTGATGGGTTTTTCTTGTCTTTGATGGTTGCAGGACGTTGGGTTTTGATCATGGTGAGGCGAAGGATGACCAGGACTAGGCGATAAGCGTCGGATGTCCAAACGGTTGAGGATCACCGAAAGATGATCGGAGACGGAGTCGGTGCAAACCTAAAAGACAAGGAATGGATGAGATGCTAGTTAGGAGCTACTCGGATCAAAGAGGGCCGTTGGATCACGGTCTAGATGATGGAGTAGTGGGTCTAGTTAGTATGCTTTGAAGAGCGTTCAAAAACCCGTTATGTGTGTGGGTTTTAGGTTTAGCCCATATATGGCTGTGTGTGGGAGTCATTCCTAGCCCTTGATGGTGATCCTTAGGGTAGAAGGAACTCATCCAAGGGTGGAGGGTGACTCAAGAGTAGTATAAATAGAGGGGTTGGGGTAGCCTTCCTCCTCTTGAAGGTTTTAGAGGTTTTGATGCTCCTTTGAGCTTTGCCCACTTGCTTGTGTGGCTTTGTAAAACTCCCTTCCAGAAATGAAAATCTAAATTTCTCAATTCTGAATTTATATTCCACATTTACATTCAGTCTTAAATTCCGCAATTTACATTCTTGCAATTTACTTTCATGCAAGTTGAATTTGCCTTCTCTCCTTCTACATGCTTTTGCTTCTTGTGTCGAGGATGTTGATTGATGGATGAATCTTCTTCAGATCATATCCCAACCATCTAGGCAATCCATGCATTTTTCTTGTAAGAAACTGATCTTGTGTTCCTGAGTGAATGATTCTTGTAGATCTCATTTGACGAGTTTTTGACTTGTGTTCCAACTTGCTGTGACGTGTGGGAGGTTATCCAAGATCATCTTGATCATAAAAACCCCACAAGTAAGTCTTAGATCGTGTTCTTAAGTTTTGCTCAAACTTGGTGTGTTCTTCCTTCAAAGTGAAAAAGGTCAGAACTTTGACATCAATCCTTGCAATTGAAGGATGGAATGAGTTCCTCATATCCTTAGGAAGATATCTACTAAGTTTTGTGAGTTTTTTTCTAGCCGATCAAAAGATTCCTCGAAATTTTCTTTTGGACCTCGTGCTGTTCTTGAGCCCGGTGCTGCCGGCCTCACACTGGTACTACTGGACACCGGTGCTACCGGCCTTGCAGGAAAACACCCTCCATTACATTTCCTTCTTTTGAGTGTTTTGGTTGAGGGTTTGGTTGGATTATTTTAAGTGGGGGAAAATTTTATTTGCGATCATTCACCCCTCCTCTAATCGCCATCTCGATCCTTCAATTGGTATCAGAGCCAGGTTTTTCTCTTCCATAGATCTTGACCGGTCTCGAGAGCCATGGCGACGGACTAATATTCCACCAAGCCTCCCATCTTTTTTGGAGTTGATTTTCCTTTCTAAAAGTCATGAATGGAGTCGTACATCACTGCCCAAGGCTTCCTGATATGGCAGAAGGTGAAGCTCCCGTATGATGTTCCTGCCGATGAGAACGTCACAACCAACAATATGGCTAATGTTGAGGCAAATGCTAAGGCAAGGAACATCCTCATACAGGGCCTTAGCTGCAGTGAGTATGACAGGATCTCTCACCTTCGTTCTACTCACGAGATCTGGGTGACCCTCGATGCTTACCATGAGGGCACTACTCAGATCAAGACGGTGAGATAGGACCAATACAAGCGTGAATACAACAAATTTGAATAACACGCTGGTGAGACCCTTGATGAGCGCTTTGGTCATTTTATAAGGATTTTAAGTGATCTTTGCGCAGTTGGTTGCACATACCCAAGTTGGAGAACGCTAGCTCGACACTTCTTGACAGCACTTGATCTTCAGGTTTGGGAGATGAAGGTGACCACCATCAAAGACACCACAGACTTAACGACCTTGACTCTTGACGGGCTTTACTCCCGGCTAAAGACTCATTAGATCGACGTTGTCTCTCGTAAGACAAAGTCGCAGTCGATGGCCTTGGTCACCGATCCCATTGGATCCTCTTCTGAGACTTGTGCTGGTTTCTCCCTCTCCGCCCTTTGTGACCTAAGCGATGAACAATTGGAAAAAATTTTAGAAAATGAGCTTGCTCTTTTGGCTCGCAAATTCTCTCATGTATACAAGAGGGTGAGAGAGAGGAAGAGAGGTGGCACAATCTCCAGCTTCGAGTGTGGTGGCCCCAACCACATTCGAGCGAACTACCCTAAGCTGGAGAAGGGCAAGAACGATGCTAGCAGTTCAGGAAAGAACGACGACATCAACACAAACCGCAACAAGAAGCCTCTAGCTCATGACCCAGCGCGCGAGAAGAAGTACCGTAACTTCTCGAAGAACAATAAGCTCTTCCACCACGTCCTCACTACACTCGATGACATCAACCTGTCCGACACAGGGACCTGGAGCGACGAGGGCGAGGATGATCCGCAAGGGAAGAACAAGAGCAGTGACGACTTCACTGGGATGTGCTTCATGGCGGATGCCAACGGCATCAACGATTTCGAGCTCTACAACGACTCAAACGAGGTACCCCCCTATGACCAGCTCAATGAAGCTTTCTGCAAACTAGGCAAATTTCATGCTATAGCTAGAGCTAAGTGTATGGAGCTAGAGAAGGAAGTAGGTACTTGGTCTCGGGAGTTAGCTTCTCTTAGATCCTCTTCCTCCTAAGAGTCTACTGATTGTACTCTTTGTGATGCCTTTCTTGTGGAGCTTGAGAACCTAAGGACCATTCATGATAATGTGGTTTCTAAGCTTGAGAGTCTTAGGTCGAAGAATGCTAGCACTCATTCTATTGATGCTATTCCTATAGATGCTAGTTTTCTTAATGCTCACACTAGCGCATCATGTGAAAATTACCCTAAATTGCTTGCTGAAATTGATGCCATGAGCACTCACCTTAGGAAGCTATCTACTAGAAATAATGAACTTGAATTGCATGCTTCTAAGGACTCAGTCAACTCATGTGAGGGCTGTAGGTAACTAAAACTTGATAATGAATCATTATATATCAAGTGTGCTGAACTTGCTAAGGACTTACTTGTTAAGTCACAAGAAAGTTACTTGCGATGTGCTAAGATTGAGGGAGACTTACATAAAATCCAAATCGAATTTAGGAAGAAGCTAGAAGTATATACCCTTAGGATTAGAAATGCCCCTTGCATTTCTTGTAAGGCCCTCAAGGTTGATGCAGCCATGCTGAGGGAGAAAAATGCACGTACTGATAGTTCTTCCTTTTCTGGCTCTTCTTCTTTCTCTTCCCCTTGTTCTTCCTGTGCCCCTCTCTTCCAGGAGTGTGAGTATCTCATGAGCACTCTTGAAAAGTTTGTAGGAGGCAAGAAGAAGCTCAATCTCATCCTAGACCAATCTAAGATTAGCCGATTTAATCAAGGTCTAGGATTTAACTACTTGGAGCATGCTTATGACTCATCCTCCTACCATTGTGCGTGGCTCCAAGAGTGGAGAGATTGTGGATGCTCCCAGGGTGAGCATTATTGTGTTTGTCTGCTGGAGTTGTCCATGGGATTTCTGACCAGAAGGTTACCACTCCTGCTACTTCTGCCTCTAGTAAGGCGAAGTACTCATGCACCTTCTATCAGAAGGATGGTCACCTAGTAGATTTCTGCTTCAGATGTGCCAAGATCATGAGGCACGAGCGTGTTCGTGCCCTTAGGGGTATTCAGGGTCATCCCTAGACTCTGAGTGCTCCTAAGGCACACACTGCTGCTAGACAAGATAGGGTGTCGCTTGTTTTGGGAAGAATTCTGGAGTTGGATTTCATGATGTTCATTCGAGTTTTCGTCCTGGATCTGTTCTTGGTCAGTCTATCCGTCATCCTTTTGATACTCCTCGTGTTTCTCCTCGAGCTAGATATCAGCAGTGCAAGGTGTTTCCTGACAGGAGATTTGGGTAGCATCACTGGGATGGTCCAGCCTTTGCATAACGGCGGGTCAACCCAGCTCCATCTCCTAGACCTTCTACTAGAGCTGCTTCTGATCTTGTGAGTGTAGAGCGTCAGAGAGACACTAGAGTCCAGTATTTTACTCCTGTGGCTGGTACTTTGAGACGTCATGTGGTTCAGTATTGGGTTCCTAGATCTTCTCTTTGTCCCAGTACTGAGTCATCTCTCTCTCTTGTGTGTTGACTAGGTTTGTAGGATGGGGAAGGGAGAGGTATGGATTGTTGACTCCGGTTGCTCTCGTGATATGACTAGAGAATTTAGATGATTCTCTTCCCAAGTCCGAGCTTCCGGTGATGAGTTGATCACTTTTGGAGACGCTTCATCAGATAGAGTCATTGCCAAAGGTACCGTTTGCGTTAATGACAATTTAATTCTTAATGATATTGCCTTAGTGAGTAAGTTGCAATACAATTTGCTCTCTGTTTCTTAGCTTATCGATGACTTTTTCGAGGTAAGCTTTAAGAGTAGTGCCTGTAGAATCCTTGATTCTTCAGGGAGTTAGTTTGCGGGATTTCTAGATTTGGAAGATTCTTTCGTTCTGATTTTTCTACTTCTTTTAGAGATTCTCTTCGGTGTTTGATTGCTTCAGAGTCTTGTGATCTCTCCTTCTAGCATGGGAGACTTGGTCACATTGACTTCGATCATTTGACCAGAGTTAACAACTATGATCTCATCCGTGGTTTGCCTAAACTCAAGATAGTCAAAGACTTAGTTTCCTCGTCTTGCCGACATGGCAAGATGGTTGCTACTTCTCATCCTCCAGTCACTGTTGTGATGATTGATGCACCAGAACAGCTTTTACATATGGACACTGTTGGTGTAGCTAGAGTATAGTTAGCGGGTGGGAAGTGGTATGTTCTTGTCATTGTTGATGATTTTTTGAGGTATTCTTGGGTGTTTTTTATAGCCTCGAAGGATGAGTCTTTTACCCATTTCAAGGGTTTGGTCAATAGGTTGTCTATTGAGCTCCTAGGTGCCTTACGAGCTATGCGCAGTGACAATGGCACGGAGTTGAAGAATTCCTACTTCGAGATCTGTGAGAAGTTGGGCTTAGAGCATCAGTTATCCTCTCCATACGTTCCCTAGCAAAATGGTGTAGTAGAAAGGAAGAACGGGACCCTAGTTGAGATGGCTAGGACGATGCTAGACGAGTACAGTACTCCTTGGAAGTTTTGGGCTGAGGCTATGGCTACTGCTTGCCATGTGTCTAATCGAGTTTTTTTAGAGTACATTTGCATCACGCTTCTTATGAGTTGAGGTATGGGTGGAAGCCTAGTATTTCTAATTTTTGTGTGTTTGGTTGCAAGTGTTTCATCTTGAAGTCTAGTAACCTATACAAATTTGAGTCTCGCTCTTCTGATAGTATTTTTCTAGGTTACTCAACTTTTTCTCGTAGCTATAGGCCTGGAGTTGTAATGTGAATAGGATCATAGAGACATGTAATGTGACCTTTGATGAAGCTAAGCCCAAGAGCTAGACCTGATATATCAGGCTCTTCTTCTCTCTCCGAGACCATCTTTGTAGAGGATGAGAATGATGGAGATGATGGTGCTCATCTGATCCAATCCCCTCTACACCTGAGGTGCCTCCTGTTTCCATTTCTGCACCTCAGGGAGACCAGCCCTTACCTTTTGACAATCCTTCAGCTAGTGGCTCTGTTCCTACCTCTACTATTTATGAGTTAGAGGCCACTTCTGTTGCTGGACCTCCCCGCCATATTCAGATAATTCATCCACCTGATCAGATCATTGGTGATCTGTTTAAGTGAGTTACACACTCAAAATCAGGTTTGTCCAACTTCTACCTCTACTCAGCCTTTGTTGTCTCTTTTGAGCTGAAGGATATTTCTCATGTATTATTTGATGAGTCATGGATTAATGCTATGCATAAGGAACTTAAGAACTTCGAGAGGAATAAGGTATGGCATCTTGTTGAGCTCCCATCTAGTCATAATATCATTGGGACCAAGTGGGTGTTCAAGAACAAATAAAGTGAGGATAGGATTATCATTAGAAACAAGGCTAGACTAATTGCATAGGGCTTATCTCAGGTTGAGGGTCTTGACTTTGAGGAGACCTTTGCCCATGTAGCTAGACTAGAGGCTATTAGGATCCTGCTTGCATTTTTAGTATCCAAGGCCTTCAAGCTTTATCAAATGGATGTCAATAGTGCATTCCTCAATGGGTATATTGAGGAAGAGGTGTATGTCATGCAGCCTCCAGAATTCGAGAACCCCAAATACCCAAACCATGTTTTCAAGCTTTCCAAATCTTTATATGGACTTAAGCAGGCCCCTAGAGCTTAGTATGAGAGGCTTAAGTCCTACCATCTCAGCCATGGTTTTAAGATGGGTTTACTAGACAAGACTCTGTTCATCAGATACTAGGATTCTCACTTTCTCCTCATCCAAATTTATGTGGATGATATTATCTTTGATGGCTCTTCGTATTCTCTTGTGTCTCAGTTTTTAGAGGTGATGAGCATAGAGTTTGAGATAAGTATGATAGACAAGTTGAGCTACTTCCTTGGCTTCCAAATCAAGCAGACTCGAAGGGCACCTTCTTGCATCAAGGCAAGTACACTCGAGACAGCTACAAGAGTCATCACTGACGATTTTATACTAAAACCGTTTGTGATATTACTGTATATCACTAGCGGTTTATGAAGAGTTCCATCTATGATGATGACACTGACGGTTGCACTATAGAACAGTCAATGATGTTCCTCATCACAAACGTTTTTTTCAAAACTGTCTGTGATGTGGTGTTAATATAAGCCTTTCTGTAGTAGTGCCACTTGTTCTAGTGTAAATCATTTACCACCCATATTGATTATAGTGCAATACATGCCATCAACAATAGATTATTGTATGATAACACATGACACATTAGGGGTGGAAAAAAATTCGAAACTCACGAGTTTAACGAGTAGTCGGAAACTCGGCTCGACTTGACTCGAACTCGTTTCTTAACGAGTCGAGTTGAGCTGGATATTGAACTCGTTAACGAAACGAGTTAAACGAGCGAGCTAACGAGCTTAACAAGCGAGCTAACGATCTTTTAAAAAAATAATGTATATCTCTGTAACCCTAAGTCCTCAATGCGCCTAGAGCCTCAGACCTGATTCCCCTCCCCTCCCCTCAATGCGCCGTAGCCCACAAGTCCCCTCCCCTTTGACGTGCCACCCTGCCGCCCTGTCGCCCTGGGCACCACTGGGCTCTAGATCCACCACCTCCCGCTCACCAACGCGCCGCCTTCGCCCCTACGCCACACCATCGCCCTTGCTCCACCGCCGCCGCCTCCGCCCCTACCCCGAACCGTTGCCCTTGCTCCACCGCCGGCACCTCCATCCCTGCCCCCACCGTCTTTGCCCCTGCCCCACACCGTCACACTTGCTCCATCGCAATTGCCTCCGCCCCTGCCCCGTGCCGTCGCCCTTGCTCCACCGCCGTCGTGCACTCCTGCACCATCCTTCCCATCAAGGTATGCGTGCGTTTCTCGCCCTTCCTTCAAAGGTTGCATCCATTCGTTGACCACTCATTGAGGAATTTCTTTTGGGCAATTTTAGGTTGGGCATACTTTTCTTCGTCATCTTATGTTCGACGAAATGCACATTAGTGTAATTGTTGGTTGCTTGATGATAGGGTAGTTATAGCCACTTCCTAGTTCTTATACTACCTTTGGAAAAATTGCTCGGACATACCATCCGCATGATCATCGTTTGTCTCCTTTATTGGTTCGGTAGTCCAAAGAACAAATCCTTTTTCAAGTGCTTGTTTCCTGTTGATCATGTAGTTCATCTGTGTACTTATATGTTGCAATATTCGGGTGAATCACTAGTGGGAAGTAATTTTTGGCTTTTGGCGATTATATGTCTAGCGCCTTTGGAGAAATTGGTTGGATATGTTGTGAATCGAGGAGGTCTGTACTCTCTACCACTGCCCACTGGGAATATCATGTGTTGTGGATGACCTGTTGTGCTCTTTTGTGTGCAGGTGCATAGAGATGAAACAACATGGAATATATTGAACTTGGTCATGGTGCAGGCAGAGAGGCAACAATGCTAAAGATGAATTTCCCTGCAGAGTTCAAGGGGGAGGATTTCTACCCTGCAGCCCTGGGTTGAAGAAAGGTATCATCTTGTTCTTTTCTTTTCTTTTGGCAACATTCTGTTCGTATACTCAGTAGTGATGATAGCTTAGAAGTTTTGATGGCATACCAACGTAGAAATGTGCATTTCTTAGTACTGCAGCCTCCCTTTCTTCCACCTGATCAGCAGAATGGGTAAAAGGGGAAAGGCCACCAGCTAGTGAAGCTATTTGTAAAAGATTTATATGGAACTGCTATAGATTCCATTTAGGTCTGAGGGTACATGTGAATTAAGGATGCTAGACTTGTAAATTTATCTTTTCCCTTATGAATGAAATTGATTTGATTTGGTACACTTGAGTAGTGATGTTAGTTGGACTTTTAATTGTGTGGATGTACTGAATGTTATGGTTGTGTTGCCCTCGAGTTGATATGCATGTATACATATATCTATATATTCATGTTTGTACATATATATGTATAATTATACACTTATGCAATGCTGTTAAAGATGTGACTTGTAAGTATTGTGTTTGGATGTTTTACGAGAATGAGTGAGTTTGGCATTATTGACAATTAGAATTATCTGTTTTGTGTTGTCATGGTGTATATAAGTGTATATGCACAATGCTTGAATTGTATAATATGATCATGAGCTAACTTGCGGGTTGCTAATGTAGGCATTAGGAGGGACAATAGTTAGACTGAAGAGTCTTTGAGAATGGAAAATCAACCGAGGAGCATGGAATCAAAGAACAAACAAGTGAAGCTGAGTCGGTCTTGTGGCTCCGGTTCTGCTTCACGCTCTACATCGACACGAGCGGCGAACCGTGGAAAGCCTCTGAGATCGGGTCCTCCACTGCTTCCCCCTACTCCCTCATCTACACCCACATCGGTGAGTAAGGTATGGAATATGAACTGATTGTGCAAAGTAATAGTATGACGTTATATATTGCTCTTTTGTTTTGTATGTGTAGGACAATTATGAATTTGTGTATGAGGAAGATGAGTTCGATATGAATGATGTTATGTTTGAGAGTGAACCTTCTCATACTGAGCAGCATGGGGTGTCTGATGGTGGTGAACACTCTAGCTCTGGGTCTCCCAAGCAAAATAGAAGATGCAAAAGGAAAACAAGCAATCCATTGTCTCCAAAGAGTGCGAAGAAAGTGAGAGGAAAGCGTGCAACCTGTTGGAAGCATTTTAAGGTGGTCCAAGCTGTGTCGAAGAAGGAGCCAGGGAAGACCGTTGAGAAGGCAACGTGCAGATATTGTGGTGCTCTATTTGCTTACTCTCAAGGGGGACAAACATCTAGTTTGAATAGGCATTTGCCAAAGTGTACACCCTACATGAACTTGAAGGGAAGGCAGCTAGCTCAAGGTACACTCAACTATGATCCCGATACGCCAGGTTCATCTCTTACAATTGTTCCTACTGAATATGATCATGAGAAAACCCTTAGGCTCATTGCTAAGATGATAATTGTGCATGAATATCCTTTTCGGATGGTAGACCACACATGGTTTAATGTCTTGATGAGATATATGAATGCATCATACAAGTTTATTGGTAGGAAGACCATACGAAGTGAATGCATAAAGGTTTATGAATTTGAAAAATAACTCCTTAGGAAGAGTCTTAAGACTGTTATGGGCATCGAACCAAAATCTTTTCTACATGGCTTTGGTGGCGCACTACATAGATCCTGATTGGGTTATGTAATGCTGTGTTTTGAACTTCATTGAGTTAGATCCACCACACACAGGGAACATCATAGCTCAGGCAGTGTTTGAATGTATAACTGAATGGGAAATAGAAGACAAGATCATAACAATCACTCTTGATAATGTTGCATCAAATGATGTTGCTGCTAGGATTTTGATGTCCAAGTTCATTGCTAGGAAAACAGCAGACTTTATTCCTAATTATTTCATGTCCGCTATTGTGCTCACATAGTCAATTTGGTAGTGAATGATGGCCTTCAACCATTGCAACCATTGATAGCCAAGCTCAAGGAAACTGTGAAATATCTTAAGAAGTCACCATCTCGTATGTACAAATTCTTAGAAGTTTGTAAATCCATGAATCTAAAAATTGGAGCAGGGTTGTGTCTAAATGTGTCCACAAGGTGGAGTTCAACATATAAAATATTTGATGCTTGCATTACCTATAGGGCTGCTTTCACTGAGTATGGTGATATTGATATGAATTACAAGTGGGAGCCTTCCCATCAAGATTGGACATTATATAGCAAAATTCAGCCAATCTTGACTGCATTTGCTGAGGTAACTAAGGTGTTATCAGGATCTATATACCCCACTGCGAATGTTTTCTATCCTTACATAGTGAATGTTAAGATTGCATTGGTAGCTGCATGTAATTCTGGGGATGAGCATATGAACAAGATGGGACAAGCCATGTTAGACAAGTTTGATAAATATTGGGAGGAAAAGAACAATGTTATGGTTATTACTACTATTCTTGATCCTAGGTTTAAGATGAGATTTATTAGTTACTGTTTTAAAATGATGTTTAGTGAGAGCAAGGACCTTATTGAGGAAAATGATGTTAGATGTGAGTTGTATGATCTATGTGGCATTTATGAGGCCGAACATCGCCACAACAAGGTTGCTAGTGGAAGGGCTGAGTCATCTACAGGTTTGCAAACAAGGACCTCAGTAGCCATAGTACCAAGTGGGTTTCAATCCTTTCTGCGAGAGACAGCTATAGAGCCATCTAAGTTAGAATTGTTCATCTATTTAGATGAACCAAACCATCCTCCAGAGGACTCAAAGTTTGTTTTATGTAACATCCCAAAATTTGGTTTAATTAAGTTTTTATTGTTTAAAAGTGCATTGGTGATTTTCTGGAATTTATTTGGATTTTTCTGAATTTATTTGATTTAGTTTGAAATTAAGTTTATTGCTTTTTATTCAAATTTATTTATATCTATGCAAAGTTAAAATAAAGTTTTGGCAAAAATATTTTATTTAAGTCCAGAATGTCTCAAAGTATTTTTGAGATTTTTCTTGGATTTTTCCTGATTGTTTTATTGCCTAAAATAAATAAAATGAATTTCGGAATTATTTTAATTGAAAACCTTTGAAAAACCTTGTGAATGATTGGGCCTGGCCTGTGCATCTTGGCGCGGTGGTCTGGTGGAGCGCGTCCGCTTGGCCCATCTCGTAAACCCTAAGGCGAGTGAATCGCGCCGCTGGATCAAGATCGCGCGGTGAGATCAATTGCACTGTTCGGGACTCGGAGAATCTTCGCCGCTGGAAAGAAATTGCGGCGGTTAGGATTAGATCGTGGCCGTGTGATCCGACCGCTGGTAGCGATCGAACGGTGGGTTGTCGCCTCCGACGCTAACTCTAATCCGTCGCCGAGACGACTTCGCCGCCAGAACGACCTAGGGTTCCGCTTTTAGCGCGTCACGAGGCTATAAATAGGAGGGTAGCGCCCCGAGGTTCTCCGTGAGCCGCCGCATCTTTCGCCGGCGCCGCCGCCGAGGAACGCCAGGGAGCCGCCGACTCGCCAAGTAGAACACCGAGCTGCCACGGTTTTTGCTCGAGTTCGCCACGGCTCGTCGGTTTTTTCGCTTTTGGTCCCAGATCCGGATTCACCGAGGTGTGCGCGCCGACCACGCCACTTCTTCACGCCGGGACACGCCGAACGCCGCCGCCGAAGTCTTCTTCTTCGCCTCCGGTGACTTTCTTCGCCGCCGCCGCCGTGAGCTTCGGGTGAGTTCGTGACCATCGGATTCCGTTAAACGGAGAAGATCGAGCCACGCTGCACGCTTCGCCGCCGCTCGACGGATCAGGGTGTGGATGCGTGCGCGCGTCGTCGCGATCGGCGGGCAGCTGCGACTAATCGGACGAGACGCGTGGCGCCGCGGGTTTCGAGGCGCCGTCCGGGTTCACGGTGGACCGTGGAGGAGGTCTCGTGGACCAGTGTCTATGCGCCGAGGCCACGTGTCGAGCTCTGGTTGGTTCGGTCCATGGCTGACGTCACGCTGACGTCATAAATCGCTTTTTCAGAATAAAAATAAATCTGTTAATTTCGAATTTCTGATTTTCTAATTTCAGTATTTATTTCAAACTTCAAAAGGCTATATCTTTTGCAATTTAACTCGGATTTGAGTGATTCCAGTTTCTAAAAATTTGTAAAATTGAGATCTATTTAATGGTGAATTTTAATTGATTTTTGGAGTTCAATTGCTCTCTGTTTTGGCATTTATTTGCTTTTCTCTTTCTAAGACGCTGTAGACGTTGAATTGTGCGACGCTCGAGGAAGATCAAGCAACTCAAGAGCAAGCTTCAGATGAAGATCAGGACCTATTCCAAGGCAAGTTGTGCTTTGATCATGTTGAACCCATGTTTATAAAATTGCTATGTTTGTTTTACAATATTGCATATATTTCAAATATACAACTGTTTCAAATTAGATTGGGTTTAGCTAAAATACCAGATTGATCTATACCCTACCTTGTCATTGTATGCCATGATCCATTGTCACCCTAGATTGGTTTAATTTAGTTGGTTAATGAATATAATCAACATTGGAGGTTAGACCGTATTAGTTGCTTAGCCATGCCACGTCATCACATGTATCATCACCATTGATAATTAATCTTGATTAATGGAATATGGAACAATATTATGAACTTGTGTGTCATGTGGGATCACACGATGAGATTGAGTTGTTGTGGCGAGTCATGTCACGCAACGATGTTTGAATTGTTGATGGCATGTGGTGCTTGGTAATCAACGGGGTGATAATAACTTAGATTGGGGCAAGTGGCAAGGGCGAGGAGGCTAAGGTGGGCCCGATGGGCAGATGGTATGTGGAAGTCTTGCCTTGATCACACTAAGGACTTAACCTTGCAAGCCTTTGACCTGAGTCAATCATGCAACCACATGTCTGGTATGGGCCAGCCTAGCTGAGTAATTTGTAATGTCTTAATTTTGATACTATCGTGGTCGGTGTGAGTTCCCGAGTTATGGTGTAATTCACATGGCGCAAGAGGGGGGCCCTGGATGTGGTAACCAGTCCCACCAGTGTTGAAACCTTAGCGGGTGGTATCGGGTTAAGTCAGAGCATTGTAAAGGCTTTGTTATAATCACTCGCCTTGGTGGTGTTTGGTTGTATCACGTGGGTAAAGTGCATAACCTCTGCAGAGTGTGAAACTATTCGGATAGCCGTGCTCACGGTATTGAGCAATGCTCGGAATTACGCTAAGGGTTAGCTTAATTAATTGGACAACTTGGTTGGGATGGCGGAATGCCATGTGGAAGATGGAATTTGACTTAGGATTGGAAACTTGGTTTACTTGAGAAATACTGAACTTATTTATTATTGTTATTTGTTTTACATTCTTTACAATCTATATATCAGTATTTGTTCATAAATGTCGCTTATTGCAAAATAGCCATGATAGCCTATCCATTGGAATAAGCCTTGCATATAGATACATAGAATTGCATTCTCTGCACAACTTGTTGAGTGCTTTAAGTACTCACCCTTGCCAAACAACAATAATCAACAGTTGAAGAATCTACACCCGTGTTGGAAGATGAAGTCCAAGAAGACACGAGTCATTAGGGTCCGAGCCTTGTCGGTTGCCTGTGGTGAACTGATGAGCTATCTACATTTCTACTTTCCGCTGCTTAATTATTAGTTTATTTTCTCGCCTTGCCTGCGTGGCTTAATAATGTAAGTTGGTCATAAGATCATACATTTAGCTATATCAATAAATGAACTATTATTCTATTATCGCTGTGTATGATGATATGTACCAATGTTAAGTCGTGTGCACTAGCGCTGATCCCGGACTAGTGCGCAAACACAAAGTGGGTTCGAATCAATGGATTCGGTCCCTACAGAGGTGGTATCGTAACATACCGATCGTAGGTCTTGGCCCTAGATAGTATGAGTGTGTCCAAAACTATTTTCTAAAAGAAAATTTAAACTTGACTAATAAAACACTCTCGACTCATCTCATTCTCTACTTCTCACCTTTGCTGAATTTACCTGCTTTACTTGCCGCTTGGTGGAGAACTTATTCAAAGTTCTTGTGGAGCGATGCCGATCGTTCCGACCTTTGAGGAGTCACCGGCGGCTACGCCATGGAACCGTGGAGAGTACTTCAGACGCTTGAGGTTTCTACCGCCACTTTACCGAGGAGGCAATGGTCGCTTGATGGTGTACACCGAGGATTCATTTGCAAGTTGATCATCTACGCCGGAGAACGAGGAAACTAGCAGCCAATCAACGCCTCCGCCGTAAGGTTCTCGCACGGTTGCAATTCAAGAAGTTGCTCGACTTGCTCTTCGCCAGATCCGCCGCGACTACGCCGACGAGCTTCACGACTCGGTGTTCCGACTTCACCTGCACGCTCGTGCATGCCAAGACGACGGATCGAGGGGAGCGAGTGTGCTCTCGCGACGCACCTTGCGTAGTTCGCCTTGCCTCAGAGGACCATATGAGAGATACTACTCAGAGTTGGAGACTGCACGAGGCACTCAGAGTGGCAGAGCAGGAGCTCGAGGTGACCCGTGCTTCAGCTATCGGGATGATCACTGAGCTGGGAGAGGCCCTGGAGGCAGTTGAGGACGAGCTGGAGCGCGTGACTCAGGGAGTTCAGGAGCCAGCCGAGGAGTCCGAGGAGGATCCAGAGGAGCGAGAGTGGGAGCCGAGGGAGTGCAAACCCGTTGTTGCAGAGGATCTAGTAGTAGGTCACTGTGATAGGTTCGCTCGATGCCCGCCATCCACCGTGTATGCGCTGGTCACCTCACCTGTGGTGGTCGGATGAGTGAGTGTCGCCTTGAGCCGTGTTGAGACTCGAGTGTGAGTCGCGTCTTTAAGTTAGTCTTTACCTTTTTGGTTGACGTTAAGGTTTCGTGTTTTAGTTTGCTTCTTTGTATTGCTGAGTGGGCAGTATGTGTTGCAAAGCTTGTAGGCTTAAATAAGCAGCCATACCAAGATAAATAAAGAATTGTTCAGTTGGGTATAACCTATCTTCCCCGCTTTAGAAATTCTTACTTCTCATCTATGCTACATCTACCTTTCCTAACCTAAGAGGCAATAATCAGATGGTGAATACTCGAGGAAACAATAAGAGCTTCAGAAGTGGATCACGCTGTAATGACAACCCCAATGACGGAGGTAGCCCTCAACCACCGCCAAGGACATGCGAATTTGGGAGCATTTCGCAATAAGCAGACTAACTCGATGCAGATAATGATGCAAAGAGATGCAAAGAAATGACCAACGCAAAGAAGAAACCACAACAACCCCGCAAATAACAATCATGGTGGATCTCGACCTATTTCCAAGCTATCAGATTTTATGAGGACGAGGCCACCAACTTTTTCGAAATGTGAATCCTTTGGAAGCCGATGACTGGCTTAGGACAATTGAGAAAAAGTCGCACATCACACAAAGTGAAGGAAATGAGAAGGTGCTTTACGCCTCATCAACCGGAAGGACCGCCGCAGAGTGGTGGGAGAACCATCGTGCCGCCATGGAGCCCCACAGGAGATAACCTGGGAGGAGTTTACTAATGCTTTCCGCCAGTACCATGTCCCAGAGGGAATGATGGATCTTAAGAAGGAGGAGTTCAGAGCTTTGAAGCAAGGAGGCCAACCAGTGGCTGAATACTTGAACAAATTTACTCGCTTAGCTCGCTATGCCCTCAAGACGAGCGACAGATAAAGCCGCATAGCCTCGCTTCATGAAGGGATTGAACTCAGACTACAGTGGGATGACACCCACAATTTCCTGATTTTCGTGAGTCGGTAATAAGGCTTTGATCCTAGAAGATAAGCGCAAAGAGCTAGGTGAAACCGTAAGCGCTTGATGAATAATCGTGGTGGACGCCCAAACCATCTACGCTTGAGGATGTCACCACAAAGAATTTGCTAGATTCCAACCACCACCGCAAATAAGACATCAACTCCTACACCTCGCCATGCCAATCGAATTTTCAAACTCCAAAGACAAGGCAACAATGCACCAGAGGGAATCAAGAATCCGCAAAGTGAAGAGATGCTATACCGCAATGAGCCGTGGCACTTTTCTAATAGGTGTCCACGTATGGGAGGCATCACGCCATTGCTTCAACTTGGGAACGACACCGCCATGGTACCAAACCTCAGAGGAAATCGCGCACAAGCCAAGCCGAGCATCGCCGCGATCAACAAAGGCGTGGAAGGATCAACCACATCACCGCGGATGGAGCTCAAGAGGCAACAGACGTCGACGGGTAAGTTTCGTCAACTCAAGACTGCTACGCTTTGTTTGATTCGAGCTTCGATTCGCTTGTGTCTCAAAGTTTTGCAACCAAGAATGGATTTAAAGTGGTGAATCTTAAGTGTGTGCTTTAGTCCAAGCCCCGTGATCTCGAGCTTAGATCTAGCCTTGGGTGTTTGGGAGCTAAGTTGCTTATGGATGGGATAGAATTCCTAGCTTAATCTTATCTTGATAGACGCGCAATCCCTAGACGCCATCCTTGGAATGGATTGGTCACAAAGCATAAGGTCGTTTTGGATTGTGGCCAAGGATCGTGACTTTGGAAGACCCTAGTGGCAAGAAAGTGGAGTTTCAAGCGACCGCGTTCGAGATGGGCAGTTAATGGTCAACAGCGTGAAAGCCATCAGCATGGAAGATGTGCCAGTAGCCAGAGAATACCCGGATGTGTTTCCAGAAGATTTGCCAGGATTGCCACCGGATCGTGATATCGAGTTTGTCATCGAAGTTAGCGCCAGGACAGACCGATATCAAGAGACCATATCGGATGCCTACCGACGAAGTTAGTGGAAATGAAGAAGCAGATTGAGGAACTGCAAGAGAAAGGTTTCATTAGACCAAGTTCATCACCGTGGGGAGCCCCGGTTTTGTTTGTTCGCAAGAAGGACGGAAGTCTTAGAATGTGCATCGACTATCGTGCACTTAATGAAGTAACGATCAAGAATAAGTACCGCTGCCCGTGATCGACAACTTATTTAATCGCTAAGAGGAGCCGGAGTTTTCTCCAAGATAGATCTTCGCTCAGATACCATCGCTGAAGATCCGAGCGCAGGATGTACCTAAGACCGCGCTTTCTACGCGATATGGACATTATGAGTTCACAACATGTCATTTGATTGACTAATGCCCCAAAGATATTTCATGAACATGATGAATAAGGTTTTCATGGATTACTTGGATAAGTTCGTTGTGGTCTTCATAGACGATATTTTGGTTTACTCAAAGACCAAGAAGAGCATGCGAACATCTAAGGATGGTTTTAGACAGTCGCGAGAGCATCACTATATGCAAAGTTTAGCAAGTGTGAATTCGAAGGAGAAAGTCGAATTCTTGGGTCATGTAATGACTACCAAAGGAGTCGCAGCTTGATCCCAAAAAGTGGATGCAGTGTTGCATTGGGAGCCACCAAGTCTGCTACCCGATCCGTAGTTTTCGGGAATGGCGGATATTACCGCCGGTTCATAGAAGGATTCTCGACAATTGCTAAACCCCGACGCAGCTTGTTGAAGAAAGAAAAGAAGTTTGCATGGACGCCAGAGTGCGAGAAAAGTTTCATGGAATTAAAGAAGCGCTTAACAACAAATTTCGTATTAGTATTGCCGATGTGCGTAATGGATTTGACATTTATTGTGATGCTTCAAGCAAGGCTTGGGATGCGTGTTAATGCAAGAAGGCAAAGTCGCTGCTTATGCGCCGAGACGCTTAAGACCGCATGAAGTGAATTACCCAACGATGATTTGGAGTTAGCCGAGTGCATGCCTTGAAGATATGGCGCCATTATCTCATAGGAAATAGATGTGAGATATATACGCACCATAAGAGCCTCAAATACATATTCACTCAAGCCGATCTCAATATGAGACAAATAAGATGGTCGGAGCTAATTAAGGATTATAATGTGGGAATCCATTATCACCCGAAAAGCTAATGTGGTGGCGTATGCTCGAGTCGAAAGAGCTATAGAGCAAATGCATTGACAATGGAGGATCAACCGAACTATGCAAGGAATTCCAGAGGCTAAGATTGGAAGTCGCTCAAGAAGGAATGATAGTCGCTAGAAGTGAAACCAACATTAGAGGATCGATTAGAGAGGGTCAACAAGATGACGATAAAATTTCAAAAATCAAGGCTAAAAGGAAGAAGGCCTAGCCTTAGATTTTACTCGATGAACAAGGGACTATGTTCTTCAAAAGCCGAATTTGTGTACCTTGATAAAAAGGAGTCAAAAATCGATTCTTGAGGAAGCTCACGACTCTAAGTACTCGATTCATCCAGGAAGCGCTAAGATGTACCAAGATTTGAAAGAGAGATTCTGGTGGCCAAATATGAAGCGTGAAGTGGCTGAGCATGTTGCTTTATGCGACGTATGTCGAGGGTAAAGGCTATGCATCAAAGACCACTGTCTCTGCATGCGTACCTAAAAAAAATTCGGAATGGAAGTGGAGGAAATCGAATGGATTTTATCACCGGTTTACCTAAGACTCGTAAAGGTTACGATTCCATTTGGGTTATAGTGGATCGCCTAACCAAGGTCGCCATTTCATCCCAAAGAAAGACCACTTACTCCGGGATCGCTTAGCGTAACTATATATGGCAAAATTGTATGTTTGCATGGAGTGCCAAGAAGATTGTGTCGCATGAGGTACCCAATTTACCTCAAGATTTTGGAATAAGTTGCACGAAGCAATGGGGACTCGTCTCAATTTCAAGATCGCATATCACCCGCAAAATGATGGTCGATCGAAAGAGTAAATCGATTTTAGAGGATATGTTGAGAGCTTGTGCTTTAGCTTATGCTACGCCATGGGATAAATGTCCGCCATACGCAGTAATTCGCCATAATAATAGTTATCAAGCTAGCCCGCAAATGTCACCATTCAAGCGCCAGTATGGACGTGCTTGTCGTGACTCCATTAAATTGGAATGAAACCGAGAGCGCCCGTCTTTGGGCCGATATTCTCAAGAGGCGAAAAGTCAAGTTGCAATGATCGAGAGAGGTTGAAGATAGCACACCAAGATGTAAGAGTTACGCAGATAACCGCTGTTTAGATTTGAGTTTTGAACCGTAAGATCATGTGTATCTCGTGGTTACCCTCTTAAGGGCGCTAAAAGATTTCATGTTAAAGGGAAGCTTGCACCAAGATATGTTGGTCCGCTCAAGATTCTCGAGCCGCCGAGGAGAGGTAACTTATCGCTAGAGTTGCCTCACCCCTTGGCAGAGTGCACGATGTATTCCATGTGTCGCAACTTAAGAAGTGTCTCAGAGTGCCAACAGAGCAAACCCCATTGGATGCAATAGAGCTGCAAGAAGATTTGACGATAAAGAGCAACCAATGTAATTTTGGATGTTATGGAACGCAAGACCGTAAACAAGTCTATTCGCTTTGCGTAATTCAAAGGAGCAATCATTCGAAGTGAAGCCACTTGGGAGCGAGAAGAAGATTTGAAGTCGAATTCCCAAACCTATTCTCTAGTTAGCCCCAATCTCTGCCGAGATTCTCATAAGGGGGAGGTTTGTAACATCCCAAAATTTGGTTTAATTAAGTTTTTATTGTTTAAAAGTGCATTGGTGATTTTCTCGAATTTATTTGGATTTTTCTCAATTTATTTGATTTAGTTTGAAATTAAGTTTATTGCTTTTATTCAAATTTATTTATATCTATGCAAAGTTAAAATAAAGTTTTGGCAAAAATATTTTATTTAAGTCCGTAATGTCTCAAAGTATTTTTGAGATTTTTCTGGATTTTTCCCGATTGTTTTATTGCCTAAAATAAATAAAATGAATTTCTCGAATTATTTTAATTGAAAACCTTTGAAAACCTTGTGAATGATTGGCCCGCCTGTGCATCGGCGCTGGTGGCCCGGTGGAGCGCGTCTGCTTGGCCCATCTCGTAAACCCTAAGGCGAGTGAATCTGCCGCTGGATCAAGATCGCGCGTGAGATCAATTGCACTGTTCGACTCGTGAGAATCTTCGCCGTTGGAAAGAAATCGCGGCGTTAGGATTAGATCGCGGCCGGTGATCCTCGACCGCTGGTAGCAGATCGAACGGCCAGGGTTGTCGCCTCCGACGCCAACTCTAACTGCCGCCGACACGATTTCGCCGCCAGAACGACCTAGGGTTCCGCTTTTAGCGCTGTCACGAGGCTATAAATAGGAGGGTAGCGCCCCGAGGTTCTCCGTGAGCCGCCGATCTTTCGCCGAAGCGCCATCGCCCGAGGAACGCCGTGGGAGCCGCCGACCGCCAAGTAGAACACCGAGTCGCCACGGTTTTTGCCGAGTTCGCCACGGCTCGCCGGTTTGCCTGCTTTTGGTCCCGATCCGGATTCACCGAGGTGTGCCGCGTCGACCACGCCACTTCTTCACGCCGGGACACGCCGAACGCCGCCGCCGAAGTCTTCTTCGCCGTCTCGGTGACTTTCTTCGCCGCCGCCGCCGTGAGCTTCGGGTGAGTTCGTGACCATCGGACCGTTAAACGGAGAAGATCGAGCCACGCTGCACGCTTCGTCGCCGCTCGACGGATCAGGGTGTGGATGCGTGCGCGTGTCGCGCATCGGCGGGCAACCACGCGACTAATCGGACGAGACGCGTGGCGCCGCGGGTTTCGAGGCGTCGTGCGCCGGGTTCACGGTGGACCGTGAGGAGGTCTCGTGGACTGTGTCTATGCGCCGAGGCCACGGTCGAGCTCGTTGGTTCGGTCCATGGCTCGACGCCACGCTGACGTCATAAATCGCTTTTTCAGAATAAAAATAAATCTGTTAATTTCGAATTTCTGATTTTCTAATTTCAGTATTTATTTCAAACTTCAAAAGGCTATATCTTTTGCAATTTAACTCGGATTTGAGTGATTCCAGTTTCTAAAAATTTGTAAAATTGAGATCTATTTAATGGTGAATTTTAATTGATTTTTGGAGTTCAATTGCTCTCTGTTTTGGCATTTATTTGCTTTTCTCTTTCGGTACGCGTAGTCGTTGAATTGTGCGACGCTTCGGAGGAAGATCAAGCAACTCAAGAGCAAGCTTCAGATGAAGATCAGGACCTATTCCAAGGCAAGTTGTGCTTTGATCATGTTGAACCCATGTTTATAAAATTGCTATGTTTGTTTTACAATATTGCATATATTTCAAATATACAATCTGTTTCAAATTAGATTGGGTTTAGCTAAAATACCGATTGATCTATACCCTACCTTGTCATTGTATGCCATGATCCATTGTCACCCTAGATTGGTTTAATTTAGTTGGTTAATGAATATAATCAACATTGGAGGTTAGACCGTATTAGTTGCTTAGCCATGCCACGTCATCACATGTATCATCACCATTGATAATTAATCTTGATTAATGGAATATGGAACAATATTATGAACTTGTGTGTCATGTGGGATCACACGATGAGATTGAGTTGTTGTGGCGAGTCATGTCACGCAACGATGTTTGAATTGTTGATGGCATGTGGTGCTTGGTAATCAACGGGGTGATAATAACTTAGATTGGGGCAAGTGGCAAGGGGCGAGGAGGCCAAGGTGGGCCCGATGGGCAAATGGTATGTGGAAGTCTTGCCTTGATCACACTAAGGACTTAACCTTGCAAGCCTTTGACCTGAGTCAATCATGCAACCACATGTCTGGTATGGGCCAGCCTAGCTGAGTAATTTGTAATGTCTTAATTTTGATACTATCGTGGTCGGTGTGAGTTCCCGAGTTATGGTGTAATTCACATGGCGCAAGAGGGGGGCCCTGGATGTGGTAACCAGTCCCACCAGTGTTGAAACCTTAGCGGGTGGTATCGGGTTAAGTCAGAGCATTGTAAAGGCTTTGTTATAATCACTCGCCTTGGTGGTGTTTGGTTGTATCACGTGGGTAAAGTGCATAACCTCTGCAGAGTGTGAAACTATTCTGATAGCCGTGTTCACGTATTGAGCAATGCTCGGAATTACAGCTTAAGGGTTAGCTTAATTAATTGGACAACTTGGTTGGGATGGCGGAATGCCATGTGGAAGATGGAATTTGACTTAGGATTGGAAACTTGGTTTACTTGAGAAATATTAACTTATTTATTATTGTTATTTGTTTTACATTCTTTACAATCTATATACTGTATTTGTTCATAAATGCTACTTATTGCAAAATAGCCATGATAGCCTATCCATTGGAATAAGCCTTGCATATAGATACATAGAATTGCATTCTGTGCACAACTTGTTGAGTGCTTTAAGTACTCACCCTTGCCAAACAACAATAATCAACAGTTGAAGAATCTACACCCGTGTTGGAAGATGAAGTCCAAGAAGACACGAGTCATTAGGGTCCGAGCCTTGTCGGTTGCCTGTGGTGAACTGATGAGCTATCTACATTTCTACTTTCCGCTGCTTAATTATTAGTTTATTTTCTCGCCTTGCTCAAGTGGCTTAATAATGTAAGTTGGTCATAAGATCATACATTTAGCTATATCAATAAATGAACTATTATTCTATTATCGTTGTGTATGATGTGATATGTACCAATGTTAAGCTGTGTGCACTAGCGTTGATCCTGGGACTAGTGCGGCAAACACAGTGGGTTCGAATCAGTGGATTCGGGTCCCTACATTTTACTTGATTGGTGGAAGTTGAATGCTCATAGGTTCCCTATTGTGTCAAAGATGGCAAAAAAATTCTTTACTATACCTACTACCAGTGTCTCATTAGAGTCCACTTTCAGTACTGGAGGTAGAGTTCTTGATGATTATCGTAGTACTCTGCGCCCATCAATGGTTGAGGCATTAGTATGTGCTTCTAGCTTCATCCGAGGATCCAAAAATGATAACAAACCTCCAATGATAATGGTATGAGTGTCCTCTTTCAATCTTCCATGTAGCTTTGTTAAATATTGTGTCTAACTTAAATACCATTTTCATTTGCAGGAATATGACAACGAAGATGATATTGAATTGGTACCATTTTCTGAAAGCTTGGTGGAAAGCAGCTAGTCTGCCAAGAGTGAGATGAATTCATTCTCATCAAAGTTTGCTTTTTAAAAAAAAAACAAGTGTGCTTCTGCATGTTTAACTATAGCTTCCCAAGGTTTGCTGTCCTTATTTAGCTAGTTTGCTAGTCTCATTAAAGTTATGTTACTGTTCCTTACCTTCTCATCAAAGTTCTATTACTAGTATGGTAATTATCTGCATTGTGGTATAGCCTTAGGCCTTAGCAGGAGGATATTTGGAAGTTGTTATTAAAAGCTCAAATGCTTGTGAACAAACTGATAAAGCTGAGAGTCAAATTCCTTGGAATATCAAGAACTGATTACAGTACAAGTGAATTTACAGGCTTCTACAAAGACTTTCATGATTTCTGAAAATCTGCAATTGACAATGTGTGTTAGGATAGTCAAACTGAAACAATGGGTATGCAAGGTTTAATCATGAATGATCTACCTATATGAATCAAGCCTTTTTTTAATATGCAATCCAGTAGAAGTAGTGCAACCTTTAGAAATGTTCATCTGTCTACCTTGCAATTATGTAACAATATCTCAGTGTGCCCTTGGTTTGGAGATGTAGAATACACAAAGGCTCAGTGCTTGCTGGTATTGCTAAATGTTTAGCATTCTTCGTTGAGACAACTAGAAATGAGAAACCTAAGGATATCTCTCTGGTTTACAATTTGACATTCTTTTAATCTTTCAAAGTTCAAATTGTTTGGTATGACTTTGATAGAACACATCCATGGCCTATCTAGATGGATAAATTTTTTTCCAATAAATGGAGAACTGCTGTAGATGCAAAAGGAACTACTGACATGTTCTTTCTATTCTAGTTGGGAGTTTGCTCTTTCTGTTCTAGAACCAATAGGATTTGCTTGAAAAAAGGATTGTGACAAGTCATTTTCGTTATGCTTGTGTGTCATAGGCTCATGGCTCAATTTCTACCAGAAGAAAGTTGGCTACGTAGTTCCTAGCCAATCTGGAGGTGCTGGACTGCTGGTGTTGTGCCTCATCTTCTCAGGGTGGTGGCTGTTGCAGTTAATGGAATGGAATGGAATTATGTACAAAAGTGTCTCGCTATGTGTCATGTGATCTTGCATTATCTTCATGTGTCTGTTGTCCAGATTGCTTTGTTATTTTACAAATTGGTACTGCTACTGAGTAGTCACTGAGAAGATGTTGCTATGGATTATGTGTTCCAGTGAAATTATTTCAATTCAGTTCATGCTGTATTTCTTTCCATGTATGCTATAGTGCTCACATTACTGACGAGCTTAACGAGCCGAGTCGAGCCAACTCGAGTTCTTAACGAGTCGAGCTGAGTTGAGTTTTGAGCTCGTTAAGTTAACAAATCGAGTCGAGCTAGCTCGTTATCTTAGCAAGTCGAGTCGAGTCGAGTTGGCTCGATATCCACCCCTATGACACACCCTTTTTAGAAACATATTACACAGACACTTAGTCATATTTGGATTTGCAGCTTCAAAATGGTATCAATAACCCATTGCACGGCTAAGCACATTAGTCACGTCTAAACCAACCACGTTCATTATATATTAATGACCAACTTATAATTAACCAATCTAGTTTATCAAATGATCATGGCACACAAATCAAAAGGTAGGCATAATTCCATGTAGGTTGTATAACTAATCCCGAAATAATTAAGCAGTTGATAATTTGAACTAGCATGCAATAACTTAAAACAAAATAACTTTTGTAAAAGCTGAGTTCAACGTCATCAAAAGCACAAATTTCCTTGTAATATGTCCTGGTCTTAAACTTGAGCAAACTTTTGTCCTTTGAACAATCTCGGCACTCCAACGTCTAAGTGAAACAAGTGGTGAAAATCAAATAAATAAACAATAGAGGCAAAAAAAACTCAAAAAATTATAACAAATATACCAAAATGTAGGGCTTGATTTTAGATGAATTTAGGAACTTAAACGAGCTCAATTAGAGTTCATATGAAGAAGAATAGGCTAGCAAAATATTTATCAGAAAGGAAAATAATGGAGAGGAAGAGAGAGAAAAGATATTCTCTCGACTGAGACTGATAGGTAGGATTCAACAATATTTTGGGGATCTTTTATTTTCTATATTTTAGAAAATAACCGAGACAGACATGTGGGCCCACATGTCATAGAATCTGTTCACTATAGACCAAGTCCATTGACCCGATCTCGGGTTAGGCTCGCATGGCAGGCACATGGCAACATGTGGCGATGATGATGCTACTGACTTGGTGACACGAGGTTGATGACACTGCGGATGATGTTGGGGACGACGGCCACAGTGAACGGTGATTCTCTAGAACAAATGGTTTTGGCAAATGCCGGCACAACGATGGCAACGGAGCAGCAGGATCTAAAGAGGAGGATGCAGTGATCTTGACGGACACTGGCATAGGGACCAATGGCCACCATTGGAGAGGATATGATGGTGAAAACTGGCGAAGGGCTCGGGTGCCTGGTGATGGCTAGATCAGGCAGTATTCCCATCAAACGTTGGGGTAGGCTAGGTAGATCTTGATGTGACGATGGCGGGGTCAACGGGCGATGGTGATCACCAGCGATGGTAGAAATTGATGGTGAAGACTTTCGGATCGGTTCCAATGGCAGCGGCTAGGGTTTTACTCCTACGGCAATTTTGAGGCTCGATCAAGGCAATGGAACACAGGGATGCATATCCAGGGCTTGGCCTTGTCATTTATCATCGAAGTCACAACGGAGATGGTGGTGTACGCATGAGAGAAACAAATAGTATGAAGACTTTAAATAGTATGTTGACAGGTGGAGCCCACTAGTTAGCGATCGTGGGGTAGTGTGCAACATCCAAAATGCCTAAAAAGTATATTCTAGGTTTCAAAATTTTTTGCTAAATTTTTTGCATTAAAGAAATTGCTTTTCCTTTTTTCTAGCTGCTATCATTGAAGTTTTAAGAATTATTTAAAATATTTCTAGATCCTAAAAAATATTCTATTTGAGTTCTAAATGATCCAACGTACCTCTCCAAAAAAAATTTATAATTTTTGAAGTTGGTTTCCTATTTCTAAAATTCTACATTTGATCCTATGCAATTAAATTATTTTGGAAAAACATTTTGGAAATTAGATTTCCGAAAGCAGTTGGTTGAAACCTGTCTTCCTCGCATGAAAGCGTACTTTCACCAAATCGTTTTCTCTCTTAACTCTTTCTTTCTCTCGCTGACAACCCGGCCCCAACTGTCGGACTCCTTCCACCTCACGCCCACGCTACCTACCACTATGGCCACATTTGCCCATGTGAGGAGGGGGGTTGAGCTCTCCACACTGCCTCACACCTGGCTCGTGGGGCCCTTCCATAGACTTTGCCGGCCACCTTACTGCCCCTCTCTTGGCCGCCGCACCCATTTGTTGTTTGCCTCATCACCATGCAGCCTTCCTTCTTTTGGTCCCCTTCGGCGTGTCACTGATGGAGGAGAGAGCTTGCACTACATGCCCATGCTCTATCTCACAACACCTGTGAGAACTCGTGAACTCTCGCCAAGCAGCTCACGCCTGCTTAAGCCCCAGTGACCACTTCACCATCTTCTCAGCTCACCACTCATTCCATTTCCACAAACACCCGAGCTCCTTATGCTCTGGTTTAGCTAGAACAAGAGCATCATCACTGATGCCATGAGCATGCCATCATGCCATTGTTGTTTCGGTGAGCTTCCTTGCTCAAAAGCCACACCATTGTCTTTCTTGAGCTTCCCCATTACATCTCCTGTGCTTAATATCGTAGTTGGAACTAAGGAAAGCCACGTCACCATCATCTTCCTCGTCTACTATAGACACACTCGAGACTAGCCACCATGGCCATTCCAGTGAGCTCCTCTCCTTCCCTTGCATGTCACATCATGTTCTACCATCTACTTTTGGTAACCCCTCACTTAATATACAAGGAATGGCCGTGAATCATTGTCGCCACGCTTTTACCATATTTTTTGCCATCGACACCATTACAGACAACTCCTACTGATTCGGTGAGCCCCTTTGCGGTTCCTTGCATCTGAGCCATCTAAGCATGCATGCAAGCTTTCGCAAGTTTCCTTGCATCCTCTTCTTTAGTCAAGTTCACTGTTGACATATCCCTTTTTTCCATCGTCATTGTTCATCATCGACCAACCTCTCTAGATCCACACCACAGCCGCTAGACCATTCGGTATACTCCTAGTAGTCCCTAGATGCTAAGATGGTATTTAGATTTGAGAAGGTGGTATAGAAATCGAGTTTCACTGATGACAATCATGGCGTCACCTTGGAGATTGTCTTTACCACTACATTGATGACCATTGGTCCCCGTGCCTGTCATTGTAGGTTCACTTAGGTCCCCTCTGACCAATGTGATGACCTAGTTGACTTAAGTTGCTTTCTTTCACTGAGTTGCCCTTCGACTCGAGAGCCTCCGGCGCGTCTTGCCATCGCGCCATCAACTCAAGGCACCATTTCGACTGGCGTTGCTGCCTAGAGCTTCGCCTTGACATCCTTCTTCCATTTCTAGATTCACCCCGACCTTTTTGCCACTGCTTCACTGCTGGCAAACTCGGGAATTAATGAGCTCGGCCATGGTGCTCAGTTTGCTCCGTGACCTCTCTCTATGTCATGTGGGCCCAGTAGTTAATGATGTTTGTTAAATAAGTTAAATACAGTTAAGTATAATGAGTCAATTATAGGTGGGCCCGAATAGGGTAAGTGGACCGTTTTACAACATAAATTGGTATTTGAATATGTATCACTAACATGTGGACTCCACCTGTTAGCCCTGGTGAGAAATAATGTAACTCTCACATGTAGGTCCGACCCGACATATCAGTCTCTCCAAGATAAAAATCCATTTCCTTAAATGTAAAATACACTTTCAAACTTAATGAAAATATGGCCATGTGTGAAATCATGTGCTAAGAAATTGACTTAGTGATGAAATTGGCATTGTAAAGTGGTTGTGCTCATAGCATGTGTGATGCTTGTGCATGTACTGCTTCAGATGATTACTTGATATGCTTGTGATAGCATGGTAATGGTTTTGCTTGATGTAATGCGTTCATGTGAGTAGTTACATGAACTGATCTTGAGTCAAGTCGTGGACTTGTGCTCGTACATAGTTTCGTGTTTATTTATGTGCAGGTGTTGCTTGAGGGTGAACGTGGTCAGTGACGGGACCGAAACTAGGTTTATGGAGGAATTGAGGTTCGGAACTAGGTTAAGGGATGAATCGAGGTCATAGAGGTCAAGAATGTCATGCGAGATGTTTGGACTAGAGAACGGTGCACATGTAGACGAGTGAGTCACGCGAGAGTGACATGTGGACCGTACGCGTGCATGTGTGAGTTTTGGATATGTGCATATATTGAGCCATGTATAATTAGGCCAAAGAGATATGCATGCATGTAGATTATTAAGGACAAGAAGTTAGGGTTTGCTGAGTATAAATAGGAGGGGTGCCTCCTGATTTTGGTTGAGCGAAAAAAACAGAGAAGGGAGCAAACACAGCGGCGGCAGGAGCGAAAAAATTTTGGTGCTACAGTGATCGCTATAGGAAATTGCTACAATATTCATGGGGCGCTGTAGCGACGTAAGAGCTAGCGATTAGCGTGCGCGTGAGAGAACAGAGAAAAGAAAAAAGGAGAGAGAAAAGGAAGAAGAAAAATTTAGAGATTATTTGAGGATGCTTTGGAGGTATCTTGTGAACATATTTAGGCAATAAAGATGAAGATTTGTAAGTTGATGTGTTGGTAATCTCGTTCTTCTTTTTCGTTCTTCATTTGCATGCATGTTTTGTTTTTTAGATTGGTTCATTGTTTCACCATGATAATTTTGATTTGATTCGTTCAAAACCTTTCTAGGGCATAAGTGATTTATCTGAAAAGTTGGATTGGTTAATTTCTCGTAGATCCTAATTAATCTCATAATTAGGATTTGATCAATTTTCGTCATTATTTGATACAGTCAACTTGCAAAGGTCATAACTCTATATCCGGAGATCCGATTGCACTTATTCTTATTGGGTTAGTTTCGAAATTGAATCTAGTTTCTACAGTCCAAATTTTACGTCAATCCAACGGTGGGATCTTCAGAAATTACTATTTTAGTAAATGTATATCAATCTGTTTTCGTAGAAATCGAAGTAATCTTTCATAATTCGTTTAAGGGTGTTTTGAGAATCACTAAAAAATTGGTTTTAGCTTCTGCGGAATCATTCACCCCCCTCTTATTGCTATATTAGTGTATATCGATCCTACAACATGTTTCAATGTCATATCTTCATATGCAAACCTCTCACAACAACCATCCAAATTCTTCACAATAGAAAGATCCTTCAAGAAGCAAATCTTCCACGAAGATACATCAGGTGCAAAAGAACTACGAAACACACCATTACACAAAGGGCTATGCATATCAACGTGTCGGCGTTTCGAGCACCGGCAAGTAAATTTGTAAGTCTAAGGGGCCGCGCGTTCCACTCCCTGAATGGTTAGACTCAGAAGTCCAAGATGTATACTGGTTCGGGCCGAAGGTCCCTACTCCAGTTCGTGTGGTGGCGTTGTATTCTCTTTAGTACAGATGACTGCACAAAGTTTACAAGCGAGAGTGCTAATGGCTTAGCGAGATGGGTTCCATTGCCCTCCTACGGGGTTCCCGCCTTTTATACTAAGGAAGGGCAGTTTACATCGAGAATTGGGAGAGGACGAGATGACCTACACTAGGAACTTCGGTCCTTCGCTCACGACAGTCACCGCCTGCCTTGCCCATGGTGGGTCGGTAGCTTAGTTGGTCGTATGTTAGGATTTCCGAAACGGCGTGACCGCCTTTGCGAACCTTACGAGTGTTGACGTTGTCGCGCATGACGGGTGTTGCCTCGAGAGAGCGTGTCTTCGCATCAGATGTGACCTACCGATGGATCGGGGCATGACTTCGGTCACTCATTAAACCTTCTTGGGAAGGAGCCACCGGCCCTTGTATAGTTACTTCGATTGACCCCGTTCGTGGGGTACGTGGCTGTTGGCTGGTAGAGGCTTTGACACGCGGCCCTTGACAGGGGTTGTCTTGGCACGATCGGAGTCAGGGGATCCCGACCACGCTGCGGGGGTCGGGAGCTCAGCTTGGTCGGAGCCGGGAACCCCGGCCCCGCCATGGAGGTTGGGAGCCTCGCTGATCGGAGACACTTCCTCGATCACGGGAAGGGATGTCTCATGTGGCCTTGTAGGTGATTCGGCAGAGTGGGCCGAGCGCCTGCTGGTGGAGTCAGTGCTTGAGGCCACCGGCCATCGCCGGCCGCTGGGGTGCCCCCGCAAGTATTCGTTAGTAGCCCCAACCCCGAGCGATTTCGCAGATTCGGTTGGGGTTGCTTGATGAGAATAGTGACTGGGCCCGAGTGGTCGGTCCGACCGATTAGGTCAAACGATTTCTGCTAGGTGTACCCCAACGCATCCGACGGCTGCCCTGGAATTTTGCCTGGGGCATTCGAACCGCCGGGGGCTTTGAATCACTCAGCACGCCACAAGACGGCTTGCGCGCGCCGCCCGCCGCCTTCTTCGGATCGCCGGGTTCGTGAAGGGCGCTTCGTTTTTCGACGCTTGCGTTTATTCTGGAGACGTGTAATCTCCCTCCGTTCGGGTATATAAGGACACTACGGCTTGCTTGAGTGATAGACCTTTAGACGAGGATCTTTTCTTTTGCTCCTTGAAATGGCTTCGGGGCACCTTCTAGTCTTCGGCTTTGGTGATGATGTCGCGGTAGAAGAAGAAGATCCCTTGGCCGAGCTTTGGGCTGAGTATGACCAGGCGATGGCCGAACTCCGGGAGGAAGAAGCTGTAGCCCGTGATGCTGCTGCCGTCGATGCGCTGCTCGAGGTCGTCCCGAGGCTCGAGGTAGCAAGGGGGGCCCTTCTAGAGGTGATGGCGCGAGGGCGCCGACTGTAGTCAATGCGGCTGCGTCGATGTCGCTGAACGGCAGGAGGCGCGTCGGCGTACGGTTCCACGGCTGTGGCGGCGTCCCGGCCGACGTGCAAGGGCCTACCAGCATGCCGCCGGTGCCACCGATGCCGCACGGATGTTTAAGAGGTCTTGGCGCGGATAAAGTCCTGCCGTAGTGTAGCGTAGCTATTCTTGTGTCTGTTGGGTACTATATTGTAAAGTTGTGTAAAGTTTGAGCCTGTTGGCCTATAATGAAATCTCCTTTTTCTTTATGAATGTCTTCGTGACGAGTTTGCTTTGCTTCGATTGAGTTGTCCGAGTGCTCGTTTAACGTCGCAGCTGGACCGTGCCTTGGTCGGTAGGGACGACCGCGATATAGGGACGACCGCGATGCCTCTGCACAAGGTTCAGGTGTCCGAGTGCTCGTTTAACGTCGTAGCTGGACCGTGCCTTAGTCGGCAGGGACGACCGCGATGCCTCTGCGCGAGGTTCGGGTGTCTGAGTGCTCGTTTAACGTCGTAGCTAGACCGTGCCTTGGTCGGCAGGGACGACCGCGATATATGGACGACCGCGATGCCTTTGCACGAGGTTCGGGTGTCCGAGTGCTCGTTTAACATCGTAGCTGGACCGTGCCTTAGTCGGCAGGGACGACCGCGATGTAGGGACGACCGCGATGTCTCTGCACGAGGTTCGGGTGTCCGAGTGCTCGTTTAACGTCGTAGCTGGACCGTGCCTTAGTCCGCAGGGACGACCGCGATATAGGGACGACCGCGATGCCTCTGCACGAGGTTCGGGTGTCCGAGTGCCGTGCCTTGGTCGGCAGGGACGACCGCGATGCCTCTGCGCGGGGTTCGGGTGTCCGAGTGCCGTGCCTTGGTCGGCAGGGATGACCGCGATGCCCCTGCGCGGGGTTCGGGTGTCCGAGTGCCGTGCCTTAGTTGGCAGGGACGACCGCGATATAGGGATGACCGCGATGCCTCTGCACGAGGTTCGGGTGTCCGAGTGCTCGTTTAACGTCGTAGCTGGACCGTGCCTTAGTCGGCAGGGACGATCGCTGATGTAGGGACGACCGCGATGCCTCTCGCACGAGGTTCGTGTCCGAGTGCTCGCTTAACGCCGAGCTGGACTGCGCCTTAGTCGGCAGGACGCACCGCGATATAGGGACGACCGCGATGCCTCTGCACGAGGTTTGGGTGTTCGAGTGCCGTGCCTTGGTCGGCAAGGACGACCGCGATGCCCCTGCGCGGGGTTCGGGTGTCCGAGTGCCGTGCCTTGGTCGGTAGGGACGACCGCGATGCCTCTGCGCGGGGTTCGGGTGTCCGAGTGCCGTGCCTTGGTCGGCAGGGAAGACCGCGATGCCCCTGCGCGGGGTTCGGGTCTCCGAGTGTCATGCCTTGGTCGGCAGGGACGACCGCGATGCCCCTGCGCGGGGTTCGGGTGTCCGAGTGCCGTGCCTTGGTCGGCGCAGGACGATCGCGATGCCCTCGCGGGGTTCGTGTCCGAGTGCTCGCTTAACGCCGTAGCTAGACAAAGGCCTCGCTTTACGTCAGAATCGAACGCGGGCTCGCTTTACGTCAGAAGCTAAACGTGGCCTCGCTTTACGCCGTAGCCGAACGTGGGCTCGCTTTACGCCGTAGCCGGACGAGGCTCGCTTTACGCCGTAGCCGGACGTAGGCTCGCTTTACGCCGAGCCGGACGGGGCATCCATCCCGAGTCCTCGTCGCGCAGGGTAGCCACGCAGAGGAGTGGCCACCATCTATCCCACACGATACCCCATCCGCAGTGTGGGACCCGAAGGGGTGAGCGACGCGTGCTTACCCGCGCTGGTTTGAACGCCATGCTCGTGGAGCTTATAACAGTAGTCCGAGGGTCCCGGAGGTCCCGCCTAAGGGGACCCTTCCGAGCGGACGGTCCTGCAGTAGGGTGTCCTGCCTCCCGTGGGCGACCCATAAGAAACCTTTCTACTCAATCTCAGATGGGCCCGGGTCGCCCACCGACCTGTGGCATAGATGGTCGCCGCCATCGATGAGCTCCCGGGAGAGTGCGGGCATGGTCTCTGACGCGAGTAGAGGTGGTTGGGTCGTCACCGACCTAACCGAGGGCCCACCATGGGCTCACCTCATACTTGCCCTCGCTCAAGTTTCACTGGGCGGCCTTATGCCCATCTCGCGGGTAGGCCTTTGAACCCACAGCTTTAGTCGGGCCCCTGCGCAAGCCACGTAGCTTTTGCTGCTTGGGCCGCAGCCGCCCAAGGCCTCTCGCATGCGCCCCTGCAGCAACCGGCCCCGCCTCAAGGCGAGACCGAGAGGTTACAGGATGCACCGCCCGGGCGGCGCCTTTATGGCTCGCTGCTTGTCGATTAAATGCCGAGTGGAATTGGAAACCGGAGTTACCAGTCGGGCGTGAGCGGACACGACGCTTCGCTCAAGGGGTGCTCGCTCGGTCGGCGCGCCGCCTTCTATATATACGCTGTCGGGCGCTTTGAGTAGTTACGCTTGCTTGCTTTCCTCACCTCCGTCCCTAAGATAAAAGGAACAACAAAGAGCCAAGGAAAAGAAAACTCACCTTCTCTTCTCCTCGCCTTCCGTCGCTTTTGCAAGGATGTCGTGACCGAGTGCTCGCCAGCCACCAAGGCCGCTTGGTGAAGAAGGGCTTCCTCCTCGCAAGATCTCTCCGGTTGGAGGGTGCCGACGGAGCGGCCCCCTCGCCGGGGACGACGAGGTCGTGGTGCTTGCCTCTTTCTTCGAGCGCCTCGCTTGCCGCCGCACCTGCTCGTCCGGGCTGCTCTTCCACTACAAGGCGGAGGCGCACCATCTTAACCCCAACGGGTTCTCCACATCGCCATATTCATCACGCCTACGAGGCTTTCCGGGAATCGAGCCAGATTGGCGCTGTGGAGGCATTTCTTCCAAGCGAGGCTCGAAAGACAAGCCACTGACACGCGGCGCCCATTGGTGGCTCGCCCTCCACCTTCGGTCCGGCGAGCACGGAGTACTCGAGGTCAAGCCGCCATCATCCAACAAGGGATGGCGCTCGAGTGGTTCTATGCTCGTAACGCCGGAGACAGCCGCCCGCCCTTCACCGCAAACTTCCGTGGCGGGAGGAGTGGAACTCGGGCGCCGAGAAGCGAGAAAGAATAAGGTGGCCCCGATCGTGAGCGTGTCAGGCCCTAAGGAGGCAAGGCTCACCGGGGACGTGGTCGTGCGTGCCTTCATGAGGATGCGCGCAACCTCTTGCACATGCACTCGCCCCATGTTCCAAAGATTTAGGGGCATCCGACCGGATGAGGATGGCGGAGCCCGAGCCGGCCGCGACGGGAGGTCGGCCTGTGGCCGCCACATGGGAGGAAGCGCCACGAGGCGGCGGGCGGCCACCCGAGCCATTCTCGATGGCCCACCCTCCAACTGTAAGTCGGCCGACTTCTTCTTGCCCTCTTTCTTTGCTTTAACGCTGGTCCGACCAAGTTTTTTATCTTCTAGGGGCTCTTGGGCATGTCCTCCCGGGCGCCGCTCCCGGGAGATACGGAGGCGAGGGCGGCAACCCGAGTGAAGGCCGCAGAGCTCGACTCCTCCCGCAAGAAGCTAAGGAGGAGAGGAGGAAGAAGAAGAAGAAGGAGCGCTTGCGCGAGGGCTGCAAGCGGTGAGGATGTGTCTGAGGCCACTGTGGTGCAACCTCCACCGACAAAGCTGGAGCACCCGGCCACGATACCGCGGGTTCCTTCGATCCACGACCGGGCGGCGGTCCGGCGTGGGCTCCGCCGGAGGGCGACATCGCAGTTCGCGCCGAGGGGCCTCGAGCGAGGGTGACCGCGATCGCCGCCATCGCCGCGCCGCCGGAGGCGCCAGTGAAACGGCCAGATCTCGCCTCTGAGGGGGACCAAGAAGTCGGTCGCGCCGCGCACCCGCCTCGCCAAGAAGTACTTTTCTTTTGTTCAAACATTTTAGCGTAAAAGCCGCCAACCGCTTTTTAGTGTTTTGCGACGCAGCGCTTATACGGGTGACCGCGGCGCGCCCCGTGGCGGTTCCGCAAGGGACAGCGCCGGGAGTCGCGAGCGCAGGACGCCGCAGAGGTTCCAGAGGCGCCGATCGGGTTGGCGCCGATCGTGGTGCCGGGCGACGAGGGCGCGCCGCCCACGATGCCGAGGTCGGCGAGCTCCCGCCTCAATTGGGGACACCGCCGTCGACGTGATCATCCTCACGAGGAAGAGACGGCGGCGCGCCGGCGATCGTGTTACCGAGACGGCTGGTGCGAGGTGTCCGACCCCGCCCCGGGAGGTGCCGACCGAGGTCCCGCAGCGCAGTCGCCGAGGGGACCCCGGGATCAGCCCACCATCGCTGCCGATGGTGCTCGACGGTAGCGCCCGCCCGAGCAGATGACCAGGCCCACCGCGGGAGTGGCCCTTGAGTCGGGCCTGGGGCGAATGTAAGAGAGCGAGTGGGTCACTTTTGACCAAGGCGCTCGACGCCAAACAGTAGATGGAGCAGTGTCCGAAAGGGCCCGACTTTTGCTCTAGAATCTTCCAATGAGCTACCGGACGCGATGGTCGGGGAGTCCTACTGATCACTCGGTAAGTTGATGAAAAACCAACTTGTAAAATTCGACGACTCGCCGTGAGACTAACGGATAGTCCGCATCTTGCAAAGATCTCGCGGGCTTGCTCAGAGGGCGAGCCGAAGCCATGGGCGCCGACACCAATGGACGGCTGCCGTGGAAGAGTACGGCCGGCTGCGCCTTCAGCTGCGCTTAGCTCAAGAGGCGCTGAGCGTGAGGCGGTCGGAGGCGGCGAAGGTCCGCCAAGAGCTGGAGGGGGCCACTAAGGCTCTCTTCGATGAGCGCCTGGGGGCCCAGTCCCAGAGGACGAAGGTGGCGGAGCTCGAGTCCTCCCTGGCAGAGGCCACCAGCGCTAGGGACACCCGCCGCCATCGCAGAGGGGGCAGCGCAAGCGCAGTAACCTGCTCATGCGGACCGAGTGAGACCAGCTCTCGGAAGGACGCCGACCGAGTCCGCCTCCGAGCGGAGGCCGCCGAAGGACTCGACTTCCTTGAGGACCTCCTACGAGGCGGTCAGCAAGAAGTCGGCAACTCGCGAACTCCGCGCCGGTAAGGGTCTCAACTTCTTATTTGATTCTCGGGCGCCAGAAGTCGCGATCATCCGCGCCGCTATCTACAGAGGTGCAGAAGAACTTGGGCCTCGCCGCTGAGGAGCGGAAGGACGCCAGAGGCCTGCGTGACAAGGCGGTCACGCGCGGACGCGGCTCGGGCGGCGCCAAGGTTGCCGAAGATGGTCGGGCCGAAGCCCACGTAATCGAGGCCTTCGCAAGGCCGGCCAGACGTAGCGCCGGTCCTGAGCGAAGGGCGGCCCGAAGCGCTCGGGCGCCTCGCTAGCCCGAAAAGCCGAGCGCTTGCCGAGAGGCGGTGATTGCAGCGCGGCGCTGAGCTTCTCGGCCGTCAACACCATCTCGAACTACGATGGAATTGACTCGCGGTGGAGTAGCGGCGCCGCGGAACCGACCGACGGAGAGATCGACAGTGTTCGAGCTCTTGGTCGAGCCGCACGCCGAGATTGCCGGCCATGTCTCGCCGCAGTCGCCTCGGCGAAGAATAAAGCGCTTAGATTTATCCCCTTTCTAATTGTAAAGACTATTATGCTTGTAAACAATCTTTAAGGTTAACAAGTTCCAAGACGCCTCTTGCCCCTTTTGTGTTTTTGTGAACGCTTGACCGCCATAGCCTTAAGGACCGCAAGGGTCACTTATGCGTAGGTCGGGTTGCTTCGGAGGCTAAGAGGATAGGAATCTTGGTTACTCAGCCAGCTATGCGCGACTTGTGAGGGATAGGAGAGTTCGATCGACAAAAGATCGCTCCACTTGGGCATTTCTTCTTCCGCTGGCGCCGTAACCATAGCCGCTGGTGCGTAGGCCATAGCACTTTCGGTCGAGAGGATTACCGCCGGGAGGACTCGTGACTGTCGGGTCACCGACCCGCAAGAGCGCGTGACTTAGCCGAAGTTTGCGCGGGGAGGAGTGTTCTGATCGACTAAAAGGTCACTCCACTCGCACTTCCTTCTTCCGCGAAGCGCCACTTAGCAACCATAGCCGGGCGAGGCCGTAACGCTTGGGTCGAGAGGGTTACCGCCGGATGGACCTTGTGATCGGTCGGGTCACCGACCAAGACGAAGCGTGAGCTAGCCGAGTTTGCGCGGGAGTAGTGTTCTAATCGACCAAAGGTCACCCACTCGGCACTTCCTTCTTCCGCGGCGCTACTTAGCAACCATAGCCGCCGGGCGAGGCCGTAACGCTTGGGTCGAGAGGGTTACCACCGATGGACCTTGTGATCGGCCGGGTCATCGACCCGCAACGCGACCGTATACCAACGGGGTGCCTAGATAGCTGACGAAAGGCCGCATGGCGACCAGTGCTCGGAAGGGTAAAGGTAAAGACCATGCCAAGGAAAAGAAAAGAGTTTAGGATAGAATCGCCTTTAACTTTTCTATGTTCCAAGCGTTCGGAAGGATGCGACCGCCGCGCCCTTGAGTCGAAGGTGCCGTGCCGGAGAACCTCTACGACGGTGAAGGGCCTTCCTGTATGCGATAGCTTGTGCTTGTCTTTGCCGGTTTGGACCCGCCAGACTAGGTCGCCAATACCGGGATCGCTTCAACTCGGGCGGCCGTGGTAGCGCCGCAGAGCTTGTTGATACTTGGCCGATCGCAGGATGGCCACGCCATGCGCCTCGCCGAGCCGGGTCGATGACGCCTTGTTGCGAGGCGAGCCCCGAGCCTCATCAAGGCTTGTAGTCTTGGGGCGCCATACCTGTGTCCATTGGCAAGATGGCTTCGCCGCCAACACCATGAAGAACGTGTAAACCCGGCCGCCGGTGGGTGTGGTCCGCAGCTCCAGAGGACGGAGGCGCTCGGCCATCCACCGCCTCGCCGGTGCTTGAGCCGATCAAGATCCGTGGCTTGAGCCCTTGAAGGATCATGCCGTCGCACGCTCGACCGGCCGTTAGTCCGCGGATGGGCCACGGCCGCCCAATCGACACGGATGTTGAAGTCGCCGCAGAACTCGAGGAACTCCTTCCTCGTGAACTGCGCCCGCTGTGCCGGTGATGATAGAGTTTGGGACTCGAACCAAAAAATGATGTCGCGAAGAAGATGGCCGCCAGCCGACGTGGACGCCACGACCGCTTGGCCTCTATCCACTTGGTGAATTTATCCACCGCGACTAGAGATGAGTAAAGCCCCGGCGCTTAAAGGGCCCGACCAGATCGAGTCCCCAAACCGCAAACGCCACGTGATGGGGATCGCCCGCAAGGCCCGAGCTGCGATGTGTTTGCCGGGCAAAGAATCGCACCCTCGCAGTGCGCACGATCCGCTTTCGGCGGCGGACACGGCGGTCGGCCAATAAAAACCTTGTCGAAAGGCCTTTCCTACGAGGGATCGGGGTGCAGCGTGGTGGCCGCAGACCCCGCCATGGATATCGAGCAGCAGTTGCTTCCCTTGGTCGGCCAGAACGCATCTCTGGAGGACCCCTTAGGGACTCCTCTTGTAAAGGTCTGGGCCGACCAGGACGAAAGATTTTACCTGCCGAGCGAGGCGCCGGGCCTCGGTCGGGTCAGGGGGGAGCGACCCGTCCGTCAAACGGTTGATGAAGAGCTTCCTCCAGTCGGACTCAGCTGCTAGCACGCTGCGGTTCGACCCGCCAGCCCACGCCGATCGCTGCCGCGGCGCGGGTGACCGTGCTAGGTGAATCGGAGACCGCCGACCACCGAGTCCACCGGATGGAAGGTTGCGTGAGGTCGCAGACGAAGATCCCGTGGATCGCCCTCTCACGGAGGCAAGATTGGCTAGGCAGTCAGCCTCATTGTTGTGGCGTCTGTAGCTGTGGTGGAGCTCGAAAACCTTGAACCGCTCCTCAAGCTTGCGCACTTCTCGATAGTACGCAGCCATACGGGCGTCTCGGGGCTTCGAAGCCTTCATGACCTGGTCGACGACAAGCTTGGAGTCCTCGCGGACGTAGAGTCAGCAAGCGCCGAGGTCGGCAACGATCCGGAGATCGTTGACGAGAGCCTCGTACTCGGCGATGTTGTTGGTCGCGTCGAAGAGCATCCTGATGGCGTATTGAAGTTTGTTCCCGAGTGGGGAAATGATGATTTACTCCTACCGCTACCGCGCGTTCTTGGTGTAGGATCCATCAAAGTACATTGTCCAATACTGGGTCTTCGACACGGTGGCGCTGGCTTGGCCCACTCGGCGACGGCGTCGCCGAGGCTCGCGACTTGATCGCTGTCCGAGGGACGATGTTATGCCGTACATCGAGCTCGAGCGCCCACTTGGCTATCCTTCCCGAGGCGCCGCGATTGTGGACGATCTCGCCGAAGGGGGACACGGTCACCACGGTGATGGCGTCTTCGGTCGAAGTAATGGACGAGCTTTCTCTTGGCGATGAGCATCGCGAGAAGCGCTTCGCACTGCGGTATCGAGCCTTGACTCGGAAAGAACCTCACGATGAAGTAGACCGCCGTTGTACCTTGAGTTCACGGCCTTCCTCCACTCGTTCCACCACAAGGGCCGCACCGACCACTTGAATAGTGGCGCGATGTAGAGGCGGCTGTTCGCTCGGTGCCGGGCGACCAGGACCGGAGGTGAGGATAGGAAGGCCTTCAGCGTGAGGGCTTCCCGAGCCTCCAGGTCTAGCCAAGCGGTCGGATTTCTTGAGCACTGTAGAGCTAAGATTCGCGCCGCCAAGGCGAGACACGAACGACTCAAGGCGCAAGGCACCGTTAGCCTCGACCCTTTGAGATTAGGAACCGGCCCATCCTTGCGATCGCGAGATCTTCTCCCGATTGGCCTCGATACTCGCCGAGATGATGAAGCCAAGCGGCTTCCTTTGGGGACCCCAAGACGATTTCTGGTTGAGCTTTATACGGAACCGTCAAGATTCGCGAAAGTTTCTTCTAGGTCGGCAATAAGGTCGTGGCATTCTCGGTCTTCACGACGATGTCGCCAACGAGGCCTCAACGCTGCGTACCGATCCGTTGTTGAAGCACGCTTGCATACATCGCCGTATGTAGCGCCCGCTTCTTTAGGCCGAATAAAGATAGTAACGTAGCGTAACGAGCCGAACGGCGTGATGAAGGAAGTCGCGAAATGGTCGATTCCTTCAACTTATCCGGTGGTAGCCCGAGTAGGCATCCGAGAAGGAAAGAGACTCGCACTTACCTGTGGAGTCGATGACTTGGTCGATGCGGGGCAAGGAACGGGTCTTTGGGACACGCTTTGTTGAGACTCGTATAGTCAACACACATTCTCCATTGCCCATTTTTCTTTTTACAAGTGCAGGGTTGGCCACCACTCGGGGTGGCGACCTCTTTATAAACCCCGCACCAAAAGCTTGGCGATCTCCTCCTATGGTCCCGCGCCTCTCCTCGTCAAGCGGCACAGCGCGTTGGGCGGCCGCTTTGAGCCCGGCTCTGATGCTCAAGGAGTGCTCGCGACTTCCTTGGGATCCTCGGCATGTCGGAGGACCTCCATGCGAAGACGCCTTTGTTGGCGCGAGGAAGCCGACGAGCGCTTCCTATTTGGCGGGGCGTGGCTCGACCAAGACGGTCTTGGTCGGATCGCAGGATCGACCGCGACCTTCTTCGTGTCCTCGGCGACTTGATGATCCCGCCCCGACTTGCCGGACTCGGGGCGGACTCGAGGCTTCCTCCCGAGATTGTCGAGCTCGGCAGACGCGATGATCGCCGAGGCAAGCTCACAACCGCCCGCTCGCGCTTGTAGGCAAGTCGAAAGATGATGCCACGGTGATGACTCGTGGCCCGCATCTTCACTTTTGAGGTAGACGAGTCGAGATCGCCATGAACTTGGCGAGCATGGCTGCCCCAAGATAGCCTCGATAGGAGCCGGGAAATCCACAACCTCAAAAGTGAGGGTCTCGTGCGGAAATTCCTGGCCCCAAAGGTGACGGGCGTGTCGACCGCTCGAGCGGACGGGCTGTGGCCGGGGATGACGCCGTGAAAGGAGCCTTGCTCGGTCGGAGACTCGAGCGAGGAATCTCCATGGCGCCGAGCGCCTCCACGAGAGGATGTTGAGGCCGCCGCCATCCATGAGCACCTTGGTGAGGCGCTTCTTCCCACGATGGGGTCGACTACCGGCCGGGTATCTTCCCTACCGAATGTGGTCGGGTGATCACCCGATCGAAGGTGACCGGAACTCGACCACCGGAGGTATTGAGGGACGGCTAGTGAGGCGTGTGGACCTCACAGAGGCGAGTTTGAGCCGACGCTTGCGGGCGTAGCACGCCGTCCGCCAAAGATCATGAGGCGCCCGTCGGGTTCGGGAACTCGCCGTCGCTTTTTCTCCACGGCCTGCGGGGCCGTGGCCGCTTTTTTCCTTTGCCCCGCGCGCCGTGGGGCGCAGAAAGGAAATGCCTCAGACTTCGCAGTCCGGTACTTATGTTTGACGGTAACCCGTGGTTCGCACGGCCGTCCATCAATTTCGAAGTGGTCAGCGCGACGGCCGGTCGCACCTGGCCGCTAAGGTGGCGACGGCGGGCAACCACTTGGGACTCGCGGATCTGCTTTCCATGCCGCCCGCTTGTCCGGAGCGGTCGTAAAGGGATCCGATGGACGCCGCCCTTGCTGGGCCTTTCCTCCTTCGAAGATGGCCCCCACAGCCCCTCGCCGAGGCGTGGTTGGTGGCGACGCCGAGGAGCTCCTTGGTGGTCCCGGCTTGAGATAGCCCACTTGTGCACCGTGGCCTTGCAGAGGTACCAGATGAATGCTCCCACGACATCGGCGTCGGAGATGTCGGGAGCTCGTTGCATGGCGGGAAACCGCCGGATGTAATCCCGGAGGGTTTCGGCCGCCGCTTGCAGCCTTCAGTCCCAGAGCTGCTGTGGCTTGCCAAGTGCCTCGAAGTTGCCGGACGAAGAGGGTCTTCAAGTCGCCCGCCTCGATGGTTTTGGCGGGCAAGTACTCGAGCCAAGCTCGCCGAGTCCGCAAGGTAGATGGGGAGGTACTAGATGATGAAGAGATCATCCGTCGCTTCCCGCCCGCATGCGAGCCGGTAGTCTTCAAGCCGCACACACGGGTTCGTGGCCCCAGCAGTACTTGGCGATGTTGGTGGGCACCGGACCGGGCAGAAATCCGCCCGACGGATCCTCGCGTAGCCCGCCCGTGGTCCGGACCATCGGGGCTTGGGCCGCGGCGGTGGCGCCGCCCCACAATACGTGAGTGGACGGCCTCCTCCGCCTTTCTCCGCGCCGAGGGTGGCGCGAACGTCAGAGCCGCCGCCGAGGCGCCGGCGCACCGGGTGCGCGAGGCCCGGGTGGTTCGTGGTGTGGCGCCGCCACGGACCCACCGGCCAGTGGCGGTGCGGGCCCGGTGGCCAGAGGTGGTGCCGAAGCGGTAGGAGCCGGAGGCCGGTATGTGTTGCACGGCCGCACGCTCCACCAAATTTCGGAGGTTCTGGCACGTGGCTTTGGCCTCGGTCACCGGCCCGGAAGGCCTCGGCAAAGATCGCAGCCGCGCCACGCGTCGCTTGCATGGGGAAGAACCGAGGGCCGCTTGATTCTTTCGCCACCAGGTGTAATTGTCAGCTGTCGCCGTCCGGGCCCGCGCGCGGCACCTGCCGGGTCTCGGCTCATCCTGCTCCAGTTAGCCTCGAGCTGGTCGAGTCACCTTCGCTTATCCAGCCTCTTCACTACCGTCACGAATTCGCGCGGTGAGCTTGAGCGCTCAAAGACGCTGTCTTGGTGTTCCTCCTCCCGCGCCTCGGCCGGATGGGGCCCCAGAATCGCGGGGTTATGATTAATCGACCGTGTTCGCCATGTTGCACTCGCGAGTCCGCGCACGGCGGGTACTCCGTGTCGAGCCGGAGTCGTGGCCGGAAGAGTCTTCCAGCTCGTGGATAGAGGCCGCATGTAGCCACCATCGCCACAAGTTGTGAGCTCATGGGAGGTGACACGGCCACCGCCCGGGCACACGGAGCTGCCAGACGTGGCGGAGCGCCCGCGCTCGCTTTGGGACTCGCAGGGCGCCAAGCCGGAGCTTGGCGGTCGCCGAGATGGCGCCCAGAGCTTTGCCGGGCGCGGGCCTCGGGTGGCGGCGCGGGATGAGCGTAAGCCCTCCCGCGGAGGTGACGGCAAAGTTGAGGGAGCCAAGCGATCTCGCCCCGGCCGCAGCCATGCCGCCGCGGTGGAAGATGTCATCGGGAGGCAAGCGGAACCGAGATGGTGATGAAGACGCTGGCCCCTACCGGCGCGCCAACCGCTTGCGCTTTTGAGCACCGCAAGTAAATTTGTAAGTCTAAGGGCCGCGTTCCACTCCTCAATGGTTAGACTCAAGTCCAAGATGTATACCGGATCGGGCCAAGGTCCTACCCAGCCAGGTGGTGGCGTTGTATTCTCTTTAGTACGTATGATCGCACAAAGTTTACAAGTGAGAGTGCTAATGGCTTAGCGAGATGGGTTCCATTGCCCTCCTACGGGGGTTCCTGCCTCCTTTTATACGGAAGGAAGGGGCAGGTTACATCGAGAATTGGGAGAGGACGAGATGACCTACACTAGGAACTTCGGTCCTTCGCTCACGACCGTCACCGCCGTCTTGCCCATGCCGGTCGGTAGCTTAGTTGGTCGTATGTTAGGTATTTCCCGAAACGGCGACCGCCTCGCGAACCTTACGAGTGTTGACGTTGCTGCGCATGACGTGGGTGTTGCCTCGGGAGAGAGCGTGTCTTCGTACTGTATGTGACCGGCCGATGGGACTGGGGGCATGACTTCGGTCAGTCATTAAACCTTCTTGGGAAGGAGCCACCTGCCCTTGTATAGTTACTTCGATTGACCCCGTTCGTGGGGTACGTGGCTGTTGGCTGGTAGAGGCTTTGACACGCGGCCCTTGGCAGGGGTTGTCTTGGCACGATCGGAGTCAGGGGATCCCGACCCGCTGCGGGGGTCGGGAGCTCAGCTTGGTCGGAGCCGGGGAACCCCGTCCCGCTGCGGAGGTTGGGAGCCCTGCTTGGTCGGAGACACTTCCCTCGATCAGTCGGGAAGGGATGTCTCGTGTGATTTTGCGGTGCTTGATCGATAGTGGGTGGGAGCGCCTGTTGGGTTGGAGCTGTGCTTGAGGCCGCCGGCTCGTCGCTTCGGGCCGTTGGGGTGCCCCTGTTATAAGTATTCGTCACAACGGATCATAAAAAAATTACAAATACCAAAATACAAGGCGGCGAACGAACAGGAGCAACAAGACGAGGAAATGACGAAGAAGCTTGAGAAGAAGATGAAGATGGCAGTGGATACGATTGCCAAACGACGGTGGATCTATGCAACATTTGAGAAGAAGATGAGGAGGCAATGCGAAGAGGAAGCGCATATAAATTTTTCGTAGCGACCAGCGCGATTCCTAATTTGCAATTATTTAAGTTATTACTGTCAGTTTCAATATAAAATCGTCTACTAAAAGTTTATTTTCACAAACGGTTTATGATAAGTTGATACATCATAAGCTAGAGACAATCCACGATTACCATAGACGGTTGATTAAAACTATCTCTAATAATTTTAGCGTAATTTTTCTTACGTCTTTACAGATAGATTTTAATACAAACATCAAATTAAACTATATAAGATCGATGAGACGTTAGAAATAACTCTTTACGTGACAGTGTCACACCCTTGGCTTCCGGAAAGCGCTTCACCATCTAGATGCATGCAGTCGAGCCATGGAATTGCGCGCATGGGCGGTCATGTTGGTGAATCGCCGAGAGGACAAGACGCACTTGAGGCCTGGCAATAAAACGCCGTCAAAGAGCGGTGGTGGTGGCGCGTTGAAAAACTTATTCATGTTAGTTGTTTGACCGGCCGGCCCTAGCTAGCTAGCTAGAGATTGTTGGGATGGTGCAGGTGTCGACGTTTCAAGTGTGGGTAGGAGAAAGAAGAAATCGGTGTGAGATTTTTCAAAATCGAAACTCAAGGGCTTATCTAGGCGAAAAATCACAATTACTAAGTGGGGTGGAAGAGCACATCCTAATTAACCTTCCAAAACAATCCCAATGGTCATTAGCCAGAAAATCTACTTATTTTAATTTATGCGTATTTTAACGTAGTTCTTACTGCTTTTTCGTTCGATGAAGTAGTTGTAACTTCCTTATATATATGTTCCCTTCAGCATCACATGCATGTACTGATGTACCAACATGTAGCTAGCAATCTTCTTCCAAAAGTGAAGTTGGGTCAGAGAAATCGTAAATGGCCGCGTAAGTCCTGGCAGTTCCGATACACGTACTCCACGTACGCAGTACTATTCGAACAGTTCGTATTCTACACTAGGACGCAAAACCTACGTACAACTCATCTCTTAGGATATAGGTACTCAAAGAAGAACATTAATTGATAATTAAGCGGCTAAAGCCGTTAGTTCATATCTGGGTGATCCACTATAGTTCTTGTAAGCTTAATTAGGCTGTAATTAAACTTCAATCTTTTGCTAACTCTCTTAATTAATGAATCTTCTCCAGCCTTTGTTTAAAAAAAATAAAAAAAAACCTACAACCTATCACGCTCAAAGACGTACGTACTCACGTACTAACCTCTACACATGAATTGGCGATCCGTGCCATATATATACACTTACAATATTGAATACTCACACGCATACTTAGCAGGGTCGTACTCTAGTCCTTCTCATGCAAACTCAACAATCACCAGTACATGCGATGATGCCGTGATAACTGTACAACGCTTGTGACTTATCCTAAAGTGCTTACATAGATCGATTCATACGCGCCAGTAGCAGCATGCATGTGAATGACAGTTTTGCAGCGATTTCACGTATAAAGATCGATTCATGCGTGCCTGTAGCAGTGCTCTTTCTTCCCGATCGATTTGTCGATCGATCCATCTGCCAGTTTGTCCCATATAAACCCTATTTACTCCTCCCCTCGTCCCTCCAACCACCCAACTGTGTGCTCCTTTATTAAGCCACCGCCATGGCTACCTCCCCACACCACCCTTTCCCACATGGCCAGTCTAGTGCACAGGTGAGAGGTGACCATTACTTAATGCATGCTCCACTGCAGCTTTACAACACAGCGGTCATGTCCATATAAGGCACTGCACTGCGAAACGGTTGAGACCCAAACCAGAAGCTTCTTCTTCAGGAAGTAGCCCGTAGCCAGCCAGCCATAGTGAGGGGACACAGGGGGATGGGTGGCAAAGCAGTGGCGCTCGCTGTGCTGCTCTGTCTGAGCAGCGCGGCGGTGGGTGCGTGGGCTCGGCCAGTCGCTGCCGCCAAGGAAAAGCACGTCAGCGACGAGAAGTTCTTCTGGCTGAAGAAGCACTTCGGCAAGGGACTTGGAGGGGGGTTCGGCAAGGGTGGCGGAATTGGCGGAGGGTATGGGAAAGGTGGAGGGTTCGGTGGCGGCAGCGGAGGCGGACTTGGTGGTGGAGGTGGTGGAGGAGGACTAGGAGGTGGAATTGGCCATGGTATTGGTGGCGGGTTCGGCAAAGGTGGCGGACTTGGCGGCGGTTTTGGTCATGGTATCGGCAGCGGATTTGGCAAGGGTGGTGGACTTGGCGGAGGTTATGGTAAGGGTGGCGGCCTTGGTGATGGAATCGGCCATGGCATTGGTAGTGGTTTTGGTAAAGGTGGAGGTCTTGGCGGCGGCATTGGCCATGGCATCGGTGGTGGATATGGCAAGGGCGGTGGTCTTGGAGGCGGCATTGGCAAGGGAATAGGTGGTGGGTATGGCAGTGGTAGTGGTCTTGGTGGTGGTGTGGGACACGGCATCGACGGTGGCTACGGAAAGGGCAGTGGACTTGGAGGTGGACTCGGCGGTGGCTTCGGCAAGGGTGATGGGCTTGGTGGCAGCGGCGGGTTAGGAGGAGGTGGTGGTGGTGGAGGTGGTGGAGGTGGATTCGGTGGTGGTGGGGGCAGTGGCCTTGGTGGAGGCTTCGGCAAGGGAGGCGGGTATGGTTTCGGGTTTGGCAAGGGTGGCGGCCTCGGCAGTGGTGGCGGTGGCGGCCTTGGCGGCGGTGGTGGAGGAGGAATTGGCGGGGGCCACTGATACGTCTGTTGTGTCTTCACCTGTGTGTTCCTGAGCTCCATTTGCTATCATAATACTTGGTTTGAGTGAGAGCTATACGACGGAGGTCGTTGTTGTGGAAGTTCTTGCTTGCTAGTACGCCTTGTGTTTGTTGGGTTTCTTGTTTGGACAGAATATCTCGTACCTGTATTAATTTGGTGATGGTGATATGATCACAGTATGTACGTACTCTAAGCCATGTTCGTTCAAATGATAGAAATATAGTAAACTAAGTAATTAAGCTGGTTTAATTATGCGCACGTATATGAATGACCCTGGCATTTAATTGGTGCGGGCAAATGTAACATTCCGAAAAATTCAAAAACAGATAAAATAAAATTTTAAAATAAAAATTTGAGTTTGAAATATGATTTAGTTTGAATTTTCACCTTTTCTGAATTTTTCTTGAATTTTGGTCTTTAAGAAAATCATTTTTATTTGCTTGAATCCCGATTTTTCCAATCTTCAAAATATAAAATCACATAAGAATAAAATCTAGAGAAAATATAATTAAGTCCAATGATCACTCCAGAGCCTTCCCAAGGAATTTCAGAAATATTTGAAAGCATTTAATGCAGTTATAAAATCAAATTACATTATTAAATTGCATTTTTCTCAAAATGTGAAGGCTAAATTATATAAATATAAAATTAGGAGAAAATATAAACAAATCCTAAACTGCCTCCATAGTAACCCATAAAATTTTGAATGGAGTTTGAATAAATGTATTGCTAACAACAGCAACATTGTTAGATTTAATTAAATTTTTACTAACAAGATAACCTTCTAAAAATTTTATGAACTCGTCTATCCAGAGTGAACTGAAACAACAGAAAAAATTTCAGAAAAATATAACCTTATCTGATGCATTTAGAAAATCAAAACACATAGAAGTTAAATAAGCTCACAGAACAATTTAATAATATTATAAAAATAAATATGTTTGGTCATCATCTGCAATTTTTATGGTAGTCCATGTGAACCATTAGGATCAGACAGGAAAAGTTTCATATAAAATAAAGCTCATTTGAAAGTACAGAAAAATAAAAGTTAGAATACTGAAAATTAACACAGTGTATTTGTCAAAATTTTATAAAATCACACAAGTCATATCATGAGCCGAAAATTCTACAGTAGGATAAATATTGTCTCCAGATCATGCATAAAAAGTTTGAAAAACTTTTTACTAGAAATAGCCACTCAATTAAATGTATGAACCCTATCATGTCCAGTATAGAAAACTCCAGTGCCTTCCATTTGTTCTCTGCCATACAGGACCCATCATTCCTGGCCCACTCGCCAGAGGTTCACAGCCTTGTTCCATTGCCGCCCTTGGCCCACCAGGCAGTTTCCTTGCTGCCCCTGGCACGCTTCTGCTGAACCCAGCCGAAATCCCCAGCCCCTCTTTACTCCAGCCAGCACTGCCTGTTGGAACTTCTGAACTTTTGAAGTTCTGAAGCTCTGAAATTCCGTCCAGAGAGCATAATATTATGTATATTAAATCCGCAAGGATTCCTGGCCTTCGCCCGCGTCACGTCGATTTCGGGCCGATGTGGTCTCTCCGCCATGTCACCCGTTTGCGCCCGTCGTTGGACGGTTCAAGAATTTTGTCCACACCATTTGGTCGCTAATGCGCTGTAGCGCGGTGGAATGGCCTCTCCATACAAGCGCGAGGGAGCTTGTTCGAGTCCTAGCGGCGCACGCGCCAGGAAATTTCCAAAATTATGCGCCTTGAATTCGCCCTTTTTTGTGAAAAGGCCCCAAAAAATTTAAAAATTACATGCAGATCCCTTTTTTCGCAAAAGACCCCACAAAATTTTAAAAATTATGTACAGACCCCAAAAAACCCTATTTGGGAAAGGCCCCTAAATTTTTTTTTAATTACGTGCAAATCCTCTTTGGGAAAAAGGACCATAAATTTTTAAAATTACGTACGGGACCCCACAAAATCTGGAGTACACCTTTTTTGTGAAAAGGTCCCCAAAATTTTTAGAAATACATAAAAGACCCCAAAAATCTAGAATTCGCCTTTTTTTGGAAAAAGCCCCCAAATTTTTTTGAAAATTACGTATAGATCCCTTTCCCCGAGAAGACAAAAAAAAGATGAAAAGACACCCAAAAATTAGGAAAAAAAAATGAAATGGAACCCAAAAATTTGGAAAATTACGTATAGACCCCTTTTTCTGAAAAGACACCTAAAAATTCGGATTTCGCAAGCTTTTTTTAAAAAAACCACCGAAAAATTTTGAAATTGCAGGAAGGCCTTGAAAATTACTCTATTGATGCGTGAGCACGTTGCGGCTGGAGCGGTGTGCTTCGCGCCCACGCATCTAGTTGAGAAACAAGAACTCACAAATATGAAAACGAGATTTGTCCTGCAACTTCAACCACGCAGCTTTACTGGTTTTTCATTTGCTTATATGGACTAGAGTTTACAGGCTTCAAATAGCTATCTGCACTACAAAACCGAATCAAACTCAGCTAATTCAGAAACCAACTGGACACAGCACTATTCCTTTTCCAGAAACACAACCTTTTACAGAACTCTGAAGTTGACTCTGAAACTTCCCTAAACCTGAGCTAAACTCTAAGACATCAAGTTTAGATAACACTGCCTTCCTCCCTCTGTTTCACTCGGTCAAATAAAGCTCATCCCTCAGCCATGCCCTGGCAACCGAAACTTCAGTGTCGCCCACAAGACCGAGCCGGGTTCACACCCCTGGCCATGGTCAATTTCATGAACACTATCATATTGTTAGTTAAGCCTTGACACATGCACTTTCCATTCATGGTTTTTGCATGCATGGCAAGATTAGATCGTGCATGCCTTAATTCACGATTGACGCAGAAATCACTGCGATTCATTTCCTTTGTAAGCTTCCTTTCCTTTGTAAGCTTTCTTTCCTTTGCATGCAAGCTCGTTTTCCCTCCTATAAATAGAGGAGAAGAAGAATAGAAAAGCATCAAGTATTGCAGCACAAATTCAGTGTGTGTTCAAGTGTCCAGTACGTGTGCATGTCTGTGATCTAGTGCAGAGGAGTTCATCCCGCCACACCACCGGCGATCCAACAAGTGGTATCAGAGCTCGTTATCGGCGTTGGCGCGATCATGCGTCAAATGCCTCGAGCACGAACAGCCGCCACCACCCTCCGGCTCGTGATCGCTCCACAGAGGAGGAGACGACGGGCGACCGCGGGCTGGTCGTGTGACGCGTGGTCAAGGAAGGGGGAGGCGGGCCGGTGAACTACCCCACGCTGACCAAGACAAACTACAACGACTGGGCCTTGTTGATGAAGATCAAGCTGCATGCCCGGAACCTCTGGTGCACCATCGATCCCGGCAACGACATCGACGTGCACGAGGACCGGATGGCGTTAGACGCCATCTGCAGCGCAGTGCCACCGGAGATGATCTCCACTGTCGCGGTCAAGCCGTCCGCGAAGGAGGCGTGGGAGTGTCTCCGAGTCATGCGGATCGGCGACGACCGCATCCGGAAGACGAGCGACACGATCGCGCGGCGCCAAGACGAGCACTGGCGTTCCGGGACGGCGAGGGCGTCGAGGACTTCGCTCTGCGCCTCACGGGCCTCGTCAATCAACTCGCCACCCTCGGCGATCCAGAGCCCCCCGTCAAGGTCGTCGAGAAGTACCTCCGCATCGCGTGTGGCAGGTATAAACAATTGATTATTTCTATGGAAACCCTGCTCGACATCTCCACCCTCTCCGTCGAGGAGATCACCGGCCGACTTCTGGCATCGAAGGACGATCCCGAGCCGCCTCCAGCCCAGAGCGGGGGCAAGCTGTACCTCACGGAGGAGCAATGGCTGGAGCGGTACAAGCAGAAGGAGCAGGAGAGCCCTCGAACCGGCGGCAGCTCCTACAACCGCGAAAGCGCCAGCGTCCAAAGGGGGGAAGCCGTGCGGGAACGCGGACGCTACGGAAGGGTGCGTACCAGTGCCGGCCCAAGCGGCGACAAATGTCGCTACTGCGGCAAAATTGGCCACTGGGCTAAGGAGTGCAGGAGCAGGAAGAGGGACGAGCAGGCCCACGTGGCCCGAGACGACGAGCCTAGCCTCCTCTTGATCCAAGACGGAGCCATCCTCACCAAATCGCCGCCATCACACAGAGCTCACCGTGGCAGGCCCAGCAGCAGCTGCCGCCAAGCCGCCTCAATCCGGGGGCACCTGCACCTCATGCGGCACCTCATCCACAGCCACTATCTAAGCATGTTGAGCTGGTGGAGAGCAAGGTGTTCGTGGCGCTCGAAGGTGAGGAGGACCGCGACTCCAAGCGATGGATCTTCGACACTGGGGCCACCAACCACATGACAGGGTCCTGGGCGGTGTTCTCCGACCTCAACACAGGCATCACCGGCTCTGTGCGATTCGGAGACGGATCTATGGTCAAGATCGAGGGATGCGGAACCGTGCTCTTCGCATGCAAGAACGGCGAGCACCGGACCCTTCCCAATACCTACTTCATCCCACGCCTCACCGCCAACATCGCTCACCGCGTCAATCGACGAAGGTCGGTTCCAAATCCCGATTGAGGACGGATATCTGCGGTACGTGATGACCAGCGGCGCCTCCTTGCCAAGATCCACGGAGCGCGGCCAGTATGCGTGCTCGACATCAACATTGCACGGCCACCGCTTTGCCTCGCGTCTGTTTGAGGACGCTGGCGCTGGCACGCTTAGGTTCGACCATGCCAACTTCGCCATTGCGCAAGATGGGGCGTGAAGGCCTCGTCCGTGGCCTTCCCATGCTGTCCTGTGGAGCAAAGTGCGAGGCTTGTCTCACGGCAAGCATCGTCGCGACCGCTCCGCGCACCAAGCACACGCCATTCCACCAAGCACTCGAGCCGATCCACGGCGATCTTTGCGCCCGATCAGCCTTTCATGACACCGAAGGGAACCGCCATTTCCTCCTCCTCGCCGACGACTACAGCCGTTTACGTGGGTGGTGTTGTCGCCCACCAAAGAGGCCGCACGAGACGCCATCAAGCGCATCCAAGCGGCGCAGAGCGCAAGAGCGAAGCAACCGCGCGCGCACGCACGGATCGCGAGGAGAGTTCACGGTGGTAGACTTCAACAGACATCGCGCCGAGCTCGAGTATGGCGTGAAGTGACCGCGCGACGCACCACAAAGAAAACGGCGCTGCCGAGCGCGCGAACCAGACGGTGGTCGGGACGCGAGAAGCATGCTTAAGGCGAAGGGCTCCGGGCAAATTTTGGGGAGGCAATCACCACGGCGTGTACATCCTCAACCGAACGACGACGAAGGGTACCGTGGCAAGACCTCAGACGAGCTCGAACGGGAGTACGCCGCGAGACATCACCTACGACGTTCGGATGCGCCGCCCATGTCAAGGTTGTCAAGCCCAACCTCAAGAAGCCGGACAACTAGAACGGCCAATGATCTTCGCCGGCCATTTAACCCGACTCCAGGCATATCGGGTCACGACCCGATGGCGGCGAGTCCACATCAGCCGCGACGTCATCTTTGACGAAGAGGCGCGGTGGGAGTGGAGTGGTGATCAAACGGCGGACGGCGACAGTGAGTTTGTCATCGAGTACACCACTGTGGTCCAGCCTGAGGTGGTGACCACGCTTTGGCTGAGCCTCAGCAGGACTACGACGCCCTCCAACTCATACGCGACGCCATCACTGCCACGATCACCAACACACGCGCCAAGCTCGGAGGCGGGGTCGTCCACACCGGCACCGGCACACGCTCCGATCGAGTTCGCTTCACCGCCAGCTAATGTGGAGGAGGCCCTAGATGCTGAACACGATGATGACGTCCCGCTTCGTTTTCGCGCTATCGACAACATTCTCGGTCCAACGACACCACCCGGGATGGCGTGCTGGGATCTGGACGAGGATCTGCTCCTGGCGAGCATCGACGAACCGACCACATTCGAGCAGGCTCAAGCGCACGAGTGCTGGAGGACGACCATGCTCGATGAAATGACATCGATCGAGTCGAACGGTACCTGGGAGCTCGTCGACCCACCACCGCGCCAACACCCAATTGGGCTCAAGTGGGTCTTCATGACGAAGAAGGACGCCACGGGCATCGTCATCAAGCACAAAGCCCGGCTTGTGGCAAAGGGGTACGTACAACGTCAAGGGATCGACTACAACGAGGTTTTCGCGCCGGTGGCAAGGCTCGAGTCTGTCCGACTCCTGTTGGCACTCGCGGCGAGCGAGGGCTGGCCAGTCCATCACATGGATGTTAAATCGGCCTTCCTCAACGGGAGCTGCGGGAGAAGTCTATGTCGCCCACCCACCGGGGTTCATGGTCGCCGCAAGGAGCGTAGGTGCCGCGTTCGATCAAGGCTCTCACGGCCTACGTCAAGCCCGCGCGCATGGTACGCCAAGCCGACGCTCTCGGTGTCGCTCGGGTTCCAGTAGCGATGTAGAAAGCATGCCGTGTATAACCGCGAAGCGGCACACACCGATTACTCGTGGGCGTTTACGCCGACGCGACATCGCTCATCATCGCGGTGACAACATCGAGTTGAAGCGGTTCAAGAAGGAGATGATGAACACATTCCGTATGAGCGATCAGGGCTGCTCCACTACTACGGCTACCGGAGGTGAACCGCACCGGCGAGCATCACCATCACCGTGGTGCCTACGCGATGAAGATCTTGGAGGCGGCAGGTCAGCAAACTTCAATGTCAAGATCGGCGAATACTTATAACAGAGTACCCCAACGGCCTAAGGCGACGAGCCGCGGCCTCAAACACACTCAAGCCCAACAGTCGCCTCCGGCCCACTCCGACCGAAGCACTCGCAAATCCACACGGACATCCCTTCCCGACCGATCGAGGAATGTCTCGACTGCGGGGCTCCCGACCGCCGCGAGACGGGGCCCGGCCCACCAGCGAGCTCCCGACCGCCGCGGCGGGTGGGATCCTCGACCGATCGTGCCAAGACAACCCTTGCCAAGGGCCGCGTGTCTAAGGCTTTACCAGACAAAAGCCACATACCCCACGAACGGTCAATCGAAGTGACTATACAAGAGCAGGTGGCTCCTTCCCTAGAAAGTTTAATGACTGACCGAAGTCATGCTCCCAGTCCCATCAGCCGGTCACATATAGTACGAAGACACGCCCTCTCCCGAGGCAACACCCACGCGGTAGCGCAGAACGCCAACACTCGTAAGGTTCGCAGAGGGCGTGTACGCCGCTTCGAAATACCTAACCGCCTCGACCGACTAAGCTTACCGACCCAAAGCATGGGCAAGATCGGGCGATGATCGGTCACAGAACGAAGGACCGAAGCTCCTAGTGTAGGTCGCCTCGCCCTCTCCCAATTCTCGATGTAACTCTGCCTTCCTTTTCAGATAAAAGGAGGTAGGAACCCAGTAGAAGAGAGAGAGCGCCATCAAACCCATCTCGCTAAGTCATTGGCACTCGCTTGTAAACTTTGTGCAATCATCATGCATCAAGGGAATACAACGCCACCACACGAATCGAGTAGGGATCTTGGCCGAACCAAGATACATCTTGGACTTCGAGTCTAACCATTCAGGAGTGGAGCGCGGCCCCTTAGACTTACAAATTTACTTGCCGGTGCTCAAACGCCGGCACTAGCGCGCTGTAGGGGCCTTCGCGTCTTCATTACCATCTCCGATTCCGCTTGCCTCCTCGATGGCATCTTCCACCCACGACGGCATGATCGCGTCGAGCCGGATCCGCTCGGCTCCTCAACTTTGCCGTTGTTTCTACGGGAGGCTTACATTCATCCTCGCCGCCACCGGAGGCCCGTGTTCCCGCCCAGCTCTGCCGCCATCTCGGCGACCGCTAAGCTCCGGCAGCGCCCACGAGTCCCAAAGCCGGAGCTCGGGAGCACTCGCCACGCTCGGCGAAGCTCCCGTGGGCACGGGCAGTGACCATGTCACCTCCCGCGAGCTCACGACTTGTAGGCGATGGCGGCTACATGCCGGCCTCTATTCACGAACTGCCGAAGACTCTTCCACCACGACTCCAGCCTCGACGCGGAGTACCGCTTGGCGGCGCGACTTCGCGAGTGCAACATGGCGGGCACGGTCGATCTAATCATAACCCCGCGATGTTACGGGTCCCCATCCGCGCCGCAAGCGCAGGAGGAGGGAACACCAAAGACGAAGCGTGAAGCGCGCTCAAGCTCGCCCGCCAACTCGGGCCGACAGCGCAAGAGTTGGATAAGCGAAGGGCTGAGCTCGACCAGCTCCAGGCTAACCTGGAGCAGGATGAGCCCGAGACCCGGCAGGTGCCCGGCGACGCGCGCGGACGCGCGCGATAGGTACACCACAAGCTGGCGGAAGAATTCGACGGCCCCCAGTTCTTCCCCCATACAAGCCAGAACGTGGCCGCGGCTGCGATGCTGCTTCGAGGCCTTCCGGAGCCGGCCGACCCGGAGGCCAAAGCCACGTACCAGAACCTCCGGGGGCTGGTGGAGCGTGCAGCCGTGCAACACATGCAGGCCTCCGGCTCCTACCGCTCCGGCGCCACCTCAGGTCACCAGGCCCGCACCGCCGCTCGAAGCCGGCTGGGTCCGGTGAAGGCGGCGCCACACCACGAACCACCCCAGGCCTCACGCACCCTGGTGCGCCAGCGCCTCGGCGACGCCTATGACGTTCGCGCCACCCTCGAGGCGCAGAGAAAGGCGACGGAGGAGGCCGTCCACTCACGCATTGTGGACGGCGGCGCCACCGCCACAGCCTCAAGCCCCGATGGTCCCGGACCACGGGCTTTACGCTGTGGGATCCGTCGGTAGATTCCGCCGTCCGGGCGCCCCAACGTCGCCAATACATGGGGCCACTAACCCGGTGTACGGCTTGAAGACTACCGGCTCAGATGCGCGGCGGGGGAGCGACGGATGATCTCTTCATCATCCAAGACTTCCCATCTACCTTGCGGACTCGACCGAGCTTGGCTCGAGTACTTGCCCGCCAAAACTATCGTGAACTGGCCGACTTAAAAACCCTCTTCGTCGGCAACTTCCGTGGCACTTACAAGCGCCCGCAACTCCAGGACTCGAAGGGCTGCAGCGGCGGCCAAGGAAACCCTCCAGATTACATCCGATGGTTTTCGCCAATGCAACGAGCTCCCGACATCTCCGCGCGCCATGTCGTGGGAGCATTCATCTACGGCACCTCCTGCAAGGCCCTGTTACACAAGCTGGGCTGTCTCAATCCCAGGACCACCAAGGAGCTCCTCGACATCGCCATCCAACCATGCCTCCCATGAGGAGGTGGGGCCATCTTCGGGAGGAAAGGCCCAAGTAGGGCCCGGCGTCCAAATCGGGTCCCCTTCCGACCGCTCCGACAAGCGGAAACGGCATGGGAAACAGATCCGCGAGTCTCAAGTGGTCGCCACTGTCGACCGCCCTGCCAAGCAGCGGGCGCGACCGACCGTCGCGCCTGACCACTTCGAGAAATTGATGGAAAGCCCGTGCCCGAACCACGGGTTCCCCGTCAAACACAAGTACCGGGACTGCGAAGTCCTGAGGCACTTCCTTTCCTGCGCCCCCACGACGCCGCGGGGCAAAGGAAAGAAGCCAGCCACGGCCCCACGGGCCATGGAGAAGAAGGTGGACGACGAGTTCCCTGAACCCGACGGCTGCCTCATGATCTTTGGCGGGCCGGCGTGCTACGCCGACAAGCGTCGGCTAAAACTCACCTACCGTGAGGTCCACACCGCCTCACTAGCCGTCCCCCAATACCTCTGGTGGTCAGAATTCCCGCTCACCTTCGATCGGACTGACCACCCCGACCACATTCCCCAGCCGGGAAGATACCCGCTGGTAGTCGACCCTATCGTGCACTACAAGAATCAGGGAAAAATTCGTGGGCCAAAAACCCACGAATTTATGCTAAAACCCACGAATTTAACTTAAATTCGTGAGCAAACCGTCGAATTTAGTTTACGAATTTAACTCGACGAAATTAATTAATTAAATTCGTGGGTACCCACGAATTTAAGTTAAATTCGTGGGTTTCTACTAAGCCCACGAATTTAATTGGGTTTCTGAGTTAAATTCGTGGGTTTAAAAAACCCACGAATTTAATCAGTTAAATTCGTGGGCTGAAAAAACCCACGAATTTAATCAGTTAAATTCGTGGGCTGAAAAAACCCACGAATTTAATCAGTTAAATTCGTGGGTTTTTTCAAATTACAATTTAATCGATTAAATTCGTGGGTTTTTTCACCACGATTTAATCGTTAAATTCGTGGGTTTTTCAAATTTACGAATTTAACTGTCATTTTTACAAAAAAAATGTGTATATATCCAAATGATTTATATATATATATGTATCGCACTCAATACATATATGTATATATATCCAAATGTATGTATTTTTATATATATATGTATCGCACTCAATACATATAACAACTAAAGAAGAAAAGAAAAGGCAAAAGAACATTGAAACTAAAAATTGCTAAGTTTAAGAATAAATAAGATCATCTATTTTGTTCAAATCGATCGAACGTAACACAAAAGACAAACTCCACAATGAAGTTGAATCGAACGAATAATTAACAAACGAGACACTAAACCTATTACGAGATTAAAATACTGAAACCAACCTTTTAACACTTCAAAACCGGCTTAAAACTAAGTCTCCGAATGTACAAAATTTCGCATGACCTCTCTTGTAAATAGGACATCCACTCAAGCAGACAAAAAACATTTGCGCTTATAATATATATATATCAATCTCTCAAATCGAAGGAGACATTCTAGCGAGATCCTTAGATAATCCAATCACACATCCAACGGCAATTTGTAAACTACGCAATGACGTATAAACACATTACAACCACAATAGATACAATCCACATCCATTAAAATAAGTCCATCACAATAAGTCGATCACAACGTATCCATCACAACAAGTTATAAAATACAACAGATTATACACCAATCGAGCTCACAATGGAATTCATGCCTCGGGTTGTTGGAGTTATGGGCGCTACCACCACCGTTCATTACAGTAGTAACATTATCTTGATTCACATGAATGTCAATATGAGAATATCAATAGTACTATTCAACCAAGACACAATATGAGAATATCAATATGACAGTCAAGCTAAACAAGAATAGGTATTATATATAAGAACTACACGCATTTAGCTAGTCAAGATATGCCGCAATAATCATATGAACATCAATCTCATATTCAATGAAGTATCAAAGTAATACTCTAGTATTAACATAAGGCCAAGATTACAACTACAATTATTTAATTCAACTTCCAAAGACCCCAATTGCATCACCGAGTATTCAAAAGATAACAAGCAAAGTGAAAATAGTTCAAAGAAGCAATAAGCGTTTTGGTAGTCATTTTAAGAGTTCAATATACAAAGTACAAATATAAAGCATTCTACAAGGATAAACAATCGATTGTACATGGGCAAACAACATTCTACAAGGATACCATATGAAGCATTTAAAATATAAGTTCACAATTGAACAAGTTGTCTTAAGATAACTTTTCAATTCCAAGAAGTCAAGACAATATAAGGTTCAAATCAAAAGTTATCTACATGAGCACAAGATATGGGTTCATAATTTGGTAAACCATCACTTATCTACATGAGCACAAGAATGAACTTTCATAAGCACACAAGTTAACCTTTCCAAGTATGAACATTGAGATGATTTGTGCAAGGTTTAAGAAAGAGTTGCCTAAATATCCTAAAATCGACTCAGTTGTGCATTTCAACAAAAATTATCACTTTTGCAACAGATTACTAAGATTGATATATACTAAAAGAATGAACTAGATTTCCTACTGAGTATATGTCCATCCATTGCACACGTAATCTCATATTCAATGAAGCATATGTAATCTCATATTCAAAGAATGAACTAAAGTTCCTACGGAAGCATATGTTTCTAAATTTGAGCAAGAGAAAGGAAGGGATGGGGCAGTAGCTCACCAAGTAATCAAACTCCACAACAAAGTTCAAGCTAACGAAAAATTAACAAATGAGACACCAAACCTACTACCTCTACTAAAAGACTGAAACCAACCTTTCAACTCTTTCAAACCGGCTTAAAACTAAGTCATTGAAATGTACAAAATTTCGGCATGACCTCTCTAGTAAATAGGACATCCACTCAACAGACAAAGAAACATTTGCAGTTATAATATATATACCAATCTCTCAAACCAGAAGGAGACATTCTAGCAGATCCTTAGATAATCAATCACACATCCAAAACGGCAATTTGTACAAGAATTGACAAACTTAGCTCGTGTCGCAAACTTATAATATTTTCGACATCCATACATGTGGTGTCGTCCGAGGTGGTCGCAGGGCCCACGGGTTGAAGTACATAGGCATTCCTTGGCTTGGCATAGGTGGTGGGTACATGTAGAACGGGTTTGGAGGTCAGGGAGCCCTGTAAGGCATAGACAGTACATCATGCCACATATAAATCATTCATCAAATTTTACATAACGAATTGAACCGATCCGTTTTACATGGTGCCTCTCCTAGAAGGTGGTGCATCTGTGGATTGAACATGTAGAAAGGAGGAGGAGGTGGGAGCTCTGGGATCATAGTTTGTGATATGAAGTACACATAATAGAGTTTTTCAAAATAAAGAATGCATGAGAATATCATATAACCCGAGGTGCATCTCCTAGGGTGGTGCCTGCATCCCAAGAGGGTTTATGAAGGACGCCGGGAGGCCGAGCACCCTGTGATGCTTCTCCTTGTGGTGGTGGCTGCATGTGCGGAGAAAACATGTAGAAGGGAGGTGGCTGGGAGCCCTATGACATAATAGTCCAGTTTGAGAATTCGTGATTTTACGAGCTAAGTGAATTAAATAGTAATGAACTCAAGTATCTTTACTGCGAATAGAGGGCTAAACACCGCACGTTAGGTCCAAGAGATTGTGACATTCTTGCATATAGATTGTTTGTTAGATTTTAATCACAAATGTAAACTTGAGCGCTTTGTTCAAAGTTGAGATTGTACCGCAGATACATTTTCATGTATTCGAGTCTTCTCGCTTCTGAGCTTCCTCTCGTGCTTGACGAGACTCTTCTCGTGCTTGACGAGCCTCCTCTCGCGCTTCACGAGCCTCCTCGTGCGCTTGTGCTTCCCGTGCGGACCTCGACGAGCGAGCACTCCCCTGTGAGGAAACCGAGCCTCGTGGAGGACGATCGCATTCCACAACTCCATCCCCCATGGCCCACCTACAAACGATATATACTGAAATGTGACCATGCAATTTTTTTCCCTTAGTAGAGCGAAAACAAATAAAATCAGTTTTATTAACGAACCTCCCATGCTTTAGGCCCCTCCAAATGGTACAACGCTCCACATCGACCGGTGCGGCCCTCCAATCAACCTCCTACCCATGACGTTGTGTCATTTGTTCCGCATATGATGCCTACAAAACAAAGATTTTGGTGCTCCTGGATGTAAATTTGCACAAAACATATTGTGTCATTTATACTTACCATCCTCTCACTAGCCCCGCTGTCGCACAACACATCCGGTTCTGTGGATCCTCGCCTTGGTGCCCCGGATGTAACTTCCACAAAAGTGGGAGTACTCCCACTTTCACCTCCTACGATGCAAAGTTGTAAACATAGTGACAAATTTACTAACAATTATAATATCGATATTTACCATGCGTTGCTCTAGGCCAATGTGTCCGTCTGCGCCGTACTTGTGCTTCCCCAATCTACTTCTTCTGTTCCCTCGATTTCTATTTGATTTTTCTTGAAAACCCTCCGACCCCCAGTACCGGCACATCCACCTCCAAGCCTCCATGTCCTTCATTATCCAATCGACCGAGCTCTGGAGATACTCTTGTTCTGTCAGGTGTATCCTCCTCGCCTCTGGTCCTCTTCTCATGTTCACCTTCTTCACCCTCTTGTAAAAATTGATGACAGCTTGAATGCGTGCATTGCTGAATGAATCTCCGACAACCTTTTGTGCCGCCCTGTTGAAGACGCTTTTGGCCTTCTTCAAAGCGTTGTAATCGTCTTCGTTCTCAAGGCGGAACCTCTCCTGCATATAATCACACACTGTCAAATTGTACTTACATTTAAAGCAATACTCAAATAGAGTACGTACATAACGCAAACTCACCCAGAAGCCAGCCCACACTGCGCCCTGACATGTTTGGTTGTCTTCGCCTCCTTCCACGTTCTCCTTCAATGCCCAGTGCTTCCAGTTGTGGGCCGCGAATCTTTCCCCGCCTGACTCAACCATGCCAGGTAGTAGTACCGCCAAGGGCTCCCAAGACGGCGTTAACCTTTGTAATGTGGCCCGTCCCCACCCAACCCGGCTCTTCCAAAGTGCCTACAACAAAATACAAGACAAAGATGCATCAAAACAATAAGTTGTCACCTAGCTAATGCTAAAAGAGAAGATATAATCACATTACTGCTCCCTGTACCTCTATCAACCTCCTATCGGCCAAGGTTGCATCTCTTGACGAATCGAGACGGTTTTACTTAAACTGAAATGCAAATAATTAGTTCATAGACATTACAATGTAAATATGGAGATTAAAAGATAATCCAATACTACATATACCGATGGTACCAAGAAGACCCCCTCTTCAATCGGCTCTAAGGTCGCCTCCAATCTCTGCCACGCCGCCTCGGCCTCGGCGTGCATCAGATCTGTTGTCCCATCGCCACCACCCCAACGACCTCCTCGTCGTCCGCCTCGCCCATGTCGCCATGCTCACATCCCAAATGCCCCTCCTCTCGCAACCCCTACTCGCCTCGTCCTCGTGGTCGCTCTCTACCTTTGTTCTCGTGCTCGCCATCGAAGCACCTCGAGCCGCTGCTCCGCCACTTGCCTAATCTGCGCCGCCTTGAGAAATATATGCGCCGCCGCCGAGTCCTCGACCATCGTAACCCTTGCTCCTCGACCTTCCGGAGGACGACCACCGAACTTGCCTTTAAGCTTGTCAACTGATGCTGAACATACTCATCTGCTCAAATTTGACAAGAGTTAGTATACTGTTTTACAAATAATTTTCAATAACTTGCAAAAAGAATGAGACAACTATAACATGTAAAAATGAAGGAGACAACAATGACTTGTAAAATGAACGAGGCAACAATAATCTTACAAAATATACATATCAAAAGTCGCCGGCTTCGGAATGCTTCGTGACTCGTATTTCATTGAGACGTGCTTGAAGACGTGCAATCCTTACCGACTTTCGAGGGCGTTTCCGTGACGGGCGGGTTCATCTGTTATTACGCTGCGGCATCGGTAGGTAATTGATCGAGTCCTCGCCCGTCGGAGACAAGGAAGGAATCCTATAGCTTCTTCTTGATATACATCACCCACATCATCCTCTACGTTACTTGCCACATACGAAACATCCCGTGAGGGTATACTTGAGGTTAACTTTAAATACAACCCACCAAGCCTTCAAGCTACGGTGAGGATAGCTCGTAGTACACTGCTCAACTTTGATGTGCAAGCACGATGTTATTGATATGGCCCTGAAGCCGCGAACTGTGCTTCACCTCCACCATCCCAAAGTCATCGACACGTGTGCCGTTGTGTGGATCGAACCAATGGCAATCAAAAAACACGACCTTCAGATCTTTGCCACCCCAAAGGTATACTCAATTATGTTTTGTACAACACCGTAGTAGTCTAATATATCGCCGCTGGAATCGGATGACGTTGTGACTACTCCGCTGTTTGAAGTGGCCGCAAGTGGACGGCTAGCTTCTAATTTCACTGTTCGAAAACGGAACCCGTTCACATCACAAATGACTATAGCTCCTTGCCGTCACATCACCATGTGAGAGCGCCGGAGATCCTCATGGACGGAGGCATCACGCATACACTATATAGCAACATTCATCATTTGTTAGTCTAATATTAAGTTACTACAACAATTCATTTTAGAAAAATGAATAAATAGTCAAATTACATGCTGACGGAACCATTGCACGAAGCTTGGGCCGCCTTTCAACCCATCACGACGTAGGTTATCCAATTGCTTAGTTGTGGGTTGTCGAGGTGACTTCCAATTTTCTTTGTCAAATACTCTGCGTCATTTATTCTCGGGTTAAAAAGGACACTACACTGAAATGTTCAAAACATAATTCAGAAAGTCACTTACTCAAAATATTTTTCAACTTCTACCATGTTAGTGAACATGTAAAGCATGGCCATGTTCCACTCCTCATACTCAACATGGTGTGCAGTGTACGACCCAACAGGTTGACCCTTGCATTGAAAAAGCTTAAGTTCGCTCAACGGTTCTTCTTCCGCGGCACGGTACCGATTCTTACGGACGTTCACGTTGTGCTTGCGTGCGAAATACTTTGTTGAGAAGTTTGTGATCTCTTTACTTGCATAAGCCTCTGCGATACACCCTCTACCCTTGCCTTGTTGCGCACTTGTAGCTCTAAGCTTTTTCAACTCCCTTTCCTGACTATACATCCATCTTGAACTGCGCAGGACCTCCAACCTTCGCTTCCCAAGGTAGATGCACCAAAGTGTTGCATCACATTCATAAAACCAGTGGAAAGTTTTTTCCAACTTGCATACAAGCAATGGAATTCCCTTCTAACTTCGCATCAACGCCTTAGAGATTTCCTTACCGCATATCTGCCTATAGAAGTAACTGAGCTCGGCCAACATCCTCCACAACTCATTATCAAAATAGCCACGAAACATTACCGGAACAAGTCTTTCCATGATAATATGGTAATCATGACTCTTTAGCCTGCTTTAGCTTACGGTCTTGACATTCACAGCCGCTTTATGTTAGATGCATAGCGGTCGAAACTTTAGAGTTTTCAACCACCTCAAAATCATTTACGGTCTTACGGCTTCACACAAGATGGAGCTCGTGGCGGCTCTCATTCCCATTTAAACCAACTTTAACCTCGAGCCACGGCCTAGCACAATGATCACCCATGTCTTTCCTAGCACTCACGTTATCCTTTGTTTTGTCGGTTACATCAAACACCATGCTTATGATGCTTTACGCCACATTGCGCTCTTGGTGCATTAAATCTATGTTATGCGGCGAATCAAAGCTTTCAGTAAGGCAGCTCCCAAAGAAAAGAAATATGAGTCCAGTTGTGCTCCTTTCCATAGCTGAAACCCACTTCCGAGATCGTACAAGCCGACTATGCCACTCACTATCTCCTCTCCCCGTGAGTCGCCGGGGCCCTTTTTAACTTCTCATCCTTTTCGAATGCTTTGGCGTCGTTCCTAAAAGGGTGCCTCGCCGAAGCCATCGTCGATGGCAATCGAAGAATGTGATCTTTTACCGTCGCGTGAGCCTGAATGCATCGTAGTCACCATACAAATTGGACAACACAGCGACCATGAACACACCACCGCCCAAATGCCATATGCCAACAAATCATGGACCGACCACGGTATGCGGCTCGTAAGGTAAACTCTCTCGCCACCAACGCTGTCGTATGCCTTTTCCTCGCCACAACTTCTTCAACTCATCAATTAAGGGCGCATGAACACATTGAGATCCTTCCTGGATGCTTAGGACCGGAATGACAAGAGCAAGGAATATGAACCCCTCTTTCAAGCAAATCTCGTGGAAGATTGTATGGCATGATGAAGACCGCCAACAAGAGTAGGGGCTAGCGCTTGTCTTTGAAAGGTGTGAAACCGTCCGTGGACAAACCAAGACGGACACTCTAGGGTCGCTTGCAAATGCGAGGATCGAATCGGTCCAATGCCCGCCATGCCTCGCCATCGAGACGGATGGACCATCATATCCGGTCTTGGTCCTCACGTTTACCTTCTTTGTGCCACCGCATATGTTTCATTGTTTTTTTGACATGTACTGACCGTTTAAGCCTATCCGTGATCGGCATGTACCAAAGTCGTTTAGTCGCGACCTTTGTAGTCACCGATACCCTTCCTCATCTACCACCTCAACGAATCTGCACTTACCGCAATGCATACAATGGGTATCGTTGTCATGATCCTTCCGAACGAGCATGCAATTATTCTCGCACACATCAATCTTACGGTAATTCATCCGAGGCCGCCATCAACTTTTTCGATTGGTACAAATCCTTTGGCATCTTGTGGTTAGGCGGAAGGACATCATTCATTAGTTCAAGCAAAGCGTTGAAGCATTTGTTCGAAAAGTTGAACTTCGACTTCATCGACATAAGCCGTGTAACCACTGCAGACGGTCACATTGGTCAAGTCATGCGACTTCGTCCGAGGCGTCAAGTAGCCTATAGAATTCTTTAACCTCCTCATTGTGACCCCTCCCGGAGTTAAATTCATCCCCGCCAAGATCATCCAAAGATGTCTTCCATCCGGTCGTGATCCTCCACATGGTCCAAAGATCTCTTCTGCTCTCGATAGCACGCCTGCGGCCTCTCCATGACGGTGCCACACCAAATAGTTAGGCATGAACCCGTTTTTGCAAATGTGATCTCGCACTATATCCTTCTTTAGTAGTAGTTATTCTCGCAGAGGGTACACGGCAATACACATATTCAGCTCCTCCGGTGAATGCTTGCTTCAAGAAAGCATCCGTGATCGCGCCCATTCCCTTGAGTGCCCCCATCACTCCTCCATCCGTCATACATCGCCATTCGATCGTCACCCATTAGCAAAGCTAAACAAATGAAACAATGTCAACGCATTTACCGTGGCTTAGGTGACAAAGACAACCTATTAGGAAAGATTTGTCCTAAACCCACCCAAGAATGGAGGCTATTAGCATGCGACACGTGACGTCGCGCTCTGAATCGAACGAAATTTGGCAAGATAACCACACTTCTCCAAACGCACGCTGATGCTCAGGTGCGTCGGAGAACAACAGGTTATGTGGCGAAATCACGTTCGGATCGCCGCACGCCACGTGCCTATGCAACAACCAACATTCTCGGCCGTCAAAATACTGTTGACAATTAGGAACCGCGCACCTCACAAGCAAATGTGAGATGCGCCGTTCCCGAAGCAGGTGACGCCTATGCTCTCTTGCTCGACACAAACCTAAACTCTAACGTTACATACAACGGCAGAGAAAATAAAAATATATATATCATATGCATGAATATAAAATGAGATGAAATAACTTTAAACAAATATAAAAAGAGACGAATATACCTTCTCCAACGCCGCGCAGGCGTCGGCGTCGGCGAGGGTCGGGCGGGCGGCAGGCGCGACCAAGCGACGGCGCGGCGGGCAGATGGCGTTGGCGGGCGGCGCGGCGAGTGGCAAGCGGGGGGGCGCCGGGCGGCTGATAAAGCAAGGGCGCTGGGGCGGAAGTGGCGCAAGATGTAGGGCCGCTGCAGTGACGGCAAGCCGAGCGGGCGCTCGCGGCGCGAAAGGGCGGCAGACAGCGTGGGCGCTGCGATGGGGCGCAGCGCTGCCGGGCGGCTGCTGGCGGGGTAGTGGCGGCGCGGCGGTGGCGGCGGGCGTTACTGGCGGGGCACGGGCGGGCGGGCGCCTTCGGCAAGGGGCGGCTACGCGTGATGGGCGGCCATGGCGGCGCGGCGGCGCTGCAGAGGGCGTTTGCCGGGCGGGCGCGGCGTTAGCGTAGCGGGCGCATGGCGGTGGCCGCGGCGGCGCGGCGAGGGGCAAGGGCGGGCCAGGGCGCCAGGCAGCGCGGCGCAGACGGGGTGGTTTGCACGGGCAGCTGCCGCAGCGGCAGCGTGGCCGGGCATGGCCGGCGGGGCAGCGTCGGGCGGTTCGCTGCCGCGGCGGCGGAGGTTGGTCGGGCGAGGGCGCGCTACGCGGGCGCAAAAGACGGGCGGGTAGCTTGCCGGCAAAGGCGGCGCAAGCAGCTGCCGCCAAGTGGGGTACGTCGGGCGTCGCCGGGCCGGGCAAAGGGCGTAGAACATCACGCCGCTTGCCGAAGGGCGGGCTGCGGCGAGCCGGGCGGGCGGCGTGGCGCGGCGCAGACGTGGCCGGACGGGCGTAGGGGCAGCGCGGCGGCGGCGGAGGTTGGGGCGACGCGGAGGCAGCGTGCGTAAGGCGGGCGGGCGCGCCGGCGGCGGGCGGCGGCAAGCGCGAAAGGGCGATTGCGCGGCCGAGCTAAGGGCGGCGTAGGTCGAAATAAGGCGAGTGCAGGGGCAAGCCGACGCGGGCGGCAGCAGCCGACTGGCGCTTAGGGAGTCACGGATTTACGGCACGGAGGCGGAGCGGGCCGACGGGCGGGTGCCATGGGCATGTGGCGGGCGAGTTGGGGAAATTCTTGCCTCACTGGGTGATCACTGCAAGGCCAGCAGGCTTTTTTCGCAGTATAAATTGTAGTGCCCGGCCCATTAATTTAAAAGTTTAAATTGTGGGTGATTGATCCCATTTAATTTAAATATTTAAATTGTAAGTAATTTTTGGCCCACGAATTTGTAAATATTTAAATTCGGTAGTTTTCATTTTGGCCCATTTACTTAAATATTTAAATTGTGGGTTTTACTTTGGCCCACATTTAATTAAAAACGTGGGTTTTATTCTAAACCGACGAATTTAAATAAATAATTTCGTGAGTTTTTTTAGTCCCACGAATTTAAAAACCCACATAATTTTTCCCGATTCTTGTAGTGAATAACAATGTCGCTATTCTCACCTTATACCCTAGTTAGATGACATGTTAGCATGAACTTAGTGGTATCAAGTATATCTCTAAAATTGACTTCATGAAAGTATAAAATTAGATTAGAATGAAACTTGAGATGAATGAAAACGCTTTCAAAACTAAGTTTGGTTTGTACTAGTGGTTAGTCATGCCATTTGGGTTTACTAATACACCTAGTACATTCATGCACTTTTATGACATTCTAAATATAGCCGAGACACATGATAAGCACATTGATCGCATTAAGCATGTTTTAGGATTGCTACATTCTCAAAAACATTTTGCTAATATTGAGAAGTGCACTTTTGTATTGAAAAGGTCGTGGTTTTCTCGGGTAATATTGTTTGTAACAGGATAGAAGTAGATGCATCTAAAATTGCGCTTGTTTGTACTTAGCCTCTCTTATCAACATTAGTCAAGTTCAAGTTTTATGGACATGCTAGGTTTTATCGACACTTTATAAAATAATTCAGACCATTGCTGCTCCACTTAGTCAATTAACAAAGAAAGGTGTCGCTTGAATGGGGTAAAGCACAAGAAGTTGCTTTTATTGAACTTAAGAAATGACTCATGTATAGCACCTATTTTAGCTTTGCTTTATTTCACTAAAACTTTTGAGATTGAATGTGATGATAGTGGAATAAGCATAGAGGTGTTTTAATGCAACAAGCATCGATAGCATACTTTAGTGAGAAATTGTATGGTGCTCAACTCAACTATCCGGTTTATGACAAAGAGCTATATGCCCTAGTACATATTTTAGAAACTTGCAACATTACTTATGGACTAGCGAATTTATAACCCATTCTGACCATGAGGCTATAAAGTACTTGCAAGGTCTACCAAAAAGAATCGTAGACACGCTTAGTGGGTAGAGTACATCCAATCTTTCCCATATATTGTTAAGTACAAAAAATTAACTGAAGCGTAGTTGGCTGGTGCTTTATCTTGTAAACTAGCCTTTTAACTCAGTTAGGAGTGCAAGTTCCGGATTAGAGGGCCTACGCATGAGTTTTCAGCGATATACTCAAAGTGCAAAGATGAGAAAGAATGGAAAATATCACACACATGATGGTTTTCTATTTCACGCTAACAAACTATGCATTCCAGATCCATCCATTTGCTTCTTTTGCAAGAATCACATGCGGTGTGGATTGATGGGACATTTTGAGCGTGATAAGACATATGATGTTGAGTGACAAGTACTCGACCCAAGATGCTCCGTGATGTCGAAGCGGTTTGTTTAGTGTTTTATGGTTTGTCACAAGTCTAAGTCTAAATTGAATCCAGATGGTTTATACACTCTCTTCCGATTCTAGCTCTCCATGGAAGCACAAGATGGATTTTGTTTTGGGACTACCGAGAACTAAGAGGGGAGGGATTCTATTTTTGTAGTTATGGATCGATTTAGCAAAATGGTACATTTTATTCCCGGTCACAAGAGCGCGATGCATCGTATATAGCCGTCTGTGCTTTTTCAAGAAAATTGTATGCTTGCATGGAGTGCCCAGACTATCGCCTCTCACTCACGACGCCAATTAATGAGTTACTTCTAAGACGCGCGCCAAGCTTGGGATGAAATTGTTGTTCTCAATGACTTGTCACATGTGATGGACGGTCAAACAGTCATCAACCGCACACTTTCCACTCTACTTTGGACGATCATCAAGAAGAATTTGAAGGACCGAAGGATTTCCTTCTACATGGGTTCGCCACAATCACGGCAGTATTCTGACCACGCTCATTCTACCCGCTCAAGTCATGTATGGGTTCAAACCTATAATGCCGCTGATTTACTACACTTAGAAGCACACCAACACGGAGCTTAATGACTGTTGAGTTCGTGAAGAAGCACTACGAAGACTAAGGAGAGATTGAGAAAAAGCACACTACTTTCTCTCGACAAGGCGAACATGAAGTGCAAGAAGATGGTGTTCCAACGAGGTGACGTGGTTGGGAACCTACACAAGGATCGCTGCTAAGAAGCAAATCTAAGCTCATGCCACGAGGAGATGGTCCATTCAAGGTGCCTTTGGAAGCATCAACGACAATGCCTACAAGATAGAGCCTGTGACGCAATCAATGTGCTATGAGTTCTAATTTTAATGTTGTTGATCTTTCACTTCTTCTTGGCTACGGCTACAACGATGGTTCGTAGTCGAGGATGACTCCTTCCAAGAGGGGAGGATGATGAGGATCCCCTACCTACGATTCGCCTCATAGTGATCAAGCCAATCCTAAAGATCAATATGTTGGTCCTATGACAAAAGCTAGGCAAAGGCTATACAAGATCGTGCATGTTTTACTTTACGAATATCCATTAGCTCAGTAATGACTTGCTATTTAATTTTGGCACCAACACTTGAGTTAGGTTTGAAGGCTTCGAGGATCTACATGAGCTATTGGAAAGACGACATGACGAGAAAGATGAGTTTGCTAACCTACACCAACCGCCAGAGCTTCGCTTATATCCGAAATGATTGTGAGTGTGCAAGCACAAAGGGAGGCATTCGGAGAGAGAGAGACGTGGAAGCGTACACTTGGAAAGAGCATTTGGCACCCAAGCATAATAAAGGAAATTTCGCTAAATTTGAAAAGTTCATATTTGAAGGTGCATATTTGAAAGTTCATCTTTGAATGTGCACCTTTGGAAAGTGCATATTTGTAAAGTGCACATTTGGAAAGTATATATTTGGAAAGTGCATTTTGGGAGGTGCATATTTGGAAGGTGCAATTTTGAAAGGCCAAATTCGATTTCAACTCGTCACATCAAGAAGACCCAATTTGAATTACCATAACTTTCACATCACATCTGAGTCCAAATAAAGCAAAGGAGTACTGCTTGAAAGGTCTTTTCAATTCACAATAGATATGCTCTTAGAAAGCGAGATCTATACCCCTTTATAATGCACCTAAGCATTCTTTTCTACGTCCACCCCAAATAATGCACCCCACTAGAGATGGCCCAACCTTCATGCACCCAAACGCCCCTCGAAACTTGCCTCCATCAAAATTAACCTCGATCTTTTCCTCCACGCACATCCGATGGCCATTGTTTAATGTGTCTAACTCATCCCTGTGGCCCACAACAGATCCCCCACTCTAGCATCATCTCAAGGAAAAGGAAACAAATATCCTAGAATTAAGGAAAAGGAAACAAATGTTCTAGAAAAGGAAAAGACCATATATTACGTGGCCGAAAAAAAGGAAGAAACCGGAGGCGATGTGGTACTATACTATTCTTTATGGTGCTGCTCGATATCTCCAAAATAAAGTGGTGGACAAAAATCCATATTAGTTTCTACCTTTTAGTTGAGTCTAATTAGGAAACTAGAGATAGGATTTAATTTCAGTAGAAATCAAGGGAGGACGTCCAAGGGGTTATAAATACCCATGTAACTCATGGCTTAAGGTTAAGGCCACATTATTCAGATTAAACACAATAGATTTTATGTTTTCTTCTTCCCGCTTGCAACTGCAAATTGAGAGACGAAATGAGCATACCCCTAGAGTACTTGTGTGCCTCGCTAGTGTATTTTTTGCCTTCTTCCTGTTGGTCAAGTAGACAAGGACAATGATTCTTCCAAGCAAATTCTATGACATGCATGTCGGTTGTTCGAAATTGGTTGACTTCACTCGCTTGGAGATGATCGAGAGCACCACGATGAGTGAATTTTATGAGAAGCGCTTTTCCTTTAAACCGGATTGTTGGCCTCACTTTGCCGGGTGAAGTTATCAAACCATGACAAGCCAAGATCGGGCAACCCAGCTTACCGTATCATTTAGTTTTCGAGGAAAGGAGCTATAAATAGATCCTATGGGGGTTCAAGTTAGATACTCTTGTAACTCCATCTCGGTCTTTCATCCTATTGAGGATCTTAAGGGCACTTTGAAATTGCAATCAAGATCTTAAGTACTTGAGAAAGTAAGTAGGTCTATATTGTGAATCATTCCAAGTTGCTTGACCTTGCTATGTTGAAGGAGTGTTTTGGCTTATTACAATTAGAGGTCAATGACTCTAGATGGCTTTGGCATTGGCTCGGGACATTCCTTGGAGGCTCTTGTGGAAGTCTAACTAGAGGTGCTTGAAGGTTTGAAATCCACCTATCCGGAGGGTGGAGAATGATTATCACGAGTGGATGTCTTGATTCTTTGTACCTATGGTCTCTAATAGGAGCTAGACTTGCAATAGTGCTCAAAAGATGAGTAGGGAGATTGCTAAATCTCCAAGACCTGTGAAAAGGTTGAATGTATTAATTGTCTCTTTTACATTTCCGCATTTACATTGACATATTTGTTTTCTTAGTTCACTAGAATTATTTAGGTTTGGAACTAGGTTACAAAACTCTACTATAAACCCTAGGCACTTAAGTTGATATGTAAAGATTAATTTTTAAATTAATCCTTTGTTACAAAAATGAATCACTATTCACCTCACCTCTTAGGCATCTTATTAATCTCATGAGTGCTAACTCACACAAGCATAATTGACACATGCGTGCACCATGCAGCATAAACATAGAGTTTTGTGAGAACCGAGATTAGCTGCATGGCGACGCCATAAGCTACTGGCCCACCCACGCTCTACTCGATCGAACAGCTCGCCCTGGCACACGTACGTGTGCACATTCAACATAAATGAATACTGTATGTGGGACGCGCAACGTGTTGAGTGAGTGTGATGCGTAGGTTATGTGTCACATCTTGTACCCTATAAAAACATAAAGCATGTGTTGGCCACAGGTAAATCTACAACGTTACGGAGAACAGTCACGTGCTTTCCTTCGCTTCACTTCCACCTCCCATTTCTGAATACTAATCCACACAAACAAACACGAGATAGACGGTGCACCTTACGCAGAAACCTAAAGCATAAGGACAAGCTTTTTACACTGGGGTGCACTCGCATACGTGAACTCCTAGACTCCACTGCGAGGTGGTTCCACATTTAACTCAATCTCTAGTAATAAAAAGAAGGAAAATTTTCATTTTGTTCTTCAACCTCAAATGCAAAATCAGATAGATAGATAGAACTCATCGCTTAACTATCAAAACCAATGCAAATTACATTCAAAATTGTTTTAGGACCATGCATCCCATGCTAGCTTAGATACCAAATAGGAAGATATGTCACTGAAAACCGCTTGCAAAACTAGCATCGGGACATCATTTGCATCAACACCGATGATGGCTGAAAAAGAAACCAAAACTAGAGAAAGAAGAGCAGAGCAAAGGTTGGATTGATCAGGTGAGGGACAGGTTTTAACTGGTTTTACACTCGAGGGACCAAAATTGAACTGCGACAAGCGTTGATGGACTAAAGATAGATATTTTCCTAAAAGTAATGATGTTTTCTATTTTTTTGTCAAAATCCACGTAATGCAATTTTGACCATTAGTTTTGACCATCATATATTTAAAAAATATAAAAGAATATCTTTTTGATCTGATATTTTGTAAAAGAATAATATTACACAAAAAAAATTTATGGCAAATTTAACTAGCTATGCCTCCTTGATATGTTCAAACTGATTTTTCACAAATTGTTGAGAAAGCTAATCCATGGTAGTTTGACTACATGGACATATTCTACAAGACTACAACTCTATCTTTGTGACTGAATGAAGTAGCATTGAACCGTTTGTGCGACATTCAGAACATATTTAACTCACATAGCACAAATTAGTGGTTTTTAGAAAAAATAATGGGTTTTATCAATTCAATTAGAAACCTTGGATTGGGTTTAATTACGATGGGCGTAGAACGAATTGAACAAACCGACCAAACAGATCCGGCGTGGGCCACAAGATCTTCAATCAGGCCAAGTACGGGCAGTGGTCCTTGAACGAACACATGGGATAGGAGCGGCAAAAGTCAGTAGTATGGGACTATGGGTCAAGGTCGCAACCTGGACCAGGCTTCGTTGCAGGACCAGCTCATTACAATTTTACTATGCGCTCTCAGCCTCACACCGGCGTAATCCATCTCCCTCTCTGTTCCCAATTAAGGTCATGTATTCATGCTTTAAATTTTCAAGAATCACCAAACCTTAGCATAGTCTATTCATTATGTGGCACCATGTCTCTGACTAGAGTTCGATTCCCATCAATCATAGAATGGATGGATTATTTATGTATATTTCTATTGTGCTTTACCGAAATTTAAACGCGTGACCATGCATTGTAAACGTTAAGATGGCCAGCAGACCCAAATTGTTCTCACCTCGAAAAACAAACTTCTCAAGAATCAGGTCAAAAGAACCTGAGCCATTCGTCAATGTGTTAATGTGGCAAATTGAACTATATTCGTCGATCCTAGGCAATAGCAACAAACAAATCACGTTGAAAACAATGCCTTAGGTCCAAAGCCTCGTTCTCCTGAAAACTAAGATGCGTAATTTCTCCGGTGTACTTCTGTTTTCAGAGTAAACCGAGAGGACAGAGATCGGCTACGGTCGCAGCTGTGACAGCAAGGTACGGATGCAAACGGATTGGATATGTGCTACAGTGATTTCACTTTTTGGTATAGTGCATATACAGTGTCCAAAATAATTTTGGTCATTTGGTTTGCATCCAGCGGTGAGCCGGTGAGTAGCGTGACTGTTTGTTATAGATCGCTAGCATCCAATCTGAGAGGATCTGATCTGATCTGATGGGCCTACGGTGGTGGTCGCAGGCACGCTATCAAGCATGGTGCAGGCTTTAGGCCGGTATCACCTAGCTAGGACGGCCCCATCCTATCACGTCGTTAGCAAACTTGACTCCCCGATCAAAATAATGCTGGCGATCGGGCCATCTAACCAGCAGTACGTATGGCATCGCCATGGCTAGCTCGAGTCGCTAGCTACCCCGAACAACGCCTCATGTCCCATTCAACCTCCAGCTAGAGGTCGCCACGCACCGCGGCTTTGGAGTCGATGCGGTCTTGTGTCTATCGATTTTAGGTATGAATCGCGGGTGCCGAAGTGCCGCGACGATCCGCCGTCATCTACGTGCCATCTACAGTTGTTATGTAGTTCGTAAACGAGTCTCGTGACGACTTCGGTATGTAGCTTCATTTGTCGCTTCATATGTACGGCTTCGCCATGCGAGTCTAAACTGGATCTGGGGTGATAAATTTATACTATTGTGATGAGAGGAAAGGACCGAGGACGACGGAGTTGATTGTAAAAAGAATTTTTAATAATATATTTTTATTCAAATTGCAAAAATATACTCGGTTGAAAAAATTACAAAATGTACCTTTATCGTCGCTGTTGGGCTTACATGAACATAAGCCCTATGGTTGGGTGAAAGAGACAAGTGTCACCCAGGGCGATGACACATACCCTTACCCTCCGTCGCTAATGGTCACCTTGTAGCTAAGTTCTCTCGATCAAGGACGACAACAAATAAATCGATCTCGGTTGGGCGATGTGGTTATATTCCTGTCGCCCAACCAAAGAGGCCATCAAGGCCACTTTAATGCCGCTACAACCTGTAGCAATCCTGTAGCAGATGCATTTCTTTAGCCGAGAGAATAGAAGAGGAAGAGGAGGAGAGAAGAGGAGAGGGAGGGAAAGAGAGAAAAAGGAAGAGAGGAATAGAAGGATATAAAAGAGAGAGACATTTATGCTACTGTGTGGGTAAATTTTTGAGCCGTTTATTTTGTTTAGTGTTTAGCAACAAATCATGGTAGGATAAATTTTAGATCTAGTTAATTTTAGAGGTTACTGATAGACCTAGTTAAATGTAGTTATATTTTTAGTAATGTAGTTGGTTCAGTATAAATTTTAGATCTAGTTAAACTTAGAGGTGACGGTTAGATGTAGTTAAATCTAGTTATATTTTTACTAATTTAGTCCGTTGGTAGAAATGCATGTACATAGTAGTTTTTAGGAATAATAATATGTTGTTACTTTTTTATAGATAGATATGTTTTTTACATATAGAAGTACATATATATATATTTGTATCAGAGATGTTTTTAGAAATAAAAGTTTTAAGAATGTAGATATTTTTCGCATAGTTTTAATCTAATTATGTTCCATGACAATATACATGCTAATTGAACAACCTAAAAATTTCAAAGTGCATCTAGTTATGTCGGAAGGAGTTCTATTTAGAATCTTTTACGGAGAAGGGGTTGTCATGTATGGTTTAGAGGGCGGATCCGAGTAATTTTCAAGATGTGACGTGTTAAAATACGGTCAAGAGCGTTTGCTGCTTCGTGTTGAATTGGTTGTATTATACATTTGAATGGAACCGGAGAAGAAAGCTGAATTATTTTGCCTTTGCACTATGCGAAATGATCCATGCTTATTGGGAGTTAGTTGAGGTGAAGGAACCTGCGAGGGGAGGTCATATGAGGGGCGAGCAACGTGGATGGTATCGGTTTTAGTGCAAGCACATGAAAGGGTTGTTATGCCCGGTTGATAGCTGGACGCTGTCAAATGAGCCTCAAAATGAGTTCGCTTATGGTGACATAGAAATTGGTGAATCTAGTATGACGGATGTTCATGAAGGCAATGAGGACATCATTTACCAGAGCGTGAAGAAGTAGAGGTTGGGGATGATGATGGAAACATTGGGCATGGGGCGCGGGGCAAATAGATGAAGGTGAGAAAATTGAGGAAAGTAATAGCACAAATGGAAGAAAAAGACGTGAATATCGAGCAAGAGAATGTGGTTGAAGACGCGATGACTCGACGAGGAAGATGGAGGTGCGGAGTCGCATGCTAGAAGATTGGAGCGATCACCGGTTTAATAATTGTAAATGAAAGCAATGATACACCATGGCGATAGTGACAACGAGGTCAAGCCAACAAAGTATGTACCCAACAAAAGAGGCAGTAGGAAGTTGTGAAAGATTGGGCCTTATCAAGAAAGAACTTTCAGTTATGAAGTCCACCCCAACCTTTCACGACATAGTGTGCGAGATACAGGGTGCCCACAGACCGCACAAGCCCAAATGGGGTACCAAGCGCTATGTTCAAGGTTGAACATTATAGTTGTATAAGCCGAGAAACCTCGATGGCTCACAGAACCTATCATTCGGTATATATCGCGGATACCATGTACTCGAGATAGTTGAGAACATCAATTTTGAGCCCGTGCTATTATCCAGAGCAATCCGAACATATATTAGTACATAATTAGCTACTGGAAGGCATGGAGGGCAAAAGTAGAGGCATTGAAAATGAGATTTTGGAAATTTGAAGACTCCTACCATAATCTACCCGACCGCCGCTTGCATTCGGAAGATATCCTAGTACCTATTATGTTTAGAATCCATCCAAAGCAAGTGGCCGAGCAAGAGACATCTAAAGAGATTTTTCTTCTTCGCATTCGGAGCTTGCATTAAGGTGTTCTATCACTGCTGCCTATTGTTGTGCATGGACTACATTCTTGATCGAAAAATACTGAGAGGGCAAATAATGACAGCTTGTAGGCTGATGCAAACAATCAGATTCGCTGTTGTTTTTTGCATTTATAAAGCGAGAACTATGAGTTGGCTGCGGTTCTCTACGGAACTGAAGATCGGTGGTGAAAACTCGTCGAGATGTGTGCATACCTTGCATGACAGCATGATGCCGGTCCTTTAGCTTGCGCTTAGTGCTATCAATAAGTTGCAAACAGCAGGGAAGAGGAGATGTAACATCCACGCAAAATGGGTAATAATAAGAAATTTAATAATATATTTGAATAAGTTTTAATTTGTATTTCCATGGGTTTTTCTGAATTTTCTATGAGTTTTCTTGATTTTTTTATTATTGCTTAAAGAGAAAATTCTTTTTCTAATCAACCAACCATTACTTAAGTAATAAGAAAAGATTTGTAAAACAAAAATAAGAAAAATTCTTGTAAAATTCGTGGAACTATCTAGAACACTAAAATATAATTTTAAAGTCATATCAAAATATTAAATGATGAAAAGAAATGTAATTTAATGAATCAAGACTAGCAATAGTAAAAATATCATAAATTAAATGATCATAATTTCGATATGAAAATTTTATATTATATTCTCCTGGATAGAGTAATCTTCAGTAAAAATATCAGGAGATAATCCTTAGGTTTGTTATTTATAAAAATTCAAAACTAAATAGCTAAAAACTGCTGGAAACTTCAATGTCAATTTTATTAAATAAACTGTGCGAGAATCTAAAATGAAAATTTTACAGAGATTAATGTGCCCATGAGGAACCTGTACAAAAATGTTCAAAAGTTTTAAAAAATATAAGCAACAAAGTAAATATAAAACCAAATGGATAAATTGTGCATAGTGCACTATCGTAATTGTTGTAAATTCCTTAGGCCCAATAGGCTAAATTTTCTCGTAGATCCTAAACTAGTGCTGGTACATTCCTGTAAATTCCTCATTATTTACTGATTAGATAGAGCAATGGATTCTGAACCTAATTCAGCCTTCTTGCGCTCAAGCCGAGTTCTCTCTCTATCTCGCCGCATGGCGAGCCCTTTTTCCCTGTGGTTGTCCCACCACATCGGCCGCCGAGGCACCGCTTCTTCTCTCGACACTGAGCGTCGTGGTGACCAGAGCCAGCCAGCCGGCCAGGTACTCGCCACCTCGCCACTCGCGACTCCCGAGGAAACCCCATTACTAGCTTCCGCCACGCATCATCGTCCTCACCGAATTCCATTAATCGCCCATCCCTTCTCTCTGCTCGTGCGCCAAAACTCCATTGAGTTCACACCCGGTGTGAGCTTACTGGCCTCTCGCCTATAAAGACCAAAGCAAGATCGCCAAGAGTGCTTCAAAACCCCTCTCGTTTCATCCTCCTACTCCTCCGAGCATCGCTAATTTCGTTTCTCCGAATCACCAAGAACCCTAGCTGATCGTGATCGATTGGAGGTGATGCAAGCGACAATTCCCTAATTCCTAGTTTATAGCATCACTAGCTCACAAGAGTCAAAACCCTCGTTATTTCCGAGGATCTTCAACCGAGCTCACCGCCCGCCACTACGCCCCTTTCTTCAAACCGTGATCGGTGGTGAGCTAATCGACCCTTCTTTGAGTTTCCATCCGGCAAAAATGGAACCTCTAGAACCCATAGATGCTAGAACCGGAACCCATTCATCGGGATGCTCGTCAGCCGCAACGACATTTGTCGCGCCTTCCTCCGCGCCGCATGTCACACGGTGGCGAGATGGTTCGGCCGGTCGCGTAGGAATGGGTACCACCATTAAATGCGCAATAGTGTACTCATGCTTGCCATGCCATCGGCCGACCGACGGAGCATCACCAGATCTCTCGCGGTGAGCCCTAGCTCGTGCCCTATTTGATCTCGCTGTCTCGGTGGGCTAAGATGTTAGCACTCACCAGTTTGAGCTGCGGTTGGGCGCTTGAAAGCAAAGGCGCCAGTAAAGCATTTTGCTATTTTCATTAGATTTTTGAATATGTTAAGAATCCAAACTTGAATATCTTTCGCATTTGAAACCAAATGAGATGAAACCAATTTCTAAATTCATATAAAATCAAGAGCTCAGATGAAAAATATTTTGGAAAGCTATTCTAGAAAATATTTTAATACCAAGGTGAATAGTACATATGAAAGTAGACTAAATGTAGAAACTTTGCAAATAAAGTTAAATTTATTTGGAACCAATTTTATCATGATCCTCATTCTGCTATGAACCCATTTATATAAAAATATTTGGGTAACTAGTTATTTTACGCTCTTTTCTATTGAAGTCTAATAATATTAGTGATTATGCAAAATAACTAATTAATAAGAAAAGACTTTTTGGAGGTTGCTAAACATATTTTTTTCAGCATGATGGCAGTATGATGTTAGGCTAAGTAAAAATATTGGACAAACAATGATTTATGCAAATAGGATGTGTTCGGTATGAAGAGCATAATAAGCTTATGCATATACATATATGTGTATGTGTTCATTCAAGGCCATATACCTGCATCTAAAAATTAGTTCATGAAGGTGTAGTAAATAACTTAATGTCTCATGCCTACATAATAAAATGGCAGCAAGAAGTTTGGTGATAAATGTTTAATTCAAAAGTCTTTAAATACATTGCTTTGCATATGAATCCTATTAACAACAACTAATTTATGTTATCACCGTAAGACAAATCTTATTACGTCAAATAATTTTAGCATCTAGAATTCGTTAAAAATAAAATGATTAATTCACATGAAGCATATACTTGATATCTCTTAGTCCAAAGCGCAGAAAGGTAACCACCAATGAAAAGACAGATAACCACAAAAACATGAATCAAAATCTTACCCATAAATACGCATGGTTCTCTCAATAAGCTTTTATTTGGATTTTCTATCTGTTTTTTTTGCCCTTATATTGGTTCGCTATTTATTATATGTTATTCTTGATGATCGACCAAGTAGATTCGATGAGCTCCAATTAGTAGCAGATTTACGACCTCGCCGCGCATCCGGACTTTTACCCGATCACACAAGAAGGCAAGCACCACTTGACCATTTTGATCCTATTATTTCAAATACTTACTGCCGGGACCGAATATGCAAATCCAGCACCCTCCATGTATTCATCACTAGTCCGTAATCACGCTAGCACACAGCCTCAACATATATGAAATATCACCATCATACACAACAGAATAATAAATAAGGACTTCATCTATTAATATAGAACTATTGAATGACCTTAAGGTCAAACTTACACTTGTGAGGCCTTGGTGGCTTCAACTCAAAATAAATAAAGCTTGGCGGAATGAAGATTGACTAATCCCATCAATATGCCATAGGCCAACCGACAAGGACGTTCAACTCCTAGATATTCGCCTCTTTGTGGAACTTCTCCTCAAGTTGTAGTCTTCTCCTCAACTAATGATTTTGTGTTGCAAGGGGTGAGTACATAAAGCACTCAACATGTTGTGCACAGAATACAAGTCTAGTATTCTATATGCATGGCTTAGTACAAAGGTATGGCTATCATGGCTATTTTGCAGTAAAGCAATATTTATAAAAGAATACAGTAAATAGATTGAAATTGTAGTAAAACAAATAATAATAGATAGATAGATTCAACATTTGACAAGTAAACCAAGTTTCCAATCGTAAGTCAATTTCCACTTTCCATGGCATCCTGCCATCCCAATAAGTTTTGTTTAACAAAAGTCTAACCCTTGACTATAATTCCGAGATTGCTCAATATCGCGAGCACGGCTATTTGAATAGATTTTACACTCTGAGAAGTTATGCACTTTACCCACACGACATGATCTTCCTTGTTACCAAGCTATTAGCACACACTTTGGTGTCTTGCTTGAAGAGTAATCATGACAAAGCATTTACAATGCTCTCTAACCCATCTGGCCGCTAAGGTTTCAACACGGAAGGATCGTTACTACACTCCAGCCCCCTTTGCGCCATGTGAGTCTATCCAGACACCCCGAACTCACTATACACCAGAAGACCAGAAATCTAGACATCACAAATTAGTTGACTAGGTGTCCCATTCTAGACGGTGGTTGCAAGTAAGACTCAAGTCAAAGGCTTGCAAAGGTTAAGTCCTTAGGGTAACTAGGGCAAGACTTCCACATACCCTCTCCAGGTCTGCCCACCATAGCCACACCGCCTTGCCACTTTGCCCCAATCTAAATCATTACCACTGCTTGATTACCAAGCACCACATGCTATCAACAAGTCAACCTCATTATGCGTGACATCCACTCTCACCACAACACAATCTCATTTTGTGACCACACAAGTTCATAACATTGTTCCATATTCCATTAGTCAAGATTAATCAATGATGACTCACACGTGTGATGACATGGCATGGCTAAGCAATTTATTTACGTCTAACTAAATTTCATGTTGATTATCAATATTAACCAACTATTAATTAACCATCCTAGGGTGACAATTAGATCATGGCATACAATGGCAAGGTAGGGTATGCTCAAATAGGAAATAGCTAAATCCCAATTTATTTTGAAACAGATCTACACATGAAATAACATGCACATAAAGTAAAATAAAGTAGCATCTTTGCAAACATGGGTTCAACATGATCAAAGCACAACTTGCTTGCCTCTTGCGATTTTTTATCGTTTTTACTCTTTATCTTTGATTCTTGATCTTCGATCTTCAATCTTTACCTTCTTGATCTTCACTCCTTAGAACAACTTCCTGGACGATGCGAGGAACAACTAAAGAAGAAGCAAATACAAACCAACTCAAAAGATAAATCAAATAAAATCCAAATTGAAGCTATAGTATTGGATCACAAAGGCTTAGATGAATTTAGGAACTTGAATGGATTAGATCCGAGATTAGACAAAAGAGAACAAGCTTTAATGGAATACACCAAAAGGAAAAAAGAACCGATAACTTAGAAAGAAAGAATAATATTCCAAATAATATTTCTTCTAAAGTTATTATCTTGATTGATAGAACAATGACATATGGCCTCGATCTATAAACCGGGTCCATAATGATACGTTAGTTCGCAATGAACTAAACTGATGCTCAATGTTGACTTTGTTGACTAAATGTATACATAGACAAACAAAAGAAAGATAGACTAATAGATTAGATATGGCACAAGGATATGACATATGGCCAATAGTCTATCGACCAAGTCCACGAATGACTTCTAGGTCAATGGCGATTAGATTTTCAAGAATAGGACATGGACAAGTGTGGGACATTCATGCGATTCGACCGTGTTCAATACACGTCGATCAAGAGACTTGACGGCGACAAGGCAACAGGAAATGAAGACAAGGCTAAACTCATAGGTGATAGGGTTAGAATACAATAAGGCGATAGAGAGGATGATGATATTGCACTAGGCCTTTTTCGTGTATGCACACATGATGATATGCTTACGACGACAAGACACTCATGCAAAGATAAGATGTCGATTGCCGGACAATGATATGGTAGCAAGGTTATTATATGGCTCGGATTGATTTGCGAGTTGCGAGGTTTACATGACATGATGCATCGTCAATGATGATTGGAGCAAGGTTAAGTTAGGGTTTGAGAGGAATGACTCATGGATAGATCCACTTGGCATAGGGATAGGATAGGTAGGGTTGGCTCTACGATAAAATATTACTAAGGTGGCTAACCGAAACAAGATCCGTAATGAAAGGACTAAATCAAGACGATGGGTAGATTCTAGAATATGGCATTGATGGCAACAACCAAGATCAAATGAACTCTAAAGATGGGCAAACCAGAATGATGGTCATCTTGGATATGATGACACGACCAAGGCGAACAAAGATGGTTGGTGGCAAAAAACTACGTGCAAAGACCGGATAAAGGTGGCGGCAACGAATATTAAAATTTTCGGTTGATGGAAGCAGAAAAGGGAAGTGAGCACCATGTAGAACGCGGCAAGATGAGCTCAATCAGTATAAGTGGATTTCGGCAACCCAATGGATGATCACAAACTACCAATAAACCACCGCTAAAGCCAATAGATCAAATGGTCATAACTATTAATATAATAGATGAAACCTAACTAAATTTTGAATATTTGGGACCCTAAGGCACAATATTACATGAAAGGATTGGAGTTTTACCTTCTTCGGATCAACAGGAATACGAGAGGAAGTTCTCACCGGATGGGACGCATCGATCGGGAAGATTGAATTTTCTGCAGAAATCCCTTGGACAAAACCTTGAGTTAGGGTCAGCACCAGTAGAGGACATCAAGATGAGTCTATAAAGGGCACATCAAATTTGAAAAAAGAAGGAGAGCGAGTGCAATACGACAAGATTAGAGATTGGAATGGTCGTGAACTTTTGATTTTGAGGATGAAACGCACTAAATTTGGTGGAGAGGTAGATTAGACCATAAGGCATGAGATGACCAAGTGGATTTCAGAAAACTCACAGGAACAATTGGGAACGTGACGCCGTAAGTTCGGTGACGAGGCGGTGCATGCGAAGATGCGGGTACTACTGCGATTTTCGGTTTGAAGGTGCCTGGGATTATGGTGTGGGAGGGGTTTTAGAACACTTATATGGCTTGGGAGTCATGCCATGCATGGAAAGAGATAGAAACCGGATTTGGATTGAAAACGGATTGGATCGAACACGGCGCAAGCAATGAACATAATTGATGACATGGCGATGTGGTGCTTCGGATGGGGACGGAAGGGGCTACAATGGTGACGTGGCTTTTTCGGGGAGTCGACGTGGTATCGGAGGAATTGAGGAAGGATTGGGCCCTAGAAATTCGGATTTAATCCAATTTCGAATTAAAATAATTCAAAAATTAAAATAAGTCGTTTAGAGCAATAAAAATACCAGAAAAATTCTAAAATAAATTCTAGAAAATATTTTAAGACATTTGGAGCTCAAATAAAATATTTTTAACCAAACTTTATTTAAACTTTGGCAGTATTTAATTAAATTTAACAAAAGGCTTAATTTAAATTAATTCCAAATAAATCCAAATGAATAGAAAATGTCTCAGGCGGTCCCACTGTTAGCCGCAGTGCACCGCCTTCTTCTTCCTCTTAGCAACCGAAAGCTCGCAGCATGATCGGAGCCGCTGTCGGCGTCGGTGTACCGCCGCACCTCACTGCCACTCCGCGACTCCGAGGAAACCGCCATTACTCGCTTCGCATACGCGCATCGCCCTCGCCGTAAATTCCATGAATCACGGCCCACCTTCTCCTGCTCAGCGCGCAATAAAACTCCATCGAGTTCACACCCGGTGAGCTTCTCTACCGTGTCTCCAGCTATCAATAAATACGAAGCAAGATCGCCAAAGACCAGGTTTCAAACCGCCTCTCTCTTCATCCTCCTACTCTGCGAGCATCGCTAATTTCTCCTCTGATCATCCAAGAACCCTAGCTTTGGCCTCGTGGACGATTGAGGTGAAGCAAGCGGCAATTCCTAATTCTTTCGTTATAGCATCACCACTCACAAGAGTCAAAACCCTCTATTATTTCCAAGGATCTTCAACCAGCTCCGCCACTACGCCTCCTTTCTCCAAATCGCGACGGTGGTGAGCTAATCCGACCTTGTCCGAGCTTCCATCTAGCAAAAATGGAACCTCTAGAACCTATAGACGCTAGAACCGAACCCATTCCATCGGGATGCCTTCTTCGCGGTCATATGGCTGCTTACGCCCTCCTCCGCCACTCGCATGTCCACGGTGGCAGATGGTTCACTAGTCACCGTAGGAATGGGTACCACCATTAGATGCACATAGTGTACTCATGCTAGACATGCCCTCGGCCGGATCGAGCATCACCGATCCTCGCCGCAGGGAGCCCTAGCACGTGCTGCTGCTCGGTCTCACTAGCCCGGGTCGCTGCTCGATCAGTTTGAACCGGAAGTGGGCGCTACAAAAAGGCGCCAGAAGCGAAAGCGAAGTGTATTTTCCTATTTTCATTAGATTTTGAATCGGTTCAAAAATACAAACTTGAATATCGTCGCATTTGAAATCCAAATGAGATGAAACCAATTTCTAAATTCATATAAAATCAAGAGCTTCAAATATGCAAAAATATTTTTAAAAGCTATTCGAAAAATATCTTAATACCAAGGTGAATAGTACATATGAAAGTAGACTAAATGTAGAAACTTTGCAAATAAAGTTAAATTTTTGGAACCAATTTTATCATGATCCTCATTCTGCTATGAACCCATTTATATAAAAATATTTGGGTAACTAGTTGTTTTACGCCTTTTCTATTGAAGTCTAATAATATTAGTGATTATGCAACAATAACTAATTAATAAGAAAAGAATTTTTGGAGGTTGCTAAACATATTTCTTTTAGCATGATGGCAGTATGATGTTAGGCTAAGTAAAAATATTGGACAAACAATGATTTTTCGCAAATAGGATGTGTTTAGTACGTGAAGAGCATAATAAGCTTATGCATATGTGTGTGTATATATATATATATGTGTGTGTGTGTGTGCGTGTGTGTGTATGTGTTCATTCAAGGTCATACCCGCATCTAAAAATTAGTTCATGAAGGTGTAGTAAATAACTTAATGTGTCATGCCTACATAATAAAATGGCAGCAAGTTTGGTGATAAATGTTTAATTTAAAATTTTAAATACATTGCTTTGCATCTGAATCCTATTAACAACATACTAATTTATGTTATCACCGTAAGAAAAATATTTTTACTTGAAATAATTTTAATATCCAGAATTTGTTAAAAATAAAATGATTAATCCACATGAAGCAAGAAATACTTGATATCTCTTAGTCCAAAAAAGCGAAAGGTAACCACCAATGAAAAAGACAACGGGATAACCACATAAACATGAATCAAAATCTTCCCCATAAAAACTCATGGTTCTCCAAATAAGCTTTTATTTGGATTTTCTATTTGTTTTCTTTTTGCCCTTATATTTGTTCGCTATTTATTATATGTTATTCTTGATGATCACGTAGTAGATTCGAGCGAGCCCTGAATTAGTATTTACCGACCGCCGATGACCGGACTTTTACCCGATCGTGATCAGCAAGGCAAGCACCCCTTGACCATTTTGATCCTATTATTTCAAATATTTACTTTCAATGTTTGCAAAACTATTATGCATGCGTGTACTTGTCATAGAAATGCTATGTTGGAATATTGGTAGATATACCTAATATTTCATGGAACTTCCTTGATAAGTATGGATATGTCAACCTTGATAACCAAGAAAAGGGTAGACATTACATAATGTGAAATTGGGTATACACGATTAATAATCATGCTTAGCCATACTCATTTGGCAATGAAGTAGATGATCAAATCATACCGCTTCTTGGGAATTTGAAAATGTTGGAATTGCTAAGTGTCAATTGTGGATATGTTGACTAAAAACTCAAAATAAAACTATGGTCTAGATGCGGGCAATTATTTGTACAACGATTGTGTGTAGCTAGACTTGTATGTAGTGGGGAGATTATTGCCCGTGGTTCGGATTAGAGATGAGCTATGGGTTGTTTTCAAGCCAAGACTTCTGCAACCACAAGTCTTTGGGATAGGGCATCCTTAACCTATTAAGTTGCTTAGGTATGGCTTTGCACATTGTTAGCGGGAGATAGTATGAGCATTCCTTTCTAGGTTTGCTTATGAGGGCTTCCCACTTTGTTGTGGGTAAATGCATGTCAAGATAACGCGATTACGCCTTGGTATGGGAAGAAACTTTTATCGCAGGGATTTATCGCTTCTATTGCAGGAATTACTTCTTGTATTACCACTTTTAATGACAGGATATACTGTCATGTTTCTTCCATAACAAGGATTTAATGTCATCCAGTGCAAAGTTAGGTGTAAACATGCCGACACCCCAAAGGAAGAGTGTCAATCGCCCGCAAAATGGCGTATCATTTGTGGGTAAAGTGTACACCTCTGCAGAGTATAAATCTAATTAATTAGCCGCGCGCTATGGTTAAAGGCACTTGTTAAAGTCATCACATGGTTAGAGTTTTAATATTTCAAAATGATTTGATGGGGAAATGGTGTTTTGGAATATATTTCATGTCGAGGATGACATGGGAATGGATTGAACCGATCGGTAGATCGTGTTATGATGATTAATTTATGTCATCAATACTTGTTATTACAACAACAGATGCTCTTTTACAAATTTCGTTGCAATCTAGTATATGATTATATGCGCCAATTTGCCAATGCAAAAATAAGCTGCATGAAAACTATTCCATTGCTATAACCGCATTTATTTATATTTGCATTTGTGATACACTATGAGACTTGCTGAGTACACCATGTACTCAATTTTGCTATAAATGTTGTTTTTAGGTGATGATATCGAATAATCCGGCGATCATTACGACCATACTGGTGATTCGGGTTATGATGACGATCTTTTCTAGGGCTTTACCTTGTCATTTGCAAGGCTCGAGGTGAATGGGCATACTACAAGAGAAATAAAGCTTCCACACTTACTTTCGAGTTTGCTTGTAATACTATTATCTAATCTCGACGCTTAACGATATAACATTATTGTGTATGGATGTGATCTCAATTTGTAACTGTGCACTAGCCATTGATCATGGGACTAGTGCAACGTGTGTGCCGAAGGAACCCATTGTTGGTATTAAATATGAAAAATGGGGGCCTCAAGAGCCATTTCCATAGCCTCACCTACAAAGCCGATGGTGCATGAGGCATTTGGAGTGCGAACTTCTACAAGCAATTAAAGAACAAGCAACTGATGAACATGTTCAAGAGACTATGTAAGGTAACCAAGAGAGTAAGTTCTGTACTTTTGAAGAATCTCAATGAGTTGACAAAGAAACACAAAGAGTGATTTAACAAGGCCCAATAGCGATGATCACAGGAGCGTGGAGCCTCTCTTCCTCGCCAACGAAGATGAGGCGGCCGACGAATCGTCGTCGAAGGCAAAGACCGATCAAATGTTTCGGACGGGATAAAAGACGAGCCTAAAGAGAAGTGGTCATTGTTACATGACACACATGGTGTTAGATCGGTGTCATGACGACCAACTTGGTAGAGGTCTACAACCTGGTAATGAGGGATGAGAGTCTCCCTTTGGTAGGAATTGTTGAGGAGGTCGCAGGCACAACCAAATACTTTGTGGACAGGCACCAAGATGTTGAAATATTGATGAGAGATGAGAATATATTGTACTCAAGCATGATGACTAAATACATGGATGAGAAGAGTAAGGGTGGCCAACAGAGCTATCAAAGTAGGTGCCGAACACCTGCGCTACGGGTGATATGCAAGGATAAAGGACGGCGTGGAACAAACCGAAGGTTACCATCCCGAGTGCATCTTGTAGGTCGATCGCAAATGCTTGTGTAACAAACCCCACCTTTTGCATAGTCCATGTTCCCATGTGATAGCCACATGCGCTATTTGGAATGCAGCCCGCCAGACATATCCATCAATATTTTACAAAGGAAAAGGTCATGGCAACTTGGAGCGAGGGCTTTATGGTTATGTGTTGCTCTTTCACCACAACTCCTAGTGTCAAGCGAAAGGCTCTGGGTCCATGATTTTGATGCAAGATCATGCAAAGGAGGGCATCGAAACAAGGCATATCGAAATGATATGGATGAGTCCGAAGTGATGTGAAGAAATGTTCTTTATGCAAGCAAAACAATACGTTCAAGCGCAGCCATGAGAAGCGATGAAGATGAAGGAGGACATGGAAACCCGATGGCGGGAGGATGTCGTGCCCTGCAAGGTGTGGTGGACGACGTCATCATACTACCTGGGATAAGCTATTTGAACTATTACATGCTATATGTCAAATTCATATTTTGTTGATGTAATATGTGTTGTATGGACTTTGGTTTTACCTAATTGAAAGCAAGTTGTATGTCGCTGTTGAGTGTTGTTTCTTCATAAGTTATTGTAATTTGATTGAAATATATTGTCATGATGCTTGTATATTTTGGTGATGTAATGCGTGTATAAACTCCGGGTTTTCTACGTAGTTGTAAGCAAGTTGTATGTCGTTTGAGTGTTGTTACTTCATAAATTATTTTAATTTTTTTGAATATATTGTTATGATGCTAGTGTATTTATTTGTATGCATTGTTTCTATCTATATATTGTTATGATGTTTGTATAGTTCTATGTATGCATTTGTTTCCACTTTACCATGTGATATATAACTTTCATTTTGTAATTTGCGGTATGGCTCACTAGGATGGAAATGACGATCGCCATTTGAATTGCTATATCTAGTAATTGATCGTCACACCGCGTCCACTGCCACGACGCATTTCCAGAAGGGGATGACATGATCCTCTAGAGCTCTCTGCATACTACGGCCGAGGCCACGCATGGGACTCGGATGCTCGATCCTCGTTGGATCCCTAGGTAATGTACTTTTCTTTAAATTTCTACATATACCTAATACAATATCATAATTTGTATTAACTAACTAGTGTGGTGGTCATATTAATTTTATATTTTTGTTCGTGAAGCATTAGGATTGCCGCCACGGGCCCGATGGTGAGGCGCATGGAGTTAGGAGACAGGCGACAGACGCAAGTCACCAGAAGTTCGCTCGACAGTCCCTTCTCACCACTCTAGTGGATCGGTGGAGACCGAGATACACACCTTCCATCTACCGAGATGGCGATCACTTGGAGGATGTCTTGTACCTCCTCGACACCCGATCACCGGTGACCCTATGGTGCCCGGGACATCAAGCGGGGCGTGGCGCGACGAGCTACTTGCTTGGTTCCATGGTGTGCTACCACCGGCATACCAACCTCCTTGCAAAGAGCACACATGGTTCGACACATAGGTGGCTTCGACCGCTCAGTACGTAACTATCCTTCAAAACTTAACTTTGCATATATTGGCTCAATTAACTAGAAAGCTTAAATTACAGGAACACATCGCCGAGCTGCGGACGACGAGCATAGGGTGAGCCACCACTGAGGAGAGTACTGTGGTTGCTATCGGGTGCATGTTCACGAGCTCCATGGGGATAGCGGATGACACCTCATCATGCGAGGGCGATGGACACCTTGACACCGTGCCACAAGTACTCTGAAAGTCACTGTTTCATGCATGACATACCGCGCGCCTGTGGCGGACGGTTGTAGGATCGTCGACGGTCGATCCTCACGGATGTCCACCGCTTGCGCTTGTATAGCTTTGGGCATACGAAAGGTTCCAGATCGGGTGGCTCGACATCGACACGCGGTCTCTTGTACATGCCGGCGACGACGACGCTGACATCGCCTACTATGGGCAACATCTGCCACGCGACGGTAAGATATTGCAATCATGATTATCGAACTTTCGCCTTAACATTTGACAAGACTAATGGTATTGTTCTCGCATTGATTTTTCTCATGTCTTGCTGCGGCAGCCTCGTGGGCACAGGACGATGTGGTTGGTGGCTACCTACGCTCGCTGCCGCTTTCACCACCTCACCGACGCACCAAGTACTACGGGACGCCATACACAGGCGAAGGTGCACCTACATTTGACGGGTGGGTTGTCCACGATGCACACGCGACTGTGACGGCACGCATCGGGCGTGACACGCCGGCTCATCCTGCTCGCCCGTGTCGAGGGCTATATATTGTCCATTGAGTGATGAGGCACTCGGTCTCAGCAGGTCCCGCCTAGGTCAGCGTCAGTCCCACATAGCGCCCACACGTAAGTTTCCGTGATCGATGTTCTCTAATCATTATCGTATATAAATCTAATAATGTTACATTCACTACTAACCACAGTAGGAGGAGTGTGGGCCACCCCATGCACATAACGTGGCGCCATGGGTCGAGATGGGAGGAATAGCCACTGGAGGACATCATTGTCGAGGATGCACCGACGACCGGACCGCAGACGTACCGACAGTGAGTACCCCGGCAAAGCAGTGTCCTCGTATCCCATCTGCGTTTGATGCGTGTCGACCACTCGATCCTCCTAACACGTCCCTGTGGTGAGGGACACGTATCCTCCCATAAGATTCAAACTGCTTGCAGGTGGTACGGCCATTCAATCTACGATATATTTTCATTTTGTATTTTTAGACTAATGTGTTAGACTAATTCAGAATGTATTTTCCAGACTGATGTGCTATGCCGACTACGAGGAGTCAGGAGCTTATTTCATCTTAACCGCGAGGTTGAGGTGATGAGAGAGAGGTGTCGCCTTTCATCGCGAGGTTTAGGGATAGCCGAGATGCGTCCCGAGTTGGCGGGATGCCGCCGCGCTACCGATGTGGCTCCTGCGTGCCGCTTAGTGGAGGGGAGGCGCACATGTACACTTCACATGCTACTGACCTCTGTGCCACCATCATCACGGTGACCGCGGGCGTAGCCGCTGACACACCGGTCTAGCCCTCATCGAGGTGAGCTTAATCGCACTTTGTATGCAGACATTAATTTTTGAATGCTATCAACAATTCCTTTTTACTGAGCTCACATGCACGGTGGTTCTCTCACATCTTTATCTCTCGACTGACGACTACGAGGCGTTCGATGAGCGACCTACACGAGTACCACCGGACGATGGTGGTGTGTCGAGGTATTTCGCTAATGCGGATGAGCCCGAACCGCCATCGCGTTGTAGGAGCACCACACCACCGACGTAGCCTTCTCAAATGAGTACCACACCTCCAACTAGACCACGAGGGACCACCCTACCTACGAACTCACGTGACTCGTAGGCATCTTCGCAGGAGGCACGAGCACACCGCCGCGAGCCACGAAACGCAGGGCGAAAGGTTCATTGTGTTTTGGGCTGTTCTAACTTTTTTATTATGTATGTAGTTAACTTGTTCGGATATGTTGTACAACATATGGTCTTTATGATAGTGAAGTATTACATTTGGTTATGCACATCTTATTCTTTGTATATGCGTACGACTGCTTTCAACCACAAAGAGTCAATTAGTTAAAAATGGCTATAACATGCGTACACCGAACAAATGGTTAACACATCCTATACGTGCAATCGCAAACTTACAAAGAAAATGGATCGCAATCGTAAAGTGAATGGTCACTTGTTTTTTTGATCCCGTAAAATAACATGTTTAGAAGAGAAATTATGGAGGAATAGCCTCAAACAAGCTATGATACATTTACTACCATAATACAAAAGGATCCTATTTAAAACTTGCTATGCACTCAATTATGCCAAAGCAAACACCCTAAACGACACACAGCGAGATTCTAAAACACAAACATTATTTGGAGATGATGCATGTGCTAGCTTTACTGGCGAATAGCCTACTCACGGGCATGAATTATTGTTAGGCCGATTAGACAAGTCATATGTAGCGACACTCTATCACCTTTCAGTTATAAGTTGCGACACTGCCCAATGCTTTAAACTTTTTCAGTTGATTTGACAACACTCTACTTGTAGCTTTGTCAGCCGATTTGACCACACGTCATTAATGGGTACACCTCATTACACACGAACTCCACATCGCACATCCCAAGTGACCATTCATTGCCTACTTTCAACCCTTTCAATCTTACCTTACAACACTTAGTCCATGCACCACCCTTCGAGTCTATAAAAGGCCAAACCAGACACATCCACAGCCCCACTCATACTTCTTCTCCATGGTCGGATCCTCTAGTAGAGCATTTTCGTGACACCGATATGAGTAGCGAGCTCTTAATTACACGTTGAAGGTTACGCGTGGTGGGAAGGACAATCCATTCAAGGAGGAGAACCTAAGTAAAGTGATGTCCAAATTGCAAGAGTGGCGTCCTGATATTACGAGGCATAACGTGAGAACCTCTCGCTTAAACCTTGTGACCTCCGACGACCTCAAGGCCACTTGCAATGGTGGCGTCAAAGGTATTTCGTATGCGAATTAGCCACCACCCTTCGCTTATAGGTTTCTCTAGAAGATCATACATGGTACTAATGCTATCGTTATGCAAGCATATTAAGGTTAGTTATTTTATATTTGTTCACCCTATTAATCTTTTTACCATTGTACATAAGTTCACTATGTATGCTCGTCTTGTATGTTAGTCATTCCCTAAGGATGAAGAGTTGTCGAACAAAGATATCCCGGAATTCTTAGCGATGTATATGCTTTTTGGCGGGGGTGTGATGCCAGTTCGCAGGGTGTGATGCCCGGTTCAAGCAGAAGACCACGTAACATGATCTAACCGAGGGTAGAGGTTGACAAGATCGTTGCATAAAGAAGTTGAAGAGGTCATTCAACCACCACCGGAGGGGAGCTTGCTCCTAACTATGCAAATGACGATGATGATGATGATGATGACGATTTTGTATCACCTAGACCTTGATGTTCAAGCACTACCACAGCAAGCCGTTCAAGCACTACTACAGCACGCCGTTCAACAAACAATGTAAGAGGACGTTCAACCAGCATTAGAGGCGGGCTAGCTCCTAACCATACAAATGACGATGACGATTTCATGCCACCTAGGCCAGGAAACTAGCGTGCTCAGAGTCCTCCCAATTATGACGGTGATATTACATTACCCCCTACCAGTGATCCAAGCGTAATACCCCGTCAGCCACCAATATATAACTTTACTTTTTTTGACTTTGCCTATCCCGACTATCCCGACAACTATGGCCATAGAATGTATGGTTTTGTGACTTATGTTGTAGAATTCCCAGTTGTATGAATTCTCTAAGGCATGTATGTACCTATGTTGTATCCTTGTTTTATGAATTCCTTAAGGTATGTATATATATTGTATCCTAGTTTGTGACTTAGCTTGCATTTTGAAATATCAATATCGGTTTTATTCAATAGTTTACTATGATTTGTCACAAATTTGTTGCACCGAAAGAGAATCACGAACAACGAAATTTGATTTTTTTCCCAAAATAGTTAAATGACAAATAATTTTTCAAAACACTACATTAATTATCATTTATAAATATTAATTTTCCGAATTTATTTACCCTACTGAACTATACAATTCTACCAACCATCAAAATAGCGCTGATTTTAATAATTAATGCTCAACTACGGTGACTTTACAACCAAACTGCTCTGACAATGAGATTAATAATGTGGTATACGATCTCCGGTGAGTACAAAATCCAATACAAGCTTGTGTTAACTGATGCATTGTCAAGAGTGATGGAAATAATTCTATTCTCTATTTTAAAGTCATTAATTACCTCAAGTACACGGTGAGCGATAGCCTCCGGTGTGTGACTTGAGATTGGCCTAAACCCTATGACCTTTTTGTTTAGTACGCACTCATCGCTAGGTAATGCAACAACACTAATATAGGCTGCTCTTTGATGAGGAACTCCATATCCGATGTTAAGGCAAAGGAAAAACTAAGTGTCTTGAAGATCTGTTTCAACATTTCTAGTTTATTTGTAAACATTTTATAAATATCACATGTAGTTGTTCTTCTACTAACATGTTGGTATTGTGGGCAAACCACGCTGCACCATTATCTCAAAATTAGAGCTCTACCCATTCTAAGTGGAAGATCCTTCGTAATTATGTAACCCGCATTTTGCCTCTAGCTACGTCGGTGTTGTATACCCATGTATTACCGAACCGGTGTTGAAGTTGAGCTATGTCCGCATGCCCTCACTAGGCCTCCATCCGCCAATATCTTCTCAAGCAACCTCGCATGTCTTCGCATGACCTGCTCCACCACATGTACGCGGCAGATAGTTTAGCTTGATAGTATTTGCAAATAGCATATACTACTGACGTCAGTACACAATTCACGGTTCTTTCCATATGATGCCAAAGACTATGTCCGCCGACCGCGATATGGACAACTGTCGGCCGTGATCGATATATCGGCTACGTGTTCGGTGGATAATGATGCCCGCCTGGATACACTAGTATAGTGGCATCCGAGCTCGGTGCATCGGGATTGTTCGAGGCATCGTGGATACCGTGTGTGCCGCCCGGATGATGGTTATCCATGCCGTAGTCTCCATGCCGAGGAGAGTTGGCGGGATCAATCTCTTGATCCTAACAAGGGGAATTGAGAGAGGGTGTGCTCTCCTACTCTTGCTCTTGCAAAATATTTTATTTCGTGGTGGGAGAGCAAAGAAAGCAATTAGAGGGAGAGGTAATGTCTATGCAAAAAATGAGAAAGAGAGTGCGAGGAGACGTGTAGAACAAATGAGCCATCCTCTATCTTTATGGCGTATGGCAAATTTCCTGCTCCAAATTGAAATGTGCGCCAAGGAAAAAATTGAAAGTTGCTTTATTTCTTTTCACGCATCATATACGTCTCCTCTGTCGCTGCAAATTGCCCGCTGTAAATTGAAATGATGATGCGCGCTGCGTCTGCGTGCAATGAAAATTGAAGAGCGCAAGATGAATGTGAGAAACAGCTATGTATTTCAATGCTTTACATCCATTTCACATCTTTTCTCAAAGACGCTATTCGAGAGGAGAGAGAGAGACAATGAATTCACGTCGGCGATCAGTCTTTTCATCATCTTATGTTCAAATACATCACAGAATTCCCTTGCATCATTTTTCCTGATTCCTCGAGCGGTCGAGCCTCACTATTTTCCCTCCATCCCTCCCTCTTTTCCTACTGGACCCGCACCTCCTTTTTTTCCCTCTCTCACTATTCCCCGGACACGCCCTCCTCTCTTTTCCTCTCTCTCTCACTAGTCCCTACCTTTTCCCGAGGCCCCTTGGTTCCTCTCACAGACGAGCCTCGGCCCCAAGCAGTTGGGCGCCTCACGCTCCACGCCTCGGGCCTCGGTTCCGCCTCGCCATGCGCCGCCTAGATCCTCCTCCCTTCCCACCGAGTCCCCACCAACTTTGGCCTCCTCCCTTTCCTCAGTAACATCCCAATTTTTTCTTTATTTGGATTTAATATGCATTTACCTTTCTAAGAATTTTCTAGAATTTATTTGATTTAATATGCATTATTTTATTTATGGCTCATTTATCAAGCTATTTGGAAAATGTGAAAAGTTTAAATAAGCTTTTTTGGAAATATTTCACTTGAGTTATAAATGCCTTAAAATATTTTCGAATATTTCTAGAATGTTTCTAATATTTTTCTATTTTATTTGTCTATTTTAACTGTATTTAATTAATTCAAAAAGGTTTAAAAATCCTTTGAGTAGTTCTGTGGCCAGCAACAGCGCCCATTTTTTCCACACGTCACTGGTGTAAGCTTAAGCACCAAACCAGACAAGATTTACCCCACCATTGGATCTTGATCCATTGGTTGCCTTTGCACCGCTTGCTTTGTGAGTCGTCGAATTGAAGTTGCGTGGACGCTATGATGTTGCCACGCTGCAGGTTGATCCCCCGTGATTTCACCGCAATATCCTAGCGAACCCTCGGTCTTTATGAGATACACATGGTCGAGGCGCTATTTGAAGCTCCACAATTACCCTGGATTCCTCGCCCGAGCCACATCTATTGCCCTAGTGCACGTGCACCGAGATGTCGCTGCTCATTTGCCCGAGCTCGTTGAGATTTCTGAGAAGCTGCAGCTTGTTTTCCGCCGTTGTCGAGAGCCATCGTTGCAACCGAGGACATATCCCGGATGCGCTGCGGTCAAGTCCGCATCGAACCAATAGATAACGCTGCCGGATTCCTTCACCACGCCATCCTCTTGGTCTTCATCTTTGTTGCCGTGGAGATTCCTCTCCACTGCACTATGTTTGTCCGCCAAGCTTGGTGATCGTTAGTGCCTCCGATCTAAAAGTGTTGTAATCGATTCTTAGCAATGCAGATTGCGTATATATCAGTAGAAGTGGAACACTCTCTATCTCAACCCAAAGTCCCACAAG